>CM070873.1:173213103-173958103 GCA_036365515.1 Torymus aiolomorphi
AACACGAGGCGACTAAGGCTAAATGAGCACGTGACAATTTTTAAGGTTAAGTACATATTCGCAAAATGGAAAACGACTTTAAGAAATTTTATTTCTGAAGGTAGTACATAAACTGAAGACTTAGTTAACCAAATAAAAAGTAAAGATTTTGAATTAAGCAAAGAGCACAGAAATTATTTAAGAAAAAGTTTTCTTAAAATACTGAAGAAAGCTTTTATTTTGAAAATTGAAATTGACAATAAGCTGAAAATTAAAGAAACAGAAAAAAATGGCTACGCAAATGGAAATTAATGACATAAGTATTCCAGTGTTTGTCGGAATAAATTTTGTAAGTTGAAAATTCAGACTCATGAACATTTTGGAATATAAAGAGTGTCAAGAACCTGCAACAAGAAACAGAGCAGAGAGTGACAATAAACGTGCTTGGAAGAAAAGTGACTTAAGAGGAAAAACAATTTTTATTAGTGCTATGTCAGATAAACAATTGGAGTACAATAGTGAATGTAAAACGATCTTTGAGATGATGTCGAAGTTAGAAAAAATGTATTCGTCAAAATCAACGTCACTACAAATAATAAAAAGAGGTAAACTAGAAGAAGTCAAATTCAACAATTACAGTAATGTTGAAGAATTTTTTTTTGATTTCGAGAGAATATGTAATGAGTCGAAATCAGCTGGTGGACAATTAACAGAAGAAGTAAAAATAAGATATTTGATAAAAGCTTTACCACCAATCTACTGTTACATTGGCGATTTTATTGATTTAGTGCCTGAAGATCAAAGAACCGTTGAACGTGTGAAAACAAAAATTAAAGAAAAAAATTTGAACAGACGTAAAAGTGACAAGAAAACCAGTGTAAATACTTTTACTGCAAAAACAAAAGAAAATTGCTTCCAGTGTGGAAAGCCCGGACACTACAAGAATGAATGCTGACACGGACAGCAAGGTAATCAAAGAAAAGGAATTCAGTACAACCAAGGCAGGGAACAGCGAGTTGCATAACTAACAATTAATATGACTCGTTCCTTTAATCAAGTAGATTCTCGCATTACTGGCATTAATCGGAAAACAATAGAATTACCTTACTCGTGCAAGATAAAAAAAGGAAATATAATAAAAATACTTGCTGTTATATCCATCCTCCATAATGAATTAATAATATTAAGAAACAATGATGAGGATCAACCCAGGGTGCAAAGAAAATATACACTCAAATTTTCATTTTCCAAGGCCACAACGTTTTGCTAGTCTAGTTTGCTAGCGTCATCACGTGACCATTTATTTCACTATATAAATAAAGTGAAAACAATATAATCTTAACATGCTTCGTTGTACACATATAGAAATTAATAAAATAATACATACAATAAAATTTTTTTCGCCGTAGACATGTTAAGAGCAGATGCTCTTCGTCAAACTACAAGATTCACATCGCACCGACAAACTAACACTCACTGAGAGTAATATATATATATATATATATATATATATATATATATATACACGGTGTCTCATTTTAATCAGATGAAAATTGTTCGTGACGATGGGGGTCAACTTTTGGTCACCTTCAATTTGACCTTGAGATCATTTTTCAAGGTCATTTCAAGGTTAAGATTATTTTTTTCAAATTTAACCCCTATTTCTGACGTCGGAATCGGATAGAGCGGGAAATTTTACGTCCAAAACCGTTCTTTAAATATTTTTTTGTGACCTCCACAAGGTTATATCAAGGTCAAATGCTTAAAAATTGGTCAGAACGCGAAATTTCATAGTTGTCTCAAGCAGAACAAGCCTTGATAAACCCAACTAATCAAAGGATGTCTTCTTTGTAGATACAGCTCAGCATGCCGCCTAGCTGCTGCACGATAATTGCCATTACATTGCTCTAAAACCATTATCATGTCAACTATTTGATCAGCTGGATAATTCACAGATACAATAAAAAAAGGATCTGTACCCAACACCAGACCCATCAACTCTTATAAATTTTGATGTGCTAAAACCGAATCTGGGGCCAGAATTATGCCATCACCTTCCATTTTTTATTAAAACTCAAGAAATCACCCTCCCACTTACGGAAATTCATGATTTTATGGGAATAAGCGTTACGTAAAAAAATATAAAGTAAAAGAAATTTTTATCTTTATCACAGGAATAACGATGTGAAAAGTTTAAAATCTAATAATTGATAACAAGATTAACTAAGTAGGAGGTTAAAATACAAGTGTTAACTATTACTTTGTTGAAAATAAGCAAGAATCAAATTTTCAACAATTTGTATTGAATTTGTAACTTAAGTTAAATTTCCAAGACAAGAAGGTTTACTTGTTCTCAATATTTTAAAAATTAAATCTTTTTTAATTGTCTCTTCTATAGGTAAAGTTACATCATGTCTGATTATCCAGCTGATCAAATAGTTGAAATGATAATGGTTTTAGGGCAATGTAATGGTAATTATCGTGCAGCAGCTAGGCGGTATGCTGAGTTGTATCCACAAAGGAGAGATCAAAGAACTCGCGGTGGCCACCTTATTCGTCAGCGCAGGCACCATTAATACGATGAAAACGATACTCGTGTCGTGACTATTTTAGCAATTGTTCATCTTGACCCGCATATTAGCACACGCCATATTGAAAGAGAAATTGGTATTTCCCGTCCGACGGTTTCAAGGATTCTGAGAATTATTGACTATCATGCCTACCATATAACTTTAGTTCAGGAACTAAGGCAGAACCATATTCAATTGCGCATTGAATTTTGTCACTGGGTTTAAGAATGATAGAAAATGATCCAGACTTTTTCAAATACGTCCTTTTTTCGGATGAGGCAAAATTTTGTAGCGATAGGCGAGTGAACAGGCACAATTGCCATTATTGATCAGATGTGAACCCTCACTGGCACAGAGCGATTCATCAAAGTAAAGATCCAGTATTATCAAAGAGAGCTTAAAGCCAATAGAACAATGTTGCTGGAACTTCTGTAGATAAGTGACCGCAAAAACTCCAAGGATAGTATTTTTAGCGATTTTCATTGAAATTGGAAAATTGACCCCACTTAAAGCGATTCAATGTCCATGTGGTACTCCGGCGTCGCATCTGACTTCGAATTTATAATCAGCGACCCGTGAAGCTCTCAGAATGTGTTTTTAGTGATTTTCATAGTGATTCAAAATGACCTCATTTGGGATATTTAAGCCTCCATGCAGTACCATCGCATCACACCCCACAGAAACCTAACATTATATTCACAATTGGCGACCACAAAAATTTCTTAATTGGTTGGGTCTATCAAGGCTTCTTCTGCTTGAGACAACTATGAAATTTCGCGTTCTGACTATTTTTTAAGCGTTTGACCTTGATATAACCTTGTGGAGGTCACAAAAAAATGTTTAAAGAACGGTTTTGGACGTAAAATTTCCCGCTCTATCCGATTCCGACGTCAGAAATAGGGGTTCTAATTTGAAAAAATGATCTTAACCTTGAAATGACCTTGAAAAATGATCTCAAGGTCAAATTGAAGGTGACCAAAAGTTGACCCCCATCGTCACGAACAATTTTCATTGGAACCATTTTTCTGTATCTGGCCTGCATTCGGAGATATTTGGCTGCATAGATTAAAATGAGACATCGTGTGTGTGTGTGTGTGTGTGTGTGTGTGTGTGTGTGTGTGTGTGTGTGTGTGTGTGTGTGTGTATATATATATATATATATGTATGGAACGTGACTTATGCAGACAATTTCTGAACTTGTGCGAGACTTATGCTGATTTTGCGGTACTTATGCGACGTCCGCATAATTTTTACGTGTTAATTTTCCATAAGTATTAACACGCGATGTCAACATAAGTCCTGTTTCATATATATATATCTGTTCACCGCTATGTTTCAGGACTTTTCATTGGTTTACCGCTATGTTTCAGGACATTTGCATGTTTTCAGGACTGTACTGAATTAGGAATATGTTTACCGCTACCTTTCAGGACATTTTTGTATTATTCATGACATTTAGGGCTTCTTTCACAACGTTTTTACGTAAAATTTTTCCGAAATCAACGTAAAATACTGCGGAACTGAAAGGGGGCGCCGCAGGCGTCGTGGTGTTATTCAACACCCTGAGGGATATTATTTCTTTACTCACTTATATACTGTTTAACGTTTTATACCTACTTCTATTGCAGAAAACCTGTAGGTGTCCTGGAAGGTAGCGGTATACTAAGTTATATACACACACACACACACACACACACACACACACACACACACACACACACACACACACACACACACACACACACACACACACACACACACACACACACACACACACACACACACACACACACACACACACACACACACACACACACACACACACACACACACACACACACACACACACACACACACACACACACACACACACACACACACACACACACACACACACACACACACACACACACACACACACACACACACACACACACACACACACACACACACACACACACACACACACACACACACACACACACACACACACTTATCGGGGTTTATGTAGCCCAAAACTGTACATTAGTACCTACAGCCCAGAGTTCCCTATGGCAGGTGACTAAAGAAATAATGGACCCCGGGGTTATAGACTCTAGGTTGGGCCGCATAAACCCCTATATATAATAAAACGGGTCTTATAAACCCCTTTCGAGAAATGTGTGTATATATATACATGGTGTCTTATTTTAGTAGCCCCAGGCAAATATCTTGAAAAGTAAGGGAGATGGAAAAAAACTTTAAATACAAAAGTTGTAGGGTTCAAAGGGGGTCAGCTAATGGTAACAACGGGCTTGCCCTTGAATTCTATTTTCAAGGTTATTTCAAGGTCAAAGTGATTTTTTTAAATGGGAACCCCTCCTTTTGACCCCGGAAATGGAAAAACGGAAAATTTTACGTTCAGAAAGGTCTGATATGTTAGGGTTTCAAAGACATTTTAAGGTCAACCAACCAATTTAATGAGGTCGATCTGGGAATACCTCTAGGAAGTACAAAATTGACCTTGACGTTCAAGGTCATTTTAAGCTAAGTCGATTTTATAAAATGGAACCCCTTATTTTTGACCCCGGAAATGGAAAGAGCAGTAGATTTTACATCCGAATATGACCTTGACCTCAACCTTGTGACCTTGAAGGTTATTTTAAGGTTAAGTCGATTTTTAAAAAAACCCCTTAATTGACCCCAAAGGACCAATTTTGATACCATATGACGATACATATCTGAACGTAAAATTTTCTTCTCTTTCTATTTCCGAGGTAAAAAATACGGGGATTTTAAAAAAATCGGCTTGACCATAAAATAACCTTCCAGATCACGGTTAAAGTCGAGGTCAAGGTCATATTCGGACGGAAAATCTTCCGCTCTTTCCATTTCCGTGATCAAAAATAAGGGGTTCCATTTTATAAAATCGACTTAGCTTAAAATGACCTTGAACGTCAATGTCAATTTTGTACTTCCTAGAGGTATTCCCAGATAGACCTCATTAAATTGGTTGGTTGACATTAAAATATCTTTGAAACCCCAACATATCAGACCTTGCTGAACGTAAAATTTTCCGTTCTTTCCATTTCCGGGGTCAAAAGTAGGGGTTCCCATTTAAAAAAATTACTTTGACCTTGAAATAACCTTGAAAATAGAATTCAAGGGCAAGGTCGTTGTTACCATTAGCTGACCCCCTTTGAACCCTACAACTTTTGTATTTAAAGTTTTTTTCCATCTCCCTTACTTTTCAAGATATTTGCCTGGGGCGATTAAAATTAGACACCTTGTATATATATATATATATATATATATATATATATATATATATATATATATATATATATATATATATATATATATATATATATATATATATATATATATATCTATATATATATACACACCCACACCCCCCCACCCCCACACACACACACACACACACACACACACACACACACACACACACACACACACACACACACACACACACACACACACACACACACACACACACACACACAAACACTTATCGGGGTTTATGTAGCCCAAGATTGTATATTAGTACCTACAGCCCAGAGTTCCCTATGGCAAGTGACTAAAGAAATAATGGAACCTGGGGTTATAGACTCTAGGTCGGGCTGTATAGACCCCTATATTTAGAAATATTATGAAGCCCGGGCTGCATAATCAAAATCGGGCTCAATAAACCCCTATATATAAAAAACGGGCTTTAGAAATCCCTTTCGAGAAATGTGTGTGTGTGTGTGTGTGTGTGTGTGTGTGTGTGTGTGTGTGTGTGTGTGTGTGTGTGTGTGTGTGTATATATTTTACTCTCAGTGAATGTTAGTTCGCCGGTGCGATGTGAATATAATAATAATAATAATAATAATAATAATAATAATAATAATAATAATAATAATAATAATAATAATAATACTTTATTTTCGATCATGGCCAAAAAAGAAATAGTACAGAGGTAAGAACAACAGTTGATTCGAGAGCTGAGCTTCAAGTCACGCTAGTATCATATACCGAGAAAATGATAACAATACAAACATAGTCGCTAATCAAGATAGAATTACAATTAAAAAATACAGATATCACAGATTTTTACACTTAAAATGCTAGATTGATCATTTGTGTTAATTACAATAAAAATATGTATTGATCTATAATACCTGTAGGTATCATGTGTCAACGCTATATACATATCGACTATAATAGTCAGTCAAGAATTTAGTTCAGTCAAGAATTTATCGAATGATATAAAAAGATATCACAGTCATTTAAAATAATGTCAATCAAGTTCGAACAAATGCTCATGGAGAGCGTGTTTGAAGCGACTAAGACTAGGTAGATATTTTATGCACTCGGGGAGGGAATTCCACAGTTGCACACCTCGGGCCCTGAAAGATAGTAAGCCAAACTCGGTTTGCACCTTTGGAATCTTAATGTCCCTTGTGGCTCCCCTAGCGGGTCGACCTAACTGGCGCTTCTCAAACATATCAAATAAATAAGACGGAGAACGTAAATTTATAATTTTATACAATAGAACAGCAGTGAAATACTGCCGTCTCGTATCCGTCCGCAACCAGCCCAGCTTGTACCGAAGAGGAGTCACATGATCAGTCCGTTTCACTCCGAAGATGTACCTGATACATGCATTTTGCAGTCTTTGTAGTCGAGATTTCTGTACGTTCGTAGCGTCGAGTGTTATCTCGGAACAGTAATCGAGAAAAGGGAAGATTAATGCCCGTACCATATGCTGACGAAGCAATTCGGTGGTGCATGATCGGACAAACCGTAATGCATACAGCACTCGATTCACCTTTACCGTGAGGTGGTTAAAATACGATTTCCAAGAAAGTGTCCGATCTAGCACAACCCCAAGGCTTGTCACCGTATCGGTGAAGGGAACAGTGACCCCCGATCCCAGATCGACTCCAGGCAATCTCAGCTTATCGATACGATTTATCATGTACTGCGAAGCAAAGAAAATGGCTTGAGTTTTGCCTGGATTGAGTCTAAGACCAGACCGCGCAGCCCATTCCGACACAGCTCGAGCCGCTGCTGATAGTTTGGGCAGTCCCCTCTCCTCCAACTGATTCTACGGCACTTGTACATAAATTTGCAAATCGTCTGCGTAAAGTATATGTCCTATGTTGTTATTGAGAAAAAGTTGCTGTATGTCGTTAATGTACAAACAGAACAGCAGAGGCCCCAGCACCGACCCCTGAATATTGTAGTTTGACGCACAGCATCTGCTCGTAAAATGTCTACGGCGAAAAAAATTTTATTGTATGTATTATTTTATTAATTTCTATATGTGTACAACGAAACATGACCATGTTAAGATTATATTGTTTTTACTTTGTTTATGTAGTAAAATAAATGTTCACCTGATGAGGTTAGCAAACTAGACTAGCGAAACGTTCTGGCCTTGGAAAATGAAAATTTGAGTGTACATTTTCTTTGCACCCTGGGTTGATCCTCATCATTCTTTCTTAATATTATTAATAAAAATACTCGTTTCGGTTAGTGTAACGAAAGTAAGGTGTTCTTGCCTAAAATCTAGATGCCCTCCTCTACTTCTATACACATGGTACTTATAAAAAATTGAAATTTGTGCGAGCAGTGTCCTGAAAGTGCGTCCCTCGTTGTAGACTAGTCCTCTCTCTCTCTCTCTCTCTCTCTCTCTCTCTCTCTCTCTCTCTCTCTCTCTCTCTCTCTCTCTCTCTCTCTCTCTCTCTCTCTCTCTCTCTCTCTCTCTCTCTCTCTCTCTCTCTCTCTCTCTCTCTCTCTCTCTCTCTCTCTCTCTCTCTCTCTCTCTCTCTCTCTCTCTCTCTCTCTCTCTCTCTCTCTCTCTCTCTCTCTCTCTCTCTCTCTCTCTCTCTCTCTCTCTCTCTCTCTCTCTCTCTCTCTCTCTCTCTCTCTCTCTCTCTCTCTCTCGGTATACCATTATATGGGGTTATGCGACGAATGTTGTAACCTAGAAAACAAATGCTGTGAGTATAAAACTCCCCCCTCATCTTCTCTGTTATGCATTGCATATCCTAGAAGAAAGATATCAAAATTAGTTAGGTGCGAATATACATATAAATAACAGAAAACCCTCAAATACGATCCCGTCCATCAAATATCAATTCTTGTTGCAGAATATAATGTATACACATATATTCTACATTACCTAATATTCATGACTGGTTGTATTCGATTTGTAACCTAATAACAAGATTTGTCCTTCCAAGTCCCGTATTTGGCTGAATAATTAGGCGTCATATTATATTTTTGAAAATTTTTAAGTTATTGGGGAGCTTTTAGTATCAGTTTTATGCCCTGTAGCTGGCTCATTTTGGAGACAGATTCCTTCCTCATTACCTTTTTATGCCTATTTCCCCTACAAGCAGTGGCCTTTTTACGTATGCAACGTGTTGTCAACGGAGCGTCATAAGCGAATGCGACTCGGCTATCCACATAACATCACAAACTCTGAAAAAATAGAATAGATACTACCTGAAGAGCCACCACAGGAAGCCGGAACAGTGCACGAATGAAAAGCTACCACCAGGAAACAATTAACACATGAAATAGGCAACTAGATTTTCATAGGCAAAATACGTTCATGGTATTTGTATACGATTTGGGTTATCTGCAATGGATATCGAGGTGTTTTTTTTTTCTTCCTTATGAGGTATCAGCTCCAGGTAACGTCCGCATATCGAGGTGTTAATTGCAAATCCGCCTACCTCAAAAAGAAGAAGATGAATAGAAGAATAGTCGTTTATTGTAAATAAATGTCATTTACAAACGGTATATAAAAATATTTTTGAATAAATCGGGTATAAGTATAAATACAAATAAATTGTGCATATAATACAATAAAATAAAATCTATAAAATACAATGTGAGTTTGGCATAGTCAACTAGATCCTCTGAGTCTATTTTGAAATGCATAATATCACAGTCAAATTCTTAATAGCTAATAATACTGAAAAGTAAGTCAAAGACTAGAATTAGTGATATCACAGATGACTAGAAAATTTAGTTGACTAGAAAATAAAATACACGAGAGTGACTATTGCCGTGAAAAACTTAAAAGGTCGCTGGCATAGCCAGGTCGTACAAAATAAGACATAACTATAAATTAAAATTAGCTATGATACTAATCTCACACTCACACTCGCACTCACCACTCACGCTAATAAATACATTCGTTCGTGTAAATGGGACAAAACATTGTATAAATTAACATATAAATTCGCCCATTTTGTGCAAGTGGTTAATCGAGGTTAAGGAGATACCCTCTCAAAGCAGTCTTGAACCTGCTAAGCGATGGAAGAATTCTAAAATTAGCAGGCAGAGAATTCCATAGGTGCGTACCTTGTACACTGAAAGATTTCATTCCAATTTCAGTACGCATCGGTGGTGCTGTCAATTCTTTAATTTCGCCACTAGTTGCGATTTTGGGCACGTACCTGGAGAAGAGACACTCTAGATAGTCCGGGGTACGCATATGCAAGGTTTTATACATCAGTACCGCCATGAAATATTGTCTCCTTGTATCTGTGCGTAGTCAGCCCAAGGCCGCTCTATGGGGCCAAATATGATCAGCTCGTCTTAGACCTAACACATATCTGACAGATGAGTTCTGAAGTATTTGTAAGGTTTGTCTTAGTTCTTGAGATGCATCAAGGAGAACCACCGAACAATAGTCCAGATGAGGGAACAGAAGCGCTACTGCTGGTGGTTTACGCAGAGTCTCGGTAGTATACCGTCGGAAAAAGCGTAGAATAAACATTACGCGATTAAATTTCTTACTAATATGGTTTACATGCGCTTTCCACGAAAGCTTTGCGTCAAGCACAACACCAAGACTGGTAACGGTGTCGTAGAATGGGATGCAGGTACCGCCTCCAAGGTCGATCGTCTTTGGATCATCATTTGAATAAAAATTATTGATAAAACGATTTTGGCCGAATATAATCGCTTTCGTTTTTGCTTTATTCAACTTGAGAGAGGTATCGTCAGCCCACGCCGACCGCCTCTTCTGCCCGCTGCAACGTTGCAATGCCCCCCATCTACGCTATCTCGGGGAACCTGGACATAAACTTGTAAATCATCTGCATATAGGATGTGTTTGATGCTTCTCGAGTCGAGGACGTCACGTATGTCATTAATGTACAGGCAAAACAACAGGGGTCCCAGAACCGATCCCTGTGGTACTTCGAGATTAGTGTGTAACCAAGAAGATGATTCTTGGGATTGTGTGTACACACATTGTTGTATACCTGAAATATAGGAGTGAATCCACAAAAGAGCGGTTCTAGAGAATCCCAACAATCTTAGCCTTTCAAGAAGACGCGAGGGAGAGATTGTGTCGAATGCCTTACTAAAATCGAATCATAAGAGTAACGTGACGTATTTCTTGTCGAGACCTTGCCAAATATCCTCCATTAGTTTGAGTAACGCCGTCTGAGTCGAGCGATGTTTTTTGAAACCCGTCTGTAGAGGGTCAAGGATTTTGTTGGTTATAAGAAACTCTTGCATCTGTTCTAGAGCTATCTTCCCTAAGACCTTTGAAAGAAAGCATAAAATCGAGATCGGCCTGAATTCTGATGGACTTCTAGGTGTAGAGCACTTCTTTGAAGGTGTTATGCGCGTCTTCTTTCAAAGGTCCAGAAAAACACCCTTCGTAAATGAGCAGTTAAATAGTCGCACAAGATGTTCCCCCATTATAGGGAGAGCTTTAGCTGCAACGCTTTGAGGAATGCCATCCTCGGCACGAGCCTGAGACGAAATATGGGCGACTGCAAGAATAACGTCTACCAGGCCAACCTCTTTGAACCTAAAACCCTCAGAATTTTCAGTATTCAAGATATTCTTGCAATCCCATAAATGTCCTGCGGCGAGATTGACACGCCAGCAAATTGTTGATTTAGCTGATCAGGCGCGAAGCCATTTAAATCCCCATTTGGTTTGGATAGCAGCCCTAGGTCTTTCAGCTCCTTCCAAACATTACCATTTACAAGAGCCTCCGACAGTCGATTGTTGTAGTAAGATATCCTGGCTTCTGTCAATTTTTCGTCAACAGTTTGTCGGAGTGCTAGAAACTGCTCAAGTTAGATAGTCTTTCCTATCCTCTTATAACGTTTGTAAGTGGCGTCACGTTTTAGCTGCATCCTGGTTAGCTCTACTCCAATCCATAGTAGCTGGCCCTTTTTTGGCTTTAGCATTTTGACTGGAGCAAGTTCATTAATCGCATTTGTAAGGTTGTCACAAAGATGACCAAGTGCAGTCTCAGTATCAGTACTAACAGTATTTGTAAATGGCAACCAGTCGCAAGCAGACAGAAATTCAGCCAATGCAGATGGAGTAATTTCTCTATAGTTTCTATATTCAATGGGTTCCAAATTTTGTTGTGGCTGTATTACCCATGGAAGGGATATATCTATTATGTTATGGCTGTTGCGATAGGTCGCCGGGATGTTGCGTGCGTCAAGTATTTTGTCATTTTCGTCGGCAAGGATTACGTCAATCCATGTATGAGATGTGCGGGTGTGATTCGTCGCACCATGCTGAGCCAACTGTAAAGATAATTCTGCAGACAACTTGCGAAGATAGTTGGCCTCATAATCATCTTGCAGGAGGATGGCATTCAGATCGCCCATTATGATCTTTCTAGAATAATAACTACAATGAAATTTCAGTTTATCAGCGAAATCTGTGTTCTTTATAAAGGGTACTTCAGGAGGTTTGCTCAGGAGTCATTGCTCCCGTTTTTGAGGGAACAGAAAATGTATTCTGGCTTCCTTGGCTTATCGAATACTTGCGTGTCAGACGATTCTAAAATCTCACATGTGAATTTGCTCGGAACAAAATGGGCAACTCTTCCTCCATGCAGATTTCTGTCCTGTCTAAAAACTTTGAAACCTTCGATCTGAATGACATCATCTGCAACAGATGGATCAAACCTGGTCTCAGTAACACCAAATAAGTTATAAGACGGGTTGTCACGTAGAAAAATACGAATTTGATTAATGTGCTTCTTTAAGGAAGTCGCATTAATAAAAAATGCTCTCAGCACTCCCCGATTTCTCTTGCATCTTCCAGTGGAGTGTTTGTTTGGTCATATGGGCGATGCTACACTTTGGTTCGACTTTTTACACGTGTTTGTATTCTTTTTCTTACTTTTACTTTCAACATTAGTTTTGTTTTTATTTTTATTTCGTTTTTGTTTGATTTTGGGGGACAATGTTATTATTCCCTTCATCGCCAATCGAAACAGTAAACTGTGATGGATTCGAGTACCGTGTTGAGGACAGTGAAAACGAAGTCCACTGATGGCATGTCAGGCAAAATGCAATCTATGCCGCAGGAGATCTCGATCTCGCTGCCCCGCTCATGGGACTTGGCCATGTCTCCATCAAAAATATCCTCAGTTTCCACAGTATTTAGTTTTTCGAATGGGTTATGGCATCTGTTTTGCATGTGACATGTGTTGTTCGATTCGCATATAGGAAAGTCGTTGACGGTCTGTTTAAATGTACAATTTGTAATTGAGTTTACAGCCTCAGTGAAATTTTTCTCAAGCGCAACGAATTTCGCATCAAATACAGTGGGTTGATTATTGATTTACTCGCGGAGTTGTTTACATTCATTCGTAATCGTTTCTACTTTATTATTTCGGTCAATCAGCAGGGCTTCGAGAGAGTCCACTTTTGATTCGAGACCGCTGATTTTCTGTGTTCAGCTTGGTAAAATACTCAGAACCCCAACAATCCCCACAAGCTTGGACTCAATCGATCCCTGCTGGGAGGTAATTGTTCTTTCTACTGCATCGCGAATCGAGTTGGTGTACGTTACCATCGATGAGATGATTGTACCATTTTTCACCACTGATGCGTCTAGACGACTGGTGTTGCACACTGGTAAAGATGACGTGGCAGTGATTTCAAATGCACTTGCAGATGCATGCAAGGGCGTGGGTGTGAATGTGCTCATTCGCGAGCGCGGTAGCTGAACACAATTGAAACTGGACGAGTCACTGAGGTGGTTTATGACTTCCTTCTCACTTGTGGCGCTGTTGTTGCCGTTGATGTTACTGCTGTTGTTACTGATGTTGTTACTGCTGTTGTTACTGTTGTTGTTCCTCTCTAGGGTATCATTGCTGTTGCTCTTTTCACCCATATTTGTCGCAGACGTTCTGAGCTCCCGATTTGACGAAGCCATTACAGTTTCAACCCGCTTTGCTATGGCTGGCGACTTTGTAGTGGCAACCGGGTGAACAGGCGTCGAAGCATGGAGAGAGAGATTCGGTAGCTGCTCCTGCGAGTTACATAATCCTTTCTTCGCTGTTGAATGTTGCAGGTTTGCAGAAAACTCGAAACTCTTACAAATTTTACATATGTGTAGTGTAATGGGGCCGTTGTTTGTGGATCTTCGTATTATAGTCATTGGTCGACATATGTCATGAAATGACTTTATGCATTTATAGCAATTCAAAATAGTGCCATCTTTTCTAGGCACTTTTTTGCAGATGTAGCATGATTTAGGTACCTTAAGTTCTTTAGGTGCCATTCCGCAAGTCTGGAGGTGCGGTACATGCACGGAAACTTGATACACGCAAATATGTGTGTTTAGGATTTGTGAAGAATACAAAAAATGGCGAATGAGCAGCCCTAATACGTCATTCTATGAGAGTTTCAGGCCTATATACTCTAGAGTCAGAGTTTTTAATAGCGTATTACGACTCTGACACTCCCTCTAGTGGTCGTAGATGAAAGCTGTCGATGCTATCGTTTTCGTCTTGCAGATATGTGTGACTGGCACGGTTGATTGCTGCCTTACCAGCAAAGTCAAAAATTTGCTTATAAAATACCTGCAAGCCGTGGTAGGTGACGCGATATTCAATAATAAATTGAATACGACCTTGGTTTCGACGGTTGACATGCCTTATTTGTGGCCGCCAGTGCACATGCTATGCAGCACGCGTAGCAACTCCTCAGTGATGCAGATGATGTAATCGATTGATGGCGATGATGTAATCGAATGCCGAAATAGCGAAAAGGCGGAGACGGACAAAGAAAGCGCGGCAGACGAAACCTCCGTGCTGCTTGTAGTGTCAAGATGGTGATTGAACATTTCGTCTGTCCAGAGCGGTCTTCAGTCACCGAATACACTGCACTGCGCTACGCTGACTTCGCTGGATCAGAAGAAACAACAGTCATTCGAAACTTTGTCACATGACCGTCGATAACCAGCCGAAAATACTTAAAAAATGCGAAGCCGAACTCGCAGGCATCCGTCCACTACGCGCCACCTGGTGAGGATTCTCTTATGGTGGTGGTGCAGTGGACATCAATTGGACTCGTGTAGGTCGCAGCGATATCCCTAGGTTAATCAAGTTTGAATAAGAGCCTTGATTTCGCATCGTAACCGACCTCCGATGGAGATCCCATGCACGCTGTAAATCAAAAGGAGATACAGAGGACCATATTCACCAAGAAGACTTCCAACATCACATAGTGATTAGTACAGAAGCACACACAATCAACTCAGAAAATATGAGAACTTCGAGAGAGAGAAATCAAGAAGCGAAATTTACTTATCTCATAATAGACTCCAGGTGCATACTTTCTCGTGAAGTCTAGGGAACGTCGCCGAGTACATTCGTGTTGGCATCTATTCCACCATATATATTCCCGTTACTAACCTCCTCACCTTCGTTTCGTCTGCTCCTCTCTCTTTGCCCTTAAGGGCTCTGCCTGAAATTGCGCACAGGGACTTTTGGATAGATCGACAGCGGCGCGGCCCGAGCGTCTCCCAGGGTCACTCAACAGTGTCCGGCCCTCATCGGTTCCCCGCCGTTCTCGCAATCTCGTGATCATAGGAAGGAGGTATCTATAAGGAATTTACGGTGAACTAAGAAATTTGGGGTTATTCTGTTACTGTCTTTAATAATTAACCGGGAATTAGTTAATTAATATGGGCAATATCTAATTGATAATAAATAATAATGATAATGATTCATTTAATAATGATTAAACGATTAAATATGTATGGCACAGACAGGGGCGATTCCTTGTCAAGATGCGAGATGGCGAACAAGCCTTCACGTTTAGCTCGCCTACCGACCTCCGTGTAATTACAGACAGTAACAGATCAATCAGTCGTGTCAAGCTACGTCAATGTTGTTGTTGGTACTAGTAATTTGGCCACAATTGCAAAAAACAATAATAATGAGGATAAAACCACCAAAAGAAGTAGCACGTCCAAATCTAAAAAAGGTTCCAAAAAGAAAGAGGTTAAGTGACTAGACCACGTTCCGACCGGAAGGTATGAAGGGAGAAAGGGTGGACTGCAAGCAGGTTTCATCAATGTGAACTCTCTTCGGACTCACATTGACCAAGTCCGTCAATTTCTTCTTGATAATCCTTCCTATGACCTATTCGTCTTTGCTGAGACTTGGTTGAACTCAGCTGTTTTTGATGACGTCATTCAAATCCCCGGCTTTAAAGTAGTCCGGCAAGACCGTAACGCGAATGGTGGAGGCGTAGCTTTGTTTGTAAAAGAACACCTTCGCTGCGAGATTCTAGCGAGGCCCAACACGGAAGGAATCGGAAAACCGGGCATTCCCGAGTTCATTTTCTGTTCTATCAGTAACACCAAGAACCCGCCTGTACTTGTCGCGGTAGTATATCAACCACCTAAAATTGCGTTTTTAAAAAATGCAGATCTAATTACCAATTTAAGAACCTTATCAGGCAATTACAGTCATAAAATTGTAATGGGGGATTTAAATGCCGATCTTCTAAGTGGCGGTCATGCGCCACGTTTGTTCGTAATCTTGCAGCTGAACTGTCGCTACAGCTGGTTCAACACGGCCCCACCCACATAAAGCATGCATCTCGCACCTGGATTGACGTGATTCTCGTTGACAAAAATGACAATATCATCAACGACCGCAACATCCCAGCTCACTTTCACAGCAGCCACAACATTATTGACGTTACCATCGGTTTTAAATCTGAGGTGCCAATAACACATACTTTTCTGTACAGAGATTATAGAAATATCAATGCCGAAGATCTTGTAGCGCTATTGACCTGCTGTGATTGGACACCCTTCGATGCTGACGTCCTTGATACAGAGCAAGCTCTGAACTGCCTCTGCGCTAATCTGTCGGCAGCCACAGATTCCTTGGCACCGCAAAAAAATTTTGTTCCGAAAAAGGGCAGGCTGCCGTGGATCGATGCCGAGCTAGCTCAGCTGCTCCGCAAACGTGACACCCTCTACAAACGCTACAAACGTATTGGACAGCAAGACCTTTACGTAGAATTTGTCACGCTACGTAAACAAATCGACAAGAAAAATGACCTAGCAAAGTCGTCTTTTCTACATGCCAGACTAACGGATGCTCTGACAGATCGCAGTGTTTGGAAAGAGTTACATGGCCTGGTACTCTTACCCAAACACATCGATGACTTAAATGGGTTTACTCCAGATGAGTTTAACCGTCACTTTGCTGGAGTGACCGTCTCTCCACGGGATGACGATGAGAAACGTCGCAGAATTATATTGGAAAGTAGTGATGAAGGATTCTCCTTCAAACCCATAACTTTTAATGATGCTATTATCGCGATATCTCATTTTTCATCCCAGGCACGGGAAGTGGACGGGATTCCCCAATGTGTCATTGTCAAAGCATTGCGTGTCATCGGCAACCTACTCGTTAAACTTTTTAACTCCTCCCTGACGACTAATATTTTCCCATCCCTCTGGAAGAAAGCAAACATCATTCCTCTAAAGAAAACAAAGGCACCTACCTCTCTCTCAGAATTTGGGCCGATTGCCTTGCTTTGCTTTCTTTCGAAGGTGCTTGAGAAAATTGCACACGCGCAGTGTACTTTGTCATTTTTTAATCGTTTATTGTATTATGTGCGTTTTCTTCTATTTTTAAATTGTATTTGATACATGTTACAAGTATTTTATGTATGATATTATTCGTATTATTTTTCAGTATTCTCATCTGTGATATCACTCTGCGTGACTTGACTTACTGTGATATATAGTATTACCTAGTCTTTAAGTTTGACTGTGATATCACGTGCAACATTTTTCCTTTTTTTTTTAAATTTCTTTTTAATATTAATTTAAGCGCAATTTTGTGATATTTTTTAAAATTATTTTGTATAATTTATACGAATAAACATCTCTCTCTCTCTCTCTCTCTCTCTCTCTCTCTCTCTCTCTCTCTCTCTCTCTCTCTCTCTCTCTCACACCCTCGTTGTAATAATGAGCCCAAGAGCTTGCAAAGTTGACCTCAGGGATTATTCATTTTATCATACATCAAGAGCGTAATATCTTACCCCCGTCGGACGGACATTGTACTTTTACAAGAACACATTTAGACTATCTACTGGAAATAGAAAAAAAAAAGAAAGCAGTGCAATCAATTATCGATAATCAAGCAATGCAACTAACTCCCTCCAAAACAAGTGCATGAGTTTCCCAGAAATGTATTAAAAATTAGTCATCATCCTATAGAAATCAAACACAAGAAAGTACGAGTATTGAAATGAATTTATTATAGTCAAGTAATCATAATTTAACTTGACTGACATAATATAGTAATTTTTGTACCTTGATGATGAAGTTAAATTTTACGCCCGCATTGTAATAAAGGGCACGAGGCCTTGCAAAGCTGGCCTCACGTATTGTTTTCTACACAAGGGCGTCCGAACATTATTTTTCGACTTCGTCGGCGTAATGACTACATCTATTGGGTATTTTTTTTTAAAACATACAGGGTATCTATTTTGCGGTTCAAGGACGTAAAGCGTAACTTCCAATTAATTTGGCCCCGCGGGCGTAGAACACTACTTAACGCCCTAGGGATGTAATAGCTCATATTACCCTAAAAAAGCCTAACGAATTTGCAATACAATATTTTTTATAACTAAATGTGTATGTTATTTTATTTGTAAATATTTTTTTTAATCTGCAATGAAATGCTGTAGTTATATATTTGCATGGTTTTATTTAATACTGCAGGAATCGATTTGCGTATCGATCTGCTATCAAATATTATGTTTATGATATTGCATGTTATCGTAAAATACTGTAGTAATTGATAATTTTTTTGCAAATTTATTATCAAAGATCATTTGGCAGGTGTTATAATATTGCTTTATTTTATTCAATACAACAGTAATTAATGATTACTCTTCATCAATTAATAATTATCGTAATTTTGTATATTATTTAATCTGCAGCAATAGATCATTTCTTTAATCATTTGCACTAAAATATTTTTTATAATTAAAAGTGCTTGTTATTTTATGCGTATATGTAGTATATGGACTGGTTTAGCGAGACATATCATATTACATAGGGGCACCCCGGTAGATCCATTAAGATAACTGTCACATAAACAGTAGATGCACGGTAACTAGTGAAACATGTCAATTGCCCGTTGTTTTCAAAACAGCTACTGCTTTGCTACTGTGTATGTAAACAAAATACCCATTAACAAAGGGTAATTAGTTGCTGTTTACGTAACACTTATACCCTCTTGACACCTCAGCGTAATATAACACGTTAGTGCGCTATACCAGTCTCCATGTGAGAGAGAGAGAGAGAGAGAGAGAGAGAGAGAGAGAGAGAGAGAGAGAGAGAGAGAGAGAGAGAGAGAGAGAGAGAGAGAGAGAGAGAGAGAGAGAGAGAGAGAGAGAGAGAGAGAGAGAGAGATTGGTCTTTATTGGCGCCATGGGGTTAGACCCCGTCTGGCGCTTTAAGAAAAAAATACAGAATAAGCAACAAAAAACAATAGTCAAGATAATGATATAAAAATAATATAAAGTGAGAATACATGAGGAGCGCAATTAACAAAATAAGAAAAAAAAATATAAAAAAAAATGCAGTAACAAGAAATGAGAAAAAAAGATATAAAATAATATATAATAAATGAGTTTAGCGCAATCCATAACGATAAGGAATACAATAAAAATAGAAATAACAAAAAAACAAAAATTTGTGGGGAAATTTGTGAGGATGAACTACAGAATGAGATGTACTATCGAGTGCGCTCATGAAGTGCACAACTGAGGGCACGCTCGGCCGAGTTTGCACTAGCGGAGTACGGGCCTAGGACGAGCTTAGATGAGCTAGTGATGGCGATGAAGGTAAGATGTGAAAAGGGAGCTTGGGGATCGGGCGTGGGTAAGTGATGAAGGAGGGCTTGACGGAGCAGCACAGGATCGACTCTCTTAAGGTCACGGAGCATCACAAGTGGGGGAGGTTTAGCTCAGACAAGTGAAATCTCGATGAAATCATGCCCCGCAATGAAGGGGGCGGCTGACTTAATATAGGTGAGCACGTGATCATTACTCTTCACAATAAAGAGATCGATCCAGGTGTGCGAGTTTCGCCAGAGTTTCGCCAGAGTTTCGCCAATTCATGTTGAAGTCACCGGCGATGATAACGGATGGGACGTGGGTGAGGTAGTTGGCGAGGCAGTTAAAGAAGTGAATAGGGTGAACGGCGTGAGGGCGGCGATAGACAGCGGCGAAGAGGAGTTTAAGCTGGTCCTTTTTTAGTTCACATATAATGAATTCTGGGGTGTTGTCGTACAGCGGATCAGAGGCATCTAAAACTTCGACGCTGAAGGTGTCGCGGACGTAGAGCCCACACCGCCACCGCCCATTCCCTCTCTGTCTACGTGAAAAAAGTTATAACCGTCGAGGCCAAGGTGTGAGTCGTTCGCGTGCGGGTTGAGCTTCGTCTCTCCGATCGTGATAGCGTCGAAGCGGGTCTCAGCAACCTTGGCCTCGAGCAGGGCAAAATGAGTAGGGAATAGGCCGTTCACATTAATTTGGCCAGCGACAAAGGCTTCAGCGCTTACAGGTCTCAGAGCTCGGTTGGTCACACGTCAGGACGCGAGTTTAGCCAACGCATCGAGGTCCGCGTCGCTGAGGATCGGTATGAGCAGGACATTTCTCCCCGGACGTAAGAAGACCGTAAGGTTTTTTAGAATGAGCCTCTGGTGGACGAGCGCTTTATAGATCACAGTCGCACGCTTCAAGAGCTTGTGGACAGGGTCCGGCCACAATGCATTTACCGAGAGCTTAGCAGTGCCTCCGGCCCCGAAGATGGTCTAGCAGTCGAGGTTCCTCAAGCCTGCGATCCTTCGCAAAATGTCACCCCGGGCGGAAGGGCAGGCAAGGGTGAAAATGAGCGCGCGAGACTGAGCTGCGGATGAGGCGGCGTTCGGATGTTCGTTTAGTTCGATGCACGCTGACGGATTCCATGCGCGCCAGCTAACGACGAGCGGCGCATGCTGCTGAAGTTTGAGGGCAGTAAGGAGATTGGTGACGAGCTGCCGGGGCTCCTGTTGGACAGCTGAGGGAATGCCCCTCACCAGAATCTCGCGTGGATTCTCGAGCGTGCTTCGCTTAACCACCTCGTTGTTTGCGACAGAGACACGCGTGATCTCAGCTCGAATTGATGCTAAGTCCGCATCATGCCGGGTACTTTGGGCCTGCTGGCTCAGCTCCACTACGTCTACGCAAGATGCGAGGTTGGCCAAGGCACGTGTATTCTCGGCCAGCGCGCATGTATTCCCGGCAAGAGTGCTGTGCGATCGATTAAGCAGCTCCTAAAAGCACTGCATATACGGTGGAGCCTCACTAAGTGCAGCCCTCATCCTTCCTTCAGCATCAAAATCGGCGTTAGAGGTAGCAGGCGCACTTCCCTGGTCCATCTTCTTCAAATCAGCCGCAGCCATAGCGGCAGTTGGGCTTGGGCAGTGCACTTTAGAGACAGGCACGACGGATGGAGAACGAGTCGAGGTAAGAGCTAGCTGATGCTGAGCGGGACTCGGTTTCACAACGGAGCAATGCGTTTTGGAAGCAGGTGTTACAGTCGGTGATGGAGTCAACGCCCTTCTTTTCGCAGAGGTTCCTGCGACGAAGGATGCTAGACTGTCAGATTGGTGCTCACTCGGAAACGGAATCTCGCGTGGTATGCGGTCTGAAGCGCTGACGCAGCAGTACAGGGTGGTAGCGTTGAAAAACCAGGGTGGAGCTTGGGCTCGATCAGCTTTTTGCAGACGACGCATGATTTGCACATATCACATGGCGATAATAATAAAACTGGCAGAAGCCACGAGCAGATGGCGCAGAGTGCGGTGTATACACCGGGGCAGCAGATGTTACAGTCCGGCGATTCAAACGGTGAATATAATGGATACAGACGATGACAACAATAACAAAAGCAAACAACCAGCCGACGGTTTAAATTTAAATAAGATGAGATGATGACAAAAACGGACAAAAATATATAAATGCAACACGCATAGATTTAATGTCGCGGATCGACAAAGAAACGCACTGCGCGATACCTGACAGCGATGCAAACGGCGAGATGTAAAAAATAGCAGGAGTGTGCAACCGACGAGATGCCAGGCAGCTGGATTCGTACCGCAGATTGAGCCGATAGTTCACCGTTGAAAATGTTCGGATGCAGGCAGTGCATCATGCGCAGCTGGCGAGTAGCAATGGGTACCGCGCGGTGAGTTGCAGATAATGAGAGATGCAGGGACAGGAGAGACAGACTGGAAGGCGCTTGATAGTCCAAACGACGTCCGGTGATCCAAGGGAGCAGTAATTAGCAGAGAGGCAGGCGGTTTGCAGGAAAAGAGATCCGATGCTCATAAGAACTGCATCAATTCCTGCAGACTTTGAGCTAGAAGCTTGAGAGCCGTCAAGGCATCTTCCTAAAAAAATTTGTGTGAGAGAGAGAGAAAGAGAGAGAGAGTAAAAACAAAATTCTTATATTTATTTATTTATATTTGTTAATATTTATTTATTTAAATATTAGTCACGCACACGAGCATCCTGTGTACGTGCGCGCGCGCGCGCACGCACACACACACACACACACACACCAACCTACCCAGCGTTGTTACCCTAGCCGATTTCTTCGGTTTTTACTAATAATCAACAGACAAGAAAAAAATTGTGCTATATGTCATTTAATTTGCTCATAATTGCTCAATATTTAAATAGTGCAAACATTGAAAACAATAACAGTAAAAAAAACTAGAACGCGTTATTAGCGTTTTTTACTTTCAAGACAAAATATTGATATGTGCAAATGAATGAAGGGCTGAGCAAAATTGAGCAAATTGAAATATTAAAAACGCATATTTTATTATTTGATGTCGATTATTTCTTTAGTATAGAAATGGCTGCTCTCACCCATCCATCCTCCCACCTACCCACACGGACGTACGCACGCACACACACACACACGTACATGCACACACACTCACTTGCACGCACGCACCCACACACATACACACATGCTCGCGTTGATTTGCGTAAGTTTGCAGGCGCCGCTTCGCATACGTGCACATTGTTTTTCACTGCTGCTGCTTATACGTCCTATGATGATGATGATTATGTAGCTGCTACGGGTTGTGTTGTTGCGTTCACCGATGCTTCAGTGTATTCGATGCTTTGGCGATTCTGTCGTGTCCATGCCTATAAGGCACTCACACGTGCTTTCGTGGCAGAGACCACATCTAAAGTGCGTGCAGTACCAGCACTGTTCCGACGATCGTTTCTCTGGATCACTCCTGAGAATGCGGTACATAATTCCGCATACGTGGCACCTGGGGTTGGCGTAATTGGGTGGTGGTGGACTGGTACTTGACGCCCACTGTTGCTGAGCCCTCTGAGAGAGGCGATATATTGCCGCCTCTAACTGGAGAATCATCTCCTCGGCCCGGCCTGCACTGGTGTAGTAACGCTCCAGCTTTTTGTCATACTTGGTGAGCCTTGCTCGCAGTTCCGATACTTCACGGTCCATTGCTCGTCGAATACTGGCACGCTCATATTCTGACAAACACGGAGTAGCGTTGCGGCTTGGCGGTGGCTGCGGTGACGTTGGTGGTGGGGATACCTCTGTGGTGGGCGGCAATGGCGGAGTGCTAGCGTCTGCTAGCTGGGCTCTTCGAAGCGCTGACCCTCGTGCATAGGCTCCCGCTCTGCGCTCCTAGGTTCGAATGCAAATATATTTGCAAATCTTATTAAATAGCTGCTGGTCACCCGGGCCATCAAAGTCGTGCTGTATACGTCTATGTTGGCCACGTTGCTCTCAGCGTTCTCTATCTTTTTGATCGCTCGTCGTGCGTAAAAGCAGAGGTCGCACAGAATCGCTACAATAAGCTGAAAACCCGCTCGCTTCGATTCCATGGTGTAGACTGAACTGGCATGTGTGCATGATCAAGCTCGGACGCGTGGAAGAAATGGTGATGGTGGGGATGCACGAGTGGTGGACGTTTTGTGCTGTCCTGTCGTCGGGTTTTTACGTCACTACCATTCCGACCAATGTTAATGGCATAGAATTCCTCATCAACGGATTAGGAAGAAAGTGGCCTGCGTACGTGTCGGAAATATTTTCACCTAAGTAACCCGAGTAGTTAACCCGAGAAAAAATTTTTCATACGCCCGACTAGTGGGTGTTTGTCAGGTCAATTTTCAGTGGCATTTACAACTCCGCGCTCCGCCACTCTTCAATTTTTTTATCAAAGCTCTTTCTATTTTTAGAGCACAGCATTTAACGTCAGCTACGACGCACCACAGGGGCTTGACCGTGCCGTCGTAAGTAATAAACTATGATTTTTTGTAGAACAATATTTCTTGACTGTTAGCCATTGTAAATTTGTATCTCGCATGCATGTGTTCTTTTTCTACAGATGTGTCACGAATGTTTTGCTTTCCAGAGCCATGAAACCTTAGCCCTTTTCAGTGTCGGTGTTTGAGTATAGAAGTCTCATTGTTTTTATCGTTCATTTTGGACCTATTGGAGAAGCACTGTTTTGCGCCACATAACGATTTTTTTTTATCAAGCAGTCGTTAGGGGCGCAGTTATTGTTTTCGTGCACGCAGAGAGGCATTTTTTATACTACAGGCATCTCGGGTCCTAGGAAAATGCGACTGGACGCTCTGAGGAAAATACATGTTTGACGAATGTCACGTGACGATATGCTGAATTTTTTTATCGCTCATGCTTTTGATTGCGCTTGTATAATAGCTCTAGGCGCCACTGTAGAGAAATCAGTTTGCTCGAAACTCCGAGATGGATACTTTCGTAAAAATTTCGCTGCGAAAGCCATACTGCGGCTATTTGGTAGAGAGAGGCATAGTAGAGGCAGTGCGTGGCGGCAGCACTTGCGCGGGATGTCTGGCGACGAATTGATCCACCATTTGCAGAGAGCCCTTAGGACGGCGGGCTATCGCGCTGTTACGTCTGAGACGTATCTCTAAAATTAAAATCTATATTCATATTCTCATCAGTAATTTCCTGACCTATAAAATGATGTATTTGCGAATTTAAACGACACAACATTTCGACAACGCAACAGCGTGACGTAGCGAACCACCTACTTCGCGAAAGCATACGCGCGTCGTAATTTTCTGCACTCAGCATTTCTCAACTTCGAAATTGAACGATACGCCAAAATGTTTACTAAATTTGTTTAAAAAAGATGATTTTGATCCAGCGTCAAAATCATCTTTCGCCTAATTTACTCGCTTAATAAAAACGGCGACTTTCACCAAACACGTTAGTTATTCGCGCACAGATCGCGAGCTCCGTACCCTCCAACCGACAATAAGAGAAACGATTATTTTTTGTACAGACCAATACGAGCCAATAATAGTAAAGCAGTTATATCAATTTAATACGTTATCGGTATTATATATTGTTAAACAAAGTAAATAAATTGTAAATCGTATTGTCTTATTTATAAAACTTATATTAGCCAATAAATAGTGCATCTAACTAATCAGCTGTTTATTATTTACGAGAGCCTACGCCCAGAGTAAAGGTAATATAAATCAAATATCATTCAGTATAAAAATATAATAAATTCAATAAATATAAGAGTATATTCCTCAATTTTCAAGACGTAACAGTGGTTCGGTTCCGGTGCGAATCGAACATTAGTTCACTAAACTGTTTAAAATAAAAGAATAAAAATAATTATTTTTCGGAACGTAACAGTGGTTCCGGTACAAATCGAACATTTTATAGTTTGCTAGATTATTTGAAATAAAAAAAAATAAAATAACTATTTTCCGGAACGTAACAGTCGTTCTGGTACAAATCGAACGAAATCAGTTTAATCAAACTATAAACGTTTTCAAATAAGCTCTTGAAAGACGAGGAAAATATTCTTATATAAATACAACTAACATAGAATAAGTCCGAGCTTGTTGCTTTGCAGTAAGAAGTTGGGGGGATCATTGTAGCATGAACCGCCCAAACTTCGGAAGATCAGCAAGTACGGCTCGTCGAGTTATTAACAACAAATTATATAACAAATTATAGCTGAAATAGCAAGTGAAAAGATAAATTTACAGAGTGAAATCAAGATATATTACGCGAAAAATAATAGCAGTCTAATACAAGTAAGAAATTGAAACAAAATCCATAATAAAAAGATATAAAAGTAAAAATATAAAAAATATAAAAAAAAATATAAAAAATAAAAAGATAAAAAAGTAAAAAAGTAAAAATAAAAGTAAAAAAAAGTAAAAAAAGATATAAAAAAAAAGTAAAAAAAAAAGTAAAAAAAAGTAAAAAAAAAAAGTAAAAAAACCAAAAAAAAATACTACAATAGATAAAAAAATATACCATAAAAACAAATTATAACTACAAAAATTAAGAACAATGATCACATAAATCGAAAATACATTATGCGAAAAATAAACATAGAATAACGATCAACGCAGATCAAGAAAACGAATAATAATATTAAACAAATTGATTAATTAAATAATAATTGCATAAACAAACATTACATTTTAAAGAATAAAAGATGACACTAAAAAAAAACTAAGCAAACGGAAAAGATTTATAAAAGTGACAAATAAATAAATAAATAAATTATATCGTGAAATAAACAATTACGAAATATATACAGAAAAATAGTTGAACTCATAATAAAAACGTATTTTAAAAGAAATATTAAGTATATCATAAGCAAGAGAGTAACATGTCATGTCATATCAGAAACACATAGGAAATAAGGGAAACAAAGGGATTATAACCAGACAGACGACACAACGCAAACAAGAACCAAAAAAGCAAGTAGATGATATAAATAAACAAACGAACATTTTTGAAAGAAGACCAAAAGTACCAAGATCACCTCCAAATACACAATTAAATAAAACTTCATCAGATATTTACGTTAACATACCATGGGACTCAAAAACAGAGGAAAATACGGAAATAGTTTCAATTCCATCAACTTCAAAAATAGACCCTAACGAACTAAATACACAAACTTCAGTTAATTTAAACAAGAATCAGAATCCCACACAAGAACAAGATATACCTGAAAAAAATATAAATAATCTTTTAATTCCGGAAATAAAACAAGATATATTATCACCAACAAATTTTCATACACCGAATACACCAAGTCAGAGCCCAGCATTTTTTTTGAAGAATCAATATATGGGACCGTCCAGCAGAAACGGGCCACCGAGCGCGCGCGGTGCCTTTTTTCGCGTAAAAGGCGCTCTGTTTAACTCGCTCATAATCGTATGCTGCGTCTTTGAAAAAAAACCAAGGACCTATATCGATAGATTTTTTTCTGCTCTTTCCAATTGCGCCATTGTTTTTATTGCGAAACGCGTTCTTCCCGACGAAAACTCGAGTTGAATATTGAAAGCCATTTTTCTCAGAGTATATCATGTTTTTTTTTCAAAATAAACTACACCATTGGAAAGTACAACTCTTAAGCTTCAAAACCCTATGTTGGAGAAGTTGGAGAAATAAAGGGTTTAAAAGTAACAACATGAAAAAGACAGCCCCGAGGGTCCGCGCGAGCCACTCGCACCCGTGCGTACGGCACGTTTAAGTGCACGCTCTATTCAATTCGCTAATAATCGTGTACCAAGTCTCTGAAAAAAGAACTAAGGACATATATCGATAGATTTTTTCCTGCTCTTTCCAATGGTGCTGTTATTTTTATTCCGAAATGCTTCCTTCTAGTTGAAAATTCCATTTGAATGTTTAAACTCTATTTTTTCAATAAAATATCAGTCTTTTCTTCAAAATGAATTATATTCTTCAAAAGTACAAGTGTTAAACTATAAAATATTATATTTTTAAGTTGAAACATGAAAAGTTCAAAAATGGTAAGATCAAAAAGACAGCGGCTGCCCGAACTTTTTACGCTATGCTCAAGGGCGTATTAATACACGCAATGTGCTATTTCGCCCTTTCTTTTTTGTAAATATAAAATGTTTTGTAACTTACAATGCCAATGCGTGGACATAATTTTGTGGATCTAGTTGTAACAGTTAGTATAATATTACAATGAACTTTGTTCATTTATATAACAAAATTTGAAAAACATAATATATTAAACATAAAAATATCCATGAACGCACTGAAAGCAGTGAAACAGAAATTTTAAATAACCTTATAGATTGTTTAATCTGGCATAACAATATTACCTTTTCCTTTAAATTCTAATTTTTTTACATAATAATAGCACCATTGGAAAGAGCAGGAAAAAATCTATCGATATATGTCCTTAGTTCTTTTTTCAGAGACTTGGTACACGATTATTAGCGAATTGAATAGAGCGTGCACTTAAACGTGCCGTACGCACGGGTGCGATGGGCTCGCGCGGACCCTCGGCGCTGTCTTTTTCATGTTGTTACTTTTAAACCCTTTATTTCTCTAACTTCTCCAAGATAGGGTTTTGAAGCTTAAGAGTTGTACTTGCCAATGGTGTAGTTTATTTTGAAAAAAAACATGATATACTTTGAGAAAAATGGATTTCAATATTCAACTCGAGTTTTCGTCCGGAAGAAAGCGTTTCGCAATAAAAACAATGGCACCATTGGAAAGGGCAGGAAAAAATCTATCGATATAGGTCCTTGGTTTTTTTTTTCAAAGACGCAGCATACGATTATGAACGAGTTAAACTGAGCGTCTTTTACGCGAAAAAAGGCACCGCGCGCGCTCGGTGGCCCGTTTCTGCTGGACGCTCCCATGTGTAGAAAACGGAAGGCAACACGACTACACGGATATAGAAGGATTTTTTAATGCACTAAGTTTGATTTTAGCTAAAAATAATAATATAAGTAATAACGGACAACCAGAAATTCAAATAAACGAAGATTTAATAAATCTCGAACCAGATATGGCAAACCAAACATTAAAATTACCACATAAAGAAGTTGCAAAATTGGTACCGGATTTTGACGGAAAAAATATCCAACTCGAGGAATATATAGAAAAATTAAAACAAGCAAAAAGAATAATATCGAATAATGACGAATCGAACCTAGTACAGATCCTCAAAATAAAGCTCAAAGGAGAAATTTATAAAGCATTAGCAAATTTAGAAATTGGAAGTATTGAAACTTTTATTCAAACAATACGTAAAATATATCCATCAACGAATAATATTCATTATACGGAAAACTAACACCACAAATTCAAAAATCAGATGAAGATGTACTTTTGCAAACAAATTACGAGTATTGGGTATACAAATAATAGAATTAAAAAAATTAGAACCAAATGTAACAGGAGAAATTTTAACAGAATATAAAACTGGATTAAAAACCGACATACTCAGTAGTTTTGAAAAAGGATTAAAACAAGAAATTAGAATCGAACTCGGAGAACACCAAGACATGGATAACGCAATACAAAAAGCAATTGAAATAGAATCAAACTTAAAAAAGCAAAATAGCTTAAGGAATGATACTACGAGCATATTGTTTAATTTCGAAACTCCAATTCCAAACAAAATTAAACAAGTTTTTTGCCAATTATGTAGGGAAATAAATCACGAAGCATTATTTTGCATGAAAGCTTCATGTGTCTATTGTAAAAGTAAGGAGCATGTATCATATCATTGCAGAACAGCTAAGCATGTAATAAAATTAATTTGCAAATTGTGTAGTACGGAAGGCCACTCAATAGACGCGTGTAAGTTAAATAAGATGTCGAGTAATCATTGTCAATACTGCCAAAATATGGAGCACGCGGTTACACAATGTTCTACTATTACAGAATACGGACTGTGTTGGAAATATAAGGAAAGAGGACAGGATCCGCTTACGTGCAATTATTCGGTAAGAATTGAGGAAGGTGCAACAACCTCGGGCATTTGATGAAATACTGCACGATAAACAAAAGAACGATATGGTGTGCGATATGTGCGGATGAAGGTCACAAGACCGCGGATTGCAAGAACGTAAAAGTTTTAATGATGCAAAACAGACAACAAAACTTTCAGAATAGAGAAATTTGTCAATTTTGCGACACGCCGGGACATTCAGCGAAAACTTCTAGGAAAATGGATAATAATCAACAAAATACGTTCCAGAATAACAACTACAACCCTTCAAATAAAGCCTATAAACATCGAGATAGAAATAGAAACGGATTTTTACGAAGAAATCATCAAAATAGTCATCAGTTCTCAAATAACTCAAATAGTAATTATCGAGGGAATTTTAATACACAAAGTATAAAATGCGAATATTGTAAATTCACCGGACATACGTTGGAAAACTGTAGAAAATTGAAAAGTTTGACAGCACAAAGTAAATGCTCTTATTGCAAGAAAGACGGACATCAACTAGACAATTGCCATGAAATCAAATTGCTACAGAATAAATTATAGCAGAATAAATTAGGGCTTATTATAGCATGAAGCAGAAAGCGCGTGCGACCATATATATAGATATACTGAGGTAGACACAGGGAGCGCTCACGGTCACGCGGTCGCAAGTCGCATGCCGGCATGCGTTTTTCCGCTGTGTGTGTGCGAACGCATGTAGCACATATAGTCGAGGTAGCCGTTACGGCAGTGCAATCCTGCAATAGTACTCATGTGCACGCAGCGCTACACTATAGATTGCCGTTGCCGTCTTGCCGAATGCATCAGTGTTGAGTTTTTTTCGTAATGCCCGTTTCACGCAAAAAGGAGCAGGGGACGCATACAGTAAGTAACATGGGTTAGTATATCTATATATACGGGGAATAGCGCTTATTCCTCGCTGTTCCTCGCATGTATAGATATAGCAACCCATGTTATTTCTATATCTGTTCTCTATTACTTTTTGCGTGTAACGGGTCTAACGGCCCTAATTCTGCAGTTTTCACCTTTTCGCTTCGCGGCATTAATGTATGTGAGAATGTCCCGCCAATATATTTTCGTAATTGAGATTGTATATATGTGCAAATCCGGGGACTACAGACAACAACCGGGATACAAAAACAGAAAAATTTTTTTTGAGGGCACACCTACCACATAAGGTTGTTTCGGTTCTTTGGGGGTTTCCCAACATGAAAATACTCGTGTACATTCATTATCCGTTGCCAAACTTTTTTGCCGACGAAATCAATTTTTCTTATGGAAATTTAACATGGGAAAAATGGACGAAAAGTAGTCATTGATGATTAACCAATAGCAAACTATTGAAGAGGCCAAACCAAATTCCACAAAAAAGCGATAAAAGTTGAAGAATAGAGTTTTAATTTGAGATGAGAATATTTAAAATCTGTCTATTCTGTGCAAAGCTACGTGAAGTTGAAAACGGCGAAAAATGACAAAAATTTGAAGAATTACGTGGGTTTGAAAAAAATCGCTCATTTTCGTCATTATTCGCCATTTTCAAATTCGCGTAGCTTTGCACAGAATCAACCGATTTTAACGATTCTCATCTCAAATTAAAGCTCTATTCTTCAACTTTAATCTTTTTTTTGTGAAATTTGGTTTGGCCTCTTCAATAGTTTGCTATTGGTTAATCATCAATGACTACTTTCCGTCCATTTTTTCCATGTTAAATTTCCATAAGAAAAATTGATTTCGTCGGAAAAAAAGTTTGGCAACGGATAATGAGTGTACACGAGTATTTTCATGTTGGGGGACCCCCAAAGAACCGAAAAAAGCTTATGTGGTAGGTGTGCCCTCAAAAAAAATTTTTTCCGTTTTTGTACCTCAGTTGTTGTCTGTCGTCCGCCGATTTGCACATATAAGTATATGTAGTTAGGAACACTCGTGAGCAGCTATAGTCCACACCTTTCGTTAGAACTGAATAAAATTTAACTCTATGTTTTTTTATTAATCGAGGGTAATGAAACAATAGTTTTTCTCATATAATTCAACAGGACTTGACTATTTACAAAAATTTCAAATACAAAAGTTGTGGATAATATTGAAACAAAACTTTTTTTTTCTATTTAACGTTTTTATAAATAAAATCATAAAAACGATTTCTATAAAAATTATAACTATGTTTATAATAAATATAGTATAATGTTCTTCTGAGCACTGCGGTCGTGCCTATTATGTAAAAACGAAGTTTTTACATAGGGAGAGTGGGGCGACGAGCGAAGCGTGGAGCAGGTGTGTGTGGGGGCGGGGGGATGACGTGCCGAAGGCACGCTAGGGGGCGCAGCCCCCCTAGTTGGTATTCTCGTGAAATAAATATTAGTTATATTAGTTGGGGTATTGTTACATTATATTCCTTCCCCCCTTAAGATAATATTTATTTCAGGGAAGAATGACATTTCAGAATTTTGTTGTTTTTTTTCCATATTAATTAGAGTGCAAATACCGATATTTCTGTAGATTTCTCTTCCCCTTAACAGTGTGCATTTGTAGAAGGAGCTGATAATGGAGTTGGAGGTAGGGGGCTTAATTTTGGAAATTGTGGTGTTTCGGGGGATGGACGTTCAAATTCTACCCTTTTTTGAATAGTTGAATTTTTTAATATTGTATTAGATATAGTTGGTCTATGGATTACTATTTCTTACAATTCAAATTCTTCTTTAGCTAACTTCCTTATATTTTGAGCAGCATTATTTTTATTTAATACTACCAACAAATGTGTTACTGAACTAAAAATAGCTCTGAGTAATTTCATTGACCATCCGTATAATGAGTGTAGGGCACATCCTCGTATTAGTAGGTCTGTTACGTCCGTGACGTATCTCTAAAATCAAATTAACAATGCATATTTATCGCCAGTAATTTTCTGACATACAAATGTCGTATATACGAATTTTGACAACGTTGCTTTTTAATGCAAGCGGCATCATACCGAAGCGAGCGAACTTTACAACGTTGAAATTTTTTAATACGAGGCAATCGTGACGCAGTAGCAGGTCATCAAATTTGCTTATTATATTTTCTTTAGAATCAGCATTTCGCAATGTGACTACCGAATTTAATACGATTGGAGACAATTACATTGCCAAATAAGATGATCTCAATCATCTTCAACCTAATTTTACCGCTTAATAAATACGGCGACTCTCAACACACAAATCAGTAATCGTGCAAAAGTCGCGAGCTCCGTACCACTCCAGCCGACAAGAGGAGAAACGATTATTATACAGGCCAATTCGAGCCTATAACAGACTACGAGAAAATACTTATATCTATAAAATCAATAATCTATCGGTATAAATTATCCGCGCAAGCAACGAATATGTTACACATATTAATCGAACAGATCGAATATAATTATTTTGTGACTCTATATCAATTTATTGTTAATTTTATAAACGAATAAATAGTGCAATTATTGAACCATCAATCTATTCATTTCGAGAACCTACACCAACAGGAAAAAAGGTAAATAAGTCAAAATATAACTAACAATTAAATATAAGAGTATTTCCGCGACACTCAAGACTTAACAGTGGTTCCGGTACGAATCGAACATTTTATAGTTCACTAGATTATTTGAAATAAAATAACTATTTTTCGGAATTTAACAGTGGTTCCGGTACGAATCGAACATTTTATAGTTCACTAGATTATTTGAAATAAAATAACTATTTTTCGGAATTTAACAGTGGTTCCGGTACCGATCGAACAATCGTTCACTAGACTATTTCAAATTAAAGAATAAAAATAACTTTTCTCCGGAACTTAACATTGGTTCCGGTACGAATCGAACGTAAGTTCACTAGATCGCATCAATCAAGCGATAAATCTTTCAAATAAGTTCTTGAAAAACGAGAAGGATACTCTTATAACAAAAATTAACTAATATAGAGTAAGTCCGAGCTTCACATTTTGCAGTAAGTAGTTGGGGTCATTCATTGTAGCATTAATTGCCAAAACTACCAAAGATAAATGCGTACGGCTCGTCGAGTTATTAATAAAATATCTAACAAATGATAAATACAAGAAATGTGAATAATTTTCTACAAAACAAGTGACATTTTACACATCACGCAAAATACAAATACAGTCTAACACAGATTAGAAAATTGAAATCGTAATACATATTACAATACAAATAAAAATATTACAATCGAAAAAAAAAATAGGACACTACAAGGAGTAATAAAACAAGAAAGTAAGAAAACAATTATTAACCACAATTATGTAACAAATTATAATTGAAATAGCAAGTGACAAAATAAAATTACATAGTGAAGTCAAAATATATTACTTACGCGAAAAATAATAGCGACCAAATGCCAAATAAGAAAAAGAAAAAAGAAATCAATAATAAAAGATTTAAAAGAGAAAATAACGAAACAAAAAGAAAATATTACAATATATAAACAAAATATTATAATAACAAATTATAATTAGAAAAAAATTAAGAATAGTCACTAAATAAATAACATTAAAATACTAAGTAAACGGAAAAAAATCCATAGAGATATAAAAGTGACAAATAAATAAATAAGCTATATTATCAAATAAGTAATTGCCAACGGAAATATACATTACAATACAAACGAGAATATTACAAAGGAAAAAAATATAATACGATATTACAAAGAGAAATATAATAAAATAAGAAAATAATGTATAAACATAAAAGATAAATAAGAATCACATAAAAGAAAAGGATAAAGAAGAGAAAACTCTAAACTATAAAAGAATAACAAATGCATAGCAAAAATAAAACAAGCAGTTCAAATAGAACAAACTAAATATGTTCAGAAACAATCAAACCAGTATTTCTTTTTGGGAAATTTCAATACCATCCGAAATAGTCCTTTGTCAAATTTGTAAAAATCAAGGTCATGAAGCTTTACTTTGCCCATATACAAGATGTATTTATTGCAAAAGTGGAAACCATATATCACACTACTGCGATTCAGTCAACATTAAAATGAAACTTGAATGTAATCTGTGTAATAAACAGGGACACACTATAAACGTATGTAAATTCAATAAAAGTAATTTAACTCATTGCCAGTATTGTCAAAGCACAGGACATACAATTATGCAATATTCTCTTAGAATCAAATTTGAACATCGCTGTTATCATTGGGTACTCACGAATCACTCAGCAAAAAAATGCTCATCGCCTTACTGCAGACCTACGGAAAAAATAATTTGGTGTGAAATTTGATCAGGAAAAGATCACGACGCATCGAATTGTGAAGAGGCGAAAACTTTATTTTCAAAGGTTTTTAAAGATTTGGGTAAAATTGAAGAATGTGAGTCACTCAAACAATACCCGAATAGTAATACTGTTGAGTCGCATAATAATATAATAAAAGAATCAATTAACGATTTCAAAATACAGAAAAATAAAATTAATGCAACTAATATTAAAATTTACGATGAAAATAAACTAATTACAGAAAATAAACAGAAAATTAAAATAATTAATAATGATGAAGAAATTAATTTAATTGTCGAACCTTTTATAAAAATGAATGAAATCACTGATGAACCAAAAGTTAATAATATAATTATAAAAAATCATGAAAATGTTAATGAAATTAATTTTATAGACTTTAACAAAAATAATCATGAAATTGAAAAAATTATGGAAACAAATTTAATTGAATTTATGGAATCTATAAAAGATTATGAGACTAATAATAAAATGAATTTCAATGTATCTAATATGGAAACTTATGAGGATGGTGATGAAATTAACTTAATTGAATGTGATATAAATAACCAAAAGAATGAAAATTCAAATGAGAATAATGAAAAAAATAAGAATTCATTGGAAACAGTAACTTTTTATGATGATCTTAAGGACATTTTATTCGAAATTTCTGGTTTAGCCGAGTCATCTGATTCCGAATATGTTCAAATTAAAACTAAATTTGAACAAAAGCCATTTGAAAATCTGTTAATATATTTCGAAGATTCTTTATTAAATGATACAAAAAATGTGAATAACTTATTAAATAATAATAAGGTAGTTTTTGAAAATGAAAATCAATCAAAATATATGTTTGAAAATCAAGAACTTCAAAAACATCTAGAAAATAAAAGTCAACTTAAAGAAAACTTGGATAATCAAGATCATAACGTAATAATCAATCTAAATACAAATCCTAATAAAGTACACCAATTGCAGTTAGTTTTTAACTATCATATCAAAGTAAAATCTAATAAAAACGTCAGAAAACTAAAATGGATATCTAATTATAAAGAATATTTTAATGAATTTGTAAAAAATACAAGATTTAAATTGAAATCTAAAGATTGCTACAATAAATTCAAAATCATAAAAATTTTCAAAAGAGGGGACAAAACATGGCCAATTAAAAAACCAAACAAGTTGAAAGGGATCAACACAAGAATTCGCAATGCTATTGGAACAAAATAACATTAACAAGCAAATATAATAACAAATAATAATACAACATTTTTGTTTTAGGATATGGACAGCATACTCAAAATTTAATATAACCTCTACTAATTTTTCAAAATTTTTAATACAACAACAGGGAATAGCATCATTGCATAAATAGCATCATTGCAGCCTAATTTTTCATATGAAGCAAAATCATCCTACTTCTTGGTCAACTAGTATATAAACCTAAGGTGATCTAGATTTTATCAAATATACAATTTAAAATTAGAATCACTTATCATTCATTGTTCGTATCAACTTATCAGTATTTTGTGAAAAGCAACTATATTCCCTAAGTAAGATAATAATTTTAGAAAGACGTGATCGAAATAAGATAAGTTTAAATAAGGAAATTATAAAAATATTTTCATACATGATCAATTTTAGAAATAATACTACAACTAATAATAATATCGTTGATAATTTGAAATATATAGAACAACAAACAAAATAATTATGATTACATATTAAAATATCTCAATTTCCGTTCTGCAATAATGAAACAAGCAAAAATTTTATTTGTAAAAATGATGTGTTTTTAAATAATAAAAAAATTATTTAACAGAAATTTTAGTCACAAAGTAGAAAATTTTTAGAGGGATCAATTTAATAACTTATGATTTTATAAGAAAATATAGAACTAATCCAAAAGGAAAAGATATAAAAACATTCCCAAACCTTTTCACATAAGATAAAAAAAAAAATAATTTTACTATAATTTTATGCAAAATTAAACTGTTGTTTGGGAAATATGAAGTTTTGAATTTCCCGCGGTTGCGCGACTGAGGGATAACTCAGCAGGCGGCCGCGCGACGGCAGCACTCAGCAGCTGTTCTCTGCAGAACAGCTGAATCGCTATACTGATTAGCCGAGTATGGCAAAACTCATGCTGTCTCTCTCATGCTTACACATGTAAATGAGAGAGACGGTGATTTGACTCACTCCTCGGTAACAACGAGACGAGGAAGAAGACGGAAGTGCTCTCTTAATTCTCTCACTCAGTTAGTATCCATGTAATGGTTCGCCTCGTGGAAAAACTCACGGTACTTTGGCTCTCAGTAGATACACTCAAACCTCTCACTAAAGGTCTCTCTCAGTAATGGTCTACCACGAGGGAATTCTACTGTGCCGGCGATTCTCATGTGATGGAGCTCTCTCTCTCGGTCAACTCACTCTGTGTAGCGGTTCGTCTCGTAGAGAAACTCACTGTGCACACTCGGCGATTCTCAAGTGAAAAATTCAAGTGTAGTGTCTCTCACTCTCTCAACGTGGACTGCTGCTCGGCAACATCTCATACGGCGTCGTCTAGCACGGCAAGTTTTCACGCAGCAGTGTCTCTCACACGGAAACTTCTCACACGGCGGTGATACTCAAGCGGCATCTTCTCACCGGAGCTCGATGCTTCGAGCGCGCCACGAGGCAATATCTCACACGGCATATTCATAGTGCAGTGCGTCTCACAAGGCAGCTTCTCACGCGGCTTCTCCTCACATGGCATATCCTCACTCAGCAACTTTGCACGGATTCTCGCTCACACCTGCACTTTTACCAATGCAACCCCGGCAGTAAACTCATGATCACCGTGATCAATAATATCAACGGGATTTGGGCATGGTTTTTTCAAGCAGGAAAATTACACTGGCAGTTCTCAATCGGCTTTGCTCAACTGGCTTCTCTCATCGGCTGCTTCGCATCCTCACACTCATCTCACCGGCTTATCTCATCTTTCGTTATCATGCTCAACATACGGTTCTTCTCCACTGCTCAGCCTCGTTGCGGAATCACCATCACGGGACCAACTCGTCGGCGTAAAGATTAATATAACCTCTACGTATGATAAGGTAACAACTCAAATACATGCGGCCATTTTATACAAAGGTGCGATGCTACACGGAAAGCATAACCAAGCTGTACAGCGGGAAATACTCAGGCACGATTAGGTCAGTAATACCTAATCGTGTCATCTCATTGAAAACTCAACCACAATTAATTCAATAATAATTGATTGTGTTGCTTATTGTATGGTTAGTACACTCATCAGTGATTCGCAACGTCACACAGAAAACTCATACACTCAAACAGCGAACTCACCAATACTCACAGAATTTTGTAACACTCATACGAGGGTCATTTGATAAGTACCTAGCCTACAAATGAAAACACCCAAATTTTACAAAAAATAAAATTTATTTTTCAATGTAGTCTCCTTTTAGTTGAATACACTTGGTCCAGCGGTGTTCCAATTTTTTTAACCCCGTTGAAAAAAATGTTTTCTCTTGGTTTGCAAAATAGGCCTCCGTGGCGGCGATTATTTCGTTATTGGAGTGGAATCCTCTTCCCGGCGAGCGAATTTTTTAGGTTCGGAAACAAAAAAAAGTCGCACAGAGCCAAATCTGGAGAATACGGTGGATGGGGCAGCAGTTCGTAGCATAATTCGACCAATTTAGCCGTGGCGAGTGCAGAAGTGTGAGCCGGTGCATTATCGTGGTGGAAAAGCACTTTCTTTTTAGACAAATGGGGCCGTTTTTCTTCTAACACGGCATCAAATCGGCTCAATAGTTCGGCGTAGTACTGTCCTGTGACCGTTTTGCCCTTCTCCAGATAGCAATAAAAATCACACCTTGAGAATCCCAGAAAACAGTGGCCATCACCTTTCCGGCCGACGGGACCGTCTTCGCCTTCTTCGGAGCAGGTTCACCGGGTAAGGTCCACTGTTTTGACTGCTCCTTGGTCTCTGGAGTGTAGTAGTGAATCCATGTTTCGTCGACGGTCACGTAACGACGCATAAACTCTTTTGGATTGCGATTAAACAGCTCCAAACACTGCTCTGAACTGGTCACACGGATGCGCTTGTTGTCTGCAGTCAACAAACGCGGCACCCACCTTGCTGACAGCTTCCTCATGCCTAAAATCTCATGTAGGATATGCCACACGCGTTCTTCTGAGATGCCTACTATCGCAGCTACCTCGTGCACCTTTAATCGGCGGTCTGACAAAACGATATCGTGTATTTTTGTCACGTTCTCCTCCGTAGTGGCTGTTTTCGGAGCACCTGGGCGTGGATCATCAAAAGCCGACGTACGACCACGTTGAAACTCGTTATACCAAAATTTAACGGTCGCCATCGAAGGAGAAGCATCCCCATACACTGCATCCAAGCGTTCTTTAATTTCACTGCGCGATTTCCCTTCCAAAAACAAGAATCGAATCACCGACCGATATTGTTCTTTCTCCATTTTTTCAAAAATCAACGGACACATTTGCTTTCACACGCTCTCAAAAATAAACTACAACTCCGATCCGGCTGAAATTTCGTCTATAACCGTTTACAGGAAGATACTGCACTGTAGTGTATTTCTGGTGCGATAGTGGCACCATCTGCCGGTGAGGCTAGGTACTTGTCAAATGACCCTCGTACACTCAGAATTATGTAACAGTCATACACTCAACTATTTACTTGTAACATCTCACACATTTTATACTTATTCTTGAAACAACTTTTATATCGGCAAATTTGTAATAGTAATTTATAATTTTATAGTTATTGTGAATATATTATAGTTTAATTTACCAAAGTGTTTGGCTCAATTTATTTTGTAAACACCCACAGCATGTCCTCATTATAATTTATGGAATTCTCAAACAACTGTATTTGCCTAAAAAACAAAACAATTGTTCGCACTCATAAAATTTTTTAAAGAGTTTAAGAACAGGAAAAATCGTCTAGGTAGCTATGTTCACATTGCTCAGATTAAATAGAATATATATATTGGAAGTGATCAGTTCAGACATATCTTAACATGATCATCCTATAAGATACACTATTCTGCATCGAATTGAGTATGTAAGATATTTTTCTACTCTAACAGATTGCGTATTCTTTAAAGCAAACACGTGAATGCTACCTATGCCAGAAAAAGATTAAGTTCTAAAATGAACTTTTGATATGGCTGAAAATTTTCAAACGAAGGTAAAATACAATGATGCATAAAAGCTATAACAAGTCAAAATTTATCAAAATCATTTCGAGTTATTTCCATTCCTTTTTTTTACGAAAAAAAAAACCACACAAATTGTATTTTTCTTTTGGAAATAATTATATAATTATAATATGATTTTTAAAATAATTCTGTTATAATAATAACAAAATCCCTTTAATATTATTCTACTTAAAGAAAGAAAAAAATATATCTTTTGCCAAATATCTCAGCAGGGAGGGAAGTAAATGATCACTTGAATCATTCCCTATATAATTCTCCTCATCTTTTAATTACTACAAAATTATTTAATATACACGTTATTTCTAAATTTTGTTAATCAATGACTTTATTTTATGTAAAAACAGCAAAACAAAAATTATTACTAATTACCGATAACAAAATAATTAAATTATCGAAATGCTATGTAAAATTAAGATATACATGTTTATATGAATTCTTCGAAATTTGAATGCTAGAAAAGTCGGTATTCAACGTGAGATACAAAGTCAAACGGTAGGTTAAGTGTAGACTAGTTTTAGGAAGGAAAATAATTAATTTATTTTATAGAAACATATAGACGATACGAAATTTTATTTAAAATTATTAAATATTTATTATTATTTTTATTTGAATCTTAATTATTGTTTTTATTATGAATCTTTTGTAACGAAAAAATCAGCGTCAGTCATTTTCTCGAATGTAGAAACTGTGTATATTCGCATTTTGTGCACATAACACCGCAATGAAGCGAGTAAGCGAAAAGTATACGTGCAGCAGTTTTTGTGAATTCAGCACTTCCAAATGCCGCAATTCGAACTACTTACGGCCTGCGCCTACGTAATTTCTGTCATAAAAAAGTGAGACACCCAATATAATTAACAAACGTCAATTCATTTTTGTAAACGGAAATCTCCGATGCTTAATAATACACTTGTTCAATTTCTATAACATTCAACAGTCTAAGGGGGGAGGTGTTACGTCCTGAGACGCATTACGGAATTTAGAATACTATTTAAAATTTAATGTTATCAGATAGTTCCTGACACACATCCACGAGAACGCAATTTTATACGACGCAGCGTTTCGTTCAGGTGACATTCTGACGTAACGAGTCACCGGCCTCAAGAAAAACAACGTATTATATTTTCTTCAAAATCAGCATTTTTTCAATACTATACTGCCGAAATTTATACCGAAATTTTTGCATTTTATTTATAATTTATTGTAAAAGCATTTCCTTAGAATATTCATACGATAGCACAACTATTATATTAAATAGAAACAGAATCCAAAAATTACGATTATTACAAATTTATATTATACAAGTTATTATTATGTTTAAGCGTTAATTTAATATTAATTATTATTTTAGTGTTTCTCATAAATCAAATTCTAAAATCACTGATACAATTTTATATTCTGGTGTTATGAAGGAAATTAGTGAATTTATTATTCGAAATCTTACTATCATTTTATTATTATTGAAAATTCTGTAACAGAAAATCACTGATGTTTAAAATATTTTAATATCTGTTGGATCTCTACGATATTCAACAGTCTAAGGGGGGAGATGTTACGTCCGTGACGCATCTCTAAAATCAAATTAACAATGCATATTTATCGCCAGTAATTTTCTGACATACAAATGTCGTATATACGAATTTTGACAATGTTGCTTTTTAATGCAAGCGGCATCACGTCGAAGTGAGCGAACTTTACAACGTTGAAATTTTTTAATACGAGGCAATCGTGACGCAGTAGTAGGTCATCAAACTTGCGTATTATATTTTCTTTAGAATCAGCATTTCGCAATGTGACTACCGAATTTAATACGATTGGAGACAATTACATTGCCAAATAAGATGATCTCAATCATCTTCAACCTAATTTAACCGCTTAATAAATACGGCGACTCTCAACACACAAATCAGTAATCTTGCAAAAGTCGCGAGCTCCGTACCACTCCAGCCGACAAGAGGAGAAACGATTATTATACAGGCCAATTCGAGCCTATAACAGACTACGAGAAAATTCTTATGTTTATAAAATCAATAATCTATCGGTATAAATTATCCGCGCAAGCAACGAATATATTACACATATTAATCGAACAGATCGAATATAATTATTTTTTGACTCTATATCAATTTATTGTTTATTTTATAAACGAATAAATTGTGCAATTATTGAACCATCCATCTATTCATTTCGAGAACCTACACCAACAGGAAAAAAGGTAAATAATTCAAAATATAACTAACAATTAAATATAAGAGTATTTCCGCGACACTCAAGACTTAACAGGTCAACTATTATTTTAATGAATTGACATATTAGAAGTGTCATTATTATTTCAGAACTTATCATTCCATATTTTTCGTACTTTTCAATAATTTTGTTCGAGGTATTTTTGGCAATATGAGACAGTGTATTTTCTGTAAGCATATTTTTCATAATATCGTCCTTTACAGAACCTGAACTTTGTGTGATGTGTGTTATTGTGTTGATGATTGCTTTTTTCTCAAGTGGAAAAAGTAGTCTTTCCTCGAATTTTCCTAAATCTTGCTGGGAGTATATTCCACTTATAGCCAGTGAGCTTAGTTTTTCTGGTTCCCAATTCTTCGAAATTCGTGTTTTGAAAGTTGTAATATTTATCTCTATTATTCTTGGTTTCGGGAACAAGTTTATCCAATTTCCATCTATTTTGTAATAAGGAGGAATTATGGTGTCGCAGTCAACTTGTGTTCCTGTTTTCACCGATATATGTGTTTTTGGTGTGAGGAACCATGTTGTGTTACCTGCTACAACTCGAAGTTCTTTGTAACATTCCTTGGTGTGGTGTATTTTCACACTTGTGGGTGTGCATTTTATTATATGTACAGCCTCTCACGCAAGTTTGGCGAGGTATCCTGGTTTTTGCATTATATTGTAGGCAAATTCGTCTGGGGAATTGGATGCTAATGATAAGGAATTTTGAATTTCTATCCTTTCTACTTCGCAGATTTTTGTTAACATATTTAAATATATACTTTTAAATTGCATTCTAAACTGTCTTTCTACGTTTACGAATTTTGCATTAATGTAAGAAAAAATATTTTTATTGACATAATCTCTTTCCTGTCTAATATCATTATCAAATAAAATATTATCTACTTTCTCATAAATAAACAATTTTGGATGTTCTGTTTTCGTTATAATTCGGTCGCAAAATTTAATTTTTTCGATCGCTTTTAATGAGAAAGATAAATCGTATATATTTACAGTATAAATAAGTTCATTATTTTGAGATAAAGTCCTTGTTACGGTATCACTGTATAAAATATTATATTTATTAGCAAGAAAATTTTCATCTGAGAAAGGTGTCCAAAAGGTATCCAAAATATATATAAGGTTATAACCCGCTTGTATATCTATGCAATGTTCATCGGAGAATTTGCAAACTGTTCCTGAACCTAAATGTATTTTGTTGTTATTCAGGTTGACTTTTGCATATTCTTCGGTAAATATAATTTTTATAATGCCTTGAACAAAAATTTTATCCCATCTTTCGTAGCTATCAGCGTATGTTCCTCCTGAACACGATCTTCCTGTTATTTTATCTACGAGATCAATTCCTACGGTTTTTGTCTCATTTACCCTAATATCCGCTATTGTGTGCGAATTGTCATACTTAAATATCCCCGTTTCATGAATAAATTTACATTTTTCTGCACTAACCTCATATAAATATTCCTGTAACCCGTTTTCGACGGGACCTAGATGACTAAACATTCCGCAATTATAAATTGTACCATTAATATCTATTTTGCATTGAATAACTCGGCTACTTCTAAATTCTGCTAACTGTAGTAATTCTATTGGTGTCTTTGATACTTGTAGATCTTCCTCGTGAAAATCGCATTCTCCGGTGTCCACTAATGAGTATGTTGACACTGCAGGATCTGTTGAGCCACAATTGAAGTCAATAATTGCGTGATTTGCTTTAAAAAGCGTTAGAAGTACAATGATTGAAAGATACATGATGTCCAGTTCCTGTAAGATAATCATGTTACTATTCTTTATTTTTAGCAAGGCTTAATTTATTCGTATGCACTGTTTTTGCCTTTCCTTTATAGTTTATGACAACATTATTATTTTTATTTACTTTAATAATGTCAAAAGGACCTTGATAATGATCTTTTCCAAGTTTCCCTGGATTGATTAACCATACTTTATCTTCCAGTTTAAATTCTATTGGATTAATAAATCTATCATAATATAATTTTGATTTTTCTTGTGACATTATTAATTTTTGTCTTGCTATTGAGACGATTGCTCTCATATTATTAATCAATTTTTCTAAATATCCATTATAGGTCGGTACTAATTCTGATTTTTTTACCGGTTCGTTAGACGGAATTCTAGCAGGGTAGGCAAAAACTAGTTCATATGGTGTGAATTGATGGCTAGTATGTACACTAGTATTATAATGAAATTGTGCAAAATCTAATAGTTGATCCCATTCATATTTTTTTGTAGAAAAATTTTTTAAATATTCACACAACGGGTGGTGTGCTCTTTCTAATGAACCATTTGATTGCAGAGAGAAAGCTGTAGTTTCAATTTGATCAAATTTAAATCTTTTAGCTTTCTGTTCCATTATTTTACTCGTGAAATTTGCCCCTCTATCGGTTAGTACTATCTTTGGACATCCAAATATACATATAAATCTTTTTATAAAAGCATCTGTAACCGATTCTTCTGTTTGATCTTTTAAACATACTAAGATTACAAATTTTGATAATTGATCCTGTATAGATAAAATATATTTATTATTATTTTTTGTAAGATTAAATATTCCTACAATATCCATCGCGATTTTATCGAAAGTTTTCCCCGGTGTATCTGTAATAATCATTGGTTGTTTAGTCTTTTTCCGTTTTAATTTATTTCTTTGACAATCTTCTCACTTTTTAATTCTATTTTGAATGTCTGATTTTAAGTTTTCCCAAAAATATTTTTCCTTAAGTCTATTGTACGTTCTATTTACACCTGAATGTCCTCCTATCGTAGAGTAATGATACATGTCGAAAATTCTATTCCTGTCTTCAATTTTTAGAGCACAAAGTAAATGCTCTTATTGCAAGAAAGACGGACATCAAATAGACAATTGCCATGAAATCAAATTGCTACAGAATAAATTAGATAAATTTTGTAATATTTGTAAGAACATGAATCACACAACTGAGGAATGTACTTCGCGATCAGTATTTAATCAACAAAATTCGGAAAACTAACAAATTCTTCTGGAAATGAGTGCACTAGAAGGATTAACAAAAAACCACTCGAAAATAACGCAGATATTAAAGTAAGTACATTTAATGGCGATAATATTCCTAACATAAATCGCAACTTAGGGAAAGATACGGACATTAATTTATTAACTACAAAGAATTTAAGCGATATTAATGAAAATGTGAAGGTACATCAGGCAGCTAACAAATCGGAAGGTAAAAATATTAACAAAATGAACTCAATTGATTTTAACGAACCCGAAATAAATAGTGTTGAAAAGGAAAAAGTACAAGAAAGAATAACGGCGACCAAGACTGCAATCTATTTTCTGAAGTTGGAAAACTCCCTTCAGTATATCGAAATAGAGAATCATTATACAAATAAAACATGTAATTTACTCGTAGATAGTGGAGCTCAATTAAATATTATCAAAGGAAATCAGATACCTTCTAACATAATTTTAGAAAATAGAAAAATTCGTTTATCCGGTATCACAGATATAACTATTGAGACATTAGAAGTAATAAAAATGAAAATCAATCGACTAAATATTGATTTTCATGTTGCACCAGAAGATTTTTGTCTACCCTACGACGGAATTTTAGGAATTAAAATTCTTAATGAACAAAAATTAAGACTAGGTGAGGGTTATTTACAAATAAATAATAATAAAATCAAGCTAAAACCAGCCCATAAACTAAATCAAAATCTTAATATACTAACTGAAAATCTACAAAAAACGGATAAAGAAATTAAATCAAGAGTAACGATAGAACAAAAGGAATTTTTAAAGAAAATGTTAGAAGATACGAATGAAAACAAAATTCAACACCCGTAATTCATAGGGATTGTGAACAAGTAGTACAAATAAACGAAAAAACTGAAAACTTTCAAATTGAGGATGAAATGGAGAAATCATCTTGTATAATATCTTATGAACCCGATTTAATCAATAAAAATGAAGTAAATATAAATTCAGAAATAACATTTTATGATGACGTTACGAAAATTTTAAATACGATTCCAATATTAGAGGCAGAAGGAAAGGATTTACAAAAAAAAAACGTTAAATGAAATTCTACCAGAAAATATAAATGGTTAACATTATGAGAACATTTTTTAAGTCATTCATAAATAATATTAATATTGCTTTTGAAAATAATGACCAAGCAATCGATTTTGAGGAAATCGGATCAACAGATTATAAACATTTTTTTACAATAATGAATAAAAAGATTGAAGTAGATTTAGAAGATTATAATAAACTCTATGAAAAAGAATATAGCTTTATATCTTATGTAATAGACAATTTACCTGAAGGTTCTCAGATAACAGAAGACTTTAACATAGATGAAAATGAAATTTTAAATTTGGGATCAATAAATTTTATAGGAAAAAATGATTCAATACAAGATTTAAAATAATATAATAGAGAAGAAAGATTATTAGAAAAAATATGTTACCAAAACTTGCCTGGAAATAGTAAAACAATGATTCAAGATCTAGTATTGAAAAATAAGGATATATTTTGGCTAGAGGGAGATAGTTTACGATCATGAAATGTAGAACAACATGAAATAAATTTAACAGATGATAAACCCGTATACGTAAAGCAATTACCTTTGCCTCATAAATTAAAAGAAATCGCGATAGAGGAAACTCAAAAATTAATAATAAATGACCTAGTTCCAAACTCAAAAAGTGCTTTTAATGCTCCAGCATGGATTGTAGCAAAAAAACAGTTAGCAGACGGAAAAAAACGATGGCGTTTAGTAATAGATTACAGAAAACTAAACGAAAAGACAGTTCCAGATCCATATTTACTCCCAAACATTACAGAAATATTCGATCAATTGGGAAAAACTAAGTTTTATCAAGTTATAGATTTAAAATCGGTGTTTCACAAAATTCCTATGAAACCAAGTGATATACATAAAACTGCATTTAGCATTAATCCATTGGGACGTTTTGAATTTCGAGTATTACTTTTCGGATTGAGAAACTCACCGCGTACATTTCAAAGAGTTTTGAATACAGTTTTAGGCGATTTAATCGGTAAAATATGCTTCGTATTGATCGATGATATAATTATTTTCGGCGAAACTATGACAGAAGCTAACGAAAGATTCAATACAGTTGCACAAAAATTACGGGAAGCAAATTTAACATTAGAACCAGAAAAATGTGAAATTCTAAAAAACGAAGTATGTTATTTAGGTCATATTATTAGTGAACACGGAATAAAACCTGATCCAAAGAAAGTAGAAGCAGTAAAAAAATTCCCTACGCCTAAACATGTTAAAAACGTTAGAGAATTTCTAGGACTTTCAGATTACTATAGAAGATTTATAAAAAATTACGCAAAAATAACAAAACCCTTAAATATATTGCTAGAAAAGGACGTGAAGTTTTATTGGGAAAACGATCAACAAAAAGCTTTTGAGGAAATTACAGAATTATTATGTACAGCATCAGTTTTAGAATATCCGCGTTTTGACGAACCATTCATTATTACAACAGATGCTTCGAATTCTGCTTTAGGTGCAGTTTTATCTCAAGGAAAAATCGGCAAAGACCCAGCGATAGCTTACGCATCACGAAGTTTGCATAAGGCCGAAACTAAATATCATACATATGAAAAAGAAGCATTAGCCATAATGTTTGCAATAAAAACATTTAAAAATTATATTTATGGTAATAAGTTTACAATAGTTACAGACCACAAACCTCTGTTATGGTTAAAATCAGCTGATAATAATACGAGAGTCCAAAAATGGAGACTAAAATTATCAGATTATGAATTTGATATCGTATACAAACCAGGAAAACAGAACGCAAATGCAGACGCATTATCCAGAAATCCGGTAGAACTATTCGTAGTTACAAGAGCGCAGAACAAATGAGAAATAGGTCAAAATACACAAACAACAAAAGTAATTAATAATGATGATAAAATTAAAACAATAAATGATGAGAGACTAAGGTTAAAAACAAAAAGATTAATACCAAGGAAAAATAATGCAGAAAACCCCAAATTGCAAAAAGTAAATGTTATAAAAAATAATAAAGTAATTACAAATACACGAAAACTGTACAATATAATTTATTCTAAAAATTCTATACAATTCAGAAATGATAATATTGTTAATTTAATAAACTTAAACGGAAAATCATTAGATAAGAATACGGAAATATTAATAAAAAATAAGAATATAAAACCAAAGCTATCATTAACAGGAAATAATATAGAGATAATAAATATAGACAATTAAAAATTATTCATGCTATACATAGATACATCTGTGTCATGTAAATTAATTAAAGAAGGTTTAGTACAATTATTTAATAAATTAAAAGAGTTATTAATTATTAAAAATATATGTATTTATAGTATTTCTAAGGATGTAGAAATTTTAAATATAAGTTGGTTAGAAATAGAGGAAATATTAAGAGAAATATTTAGTAATACAAATATAAAAGTAGTAGTATGTTTAAATAATATTGAATACTTAAAAATTGAAGACAGGGATAGAATTTTCGACATGTATCACTCCTCTACGATAGGAGGACATTCAGGTGTAAATAGAACGTACAATAGACTTAAGGAAAAATATTTTTGGGAAAACTTAAAATCAGACATTCAAAATAGAATTAAAAAGTGTGAAGATTGTCAAAGAAATAAATTAAAACGGAAAAAGACTAAACAACCAATGATTATTACAGATACACCGGGGAAAACATTCGATAAAATCGCGATGGATATTGTAGGATAGCTAAAAGATTTAAATTTGATCAAATTGAAACTACAGCTTTCTCTCCGCTATCTAATGGTTCATTAGAAAGAGCACACCACCCATTGTGTGAATATTTAAAAAATTTTTCTACAAAAAATATGAATGGGATGAACTATTAGATTTTGCACAATTTCAGTATAATACTAGTGTACATACTAGCCATCAATTCACACCATATGAACTAGTTTTTGCCTACCCTGCTAGAATTCCGTCTAGCGAACCGGTAAAAAAATTAGAATTAGTACCGACCTATAATAGATATTTAGAAAAATTGATTAATAATATGAGAGAAATCGTCTCAATAGCAAGACAAAAATTAATAATGTCAAAAGAAAAATCAAAATTATATTATGATAGATTTATTAATCCAATAGAATTTAAACTGGAAGATAAAGTATGATTAATCAAACCAGGGAAACTTGGAAAAGATCATTATCAAGGTCCTTTTGACATTATTAAAGTAAATAAAAATAATAATGTTGTCATAAACTATAAAGGAAAGGCAAAAACAATGCATACGAATAAATTAAGCCTTGTTAAAAATGAAGAATAGTAACATGATTATCTTACAGGAACTGGACATCATGTATCTTTCAATCATTGTACTTCTAACGCTTTTTAAAGCAAATCACGCAATTATTGACTTCAATTGCGGCTCAACAGATCCTGCAGTGTGAACATACTCATTAGTGGACACCGGAAAATGCGATTTTCACGAGGAAGATCTACAAGTATCAAAGACACCAATAGAATTACTACAGTTAGCAGAATTTAGAAGTAGCCGAGTTATTCAATGCAAAATAGAAATTAATCGTACAATTTATAATTGCGGAATGTTTAGTCATCTAGGTTCCGTCGAAAACGGGTTACAGGAACTTTTATATGAGGTTAGTGCAGAAAAATGTAAATTTATTCATGAAACGGGGATATTTAGGTATGATAATTCGCACACAATAGCGGATATTAGGGTAAATGAGACAAAAACCGTAGGAATTGATCGCGCAGGTAAAATAATAGGAAGATCGTGTTCAGGAGGAACATACGCTGAAAGCTATGGAAGCTGGGATAAAGTTTTTGTTTAAGGCATTATAAAAATTGCACTTACTGAAGAATATGCAAAAGTCAACCTGAGTAACAACAAAACACATTTAGGTTCAGGAACAGTTTGCAAATTCTCCGATGAACATTGCATAGATATACAAGCGGGTTATACCTTTTGGACACATTTCTCAGATGAAAATTGTTTTGTTAATAAATATGATATTTTATACAGTGGTACCGCAACAAGGACTTTATCTCAAAATAATGAACTTATTTACACTGTAAATACAAACGATTTATCTTTCTCATTAACAGCGATCGAGAAAATTAAATTTTGCGACCGAATTATAACGAAAACAGACCATCCAAAATTGTTTATTTATGAGAAAGTTGATAATATTTTGTTTGATAATGATATTAGACAGGAAAGAGATTATGTCAATATAAATATTTTTTCTTACATTAATGCAAAATTCGTAAACGTAGAAAGACATTTTAGAATGCAATTTAAAAGTATATATTTAAATATGTTAACAAAAATGTGCGAAGTAGAAAGGAGAGAAATTCAAAATTCCTTATCATTAGCATCCAATTCCCCAGACAAATTTGCCTACAATATAATGCAAAAACCAGGATACCTCGCCAATCTTGCAGGAGAGTCTGTACATATAATAAAATGCACACCCACAAGTGTGAAAATACACCACACCAAGGAATGTTACGAAGAACTTCCAGTTGTAGCAGGTAACACAACATGGTTCCTCACACCAAAAACACATATATTGGTGAAAACAGGAACACAAGTTGACTGTGACACCATAATTTCTCCTTATTACAAAATAGATGGAAATTGGATAAACTTGTTGCCGAAACCAAGAATAATAGAGAAAAATATTACAACTTTCAAAACACGAATTTCGAAGAATTGAGAACCAGAAAAACTAAGCTCACTGGCCATCAGTGGAATATACTCTCAGCAAGATTTAGAAAAATTCGAGGAAAGACTACTTTTTCCACTTGAGGAAAAAGCAATCATCAACACAATAACACACATCACACAGAGTTCAGGTTCTGTAAAGGACGATATTATGAAAAATATGCTTACAGAAAATACACTGTCTCATATTGCCGAAAATACCTCGAACAAAATTATTGAAAAGTACGAAAAATATGGAATGATAATTTCTGGAATAATAATGAAACTTCTAATATGTCAATTCATTAAAATAATAGTTGACCTAATAATACGAGGATGTGCCCTACACTCATTATACGGATGGTCAATGAAATTACTCAGAGCTATTTTTAGTTCAGTAACACATTTGTTGGTAGTATTAAATAAAAATAATGCTGCTCAAAATATAAGGAAGTCAGCTAGAGAAGAATTTGAATTGTAAGAAATAGTAATCCATAGACCAACTATATCTAATCCAATATTAAGAAATTCAACTATTCAAAAAAGGGTAGAATTTGAACGTCCACCCCTCGAAACACCAAAATTTCAAAAATTTAGACCCCTACCTCCAACTCCATTATCAGCTCCTTCTGCAAATGCACACTGTTAAGGGGAAGGGAAATCTACAGGAATATCTGCATTTGCCCTCTAATATGGAAAAAAAAAACAACAACAAAATTCTGAAATGTCATTCTTCCCTGAAATAAATATTATCTTAAGAGGGGAAGGAATATAATGTAACAATACATCAACTAATGTAAATAATATTTATTTCACGAGAATACCAACTAGGGGGGCTACGCCGCCCAGCGTGCCTTTGGCACGCCATCCCCCCCGCCCACACACACACCTGCTCCTCGCTTCGCTCGTCGCCCCTCTCTCCCTATGTAAAAACTTCGTTTTTACATAATAGGCACGACCGCAGTGCTCAGAAGAACATTATACTTCTAGTATTGCAAAAATTGTATTACTTTATTTATCGTTTTCTTCATTAAAATAAACATAAATACGTCTACAGTAAAGTTTAAATAAAACTTGTCCATTTACTTTTACACATTTATTTCTTCTATTTTATAGAAGGTTTGCGTTTTAATTCTACATCTATAAGTATATTTAGATAAATTTTTAAATATAGTCTATGATGTATATCAATTTAATATGTACTAATTGATATGATTAAAGTGTACATAGAAATATTGAATATAAGTATCATGATTGCAGGTATATTTAAAATATATTTAAATTTAAAAACATAGTTATCATAATTTTTATAGAAATCGTTTTTATGATTTATTATTTTTATTTATGAAAACGTTAAATAGAAAAAAAAGTTTTGTTTCAATATTGTCCACAACTTTTGTATTTGAATTTTTTGTAAATAGTCAAGTTCTGTTGAATTATATGAGAAAAACTATTGTTTCATTACTCTCGATTAATAAAAAAACATAGAGTTAAATTTTATTCAGTTCTAACGAAAGGTGTGGACTATAGCTGCTCACAAGTGTTCCTAACTACATATACTTATATGTGCAAATCCGCGGACTACAGACAACAACTGGGGTACAAAAACGAAAAAAATTTTTTTGAGGGCACACCTACCACATAAAGTTTTTTCGATTCTTTGGGGGTCCCCCAACATGAAAATACTCGTGTACACTCATTATCCGTTGCCAAACTTTTTTGCCGACGAAATCAATTTTTCTTATGGAAATTTAACATGGGAAAAATGGACGAAAAGTACTCATTGATGAATAACCAATAGCAAACTATTGAAGAGGTCAAACCAAATTTCACAAAAAACTGATTAAAGTTGAAGAATAGAACTTTAATTTGAGATGAGAGTCGTTAATATCGGTCGATTCTGTGCAAAGCTACGTAAAGTTGAAAACGGCGAAAAATGACAAAAATTTGAAGAATTACGTGGGTTCGAAAAAAATCTCTCATTTTCGTCATTATTCGCCATTTTCAAATTCACGTAGCTTTGCACAGAATTGACCAATTTTAACGATTCTCATCCCAAATTAAAGCTCTATTTTTCAACTTTAATCGTTTTTTTGTGAAATTTGGTTTGGCTCTTCAATAATTTGCTATTGGTTAATCATCAATGAGTACTTTTCGTCCATTTTTCCCATGTTAAATTTCCATAAGAAAAATTGATTTCGTTGGCAAAAAAGTTTGGCAACGGATAATGAGTGTACACGAGTATTTTCATGTTGGGGGACCCCCAAAGAACCGAAAAAACCTTATGTGGTAGGTGTGCTCTCAAAAAAAATTTTTTCCGTTTTTGTACCCCAGTTGTTGTCTGCAGTCCGCGGATTTGCACATATACACAATCTCAATTACGAAAATATACTCGCGGCACATTCTCACATACATTAATGCCGCGAAGCGAAAATGTGAACAATGCAGAATTAGGGCCGTTAGGCCCGTTACACGCAAAAAGTAATAGAGAACAGATATAGAAATAACATGGGTTGCTATATCTATATATGCGACGAACAGCGAGGAATAAGCGCTGTTCCTCGTATATATAGATATACTAACCCATGTTATTAACTGTATGCGTCCCCTGCTCCTTTTTGCGTGAAACGGGCCTTACGAAAAAAACTCAACACTGATGCATTCGGCAAGACGGCAGCGGCAATCTATAGTGTAGCGCTGCGTGCACATGAGTACTATTGCAGGATGCACTGCCGTAACGGCTACCTCGACTATATGTGCTACATGCATTCGCACACACACACAGCGGAAAAACGCATGCCGGCATGCGACTTGCGAGATGCGACCCGCGTGACCTTGAGCGCTCCCTGTATCTACCTCATTATATCTATATGTATATATAGTCGCGCGCGCTTTCTGCTTCATGCTATAATAAGCCCTAACGTATTATACTGTGATTGCGGACTGCGCGGCGTGCGCGCGTGTGTCCATGGTGTGTGATGTCAACAATCGCATTGCCTGGCTCCCGGCGTCCCCAACGATGACAGCGGCTGCTGTTGTACGCCGCCCTGGTGAATGTCGTCCCTTTAAGTTCGTTCGCCGGTTGCTGATAAGTAATTCGTCGGAGACAGGAAAGCAGTGTGTCAACGGCGAGAGCAGATTCGGTAAGCCCTTTCTCGTTCCTAACCTCTATGATGGGTGAGCTGAAGGTACTTTTTCTTGTTGCAGGCATCTGTGGCAACAGGAGGAGTATAAACAACGAACGCTGCTGCAGACTGTTTCTTGCTTGTAGAAATATTATCTGGGTTGTTTATTTATTAGTTATATGTGGTTAAGTGCCCAACTTTTCTTGTTTGGCTCTTATATTAATGGCTATGTGTACATACAGTGTTATCACTCTCAGCGACTCTCAGGCTGGGGCTTTTTCGAGCAGTGAAACGAGTCAAGGCTTCCACTAATCCTTGCCTTCTAGTTGTTAGCCAGAAGTATCTTGTGCAGCGAGTGAACTACAACCATTGTTGCAGACTTTTCTTTTGTATGGTAATGTTTTTATTGGTGTCATCTAATTATAAGTCATATGTAGTTTTTAAGTGCTCTACTTTTCTCACTTGTCTCCCAGACTCAAGGCTGATCTGCTATTAATGTGCTTTGTTTATCCTTAGGCCGAGGCAGTACATGACATTCAGACACAATTGACGGTCTCTGTTAGTACCTTCCTCTCAGATGCTGGAGTTACTGACGTAGTGGATGGCTGTTAGTTAGATGATTCTCAACAGACTGGCATCCATGGACTAGTGCCAGCTTAGATCATCCAACCCTATTTTGCTGCTTCTGTGTCTCTATCAGTGATCTTTAAGTGTTAGTGCTTTAGAATGTGAGGGGATACGTAATTAGGAACTGAGGGATATCATAAAAGTGCTGTGTATGTGTGTGTGTGGTTAAATGTGATACGGGTAGGTAATTGTCTTTGGTAATATTAGCTGGTCTGGTTAATTATTAAGTTTGGTCAGGGTATAAGAACTCACCTCTGGGTATCTGTTGTATTAAAATACATGATTATGTATTTCGCAGATTTTTACCCAGTGAGACTTGCCTATTTAATAGTTTTCTACACACTGTAAGACTGACAAAATCAACTAGAACATTGTTCTTTATGCACTGAAATTTACCATATTACAAAATTTATAGCTCATACATTACACAAAAGTTTTTTTTCAAATATGATATTACTTTAACATGTGATTATATAATATTACACAATTTTGATTCTTTTAATTTAATCGCTTAGGTCCTGGGAACATAGTTAAAGGGTTAAGCTGTGTAATCTTATATTAAATTTCTTAAATTTATTATCAAAACAGTAAGATAACAATTATATATTTTTACCAACCCAATTTTTATACATTTTTATAATTTTAATTCTACTACATTTTAAGTTCTCTAGATCATTTGACAAGAAATTATAAGTTCTGTCAGTTTCTATGTTAGTTATTGTTTTACTTTTTTTTTATTGGTGCCTGTACACTTCTATTTCTTGTAATGATAGAAATCCGATTCAAACAAAATAATAATTTAATATTTAAAGGGCATTCTTCAAACACAAAAGTATTTTTGTATTTAATTTTAATGATTTTATTTTGTAGATTATTAATGATTTTGTACTATTCATATAGGTATAAAGCATCCCAAGCTATTATCCCATTATTTTTAATACTATTAAAAAGAGCATAATATAATATCAACAATGTTTTAGTTTGCATAATTTAGAACCAGCACTTAGGTATAATTAGAGGAGTATTTTCCCGCGATCCCGATGGAATCGGTTGAAAATTCATTGAGATAATCGAGGAACTTGCGTACATACGGGCTTACAGACATACATACAGCACAGAAAACGCTTAAAACGCACTCATTTTGACTGGAAAAGACTTTTCTTGTATCAAATTATTAGTTTTTGAAGTCAGACAATTTTCGCTCTGGTGAAATTATAAGGCTCTCCCGAGCAGCGGTCACGCCCAAAAATCCAACAAAATCAAAATTTTAAGGGCACAAGGGATATTGAGTTATATCACTTAGGAAAGGAAGTAAATAATATTTAATCATTTCAATCGATGTATTGCTATATACTTTACATATTCGAACATACAGTGTGATAATTTTATATATTACTGTATTGTTATTAATTACTAAATAATCTTTAAATATAAAAGCATTCAATAAAATAATTATTATCAATTTTTTTTTATATATATAAAAGTGGGAATCATATATATAAATTGAATTTTATTATCATTGTAAAAAGGTATTAAAATTCGAAATTTATGAATAACAAAATAAATTTAGAAAATGATAATTTGCAATAGGAAATATAGGATGACAGGGAAAGGTCGTGAAATAAAAAGAGGAAAACTACAAAAAAACATTTGTTTTTATTAATACAAATTCATATCAATATTACAGTACATATCTTATTATTAAATATAATAAACAATAGGATTACAACGGGTTTTTGAAGACCAGATCTTGCCCAGTGAAGCAGTAGGTACCTTCTCTTGGTTGTCTAAAGGTAACCCGGACTCGCCAATCGATCACCCACTCCAGGAAGAAGAACAATCTTTCCAGTCCATAGAAATCTTCTTCTTCATCAGCCTGAGCCCCAAAAGTAAGCACTAAAGAGCCATTCAGGATTGAGGCTGATCGTTGATGTTTTAATGAGGCAGCCAGCTCCATTAGGTCGAAATCTGGCCTCACCACTCCTTCCTTTATTCGATGATCCAACCAGGCCCATTCCCATCTCTGAAACAAAAAAAAAGAAAGGAAAAATTATATATATTATCTAGGAAAAAAATTTAACAATTGAAGGAGATGCTTTTACCCTATAAAATCTGGAAACTTTGGGTCTTTTCAGAGCACCTTCTGTTTCTATACCCAATTGGAGAAGGTCGTTCTGGGCAGCTAAAACCATTCTTCGGTTCCTTGCATGGACAACCTGGTAGACCTAGAACAATCAAAATAAGCGGAATATATTAATATAATTTTACATTGAAATTGTTATTTCACGTATAATTAATTCTATAATTATATAAAATATTATCTCAAAACCAAACCGTTATAAAGTAATAATAATAATACTCACTCTGATAAGGGGTGCCATGGTAGTAGTATTCTGTATTGAATGTGTTCACCGTATACTTATCGCATCTTATATACTAAATTTTCTGTTTACGTAGCGTAATTTCGATGAAGTGAAAACGAAATTATGCCTGTCAACAATCCACCACTGCAATTTCTTAGTCAGTGCAGTCATAACGTTGCGAAAAAGGTGTTATTGACCCCAACAACCAGCACATCGGAAAAATGCAACGCAGGAAAGTTGTCGATACTTTTATACGAAATGAAATATCGATTTCACAAAAAACAACGTATTGAAAAATATTGCTCAATACGTTTTACGAAAACCATTATTGTATTTATAGGTTATTATCATTGTAACCGAATAAGATTAAATTTTGTAACCCATTATAACCGAATAAGTTTAATTTATCATTTCTGTAACAGAAAATTACTGATGGTTTAACTATTCCTATACTTGTTGAATCTCTACAATATTCAACAGTTTAAGGGGAGAGTTGTTACCTGTGAGATGTATCTCTAAAATTAAAATCTATATTCATATTCTCATCAGTAATTTCCTGACCTATAAAATGATGTATTTGCGAATTTAAACGACACAGCATTTCGACAAGGCAACAGCGTGACGTAGCGAGCCACCTATTTCGCGAAAGCATAAGCGTGTCGTAATTTTCTGCACTCAGCATTTCTCAACTTAGAAATTGAACGATTTACGCCAAAATTTTTACTAAATTTGTTTAAAAAAGATGATTTTGATCCAACGTCAAACTCATCTTTAACCTAATTTACTCGCTTAATAAAAACGGCGACTTTCACCACACACGTTAGTTATTCGCGCACAGATCGCGAGCTCCGTACCCTCCAACCGACAATAGGAGAAACGATTATTTTTTGTACAGGCCAATACGAGCCAATAATAGTAAAGCAATTATATCAATTTAATACGTTATAGGTATTATATATTGTTAAACAAAGTGAATAAATTGTAAATCGTATTGTCCTATTTATAAAACTTATATTAGCCAATAAATAGTGCATCTAAGTAATCAGCTGTTGATTATTTACGAGAGCCTACGCCCAGAAGAACGTTAATATAAATCAAATATCATTCAATATAAAAATATAATAAATTCAATAAATATAAGAGTATATTTCTCAATTTTCAAGACGTAACAGCGCAATCGCGCGCCTACATCATACCTCTAGACGTTTCGGCGATGTTTTACGGATAATCGAAGGGTTTGTTTTCAATCAGGGATTAAGCGGCCTGTCAGTTTTTACTGACATAATCGATGGGCGATTGAAGCGGCTTGGTAAGTTTACAATATTTCAAAATATTTCAAAATATTTCCAAAAAATTTATAATCATTGGTATACTATTTTTGAGCTCTGGAGAGTCTACTAAATGACGACGATTCGAGTGACGTTACATATTTCTAGGGCGCAGAAGTCGACACGCCCACACAGGCCAGGCGCGCCACGGGGACGTTTAATGCCGTCGCGAGCACTCTGAGTTTTGTTAGCAGCGATACCAGTGATGATGAAGATGACGCTCATTCAGTTGTTGTTATAGCCGATGTGCATGCTGACAGTGAAGGGAGTGAAGTTGCGGAGGAGGAGGAGGAGGAGGAGGAGGAGGAGGAGGAGGCGGAGGAGGAGGAAGAGGAGGAGGAGGAGGAGGAGGAGGAGGAGAAGGAGGAGGAGGAGGAGCCTATGCCTTCTCTCGCATGCTCGCCGACGAAACACCGTCTGACGAAAGAACAATCGCGATAATGACAGCTTGCTGCATGGTTAGCAAGATAACTTTTGAAAATTTTTTTTCGCGTATCAGGAATGTTATCAGGAAACGAGACAAGAAAGATAAAAAAAACCAAAGCGTGGACAAATAGAAAAGGATAAAAAGTAGAAGGAACAGAAACCAAAGGATAAGAAGAAAATAGACAAAATAATAATCTCGAACAATGAATAAAACGTTTGAAAAACTTTATTAGGAAGCACATCGACCTTCAGCATACACTGGTGCTGATAAACTTTTGCGAGCTGCGCGTAAAAATACAATCGTCAAAGTGATACTGAATGGCTTGAGAGTGAAGACGCTTATAACTTGCATGGACCTGTTTGACATTGTTTTCCTAGACGTAATTATAATGTACGCAATTTTTACGACGTGTGGGAAGCTGATTTGATGGACAGGAGATCTATAAAATCTTACAACGATGGCTACAGCTACGTTTTAACTGTTATCGATATCCTCAGCAAATACGCATGGGCTGACCCTGTCAAGGACAAAACTTCGAGAAACGTCGCGGATGCTTTTGTGCGTCTTTTGTCGAGAAGTAACGTCCGGAAACCAATATGTCTTCAAACTGATAGAGGTAAAGAATTTATCGGTGGGGCGCTGCAGAGGGATCTCTCAAAGCACGGTATAACGTTTACAGTGGTACGCAGTCCAGATGTAAAAGCCGCCATTGTGGAAAAATTCATAAGAACTATAAAGGAAAGAACATGGCGGTATTTTAATCTTAAAAATACTCGAAGGTATGTTGATGTTTTGCAGAATATCGTAGAAGCGTACAATTATACCAAACATTCGGCCACAAAAATTGTGCCAGCAGTCATAACACCGTACAATGCAGTCAAAGCTCGTGAAAATTTACAACGTCGATATGGCAATCGGGTTTTCAAAACCCTTAAATACTGCGTCGCTGACTTGGTGCGCGTAAGTCGTGCAAAGAACGTTTTCACTAAAGGATATGAGAGTGGCTGGACACTAGAGATTTTTAAAATTACACGAATCTCAACGACGCGTCCGCCTGCAGTTTATTATTGGTGAGGAAATTGACGGTTTTTTCTACGCCGAAGAATTGTGCAGAATACGCAAAAATTTAACTACAGATGTTTTTAAAATTGATGAAATTTTGAAAACTAGAGGCAAAGGTTCGTCTAAAGAATATTTTGTAAAGTGGAAAGGATACGGCAATAAGTTCAATTCCTGGATTAGAGCGAATACACGTTTCATCACGTAGCTCCCTCAGCAGATACGTCTTCAAGTTTCATGGTCAGTCACGCTTACGGACGTTCAAATTCCGCTGACGTTTCAACACTTGTCTTCCGAGCAATCGGAGAGAACAGTTGCGCTTAATCTCATTCCACACTCGACTCTAGAGACAAAGGCAAAAAATGTTAGTACTACACTGTCGTAGGTTCGTCCAGGAATTTACAGAGATGTAAACACTATAGTAAAAGAGCTAAATAATTTAAAGTGTATAGAGTACCATTTGAAATTCGGTGCCGATCCTGGTGGTTACGTGATAGTCTACAGTGTTTGTACAAAGATAACTTGCTCTGAATTTAGTCACCAACTTTATTTATCCAAGAAGTTGCGAAAAATTTTGGGATTCGAAAGCACGAATAGTATTTTTATAAGAGATGAAGAATCAGTAGTAAGTGATAGACCTGCTCATCTCTCCAATGGGCTTCCGCCTATGCTCATGATTTATAGTTATATTTGCGAACCTTACGTAATAGGTGACGTTCAATCGCGATTGTTGCGAGCAGTATCGTTAAACAGCGACGACGATTACACGTATGGTAGTACGAGAATCAGGAGTTTCTCCCCACCCATGTACATACCTTTATTATTCAACTCATTTCAGCCAATCGAATTCGATATAAGGGACCACAGTGGCCGTGCTATCTCATTCGATTACGGTACTTTGACGGTGACACTTCATTTCAAGAAAGTTGACTAGAACTCATTTTTAATACAATAATGGAACGTTATCAAGAATACTTCAACATGCAAGTTGGCGGCGGTTATAGTGGAGGGGAAGTGTTTGGTGGGGGTCAATGGATTAATGGTTGGTTCGGACGTATTTACGTTGGATTCCCCTACCAAAGGTGTCATGGCGGTATTGGTTCATTTTTAGCTGGAATTTTCTGTCACCTTCTCCCACTTTTCACTTGTGAAGCTAAGGCTGTTGGGAAGGAGGCTGTGCGTACTGGTAGGAACATTATGTCTGATGTTAGCACGCGAAACACTCAGTTTAAACAGGAAGTTCTCAAACGAAAAGCAGAGGAGAAGTTGGATAAACTAATGGAAGGGTCGTGATATAAATTACCAGGCTGCGCTTACCACTTCAGTTGCGAACGGGCGTTGGCTCTGATACAAATCACCAAGCTAAAAAGAAGCAGCTCTAGAAAAAGGAAAACAAGAAAACGCAAGTCTAGTAGTTCGAAAAAAGACAAGGCTAAGAGAAAGAAAACGAAACAAAAGAAGAAGAAGAGAACCACAAGAGATATTTTTTGATAGATAAGATGGCATTTTTACACACCCATTTGTGTCCCAGGTCCCAAGTCGGAGTTGTTTCTGTTTGAAATTCCTCCTACTCAAACAACGATAGAAAATTCACACTGGATACAATATAAACCAATATCGTCTTTAAATGATGATTCACCTATAGAATTTGTGTGACCGGGCAATGATGAAGAATATATTGATCTGGCTCACACGATGCTTAGTCTGCGTGTAAGTCTACAAACTACGGTAGACGTGCCACAAGCCGCTACAGCCCAGGTGCCCAAAGTAGGTTCTGTCAATAAATTTATGCATTCTCTATTTAATCAAGTGTATGCATTTTTTAATCAGAAACCGGTATCACCACCAACAAATGCGTACGCTTACAGAGCGTACCTTGAACCTTTATTAAATTATGGACCTGCTGCAAAAAATTCGCATTTGACGAGTGTGCTCTGGTACAACGATACTACTGGAAAAAAGGACGACGGTCAAGATGCAAATGCAGGCCTTGTGCAACGTCGCAAATTACTGTCGGCAACAAAATGAATTGCGACGTATTAAATCAAGAAAAATTATTAATAAACGGAGTCGAGGTAAGAGTGCGATTAGTAAGGTCTCGACGACGCTGACGTTAGCAGCTCAGACCAAGCAGCTGCTTGAGCAAAATGAGTATAGGGTATTAAAGCAAAATTTTTGTTCCATTTTTATACTATATCTCATGTAAGAAATGAGATACAGATCCCAAATTTTTCATAGACATTATCTATGAAGCCAAGTATTCGTATGCCAAAAGCCCTAATGGGTCGCACATAGATAAACAAATTATAAACAAATAAAGTAAATTAAATGTAAAAAGGCCTATCTAGTACAGGAAACTAGATATCGATCCCAAATTTGACAGAGGTATTGTAGTTGACCTAAAGAATATATGTGCGGAGAGCCGTAAGGGGACGCGCATAAATAAACAAATTATAAACAAATAAAGCTGTAAATTAAATTTAAAAAGGCCTATTTAGTACAGGAAACCAGATATCCATCCCAACTTTGACAGAGGTAGTCTAGTTGATCTTAAGAATACATGTGCCGACAGCCGTAGGGCGACGCGCATAAATAATCTAATTATAATCAAATAAAGCTGTGAATTAAATTTAAAAAGCCGTATCTAGTACACAAAACGAGATATCGATCCCAAATTTGACTGAGGTAATCTAGTCGACGTACAGAATACATGTGCCAAGAGCCGTAAGGAGGCGCACATAAATAAACAAATTATAATCAAATAAAGCTGTAAATTAAATGTAAAAAGGCCTATCTAGTACAAGAAACGAGATATCAATCCCAATTTTGACAGAGGTATTCTAGTTGAACTAGAGAATACAGGTGCCACAAGCTGTAAGGGGGCGCGCATAAATAAACAAATTATAAACAAATAAAGCTGTAAATTAAATGTAAAAAGGCCTATATATAATACAGGAAACGAGATATCCATCCCAAGTTTGGCAGAGGAACTCTAGCCGACCTACAGAATACATGTGCCAAGAGCCGTAAGGGGACGCGCATAAATAAACAAATTGTAAACAAATAAAGCTGTAAATAAAATGTAAAAATGTCTATCTAGTACAGGGAACGAGATATCGATTCCAACTTTGACAGAGGTAATCTAGTCGACCTTAAGAATACATGAGCCGACAGCCGTAAAGGGACGCCCATAAATAATCTAATTATAAACACATAACGCTGTGAATTAAATGTAAAAAGGCCTATCTAGTACAGGAAACAGGATATCAATCCCAAATGTGACAGTGGTATTCTAGTTGACCTAAAGAATACATGTGCGGAGAGCCTTAAGTGGACGCGCATAAATAAAAAAATTATAAACAAATAAAGCTGTAAATTTAATGTATAAAGTAATAAAGCTGTAAATTTAATGTATAAATTTAATGTATAAATTAAATGTAAATTAAATGTATAAATGTACACGAAATGAGATATTGATCCGAAAATTGACAGAGGCACTGTCGTGGGCTTATAGAATACATGTGCCAAGTGCCGTAAGGGGATGCACATAAATAAACAAATTATAAACAAATAAACTGTAACTTAAATGTAAAAAGGACTATCTAGTACAGGAAACGAGATATCGATCCCAAATTTGGCAGAGCAACTCTAGTCGACCTACACAATACATGTGCCAAGAGCCGTCAACCTAAATAAGAATAAATAAATTAGTAGTAAACAATTTAAGTGGACAAAATGCAAGTTGAGTCTCTTTTCAGAGATGAGCTAGACGTATGATTTTTGTGGCAAGCATTCCGGAATACCCCCTGGATACGTGCGCCTATAGCCGTGTGGGGATCCGGATAAATGAATTTGTTATAAATAATTTAAGTGTCAAAAATACATGTTAAATGAGCTATTGGGATGGATATCTCATTTCCTGCAGAAGATTATCCTTTTTACAGTTAATTCACAGCTTTACTTGTTTATAATTTGTTTATATTTGCGCTACCGCTTACGCTTCTCCGCACACGCATTATTTAGGACAACTAGAATACCTCTGTACAATTTGGGATGGATATCTCTTTTCCTGTACTAGATAGACCTTTTAACATTTAATTTACTTTATTTGTTTATAATTTCTTTATTTAGGCGCGTCTCCTTGCAGCTTTTGGCACACGTATTTTCTTTTTACCAACTAGAATACCTCTGTTAAATTTGGGATCGATATCTCGTTTCCTGTATTAGTTAGGCCTTTTTACATTGAATTGACAGATTTATTTGTTTATAACTTGCTTATTTATGCGCGTCCCCTTACGGCTCTTGGCACATGTATTCTGTAGATCGACCAGATTACCTCCGTACAATTTGGGATGGATATCTCTTTTCCTGTACAAGATAGGCCTTCTTACATTTAATTCACAGCTTTATTTGTTTATAAATTGCTTATTTATGCGCGCCCCTTAGGGCACTCCACACACGTATTCTTTAGGTCAACTAGAATACCATTGTCAAATTGGGGATCAATATCTCCTTTCTTGTACTAGATAGACCTTTTAATATTTAATTTACTTTATTTGTTTATAATTTCTTTATTTAGGCGCGTCTCCTTGCGGCTTTTGACACACGTATTTTTTTTACCATCTAGAATACCTCTGTCAAATTTGGGATCGATATCTCGTTTCCTGTATTAGATAGGCCTTTTTACATTTAATTGACAGATTTATTTGTTTATAGCTTGCTTATTTATTCGCGTCCCCTTACGGCTTTTGGCACATGTATTCTGTAGATCGACTAGATTACCTCTGTCAAATTTGGGATGGATATCTCAATTCCTGTACAAGATAGGCCTTCTTACATTTAATTCACAGATTTATTTGTTTATAAATTGTTTATTTATGAGCGTCCCATTACGGCTCTCCGCACACGTATTCTGTAGGTCGACTAGGTTACCTCTGTCTAATTTGGAATGGATATCTCGTTTCCTGTACTAGATAGGCCTTTTTACATTTAATTTAAAGCTTTATTTGTTTATATTATGCTTATTTATGCGTGTCCCCTTACAACTCTTTGCACATGTATTCTGTAGGTCCACTAGATTACCCCTGTTGTTTTGTAGATGAAGAACGGATTGTTGACAGTACTGGTTCAAAAAAAAGAATCAGGCATTTCGTGTGGAGAATGAAATTGATTTATTGAAGTGCCGTCATGCCTCTTGGCGTACAGGTGTTGCTGCTCTCTCTCTCTCTCTCTCTCTCTCCTCTGGCAGTCGCGCTTGAACTGAACTTCCGCTCAGCGCAGCGGGGCGCCGTCGGCCGTTGTGTTGTACGACGGAGGGGCGGAGAGCGACGCGTGGCGAGCGATGAGTGGGGCGAGCCCTGGTTCCGTGCTCGAGCTCGGCTGGAGCGCGACTCGTGCTGGCTCGAGCTGCCTCTAGTTGACGCGAGCTGACGAGCTCGTGCCGGCGCGGCTCGAGCCGCCGCGAGCTGGCGTGGGCTGGCGAGCTCGTGCTGGCACGTGTTGTTGTACAGATGGAGCAGAGGAAACGCTTTCTGCGTCGGCGTTACGTTGAATCCCGAACATTCCGCTCACCTTCGCCGAGTTGGCGTACGAACCTCATTCAGCAGGGTGAAGACGTATGACCTTGGCGATGGGGCGTCGAAGAGTTGTGGTGGCCGTGCGAAAATCGGCCACGCGAGTGATACCATCACTCCCTGGATGAATGGAGGTGACACGAGCGTGGGGCCATTTGGCTGAAGGCGTCAGCTCGCTTCGTATGAGCATGAGATCACCCACGTTTACTGGGGGATGTTGTTGTCTCCATTTTTGGCGGGGCCGCAGTGGAGTCAGATAATCTGTCGACCAGCGGTGCCAGAAGTGTTGAGTCATCTGGGTGATCGACAGCCAGCGCTTTCCGGCTGGAACGTTGACGTTGGTGACATCTTCCTCGGGTACTAAAAAGTATGAACGTAGTATGAGAAAGTGTGAAGGTGATAGAAGCTGAAGGTCAGAAGGATCGTCAGTGAGAGCGGTTAAAGCTCTGGAGTTAAGGCACGTTTCAATGCGGCACATAAGGGTAGCAAGTTCGGAAAAACTGAGAACTTGTTCTCCAATAACTCGGCGCATATGATGTTTTGCCGATTTAACTGCGGCCTCCCAAATTCCTCCAAAATGATGTGCTCTGGGGGGATTAAAAATCCAAGAAGTTCCTTCTTGAGCGAGAGACTTGACAATTCGCGTTGAATAAGACGAAGAAGAGCTAACCATCTGTCTTAACTGAGTGTAAGCACCTACAAAGTTTGTTCCTTGATCAGAATACAATTCTTTGCAGAAACCTCTACGCGCGGTTAATCGGTGGAAAGCGGCGATGAACGCTTCACTAGTGTAGTCTTCGACTACCTCGATGTGTACGGCTCGGGTAGCCAAGCAGATGAAAATTGCTATATAACCTTTCATGGTGCCTTTTCCCCTAGTTTTAGTAGTACGAAGGGGAATGGGGCCGGCATAATCGACGCCTGAGTGCTCGAATGGCGAAGAAGGACACACTCGAGCCTTTGGCAGTTCATCCATTAATTGAGTTGACGCTCGAGCTGCATGGCGTGAGCACGCGAGGCAAGCTCTGATGACTTTCTTGACAGCGGATCGTCCTTTGACTATCCAATATTGACGTCTTAGGGTGGCAAGTGTTAGTTGAACACCACCATGAAGAGTACGATAATGAGCATCCCTAATGATTGATGTAGTAAAATGACAATTAGCAGGTAAAATAAGAGGATGCTTAGCATCTTCTTCGAGAAGAGAGTGCGCTAGACGACCGCCCACCCTGAGCAAATGATTTTGTATCCTGGGGTTTAGAGATAAGATTGTGCTTTTAGACGAAAGTTTTCCTGCTCTAGACAGTTGTTGAAATTCAAACTTAAAATAAGCTGTCTGAATTAAGTGGATCAAACAAAGTTTGGTGTTTCCAATCTCACTAGCACTAACCTCCTCAGAAGTCGGAGTGTGATGGCGTAGTAGAGATTGAAAAATAGAAAGAAGACTAACGCCTAAATTTGACGGCGTCGTACGCTCTATTTTCGAGCTGACTCGATTAATGAATCGAATGCTATACGAAGCCATTCGTAATAATTTATCCAATGAAGAGTACTCATTAATGAGACTCCAAACTTCTGGAGTACTCTCAACAGAATTTGGAGTGCTCTTACTAGCGACTAGAGTGTAACTAGGTTGAAGATTGAGGCTATTAACAGTAAAATTGAGTTCGTCATTAGTCCTCGACCAAGATTCATGGTTATCAGATAGCCATGAGGGAGCTTTCCACCACAGATTATGCAAGGCTAACTTTGATGGCTCAATGCCTCGTGATATAACATCAGCGGGGTTATCAGCTGATCGCATGTGATGCCAAAAAGCGTCGGGCAGAAGAGTGTGAATCTCTGAGCATCTATTAGCTACAAACACACCCCATCTCGATGGGTGGTCTTTTAGCCAGAAAAGCACATCTGCAGAGTCAGACCATAGATGAATACTATCAATCTTTAATGGGAGTGACTCGATGAAAGTATGACTCACTGTCAGTCGAGCAAGTAGCATCGCTGTACAAAGTTCTAAGCGAGGGATACTTAAAGTTTTAAGTGGAGCTACGCGCGTTTTGGCCACTTCAAGTGTGACAAGCACTTCTTGTGTTTGGATTAAGCGCAGGTATACTACTGCCCCATACGCAAATTTTGATGTATCCGCAAAACCATGAACTTCAATAAGTTCACAAGATGGAGTGTATCCACTCCAGCGAGGGATTTTTTTCTCAGAAATATAATGAAGATCTTACAACCAATCTTTCCATCGATTAGAAATTTCGTATGGAAGATCCTCATCCCAACCAACCTTAAGAATCCACAGCGACTGCATAATAATTTTTGCATTGATCACAACAGGAGCTAACCATCCGATAGGATCGAAGATACGAGCAATTCTTGAAAGAACTGAACGTTTAGTAAATGGCAGTTCCAAAGGGGTATTCTCAATGTGAAAACTAAACTAGTCTGTGTTAGGTTGCCAATCTATACCTAAAATTGGTACAGATGTTTCTGATGCAAATAAAGTAATGGATTCTGCAGCTAGCATACTTGAGGATAAGCACGAGAGTACTTCAGCGTTATTTGAAGTCCACTTTCGAAGATTGAGCTGACCCTGTTTAAAGAGTTGAATTAACTCATCCTGTTTAAGCAAAGCTTCTTCTAACGTATGGGCACCAGAAAGTACATTATCTGAGTACATTTCTGATCGAACAGCTTCAGCTGCGATCGGATAAGATTGTCCATACTCATCGGTAAGTTTCAAGAGTGTGCGTATGGCTAGAAATGGCGAGAATGCCAATCCATACGTCACAGTAGTCAGGCGATAAGTTTGACCAGGTTCATCCTTATTGAGACGCCATAAGATCGACTAGTAGGGTTGATCAACTGGTTCGACGCCAATTTATCGGAATATTTTCTTCACGTCAGCTGAAAGAGCGATCTTGTACCTACGCCAAGCACAGATCAAAGCGACAGGATTCTGAAGAAGATTGGGTCCAAGGTGTAGAAGATCGTTGACCGAGACACCTGTTTTGGTTTTACTCGAGCCATTAAATACAGTACGTAATTTGGTAGTCGTACTGGTTTCCTTCCACACTCCGTGATGTGGTAGGAAGGCTTGAGAGTTGTTAGATAAGGAATCAAGATTTACGAGTGACATATGACCTAGGTCAATGTACTCTCTCATGAATTCTGTATAGGCTAGTTTCAATTTTTCGTCCTTAGCGAAGTTTGCTTCGAGACGAGTGAGTGCGCGTAATGCGGCAGAATGAGAGCTCTCGAGATGAGCAGAACTCAACTGGTCTCGACTTTTCCAGGGTAGACTTACTATATATTGCCCTGTTTCATCTCGACGAGTTGTTTTTCGATAAAAATCCTCGCATGCTTGTTCGTCAGGCGGGTAAGATTTTTTGTCAGTGCCTATCTCCTCCGCCCTCCAAAAATCTTGTACGAGCTCCAAAAATTTGGCTTCATGCTCGTAGCTGTTCGAACAATGAAGAGATATTGATTCTAGCCCCATTTTTGAAGGTGAAGAAAAGAGATTTCCTGTCAAGAGCCATCCGAGTTTGGAACTAAGTGCTATCGGCTGAAGACTTTGGCCCTTAACAATTTGATTTTCAATGATTTGCGCATAAGCGCTTGCAGCGTGTAGAATATCGATACGTGAAGATTCGAGATACATGGGGTCGACTAGTTGCAGCCCTCTTAAGTATTCGAAATTAGAATTGCCACCTACGACGGGGGGCTTATAAGATGAGAGTTTTGGCAAAACTATATAGTCAACCTTTAGAGAGAAAGTTGAATCAAAATGAGATTATATAGAAAGACAAGCTACCTTAGAAGAAACAGCAGCTGTCTTTTCGCCTATACCTTGAATGTGCGTATGACTGGTTCTACAATCTAATGAGAGCAAGTTACACAAAGCTTGTGTAACAAGTGAGATTTGAGATCCGGGGTCGATGAGCGCACGAACTTGAATTTTGGTTCCGTTAGGAGCAAGGGCGTTAACCCTAGCAGTAGCTAAAAGTACTCCAGTACTTTTAGTACTTACTCCACTATTAAGGGAGACTGACTGTGAGGCAAGTTGAAAGTCATTGGAAACGACAACGTTGCTACAGTTTGGGTTAGTGGAGCTGGACACTGAGTCAATCTGACCAGTCTGCGGTGAACTGATTACTTGATTGCTGTCAGTGTGCACCAAACTGTGATGCTTAGATTTACAAAGAATGCATCGGTATGTGGAAGTACAATTTATAACGTTGTGCTTCCATAAACAATTGAAACAAAGATTAGAAGATCTGATCAATTCCTTTCGCTCAGGAATCGTTTTATCGAGAAATCGTTCTCATCTATTTGTAAAATGATGTTGATTACAAATCGAACATTTATTTTTTGTTGGGATCGAAGATGAGGTTTGATGCGAAAAAACCGACTCAGCATTGTCATGCTCTGATTTACGAGGTTTTGATTTTTTGTGAATTGAGCTTTTGAATTATTTGTTGAAGGCGATCTAGTGCCAGCATCGATCGCCTCTAGAGTGAGGGTTTGACTACGAAGAAAAGCTTGAAGTTGCTCCATTGTCGGTGGATCGACAGTATCACCTCGATGCTTTTCCCATTCTTTACGAGTATTTAAATCAAGACGATTCAGCGTAAAATGAACAATTAAATCACTACCTAACGAATCAGCTCTATCAAGGGATGCCAGACTAGCGATGGGATTGAAAATTTCCCTATAAATTCGCTTAATTTCTAACGAAGTATCTGCTTTCACGGATTTGACTGAAAAAATCTCTGAAATATGAGAGCTAACAATTCGACGTTGATTTTCGTAATACTCGATTAGTGCTGTCCATGCCCGTTCAAAATTATCACCCGAAATGGGAAGAGATTTAATTTTCTCAAGTGCCTCACCTGCGAAGTGAGTGCGAAGATAATGCAATTTCAAAACAGGCGTTAAGTCTTCGCGACGATGTATGACTGAGCGAAAGACATCCTTAAAATTCTCCCAATCAGAAAATTTACCTGAAAATTTTGGTAAATCTATCTTTGGTAACGATTGAAACGAAACGTTAGTTGATTGGGCTGCACCTGTAGTAACTGGGGCAGCATTCGAATTAGAAGAACTTTGAGCAGCATCTCTAGTTTTAATAGATTCTAAGAAGTCAAGAAAATCTCCCTTGCGGTCATAAAAGGTGTCCTCAACCAGATCACAGAGATTAGCTGTAAAGTAGACATGATTTTTATGAAGAAGCTCGAGTTTCAGAATTTCCTCGTAGATCAAAGTAACTTGACTAGCAACGAGTTTTACTATTCAAAATTTGGTATTGAGTTAACTATGTTTACCCACTCGAAAGTAGAGTAACCATAAGTGAAAATTATTACAATTAAGCCTTAGCCTATGTTATAATACTTATGATAGTATGAATGTAGATATTCGCTTGAAGATGCGACGTTGAGGGCGTCTGCTAACGTTCCCACGGTGAATCAGCTGATGATCCACAGCGTTGACTGCACTAAGTGAAGTTACTGCCTACGATGTATTCAGCTATCCCTGCAGCGTAGTCCGCAACTGAATCAGCAATGCATCAGATGTGATTCTCAGTTGAAAGCAACGAAACCTCTTATTATGTGCAGTCGTAGTCCAATGTAACTGCAAGGTCACATAACATAAGTATTTGCTAAGTCAGATATTGCATTCAACTTTCTCAAGACAAGTTAAATATTATAATTAATTTTATAATAAACTCAACTCAAATTAAATAGTTCTAATCTCAAATTAAATGTACTCAATTTTAATTAAAGTGGTCTTTACATTAAATAGAGATCATTAAATTCTCTTAGAATTACATGAAGAGACTAAAATGACTAGACGAAAAGTCGCACAAATAAATTCAAATAAAATTGGAGCAATACGTGTGGCCAAGTATTAGGACGTAGCATCCGAGCGCAATCCTAGCGCGGTGCAGGTGGGCTCAACCGGCTGGAGCGAGCGAAGCAGATGGACTCGTCCGTGTACAGCTCTGTTCTGCTGGTGCGCCCCCTGGCTAATGAAAATGGACTTGTCCCCTCCAATTATGCTTGACGACGACGTACGCGGCATCCTGGACGTCACGCGTCCTTATGGTCGTTCACTTGAAGATGTCTCTTCCTCCTTCGAGGAAAGCTCCCGGTATACCCGGTGAACGCCTCGCTCCTTGATGCTGTAGCGAGCGATGTCCACGCGGGTACTCCGTGGCCTGGCTCGTGTGAGCCCCGTAGCATGTACGCTGCACACGGTTACTCCTTGGCTTGACTGATGTGGACCCCGTAGCGTGTAGGCTCCACGCGGGTGGTCCGTCAATTGAGAGGCGTGAACCCCTTTTCGACTCGTTGCACTAGCCGGCAACGATTAAATGATCATCGTACGATCGCGATGATTCTAGAGCTGGTTTACAACGCACGCTCTTCTATAGAAATTGCCACTTATTGCTCTTGACTCCAACAAGATGGCTGCCGATCACCGTACGAACGCGGTGATTCTAGAGCTGGCTTTACAGCACACGCCCTTCGCGACGTCTTGGAGTCGTTAGCGACGAACACCAAGGCGTTTAGAAATGAGGAAAATAGCAATTGAATGTGCTATTTCCCATAGGAAGCCTTAGGGAATGGCTTCGGAGTGCGCGTGTCGGCGAAATAAACGAGAGAGAGAGAGAGGCAGCAACGTACGTGCGAAGTTGGCATGCGGGCTCATGCGACTGTATCGGCACTCACGACCACGAATAGATTTGATGCGTATCTAAAGAAGTAAAACTAGCCTTACGCCACTTGAGAGTAGACGCAGAACGTAGAATAAGTTTTCCTCCTCGATGTAGCCATGGCGATGATGACTCTCCCACGATCCGGCTCGAAGGACCAAATGTTTTGTAGATGAAAAAAGGATCGTGGACAGTACTGGTTCACAAAAAAAGAATCAGGCGTTTCGTGTGGAGAATGAAATTGATTTATTGAAGTGCCGTCGTGCCTCTTGGCGTACAGGTGTTGCTGCTCTCTCTATGGCCGTCGCGCGTGAACTAAACTTCCGCTCAGTGCAGCAGTGCGCTGTCGGCCGTCATGTTGTACGATGGAGGGGCGGAGAGCGGCGTGTGGCGAGCGATGAGTGGGGCGAGCCTGGATCCGTGCTCGAGCTCGGCTGGAGCGCGGCTCGAACTGGCTCGAGCTGCCTCGAGCTAACGCGAGCTGACGAGCCCGTGCCGGCGCGGCACGAGCCGCCACGAGCTGGCGCGAGGTGGCGAGCTCATGCTGGCGTGGCTCGTTGTACAGCTGGAGCAGAGGAAACGCTTTCTGGATCGGCGTTACGTTGAATCTCGAACACCTGTCAAATTTTGGATGAGTATCTCTTTTTCTATACCAGATAGGCCTTTTTACATTTAAATCACAGCTTTATTTGTTTATAATTTGTCCGCATACGTATTCTTTAGGTCAACTAGAATACCACTGTCAAATTTGGGATCAATATCTCCTTTCTTGTACTAGATAGACCTTTTTACATTTAATATACATTATTTGTTTATAATTTGTTTATTTATGCACGCCTCCTTGCAGCTTTTGGCACACGTATTTTTTTTACCAACTAGAATATCTCAGTCATTTTGGGATCGATATCTCGTTTCCTGTATTAGATAGGCCTTTTTACATTTAATTTACAGATTTATTTGTTTATAACTTGTTTATTTATGCGCGTCCCCTTACGGCTCTTGGCACATGTATTCTATAGGTCGACTAGATTACCACTGTCAAATTTGCGATGGATCTCTTTTTTCCTGTACAAGATAGGCCTTTTTACATTTAATTCACAGCTTTATTTGTTTATAATTTGTTTATTTATGTGCGTTCCCTTACGGTTTTTTGCACATGTATTCTTTAGGTCAACTAGAATACCTCTGTAGAATTTGGGATCGATATCTCGTTTCCTGTACTAGATAGGCTTTTTACATTTAATTTACAGCTATATTGCTTTATAATATGTTTATTTATGCGCGTCCCCTTACAGCTCTTGGCACATGTATTCTGAAGGTCGACTAGATTACCTCTATCAAATTTCAGATCGAAGTCTCGTTTCCTGTACTAGATAGTCCTTTGTACATTTAATTCATATATTTATTTGTTTATAATTTGTTTATTTATGCGCGTCCCCTTACGGTTCTTTGCACATGTATTCATTAGGTCAACTAGAATACCTCTGTCAAATTTGTGATGGATATCTCTTTGTCTGTACAAGATAGGCCTTTTTACATTTAATTCACAGCTTTATTTTTTTATAATGTGTTTATTTATGCGCGACCCCTTACGGTTCTCCGCATATGTACTCTTTGGGTCAACTAGAATACCTCTGTAAAATTTGGGATGGATATCTTTTTTCCTGTACAAGATAGGCCTTTTTACATTTAATTCACTGTTTCATTTGTCTATAATTTGTTTATTTATGCTCCTCCCCTTACGGTTCTCCGCACATGTATTCTTTAGGTCAACTAGAATACTTCTGTTGAATTTGGGATCCATATCTCGTTTCCTGTACTAGATAGGCCTATATACATTTAATTTACAGCTTTACTTTTTAATCATTTGTTTATTTATGCGCGTCCCCTTACAGCTCTGGGCACATGTATTCTGTAGGTCGACTAGATTACCTCTGTCAAATTTGGGATTGATATCTCGTTTCCTGTACTAGATAGGTCTTTTTACATTTAATTTACAGCTTTACTTTTTATAATTTGTTTATTTATGGGCGTCCCCTTACGGCTCTTGACACATGTATGATATCTCATTTCCTGTACAAGATAGACCTTTGAACATTTATCTCACAACTTTATTTGTTTATAATTTGTTTATTTATGCGCGACCCCTTACGGCTGTCCTCACACGTATTTTTTTGGATAACTAGAATATTTTTGTCTAATTTGGGATGGATATCTCTTTTCCTGTACTAGATAGGCCTTTTTAAATTTAATTTAAAGTTTTATTTGTTTATAACATGTTTTTTTATTCACGTTCCCTTACAGCTCTTGGCACATGTATTCTGTAGGTCAACTAGATTACCCCTGTCAAATTTGCGATGGGCATCTCATTTCCTGTATTATATAGGCATTTTTTGCATTTAATTTAAAGCTTTATTTGTTTACAATTTGTCTACTTATGCTCGTCCCCTTGCGGCTCTTGGCACATGTATTCTGTAGGTGGACTCGATTACCTCTGTCAAATTTGTGATGGATAACTTTTTCCCTGTACAAGATAGACCTTTTTACATTTAATTCACAGCTTTATTTGTTTATAATTTGTTTATTTATCCGCTTCTCCATGCGGCTTTTGGCACACGTATTGTTTTGGTCAACTAGAATACCTCTGTCTAATTTAGGATCGATATCTCGTCTTCTGTACTAGATAGGCCTTTTTACATTTAATTTGCAGCTTTATTTGTTTATAATATGTTTATTTATGCGCGTCCCCTTACAACTCTTGGCACATGTATTCTGTAGGTCGACCAGATTACCTCTGTCAAATTTCGGGTAGATATTTCGTTTCCTGTACTAGATAGGCCTTTTTACATTTAATTTACAGCTTTATTTGTTTATAATATGTTTATTTATGCGCGTCCCCTTACAGCTCTTGGCACATGTATTCTGTAGGTCGACCAGATTACCTCTTTCAAATTTCGGATAGATATTTTGTTTCCTGTACTAAATAGGCCTTTTTACATTTAATTCGCAGCTTTATTTGTTTATAATTTGTTTATTTATGCTCGTCCCCTTGTGGCTTTTGGCACACGTATCTTTTTGGTCAACTAGAATACGTCTGTCAAATTTGGGATCGATATTTAATTTCCTGTACAAGATAGGCCTTTTTACATTTATTTGACCGCTTTATTTGTTTATAATTTGTTTATTTATGCGTGTCCCGTTATGGCTCTCCCCAACCGTATTTTTTTGGTCAACTAGAGCACCTCTCTCAAATTTGGCATCTATATCTCCTTTCCTGTGCTAGGTAGGCCTTTTTACATTGAAAGTATAGCTTTATTTGTTTATAATACGTTTATTTATGTGCGTATTTTTACAGCTCTTGGCACATGTATTCTGTAGGTCGATCAGATTTCTTCTGTAAAATTTCCGATCGATATCTCGTTACCTGTGCTAGATACTCCTTTTTACATTTAATTTACAGCTTCATTTGTTTATAATTTATTTATTTATGAGCGTCTGCTTACGGCTCTCCGCATATGTATTCTTTAACTAGAATACCTCTGTCGAAGTTGGTATCGATATCTCGTTTCCTGTACTAGAGAGGCCTTTATACATTGAATTTACAGATTTATTTGTTTATAATTTGTTTATTTATGTGCGTCCCGTTACGGCTCTTGGCACATGTATTCTGTAGGTCGACTAGATTATCACTGTTAAATGTGGGATGTATATCTCATTTCCTGTACAGGAGAGGCCTTTTTACATTTATTTCAAAGCTTTATTCGTTTATAATTTGTTATTTATTGCGCGTGCCCTTACTGCTCTCCGCACATGTATTCTGTAGGTCAACTGGAATACCTCTGTCTAATTTGGGATGGATATCTCGTTTCCTGTACTAGATTTGCCTTTTTACATTTAATTTAAAGCTTTATTTGTTTATAACATGTTTATTTATGCGCGTCCCCTTACAGCTCTTGGCACATGTATTCTGTAGGTCAACTAGATTACCCCTGTCAAATTTGGGATGGGCATCTCATTTCCTGTATTATATAGGCATTTTTTCATTTAATTTAAAGCTTTATTTGTTTATAATTTGTTTATTTATGCTCGTCCCCTTACGGCTCTTGGCACATGTATTCTGTAGGTCGACTCGATTACCTCTGTCAAATATGTGATGGATAACTTTTTCCCTGTACAAGATAGGTCTTTTTACATTTAATTCACAGCTTTATTTGTTTATAATTTGTTTATTTATGCGCTTCTCCATGCGGCTTTTGGCAGACGTATTTTTTTGGTCAACTAGAATACCTCTGTCAAATTTCGGATAGATATTTCGTTTCCCGTACTAGATAGGCCTTTTTACATTTAATTCACAGCTTTATTTATTATAATTGATTTATTTATGCGCGCCACTTACGGCTCTCCGCTCACGTATTCTTCAGATCAACTAGAATACCACTATCAATTTTGGAATCAATATCTTGGTTTTTGTATTAGAATGACCTTTTCATTTAATTTACTTTATTTGTTTATATTTTGTTTATTTATGCGCAACTCCTTGCGGCTTTTGGCACACGTACTTTTTTTACCAACTAGAATACCTCTGTCAAATTTGGTATCGATATTTCGATTCCTGTATTATATAGGCTTTTTTACATTTAATTCACAGCTTTATTTGTTTATAATTTGTTTATTTATGCGCGTCCCGTTATGCCTGTCCCCAACCGTATTTTTTGGTCAACTAGAGCACCTCTGTCAAATTTGGCATCTATATCTCGTTTCCTGTGCTAGATAGGCCTTTTTACATTGATTTTATAGCTTCATTTGTTTATAATATGTTTATTTATGTGCGTCTCGTTACAGCTCTTGGCACATGCATTCTGTAGGTCGACCAGAATTCCTCTGTAAAATTTGCGATCTATATCTCGTTTCCTGTACTAGATACTCCTTTTTACATTTTATTTACAGCTTTAACCAAATCTCGCTTAAATCATATCCTAATGGCTATTGTCTTTTCGCGTTTGATATCGGCTAACGAATGCACTCATTGGAATTTGATTAAGCACGTAGATATTAGATGTACGTCATATTAGATGTACGATTCGCTGTAGCATTAACCAATACTATAAATTGTATTGTCTATGCTGAGTACGATAATATTGTGGAAGTAGATGCATCGCGTCAAGCTATTGTAGACTTTAGTGGTTAGAAGAACGAAGTGCAGTTGGCGCTGTTGTACTACATATACGTGGAAGATTTGTCTCTTGGTCGCCAGTACGTTTCGATTCGTGATCGTCATTGCAAGCTACATAAAAACGATGGATTTAGTTATAGATATTCAGTGTCTCAAAGATACTGACAATAACAATGCACCAAAGGAAGTCGCTGTTGTTGCTCTTAATGGTTATTTTCACAGTCATTGGTTAGTGCTTCCGACGGCTTGTGCAGATTATTTGAGCGCTGAAATTAGAACACAAAATAATTGGTTAACTCAGCATTGTCACGGCATAAATACTTGGAAGGTGAAGTTGACTTGAAAGTGTTTCATAGAACTCTGCAAGATTTATCAATATGTGCTCGAAAAATTTACGTTAGAGGCAGCGATAAGTGGTTAATGCTTCATAAAATTATAGCAAACGAATCATTAATTTGAATTATGACGTAGATTGTCCTCTGTTCGATAAGTTATCATCTAATGTATATTGTGTGAATCACGCTTTAAAATTTTAGGATCATAAATATCGATGTGTGGTAAATCACGCTTATCCTTTGAAAGGCTACTTATCTTCACACCTTGGTTATCTAAATAAAAATTTAATCGATCTTCACAATGGACAGCCTTTAAATATTGAAGATCCTTTCACCAGTCCAGTCGCATACTGTAGCTGTATTCCCAGCCGATCAAATCCCGCGGGTGTGGACCAAGCCGACGGCGTTCATCGTTGACACTGACGATCATACCAGGCCTGGCATGCATTGGGTTGCGTTCTACGTCGATAGATCTTCTATCGCTCTATACTTTGATAGTTTTGTATTTAATACCCGATCACATAAGCTGTTTTCGAAAAAATTGTAAAACGTTTCGTTGGAACACAATACAACTTTAAAATGACGCATCCGATGTATGTGGTCAATATTGTATTATGGTTTTAAGCTATATGAGTAATGGTTTAGGTTTCAGGAAATTTCTGGATAATTTTTCTGTCAACTTGGAGAAAAATGATAACGTGGTTAGACGCTATGTGCGCTATAAAAGAGCTGACAGAAATTTCATTGGCAACGGTGGATGCTTTGTCAGATGTTTACAAAACTCTCACTCTAAAATGTCTTTGTTATTATTGTTAGCATTTCTATTATCACGCGAAAGAAGTTTTGATGTAAGACGATACAACGTGTGTCATGGAAATTTAACCATTTCATCTACATATGCATCATTGTTTAACCTTGCTCTTCTCATTCTTTACTTCTTAAACGTTTGCACTTTTTAACCGTGTGCATAGTTTGATGAGTTTGTATTTAAAGGATCGCTTCAGAGTCTTTAGCACCAGTCGCTTTCTACTCGTAAAGATACGCGGATCGTCATGGCGACTCTACCACGAGCTGCACAACATCCATATCAAGTCTTTTGTACATTGTACGCCCTAAATAAATCGTTCACAAAGAAGGTAATTGTTGGTTTAGAATACGACGAGCTCGTCGACAAGTTCGACGACGAGTTCTACAAACCTGTGTTTCGACTATTATCGAATGACTTTCAAGGTTTTGCGTTTTTATACAATGACTGGGAAGAATTCAAAAAAATTTTCGATTACATTGATAAATATTTTCGTGGACTTGATAATAGTTTAAAGGATCAGAAAATTTACGGAAACGGTTGGACTTTAAAATTCACCACAAGTCACCAGGACAAAGCAATCGAAATTGAGGAAGACAGGAAGCCTGATGTTGGTCGAATCAAGCGGTTTCGTCATAGTTTAGTAATGAAAAAAGTAACTTTTGATTGTCTCCAAGAATTTATTCTAAAGTGTGTCGATACTCGTCTTAAATATTTAAATTCTGTTGCAAGTAGTGTAAGATATTTTACCTGCGACGTTATGGATTTTATTAAAAATCAAAGTTGTCTCATGCATGAATCACAAATAACCTCTAGTGTAGAAAAGTAATGTAAAGAAAAAGATCAAGTGTCTCTTCCTAAGTGCGATGTTGCTGATTTATTGTATTAGATTGTACCATTACACATGCCAAGAATTGTTGATGTATTAAATACTGTATTATCTGATAATAAATAGAAAAATTTGAATACACTTACTATGTACTTCTTTTTGTCTTTCTTGCCTTCCTCTTAATCCAAACTTATTATATTTTTCAAGACCTTAATTGTTAATTTACATTTCTAAATTGTAACTTATATAAATTAAATTTTATTTCACGAAATGAAGTTAGCTCACATTTGAATATTTTTTGAATAAGTATTTTTAAATTATTTAATTGAAAGAACAAAACTTAGTTGAAATTAGATACTTATAAATATTTTTAATTTGCTGACGCATATGTAATTTGATTACGTATGTATATCAAATAACCGACTGAAACTCACACACACATGCATACACACGCCTGTATGTGACTTCTTGACCTTGACCTCCCAGCTGGCGCCTGCGGTTGAGGTCGAGTTTGTTATGACGGCCCATAGCGAGGGGTATCTACTTATATCACGATATTTTTTGTAACAATCAGGCCTAGCCTCTGCCGATCTTAATTTCTTCGCTTTCATATCCCGACTATAAATTCTTTAACAAAGGATACCGGATCTACGGGAAACCGCTCCGTTTTGCTTTTGTCATAGTTTTTCTCCCCATTCTTTCTTTTACTTTCGGAAAAAAATGGCGAAAACACGCAAATCGAGATCCTTTATGCTCGCTGTACAATCGTCCATAGACGAAGACGACGCAAGCGAGATAGAGAGAAGGCGTCTCTAATGGCAACTAGCCGGAAGAGCTTAAATTGCTCGAAAAACAAACCGAATTAGAGGGTAAAATCGGAATTTTCGAAGAAGAAACTGAAGAGGCGGGATCTCTGCGATTAAATATAGCAACGGCCGCGGTACTCAAATACGAGATTAATGAAAAATGCAATTCACTGTCGGAAAGCATCGAAAAAATGCACACGGATAGAAACTTTGAGCACAGAAAATTAAAAAAGGACGTGTTACTTTTACAGACATGAATTGAAATCCTCGAACAGGAAAACGACCGTCTAATCAATAATATCGCGGATTTAAGGAGCAACGACAACGACTCTTGCCTTCGTCGCGATCTCGAGGAAGCGCTTGCTAATATCAAACGACATTTTGCTGGAGAATTAAGGAAAACATTTGAACACTACGATGCTAAAATTAGCGATCTCAAAAAGATCATAGTCGATATGAAAAAATCCCCAGCTAGTGCTACGACATCCGCAAGTGAGCTCTCACACAGAATCCGTTTGGATATTCCGAAATTTCGAGGCCTTGAGAGTGAGAGACCAATCAGATTTCTGTCCGAGTTTAAAAAATATCTCGATGTGGTTAAGCCAAATTTCAGTCAGTTGGTATGCTTAATCTCTCAAGCTCTCGAAAACGACGCGAGAAACTGGTGGTACATGCACGAGGGAGAGCTAGAATCGTACGACGCGTTCGTAGAACGTTTTCAGGCACGCTACTGGGATTCGAACACCCAGCGAACGGCTAAAAAGAGGATAGAGTACAGCCAATACTATCCGGGGGGCAATAGAAGCCGCGTGAACTACGCGACAAATATGTACGGGATCGCGAAAGTATTAGACATAAGTTAAAGAGAAGAGGAGTTCGTCTTCAAACTGAGCGAACACTTTGAAAGGACCATTCGGCACGCCATCATCGGCCAGCAAATAAAAGACAAAACCACGCTGTTGAAAGTATTAAATGACTATGATAATGACGATCAACGCCAGAAGGCAAAACAGTCCTTTCAAAGTAAAACACCAGATCAGAGCAAAACCGCTCCACGCGATAACTTGCGCCCAAACGGGCCTCGGAATAGGCCTTGGATAAGTAAAGAACCGCAAGTTGCAACAACGCAGAAGTCAATCTCATCCCGCAACTCAAGAAACGATAAGACAATCGATGAAAGAAAAAATGAGAAAAGAAATAACGCCAAACACAAACAAGAAATTTTGAAAAGCCATGATGAGATTGACATCTGCGATATAAATTTCAAGAACCCGCCGATAGAGTCACCCCCGTCAAGCTTAGAGAAGCCGGAACACTCGCAGTAGTTGTCTCTCGTGTTGCGAATGATGTCATGCGGGGGGGAACTGAATCGGAGAATAAGTCAAGCTTTAAAAATGAAATCGAAACCATAAATGTAACTTCTATACTCGAAGACCCACGTGATGAGCTCCTTCACGACATACAACCAGATGGTTCAAACGTGATGGTAACAAGATATCCAGAAATCGGAATAATGCTAGAAAATACACTCGTGAACGCTTTAATCGATACGGGAAGCAAAATTACGTGTATCTCAGAGGAATTTTATTACGCAAATCAAAACGATTTTGCAGCACGACCAACGCTACCGATTAGCGGAAAACTAATCAAGGGGGCAACGGGCGCGAAATCGACGCGATTAAAATTTCAAGTCTTATTATTCACTAAAATAAACAATTTAAAAATTAACTTAATATTTATAGTAGTGCCAAAACTAGTCAAACCCTGTATTTTGGGATAGGATACTCACAAGGCATTAAGTATGTTAATAGACACGTGTTATGAAGAAATCCTCTTTACTATAAACGAGTATTATACTCAAATCTCATATAAAAATACCGATATCGACTCTAAGAAGTTCGTATCTTTGAGAATCGAGGAGTCGTACGAAGATCCGAGCACAGGCAACGACGAGTACTATCCTCACGAACTAGAAAATTATTTCCTAAGTGACGACGCCTATGAATACGATCAGTTCTACGACATTTCCATAGACGAAATCGAGGAAAAGATAAATTCATGTCTGAACTTAGATAAGTCCCAAAGGGCAAAAATTAAGCATTGAATAATGCGCTACAAAGAGGTATTTTAAAAACATCCGGGTTTATTGTCAGATTACGAATATAGTTTTGACTTAAAAGATAATTTGCCCTACTTTTCCAAGCCTTATCCTATTCCAATAAACTACAGAGATAAAGTAAAGGCCGAAATAAATTAATTGAGTGAAGTTAGGGATAATAAGACGTTCAAAGAGTCCGTACATTAACCCACTCGTAATTGTTATAAAAAAGGACAGATCGGTTCGTCTATGTCTAGACGCGAGAAAATTAAATGAAAAATTAGTGGACATTCACGAGGCGCCTTTGGGTATAGAAGAAGTTTACTTAAAATGCAAAAATATAAAATACATGTCGAGTTTCGATCTAACGAGTAGTTTTAGCCAAGTCAGACTATCGGAAGCTAGTAAACAGTACACCGCGTTCATGTGTGATAACAAAGTGTACGAATTCAACGTAGTACCATTCGGAATAAAAACGAGCAGCGCAGTTCTTATGCGGGATCTGGACATAGCCAATGGCGACCTCGAAAACTTCCCCATTACATTCGTTGACGATTTACTATGCATGTCCGAGGACTTTGAGGGTCACATGCAGCACTTGGAACTACTGTTCGAAAGGCTCTTAAAATCTAATTTAAAAATAAACTTTAAGAAATCAAATTTCCTTCGAAAGGATGTCGTGTTTCTCGGTCACATCCTCACGGCGGGAGGACTAAGTCCAGACCCCGAAAAAATACGCACAATAAAAAATTTCAAACGACCACGAAAGGAATTACAATCGTTTTCAGGGTTCGTAAATTTTTACACAAAATTCACACGATACTATTCGGCTCACACCATTCCATTAATTAGAATGTTGAAAAAAGGGAAAAAGTATGAATGATCGAATGTACGCTGACACGAAGCGTCCATTCCTGCTTACCACTGACGCGAGTGACTACGCAATCGCCGCAGTATTATCACAGATAGACGACGAGGGTGACGACGGTATAGTAACATTCGTAAGCCATACACTTAAGGATAACGAATGCTCATACTTCACCACCGAAAAGGAAATGCTCGCGATCGTATGGGCCTTAAGCCGTCTAGACACGTACTTGCGGGAGGCGGTAAAAGTCGTCGTATGCACCGATCACGAAGCCTTAACTTTCCTAAAAAACTGTAAATTTAATAACGCTAGGTTGAGAAGATGGAATCTGGCGATACAGCATTTTAATCTCCAACCCGAGTATTTGCCAGGTCGAAAGAATACTGTTGCGGATTATCTTAGCAGACAATTTCATGACATTCCCGAAAATACGGGAAACGAAATAATTATTGCAACAGTATTGTTACAAAAACCAAGCCGCGAGTTGACGAATCAACTCAAAAACATAAAAAAGCTGCAAAATAACGATCCGTATGTTCGAAAAATACGCGATGAATTAGAAAATAATGAAAGCATTAAGAAAAGATACATCCTGCGCGACGATCTTATGTATAAAGTAGCATTAGATAAGTTTAAGATTATAGTACTCGAAAAGATGCTCAGTGATTTGATAACAGAGATGCACACAATTTACGGGCATATAGGGGTGTATACGATTGAACGTTTACGCTAATTTATTATTATCAGGGTTTGTCAGCGAGGAGAAATAAAATGGAAATTAGACTTCTAGAGTCTTTGCACCAACTGTTGCCAAAGGTAAAGTTGATAGCAAGAATATGAGGTGAACGTGTCTGTTGAGCACGTAAGCAGAGTGGTACAGAAAATAATACGAGAGCTTCTCGTATTATGGGCACAAGCAAATGTGACAGCAATTGAGCAATGCGCAGAGCAAAGTATAAGTAAATGTGTAATGTAGTGCAAAGTATGAGGTAATAATATGTAAGGCCGAGTGCAAGTCGCGTGCCTTTACTTATACACTCGGTGTGATGTTTTTCATTGCGGGTATCGCGTTGGCGCTTTCCATCTAGCGGACACTTGCGGTACTACAATCCCGAACAAGGGGGCGAGAAAAATATATAAGATGATGCCTCAGCAACTTTTTGCACCCCGTATGAGGCAGAAGATTTGCAGCGCGCTGAGAACAGGCGACACATGCCAAAAAACAAAGTATTTAACCTTAAAGTTAAATGAGCCCGTTCAACCAATACTTACAAACGCGCCGAATGAGCTTTTATCAATCGACTTTTGCGGGCCTCTGCCAACGCCAATCGGGGGCGTTAAGCATTTACTGACGACCATAGATGCATTTAGTAAATACGTCGTAGTGTACCCTATTAAGAAAGCAAACACTGCCACAGTGATACGGAAGATTTTTGGGGATTATATACCGAAATACGGTAAGCCAAAGGGGATTCTTTCAGATCACGGAACGCAGTTTACCTCAGAAAAATGGATAAAAGCATTAAAGAACGAAGGTATAAAGCCTATTTTTCCGTCTATAAGACACCCGCAAAATAATTTGGTTGAACTCGTACATAGGGAGCTCGGTCGTTTCTTTCGAACGTTTGTGAAAGAACAACACACCGGGTGGGCAAAGTATTTAGAAGCAATACAAAAAATAATTTACGAACTGCACCATGAGACTATGGGTTTCACCCCGATCGAGTTGCACCTAAATACAAAACCCACTCACGTGTGGGAGAAATGGATAGCTGTGCCACCAGAGAACGACGCGACGCGCGAGCAAAATCTATTTTTAGTGCGAGACCGATCACATCGAACGTTAAAGAACCGACCAGACCACGATAATAGAGATAGGAAACACTTTATATTTAAGGAAAACGACTTAGTATTAGTAAAAGCTCAGAATCAGTACTCCCGGCGAGTAGGCGCAAGCCTACTACACAGCACATATACGAGGGGAATCCCACACCGACCCTCACCAGCGACAACTGTACGAGCGAGAGAGATGCCGCTCGGGTATATAAGGCCCACAGCGTAGCACGACGGGCGCGTATTTGCTCACCGAGCAGCCACGGCACACGAGCTCTGCTCTGCTTTGATTGCTCGTGCTACTATGTACAATTTATGCGTCAATAAAATTTGATATTATAAGAGCACTTATGCTTATTCATTAGAATCACCACCTCCCTCCATCTTTACCCACCTACCCCTTTCCTACGCTCGAACAGGCTGCTCTTCGGTCCTGCCTGCATAGACCCATTTCTACCTTCACGGCTGAGCGGAAGGACACTTCGGTCCCCAACCGTGCACCTGTACCCCGTCTCGAACAGACGGCTCTTTGGACCCGTCTGCTTAGACTCGAATCCTCCAACGGCTGAGTAGAAGGGCACTTCGGTCCCCAACCACGCACCCGCACCCTCTCGGCTCGAACAGGCGGCTCTTCGGACCCTCCTACTTAGACCCGCTCCTCCTTTATATCATATTATTGCATGCACTTTCAGATGAAGTAGTTTGTACCCAAACGAACCACGTGCAGTAGAGACTTATTAGAGACACAAATTAACTACTCAACTATTAGAATCATTTAATACCTCAATAAAGTCATATTTAACTAATTAGAATCACTTGTGCACGTTACAAGCAAGAAGATCAATTAAAGTCATTAAAATAAAAAAATTAATTTAAATAAAAAATTAATTAAAATTAATTAAAATCAAAAATAAATTAAAATTAAGTTTACGCGTCCAAGAATTATGGAAGTTTCAATATAACCTCTAAACATCAGTTTTATTCTTATAGTTAATGAATAATATGAATGATATCGCGTATCCATTATCTACTACAGTAGAACTCACCCTCAGATTAATTACTCAACCGTGTCCTTTAAAATAAATAGTAAATACCCAGCATATTGCAAACATTCCTGCTGGATCTGACAGACAGATTTGTACAGTGTACAATTATTTAAACACGAATGGTAAAATTTAATACTGTAAAAGAAAATAAAAGCTGCCTGTCAAATTTAGTAGACATGTTTAAGACATGCGCTCCCTTTATGTTATTAGATTAGAAAGAGATAGATACTCACAATAATAATTTAAATGTTAAGTATCATCTGCTGGTTCGTACTGCACTGATATAAAATTTAGGAATTTTAAGCATCGTTATCTAGTTCTGCTCTAGCTTTTGTGTATACGAAGGCTTCTTCATCTTAGCTGACTGAAGAATAACTTGTATTTGACATCTGGCGGGGCAGTGAGCACTGGCTTGTCTTCTTTACATTATGGATCGTGACCTCTTATTATCTGGCCACATCACTTCAGGATGACATGAACTTCTGCAGCATTTGCACCGCCAGGACTGTAGCATTTGATGACTTATCGACCATATATGAAAATACATATACTGAAAACCAACCAAGCAGAGATTTTAAAAATAAGTCATAAAATAGACAATGCTGCATTATGCAAGTGAAATGCAAACTTTTTCCCAATGAATATGCTATACAAAAAGTTTAAAGATTTAATTGATATTTTACACACTATTGACATTTACGTTGTGGCAGTGTGTAGTTTTGCTTCCTGCTAGAGGAAGCTTTGTGATAGTAAATTTTTGAGTTGTTGTAAAAACATGTTATAATTGCGTTCCGAGGTGTTAGGAACCAAAATACATGGTTTTTGAAAAATGTCTCTATGGATGTGTGTGTGTGTGCGTGCGTCCGTGTGTGTGTATGTGTGTGTGTGTGTGTGTGTGCGTGCGTGCGTGCGTTCGTGCGTTCGTGTGTGTGTGTGTGTGTGTGTGTGTGTGTGTGTGTGTGTGTGTGTGTGTGTGTGTGTGTGTGTGTACGCCTGGATCTCAGCTTCTACTCGGTCGATTTTGACCGGACAGGTCTCTTTTTTTTTGCGTGATGGCGGGTCAAAAATCTGTTTTTTGATTGGGGCGATGCTTTTTTGTTTTTTTTTTTCAAATTTTCGATTTTCTCAAAACTGTTTTTTGATTTTTTTTTAATGATAGGATCGAGTTATTTGAATTTGATGGGTAGCGTTCGAAAGAGAATTGAAATACCTATATTTTCTAAAAAAAAAAAGAAAAGTTTCTAGCTATCACGGTTCTTTTGTTATTAACAAAAACGTGTTTTTTTTTTAGAAGCTTATAACTCCTAAACTTAACGGTCAATTTTTTTGAGAAAAATCATGATAATACAGAATATAAATAGCTATAATCTGTTAAAATTTGAATACATTCTGTAGGCTAGATTTTGAGTAAAAAATTGAAAAATGAAAAAAATCAGGTTTGTATGTCCAACGATTACAAGAGTAAAATTTACTTAATGGCTTCAAAATTCCTTTTAGAGGTAGATTTTTTATAGTTCTCGGTCGAGTTCTTGGGGCAAAATGATTGGTCCATAAATTTCAGAGATATTTGATGTTAAAAATTTTTTTACATTTTTTAAAAATCGTATTTTCTCGAGAATGGCTCTATGTATCTGAATGGGGTGGGTGGCATTCGAAAGAGAATTAAAATACCTATATTTTCTAAAAAAATTAATTTTCTATCTATCACGGTTCTTTAGTTATCATCAAAAACAAAAACGTGTTTTTTTTTTAAAACTCATAACTCCAATGATGTTATCATCAGTATATTATAAAAGTATATAGTATATCTATTATAATCTATTATAATTATGAATTATGCATTATGAATGCATTATATTCTGCATTATTATAATTTATTTGTGAGTTATGAACTTTTTTAAAAAAACACGTATTTGGTAATAACAAAAGAACAATGATAGCTATAAATTTTTTTTTTTCTTAAAAAATATGAATTATGAAATATAAAGAAAACACGTTTTTTGAGCACGTGACAGAATTTGAGGTTATACACGTGGTAAATGCACACTAAAGGACAAGTGAAAGCCAAAGAAGAAGTAATACTAGAAGACATTGAATACGAAAGCAAAGAAATAATTGAGAAAAAGATTGCCGAAAAACGTTTGGTGAAAATAGTGCAGAAAATAATTACGCTAAATAAAGTAATAAAAGTGTATGAAGATATTAAGTTAAAAAAAGTCGAGATGGCTAAGCAAGCAAAATTCGAAGATATAGTAAGTCCCATTTTTGATGGTGCAAACTATGCAAGCTGGAAATTTTGCTTAATGACTCTATTAGAGTATAAAGAGTGCAAAGCGCAAGCTGAAAGAGAGCGGGCTGAGAGAGATAAAGCAGATGAATGAAAGAAAAAGGATTTAAAAGCAAGAAATATATGAATAAGCACTATTTCAGACAAGCAATTAGAATATGTTTGTGAATGCGATACAGCTTACAAAATGATGGAAAAATTCAAGAGCATGTACTCTACTAAATCCACAGCGCTGCAAATAATATGCAGAGGTCAGCTAGAAGATATTAAACTCAAAAATTATGAGAAAGTTGAAGAATTTTTTGTAGAGTACGAACAAGCATGCAAGAAATTTAAAGCAGCTGGAGGCACACTACCAGAAAAAGAAAAAATGCGGTATCTAATTAGAGCACTACCAGCAAGCTACAGTTTTATTCGGAGTTTCATTGATCTCGTCCCAGAAGCTCAACAAACGGTAGACTATGTTAAGTCTAAAATCCAAGAAAAAAAATTTGACAGTGCCTGACAACGAGAAAAGAAAAAATGTAAGTACATTCAATGTCAAGACAAAGGGACAATGCTTTAACTGTGGCCGGGAAGGTCATTTCAAAACGGACTGTTGGAGACCACCACAGGCCAGCCAGAGCAGAGGAGCATCACAAAGCAGAGGAGCATCGCAGAGCTGAGGTCGAGGCCAACGAGGATCCCAACGAGGATATCAACGAGGCAACTACATAGGACGCGGTCGTGGCAGAGGAGCAGCCCAGCAGAGGCAAGAAGACTCCAGTCAACCCAGCGAAGACTCAGCAGCTGAGACCTGGATGATCAAGGTCAATCACGACGAAGTGAAAAGTGAAATTGTGAGTGATGTGTTCTATAGTGAAGTAGAATCTAAGTTTTCACCTTATCACAATCTAAGCTTCGGCGAAGATTGTGATAATAAAAATAGGATAACGACTGTTTACAATTATAATTGCGAAAAGAATGGTAAATTCAACGAAATCAGTTGGTTGTTAGATAGCGGATGCACTGATCATGTTGTGAATGATGAGAGAATGTATGAAACATTTATTGTATTAAAAAATCCTATTGAAGTAAAATTGCCAGATGGCAAAAATTTAAAGGCCACAAAAGTGGGCAATATAAAAACATATTTCAAAAATTATCATAATGAAAAATTAATTGATTTAAAAAACGTTTATTTTGTAAAAGGAATTAATAAAAATCTATTAAGGGTTTCAAAAATTACAAGAAACAGTACTATTGTTTATAGAAATGATAAAGCAAAGATTTATAACAAAAATAGAGAATTAGTTGCGGAAGCAAACAAAATAAATGATTTGTATGTCATAAAAAGTAAAATATATAAGGATTTTGAAAATGATGTATATGTAAACTCTGTAAAATTAACTGAAAAAGAAAAGTGGCATAGAGCATTAGGCCATGTCAACTTTCAATATCTAAACAAGTTAGTAAAAGATAAATTGGTAGATGGTTTACCAGATAAAAAATAATGTAATGAAATGTGCAAATTGTATTCAAAGTAAAATGGCTAATGCACCGTTTGAAAATGAGAGAAGTAAAACTTCAGAAATTTTAGAGTTAATTCACACTGATCTAAATGGTCCACACAGAAGAACAGGATCTGATGGAGAAAAGTTTTTTCTAAGTTTTATTGATGATTACAGTAAATGTAGTAAAGTTTATTGTATTAAAAGCAAATCAGAGACTGCAAGTTGCTTTAAAGAATATGTAAATTTAGTTGAAAACAAATTTAATAAAAGAGTTAAAAAATTAAATTGCGATAATGGCAAAGAGTACTTGAATAAGGAAATTTATCAGTTTATCAATGAGAGAGGAATTGAATTATTACCTTGCCCACCCTACGTCCATCAATTAAATGGAGTAGCAGAAAGATTCAACAGATCAGCTATGGATATAGGCAGATGTCTGTTAAGAGAGGCCAAAATACCATTAAGATATTGGCCAGAAATCGTTAAAACAGTCTCTTACTTGAAAAATTGTACAATAGCCAACTCAATCGAAAATAAAACTCCTTTTGAAATCTTCTTTGGAAATAAACCAAATGTAATAAAACTTAAAAATATACGGAAGTAAAATCTTCGTTAGAAAACCAGAAGCTTTGAGAAAAGGAAAATGGGATGATAAAGCCCAATTAGGTATATTAGTAGGATATACGCACAATATATGGTTATAGAGTCTTGTTAAATAATAAGGTAATAAATGCCAGACATGTACAAATTGTCGAAGATGGCACTGAAATAATCTGTTTGGAAAAGGTTAACGATGAAAATATTATTGAATTAAATTTAGACGAATCAAACGATTCAAGTAGTGAAACAAGTAGTATTATTGAAAATAATTATGACAATGAAAATTTAATTAATGATAACGATGAAATTGAAAATATTGAAAATGAGAATGAGAACATCGATAATGCTTTCAATCGTTCAAATGAAAATTTAAATGTTAAAAGAACATCAAACAGGAAGAAAAGTCCGGTACAAAGATACGGAAACCCTGTAGCACATTATATTTATATACATTATGTAAATGCAAATGTACTGAATACATTTGAGGAGGCGTTAAACTCCAGCGAATTTAAAGAATATCAAAAAGCTATGAATTCAGAAATTGAATGTCTAAAGAAAAATAATACATGGGTTGTAGTTGATAAACCTAAAAATAAAAAGATTATTGATGTAAAGTGGGTCTATAAAAGGAAAAGCGATGACTCTCTTAAGGCTAGTTTAGCTGTTAGAGGTTTCCAACAAAGAGAATATCAAGAAAATGTTTATTCGCCAGTAGGAAAAATGGAAACATTAAAAATTTTGTTAAGTCATTGTTGCGTAAATAATCTGTTCATAGAACAAATGGATGTAGAAACAGCGTTTCTTAACGGAAAAGTAAAATCAGAAGTTTATATTCATGAACCACAAGGTTATGAAACCGGCAAAAATAAAGTTTGCAAATTATTAAAGGCACTATACGGATTGAGAGAAAGCCCAAAGGCTTGGTATGAGACATTTGATAAATGCGTGAGTAAACTCGGGTTTATAAGAAGCAATTATGATTACTGTTTATATGTAAACAACACAGACGATGATACTATATACATTTTAGTATTTGTAGACGATCTCTTAATATGCTGTAAAAATAAAGATAGAATCAATGAAGTTAAAGCTGCTTTAATGAAAAGATTTGTAATGAAAGATCTAGGAAAAATTAAATCATATATAGGAATCGACATTGATTATAATAACAAGTAAGGTATAATGACTTTAAGTCTACAGAAATATATAGAATCATTGGCTGTGAAGTACAACTTAGAAAACGCGAAACTGTATGATACTCCGATGGAGACAAATTTAAAACTTGAACAGGCTAATAAAGCAGATGAAACAATAAAATATCGAAATTTAATAGGTGAATTATTATATATTAGCATAGGTACAAGATCTGACATAACTTACAACGTGAACTACTTAAGTAGATTTCAGAGTTGCTACGATTCAACACATTTTAAATACGCGATGCGAATATTGAAATACTTATACAAAACGAAACATTTAAAATTGACTTATTGTTGTAATTCAAATCAGGATAAACTTGATTGTATGGTCGACTCAGACTTTGCAGGAGATAACATTGACAGAAAGTCAACCACCGGATTTGTTATTAGAATGTTTGGAAATATAATATATTGGAAAGCCCAGAAACAAAAAACTGTGACAAAAAATTCAACATTTGCTGAATACATTGCATTGTCTGAAGCGACAATAGAAATATTATTTGTAATTAATCTCTTAAAAGACGCCTTTAATACGACATTTGAAAATCCTGTTAAAATATACGAGGATAACTCAGGCGCAGTACCTATAGGTAAATTCGGTAACTTAACAAAAAATTCTAAGCACATTGAAGTACAATGTCATTATGTAAATGAGAATCACGAGAAGGGTATTATCGATATCGTAAAGATAGAAACTGAAAAAAACATAGCAAACATATTCACTAAGAGTCTATGTAAGGATAAATTTATTAAAAATAGAAACGCGCTAAAACTAATATAAGATATTAATGTAAGCGCAGAATATATATGGGAGAGTCCAGCAGAAACGGGCCACCGAGCGCGCGCGGTGCCTTTTTTCGCGTAAAAGGCGCTCTGTTTAACTCGCTCATAATCGTATGCTGCGTCTTTGAAAAAAAACCAAGGACCTATATCGATAGATTTTTTTCTGCTCTTTCCAATTGCGCCATTGTTTTTATTGCGAAACGCGTTCTTCCGGATGAAAACTCGAGTTGAATATTGAAAGCCATTTTTCTCAAAGTATATCATGTTTTTTTTTCAAAATAAACTACACCATTGGAAAGTACAACTCTTAAGCTTCAAAACCCTATCTTGGAGAAGTTGGAGAAATAAAGGGTTTAAAAGTAACAACATGAAAAAGACAGCGCCGAGGGTCCGCGCGAGCCCCTCGCGCCCGTGCGTACGGCACGTTTAAGTGCACGCTCTATTCAATTCGCTAATAATCGTGTACCAAGTCTTTGAAAAAAGAACTAAGGACATATATCGATAGATTTTTTCCTGCTCTTTCCAATGGTGCTATTATTTTTATTCCAAAATGCTTCCTTCTAGTTGAAAATTCCATTTGAATGTTTAAACTCTATTTTTTCAATAAAATATCAGTCTTTTCTTCAAAATGAATTATATTCTTCAAAAGTACAAGTCTTAAACTATAAAATATTATATTTTTAAGTTGAAACATGAAAAGTTCAAAAATAGTAAGATCAAAAAGACAGCGGCTGCCCGAACTTTTTACGCTATGCTCAAGGGCGGATTAATACACGCGATGTGCTATTTTGCCCTTTCTTTTTTGTAAATATAAAATGTTTTGTAACTTACAATGCCAATGCGTGGACATAATTTTGTGGATCTAGTTGTAACAGTTAGTGTAATATTACAATGAACTTTGTTCATTTATATAACATAATTTGAAAAACATAATATATTAAACATAAAAATATCCATGAACGCACTGAAAGCAGTGAAATTCGGAATAAAAATAATAGCACCATTGGAAAGAGCAGGAAAAAATCTATCGATATATGTCCTTAGTTCTTTTTTCAGAGACTTGGTACACGATTATTAGCGAATTGAATAGAGCGTGCACTTAAACGTGCCGTACGCACGGGCGCGAGGGGCTCGCGCGGAATCTCGGCGCTGTCTTTTTCATGTTGTTACTTTTAAACCCTTTATTTCTCCAACTTCTCCAAGATAGAGTTTTGAAGCTTAAGAGTTGTACTTTCCAATGGTGTAGTTTATTTTGAAAAAAAAATATGATATACTTTGAGAAAAGTGGCTTTCAATATTCAACTCGAGTTTTCGTCCGGAAGAAAGTGCTTCGCAATAAAAACAATGGCATCATTGGAAAGAGCAGGAAAAAATCTATCGATATAGGTCCTTGGTTCTTTTTCAAAGACGCAGCATACGATTATGAACGAGTTAAACAGAGCGCCTTTTACGCGAAAAAAGGCACCGCGCGCGCTCGGTGGCCCGTTTCTGCTGCACGCTCCCATATGTAGGAGGCGTGTTAAGAATGTATTACATATACATTGTGCGAAAGGAAGCTCAGCGAGTTCAAGTTCTATTACAATACAGACAGCGCGCCTGACACACGTATGCACACATGTAAGTCTCCCCTCCCTAGTGTGTCTGTGAGTAAGAAGGTAGCTCGAGCAGCAGCGAACGACGCGCTATACTCGCTCTCTAGTCTCGGACGCCCAGCATGTAACATCTCGCGCATGGCGCAGACAAGCGTCGATTATGATTTCACTTACTTAATAAACTAGTCATTCTTTTAAGTCCAATAAAGAGTTCTTTTCACTACACCTTTCCACCAACTCCAACAACCCCCTTAACTTGATTTTCCTGATCAGTACTTACAAGAAGGAAGACGTTCGATCCATAAGCTTCTTTCATTCGGAATGGTCCTTTGTACACGTGAACAAATTTACACGTGACCCTGTCACTCGCGGAGGAAAGGGGAGATGTGCGCACAAGTACAAGGTCCCCAACACTAATTTTTACCGTACTGATAGATTTTTGTTGCTCTTTTAGCCTTCAAAGCTACACCTCAGAGTCTCGCGTGCGGAAAATATTTTTGTCTCGCGTGATTGATCGACTGCAGCTGGAAAGTCAATAATTTGGCGAATTTGATTATTTGGAACTTTGACGAACTTCAGTTCATCGGGGAGTACCCCGTACTCACGTGGGTTACGATATTAAGTAAATTTTCAATCCGCGGAACATGTTTCGCCTATTCTGTGTGTCTATCGGCACACAATGCACGAAACATGCGTCACAATTCGCGCATCACCCGCTCAGTGGACTTTGAAAGCTTTCGAATATTTTTTATTCCATCCCCACGCGCTGTTTTTCTTTAAAAGCTGTCTAAAGGGATCAACAATCATGGCGTGATTAATGCTAAACTGACGATAATAACCGCAGACTCCCCAGAAAACTTTGAAGCTCGGTCTTATTGCGGGGTTCTTCAAATTGTACTATATTATCAAGGCGCGTAGGGTCTGGAACGATACCGGTTATTGACAAAACAAATCCCAAAAACGGGACCGACTGCTGGAAAAATTTGCTTTACTTAACCGCAAAGTGAAATTATATTTTAGCGGGGTTTCGAATAATTGACGAAGATGGTTTACGTGTTCATCGAAAGAATGCGAGGCCACAAGTAAATCATCTATATAATATGTGACAAACGTCGATAATTCGCTATCTATCGCCGTGCCGAGCGCTCGAATGAATGCGCTTCCAGCTGTTTTCAAACCGAACGGCACGCAGCAAAATTGATATAAATGGGAATCATGTAAAAATGCAGTATACCTCCGTGACTGCTGTTCTAGCTGGATTTGCCAATACCAGTGCGTTAAATCCAAAGTCGTAAAATACATCGCACCATAAAATTTCTTAAGTATATCGTGGATTATCGGTGGGGACTCGTTATCCCCCTCAACCACATCATTGAGAGACCTAGCATCTAGGCAGAGGCGTACGCGACCATCTTTCTTTTTTATTACTTGGGGCGGATTACAATAAGGGCTTATAGATCTCTCAATTACATCGTTAACTAACATTTCCTGTATTTCTCTATCGACTGCGCTACTTAGCGCTAAAGGGGTAGGGTATGATCGTTTAATAAACGGCTTATTTTTAGTAACTTTTATTTTGTGTTCATAGTTCGTCGCGCATCCGGGGTTATTCGAAAAATCTTTATTATGTGCCTTTATGAGTTTCGTGACTTCGTTTACTTGCTCGCGGTTGAGTGTCGTTAGCGTTTACGCGACCGTTCGCAAATCGTCGGAGAATATTTGCTCCGGTGTTTTCTCTATGATTTCGTCATTAGCAGCATTGCTATTTAATTCGAATATTTGTATAGAGTCGTATCGATCATCGCACTCAATATTAAAACGTTACACGTTGTTAAGACGCGACGATATTTCGTAATTTAATTCCTTGTTTATGCCTTATGACTAATATCTTAATTATAGTGACACTCCCATTCACCGTAGATTCAAGCATCTCCGCCGGATCGTGATCGAACGACACCACACCGGATCCATAAACGTGATTGTCAATCGTTACATTTTTACGATGGTAATTAATAATTACACCATGTTTATGAAACCAGTCATTTCCTAAGATTACACTAGTGGTATGATATGGAATGATCAAAAAATTGGATATGATAAATCGGTCATTTAATAAGAACTTTACTCGAATTTGTCGTTTCACAGCTGTCGAATTATTACCCACCGCAGGTGTAATATACGTGTTTCTCACGGGCAATTCATCAATTACTAGTTTTTTTTCTAATTCGATGATAGATATTCTCTACATTATTGCCATACAGGTAACTTGGCTGCCCGTATCGAGCAACGCGTATATTTTTTTATCACCTAACTCAATTGGGATGTGGGGCAGCGTTTCAATTTTCGTTCTCGACGTCACCCTGCTTTGCTGGTTTCCCACCACATCCTGTTCTAAATCATCAACAAAATCATAGAATTTTTTACATACTACTGGTTCTTTGGTTATCGCGCGTACGAAGTTAATGTTATTCGCATCCCGATTTACGAATGTATTTGTTTCCATTAATCTTTGAGGGAGGTGAGTCCCTGGAGGGGGATAGCGGAAATCCGGCATTTCGAAATTTGTTGGCGGGCCAAAGCAATTCAGACATGATTGGGCGTTACGCGCTTTTTCGCAACGGTTTTCGCTGTTTTGAATTCGGGTATTTAGTTCGCGCGCGCGCTGCTTACACCTTGTCGTCTGGCGTTCGCGTTCATTCTGATATTCGCAATTATTGCACGGTATGGCCTGTGTTTTACGCGTGTGATTACTCTGATCTCCCTGCATGCGCGAGTCTTGCGTCGTATACAAGCTATTTACATGCGAAGGTCGGCCGTAGTTAACACGAGTGTCCACGTTGTTGTTATTACTGCCAATATTCCTGGTCCGCTCCCGCTGTCGCGGGCCCTGTCGATCATCTCGAATATCCTCTAATTGTGCGATAGCTTGAACGACTTTGTTTATGTTATCATAGTCGACAACGGCTAGAGCTTTACGTACATAATGCAGAAACTGATGAATAATTTTGTAATGTATTTCATACTCTCTCACTTTGGGTTCAAAATATTCAGTTTCTTTCAATTGACTGTAGAAGAAACTTTGCATGGAGCCGTCCCCACTATGATAACGTCGCGCCATCCATAAATTTTTAAAACGCACTTGCACCGGTACCGAGTAAAATTCTTTTTTAAATTCATTTTTGATAATTACGAATAATTACGAATTTTGTTTTTAGTGACTTCGTACCATATTCTTATTCGATCTTCAACTATTGAATCCAAAACGAGCAAACGACTTTCCGATCTTACCCCCTTTATTCTAAAGTACTGATCAAAGTCCTCGAGATATTTTAATGGAATTTGTTCCTCAGAAAATCGCGGTATCTTAACATCTAAATTTACCTTTTGCAACTGTCTTACCAAACCACCAATGGCGCCCTGATAATCTCCCTGCTCGGGTCGTCCCGATTCCGCACGCTGCGCTTCAGTGCATTGTGCTTCATCGCATCGCCGCTCCAACTCGTCGTTTTCTTGAGCTATTCTCAATTGTTCTTGTTCGAGCTGCGCCATTTGCTGGTTCAAAGCTACCTGGAGCTCGCGTAACCTCACCCATTCTCTCTCGATATCATTTTGGACAGTTGGAAACGTTCGTTGGTCTAGCGTCATGTCTCCTGCTGTATTGATGTTTCTATTTTCCGAGTTTTTCTGGCGTCCTAGGTAACATCGTTATGGTGAAACAGTGATCGACAGTACTCGCGAGCGACTTACCTACTTCGTCAGCGTCTTTATTGCGTTCTATTTCGGTTATTATCTTTAATTTTGGGTTTTCTTTCAATTGAAAATTTAGTTTCCTTTACGCGTTTTCAACTCGCATCTTTTTCAAAACTTCGTCAAGATTCACTATTTTGTCATTAACATCTATCTTAGCTGCTCTGGAACGAGCTACACGTTTTACTTTTCTACTATACATTTATATGCATCATACATTTGGCCATAAATATGTGGATGTATTCAAAAGATATAATGACTCTATTTCTCGTTATTTCGAGTCTGCCCGTTGAGCGCCATTTATAATGATTTTCTTATATTTATTTATGCATAGGATGATATGATATTAGCAAATAAGTAAATGTCAAATACAATAAGCATAAATGTATATAGATTAGCAATAAATTTATTGAATCATTTCCTAATGTGTCCAGTGATGGTCTCATAAGCGCGTCACAAATCGGATATAATAATCGTCGTTACGAGTTATAATTTATTCCTATACGGCAACAGCGAGATATTATAATACACAAATGATTTACATTTAGATCGAGACGGCCTCATATAAAACGCTTACAACTAAACTAATATCGCGCGAATAGAGAGAAAGAGCTGATAGAATTGTAGATTAGTGGCTTACGTAACTCAGACGTGACGTGAGTTTTGAGTATGGTCCCGTCGGATCGAAGTTGTCGAGCCCACGAGATGCGTCGTCCCCTGGTGTAACGTCATGTCGTGCTTTCGCGTCGATCACGGCAGTCATTCACTCTTCTAGTCGATTGCCCTGGCCAGGGAGCTTTTGCTTGCGTGAATCGAAGAGGTGACGCGCGGACTGCTGGTGATGGCTGAGTTCACAAATGATTGAGGAACCTTCCAGGGACGACGCACAGGAGCTGACTAACTAACTCTCCTTTCCGCAACTCGCCTCACACCTTATTTTCTCTCTCTCTCTCTTGTTCCCTCTCTCTCTATTTACAAATACTCATACCTCGAATCACACCGACTACCTAGGAACCGTATTCCCCACAGGTAGGAATAGCATAAGGCAGTATCTGCTAATGAAACCTATCAAGTGGGGCTATAAGGTTTGGGTTAGAGCTGACAAATCTGGATATGTCTGTGAATTCCAGATTTATACCGGAAAATCGAACTATAAGTCGGAAAAGTTCCTTGGTGAAAGAGTAGTCAAAGATCTGACTCACGATCTGATAGGAAAATATTATCATGTTTTTCTTTGATAATTATTTCACCACCGTTACGTTGATGTCAGACTTGTTATGTTTGAAAATATTGGCATGTGGGACTGTAAGGAAAGATAGAAAATATTTAACTAAATTACAGAAAAAAGAAAAAGAAATGTCAGATGGTGATAGTGAATTCCGCTCCTCATATAACGGAGTCAGGTGGCTGAAATGGATAAATAAGAAACCTGTCCATTTCTTATCTAATTTCCATGATGCTTATAAAATTTCTCAAGCCAACAGGAGGCAAAAAGATGGATCTTTGAAAGAAGTAACTTGTCCACAAATAGCCATAGACTATAATGGTTTTATGGGTTGCGTTGATAAAGCTGATACGCTCAAGTCGTATTATGAAATCAACAGGAAAAGTAAAAAGTGTTGGCAACGTATTTGCTGGCACTTTGTGGATGTTACATTGGTGAACTCTTTTATAATTTACTCGCAACTTTTTCCAGAGAAAAACATGAAACTCGAAGACTTCCGATTGTCAGTCGTAGATTCCTTGATAAAAATCCCTAACCGTGCAAAGAGAGGCCACCCACCAAATCATTTACCAGTTGCACGAAAAGAACATCTTAGATGTCGCCTTTGCAGTACCAAAGAGAAGCAATAATTGATTCAATTCTACTGTACAACTTGCAACTGTGGATTATGCATAAATGCAGATCGAAATTGTTTCCAGAAATTTCATCAGCAACAACAATGAGTTTGAAGAAAGATGTAATCTTATAGAATGAGCGTTGCTTTGGAAAAGAAAAATATATAAAAAATAAAAAAAAAATAAAAAAAAGTAAAAAGAAAATATGGAGCAAGTCCTCTCCCACGTCCACGTCATTTGTTCCGGGTCACGCAGAGAGGAGAGAACTGGAGAGTTTTTTTTTGTGGAATCAGCAATCTTTGATCCGATTCAATCTGTGAGAGTATGATCTTCGATATCAAATTCGCTATCCCAATTCCGGAAGAATTGAATTAATATTATAAACTATTATAAAATTATTATGAATGTCAGTATTTTGAGTCCATTTTATCGATCCCCCTTATTTGCATTCGATTCTTATGTGATCAACAACTTCAAAACACTTTTATACTTTTTAATTCAAACTAAATATACCAATCTCCCTATTTTCGTGGTGGAAAAATAAAATAGAAAAGTCTGTCGTGTTTTATTTCGCAATCATTTGGCATGATTCGATATAGACGTTCTCCAATTCTTCCATATACCTAATTTGGAAGGAATGATCTGGAAATATTGCAATTAGTGACCTCGAAAACCCCTCCCTAACTGATTTTATCTGAATGACTTGAAAACTCACAAATTTCATATGCTATGGACGTCATATCGGATTTGCCTCATTGAGTTATGAGATTTTGATGTCAGAATTCCTGAAAAACTCGCTGATTTGAAATGCCATGGCCACCATATTGGATCCACTATCTTGAGTTTCGGAATTTCGATCTGAGATTCGTAATTAGCGACCCTAAAAACCCCCGTAAACCTCTTTCTGAGCGAATTACTTAGAAAACCACAATTCCAACCTAAGATAGTCTCCTTATTGGGTCCGCCATTTTGAATATGGAAATTCTGAATTCATATTCGTGATGAGCGACCTCGGAAACCCCCGTATACCTTTTTCCAAGTGAATTACTCGAAAAACCGCAATTGTAACCTAAAATACTCGCCATATTGGATCCGCCATTTTGAATTTTCAAAATCTGATACAAGATTCATAATCAGCGGCCCCAAAAATCTCTTTCCAAGTGGATTCCTCAAAAACCCACGATTCTAACCTAAAATAGTTGCCATATTGGATCCGCCATCTTGGATTTTAAAATTTTAATACCAGATTCGTAATCAGCGACCCCAAAAACCCCCGTATATCTTTTTCCAAGTGAATTCTTCAAAAAACCGCGATTCTAACCTAAGATTGTCGCCATATTTGATCCGCCATTTTGAATTTTCAAATTCTGATACCGGATGCGTGATCAGCGACCCCAAAAACCAATACAAACACATTGATACCCATTACAAGTCTAGCACAAAAATGTGCCCCTCAAAGGGTTAAATGAATGCGACAACCTTAAATTAATTTTTTTAAACAGTCATTTTATTATTCGAGAAAATATTATTTATGCAAGAAAAACAATATTAAATAATTTATTTACACCAAAAGTACCAATTCCAATTAATAATATAATAATAAATATATATTAACACTGTTTTTACATGACTACTACTACTACAGTTGATAACTGTATTTTGCTTAGATTGTCCCACTTGTTAATAATAATTAACATTGTTAATAATATAAAATTTATTTCACTGAACTGCATCATGGTCTTACGTTACAATAACATGTTATTTCACGAATATTGAATATTTTTTTCTTTATGCTCATTTCCATTGTTTATTTGATAATTTTTATATGCAGACACGTAGGCATGCATGCACGTACGCACATACACATATACACATATGATAATTTGTGTTCTCGGGATTGACCTTGGATCCATGGATCACCTAATAATCATATTCTTTAATGCATGTTTTAAGTTCACTTATTTATCCACTCCATTTATTTGAATCATTTATGTTTTTCCCTAAACATCTCTTCTATCAAATTAAGAGACAAATGATATATATGTTTCACTGACATAAAAGCCCACAGATTTATTTCACTGATTAACATCATGGTTTTACGTTACAATAATAAGTTATTTCACAAATATCGGATTTTTTTTCTATACTCATTTACATTGTTTATTTGGTAATTTTTATATAAATACCCACACCCACACCATCACGCCCACCCACCCACCCACACACATACACACACACACACACACAGACAGGCGCGCGCGCACACATCCATGACGAACACGTTATCCTCAACGGCTAGCAAACAGGGGGCTGACGATACTAATTGTCTCATTATCACCGCTGACGAGACTAATTGTCTCATTATCGCCTCTCCACCGATCCTCTCTTTTGCATGTGCCAACGCCTCGCGTGTGCGTGTGCGTATCTCGCACCTCGAGAACCGCGCTGTCCATCAGACCTTGTTGCCACGTTGCCGAATCCTTGAAACATGCAAAGCCGTGTTAAATGTACCAGCAACGTTGCGGACATTGTACCTGTCCACGAGCAGTATGTGCGAGTAGTCGCCTGCTCATGGGAAATGCGACCGCGACTGCGCATACCGTTTATTCATGGCCGCGTATATCTCATTTAAACTATTGCATCCACTTCACTTACTTATTTAATATATTATTATTATTACTTATTCAGTTTTGTCACTTTATATTTTAATTACTCTCCCTATTCGAATCCTACCCGACTAGCTATCCTCAATTGAGAGTAATCACCTCCGCTTGAAACACCGTTTCAAAGCAACATATGATTCATCCGTTACTTTACATATATTACTAACTGTGTGCAATAACACTTTATGTGTCGAAACTTCTAACTTTCATGAAATCTGTAAATGGTAATTGAGGGGATGCGTCGAACAACGGTGTAACTCGAAAAATAGCATTTTGAGAAAAACAAGAAAAACGTGGGAAACCAAGTTGTTACTTGGTTAAAGAGTTGCAACGAAATACTTTGACAGCGACATTATGAACTGAATTATATAACTATGACATATCAAAAATATGAAATACAGGGTGTGTCAAAAGTTCCGGGACGGCCAGTTATCTCAGCGGGAATGCATTTTCGGAAAAAATGTTTCATACAAAAGATGTAGGATTTTTCCCTGGCTATCTGATGGTGACCTTGAATTTGACCTTGGGCTTGACCTTCAAGGTCATTTGAAGGTCAAGTCGAATTTTTTAAATGGGAAGCCCCCTTTTTTATTGCGGAAACCGAAAGAGGGAAAAATTCTCTTTCCACCGATATAAGATACATACGGGGTCAAATGTGATCTAGAGGTCGTTTCAAGGTCAAGTCGGTAAAATGAGGTCAAATTGATCTTTGGCAGTCCATAGCATGGAAACTAAGGGCGTTGGGAAAAAACTTTCCATACGAAAGTTACCGCAAATCGAATGGAGCATCTGATGGTGACCTTGAATTTGACCTTGGGCTTGACCTTCAAGGTCATTTGAATGTCAAGTCGAATTTTTTGAATGGGAACCCTCTTTTTTTGCAGAAATGCGGGCCACGGACCCATGGGTTTTCGGGGTCGCTGAACCCGTATCTGGGGTCGGTTTGCCCCGCTGGATCGACCCAAGGTCGTTCCAAGGTCAAACTAGAAGGAATTGCAGAAGGTGCTTAAAACCACGGACCCATGGGTTTTCGGGGTCGCTGAACCCGTATCTGGGGTCGGTTTGCCCCGTTGGGTCGACCCAAGGTCGTTCCAAGGTCAAACCAGAAGGAATTGCAGAAGGTATTTGAAACCACGGACCCATGGATTTTCGGGGTCGCTGAACCCGTATCTGGGGTCGGTTTGCCCCGTTGGGTCGACCCAAGGTCGTTCTAAGGTCAGCGGTGATTAGCCAGGTCCCAGGTCTGGGTTTTGATCCAGAAACGTTCGCACAAAAACTGTTTTTTAACGCCCTGATACACGAAATTCGATGGGGTGTCCAGATGATCGGAGTATAAGAACGTTGACCTTCAAATGACCTTCGGCTCACTTTTAACCCCGTATGTATCTTACACCCCTGGAAAGGTAAGTTTTCCCGCATTTCTGCAACAAAAAGAGGGTTCCCATTCAAAAAATTCGACTTGACCTTTAAATGACCTTGAAAGTCAAGCCCAAGGTCAAATTCATGGTCACCATCAGATGCTCCATTCGATTTGCGGAAACTTTCGTATGGAAAGTTTTTTCCCAACGCCCTTAGTTTCCATGCTTTGGACTGCCCAAGATCAATTTGACTTCATTTTACCGACTTGACCTTGAAACGACCTCTAGATCACATTTGACCGCGTATGTGTCTTATATCGTTGGAAAGAGAATTTTTTCCTCTTTCGGTTTGCGCAATAAAAAAGGAGGGTTCCCATTTAAAAAATTCGACTTGACCTTCAAATGACCTTGAAGGTCAAGCCCAAGGTCAAATTCAAGGTCACCATCAGATAGCCAGGGAAAAATCCTACATCTTTTGTATGAAACATTTTTTCCGAAAATGCATTCCCGCTGAGATAACTGGCCGTCCCGGAACTTTTGACACACCCTGTATATTACAAAGTCAACTGTTTATTAAAAAATAAAATTTTCGGGTTATATCGTTTTTCCAAAGATCTAGTCTATTTTTTGTAGTAGTCAAATTTTATTTAACAAAAAATTATTTTATACATATAGTATTGATTGTACATAATTCGTATGCACACTTTTTTATTTTCTTGATTTTCTTTTCTTATTTTTACATCTTCATGGGTTTTTTTCGTCTTAATTTTAACATTTTGATTTTATACTGTTGTTTTTTGAACTTCAGCATTACTTTTTTTATTACTAATAAATTTTTTAGAGACTTTGGATGTTACCTTTTCAAGGATACTTGTATACCATAACGGTGCATCAGTTGTAACACATTTTAATAGTGCTTTTATATCTTTTACTTTATCATCTGTTAAACCAGCCGATGAAACCTCCGAAATTTTTCCTGTGATGGATAATGCATTGAAAAGTAACTTGTAGATTCGAAACGTCTCTTTCTTTGAATGATCGTTGGCGAATCTTACTTCAACCTTAAAATCGGAGATGATCGTAAGATTAAATTTTGAAATTTTGATTTTCTTCATATGGTTTACAAAATGCATACTCTATCAATAAAGAGACCAATCTTTTATTATTGATGCATCATCAATCACAAGAAATGGCTGTGGACTTTATCTACATGACTCGAAATGCTGTAAATATCAGCCGCAGTTTCAATCGTCTCTTTGCGCTTTTTTAGTATGCCGTATAAACCAAAGTTTCTATCACGTTTATTGTATGAGTGACCTCGTACAGGAAATATGTGTTCAATTGAAATATTATACATTTCGCAGAGACATGAAAAAAACACAACCATTGTGTGGTTTTTGTTTTGACCACCACATAAATCAGAAAAAAGTATTATCTTTTTTACAGTATTTGAAAGAAGATACAATTTTATAAAATCATGAACAAAAGACGCAACTGATTTTGGTGATTTTCTAGCAGAATGTTCTATAAACCAACAAAAGGCGTTATTTTGATCATTGACAGCAAATATTAAATATATACGTCCAAAGTAAACGTTTATAAAATTGTGACATAACAGTTAATTTTGGTAAAGGTAGATTTCGACCATAATCAAACTCTAAAACTAATGGGTTATTCTGCCATAACACAGGCTCTAATGTGTATATAATGACGTTGACTTTCTTGGAAGATCTACAGAAAGCGTTTTTAACTGTCTGTTAAAAAAAATCAATAAAAATCAATAAAAGAGAGTCAAAATGTCAGTTCCCTCCCTTGTCCTAAACAAGATTTTGAATATGAAACCTTGTGCCACGTGAAAATCAAGCGAAGAAGCCGAATTCCCACATACACATTGTAAATTGCAGGGTTTTTAATATATGTTTCCATTATTTTCAAGGTCAAATTCAACAAACTACTATTAAATCACGATGGATACTTTTTGTACAGCGATTTCTACGTAAATGTTGATAATACTGCTTGAAGCAGTGACGAACGGATCACTTTCCGTAATAGATTTAATTGACCATACTTTTCAATTAACCTGAAGAGGGACGTATTAAAATGTCCGAAACGTTGTAATTCTTTGTTTTATTTATTAACAAACCCTGGTAGTACGGCCATTAGCTACAATTTCTATAATTATACCAAAACCTATCATTGGCTACATCTAACCAATAGCATTAACTGCTTTGAAAACAGCGCTGCTTGGCTCCACAACGTCATCTAGCGGTCGATTCAGCGCGAGCACACGGACGAATGATGGAAGCGGCAAAGCCGTTAAAAATTAGAAAATCCGCGAACTTGAACTACTTCTTTTTCTAATTTCACAGCGTACAAATATTTTAGTCAGTTCCGTCCCCCGTGTAATCCGATATTTAGATTATGCCTAATGGTAAGTAAAATGCATTTTTTATAGTATTTGGTGGATATAAGAACTACCTACGCCGAGAATAGCTAATATTGAGTATACGCGACGTGCGAGTTTTTTAAACTTAAAAATTATATATTCAATTCAAATTTGCCGCCATAGGGCCTAGTGGCCCTAAATGATCATGTAGATTTGAATTCGACGTTTGTACACATGACAGTTGTCGTTCTGCCGAATTCAAATCTCAATTTTGTTTTTATTTCACTTACGTTTGACACGTTAAAGTATCAACATCTCGTTTCTTCTTTTTAAAATCTTGACTTTTGCTTAATTTACGTGTTAATATATTATTGTGTTAATTTATTATTACGTGTTAATTTATTATTGTGTTGGTTTATGTATTAATTTATTATTGTGATGTTAAAATTTTTATTAAAATTTTCCACAAAATTTAAAATAAAATAAAATAAGAAGGACTGGAGGTAAAAAATATATTTAATTGTTAACTAGCTTAGATCAATTTTTGTGCAAAAAACATGTATGTTTTTGTTGTTTTTTGTAGATCAATACTTGTGCTTATAATTATTCCATATTTTATACCCTTGATTACACCAAATAATATGGTAAGAACGTCTGACTATCTTTGTAAATAGAGAACTACTTTGACATATTGTAAACTAATAAGTTAAATAAATTTACAGTGCTTGATAAAGGTAATAATTGTATTACCGAAACGTTGCACAGAATGAATTAAATTATCTTGTGTACTCATTATTTCATCGATTCCCTTAAGAAATACAATGAACATGGGTGATAAAGTCAACTACAATAAACTTAAAAATGTCAGTTCCGTCCCATAAAAGATTAAAATTCATTATTAAATGTTGAAAACTTTTTCAATTGTACTGAAATCTTTGGTGTTCGGACTTTTATTATTTCTTATAATAAAACTGATATTCCATACGGTTTCAAATCATAAATTCTATATAATATTGACTAAATTCATATAAATAATGAATGATTTACATAATTGTGAAATCTTTAAAATTCCCATTTATCTACTTTTATAAGATAAATTTTGAAAAATAACTCCGATCACAAGAAACGCAAATATTCTGAAGAAAAAGCCTCAAGTTAAACAAAGAAAATCAGTAAAAGTAAAATTTGAAAATGCTGAGAAAGCCGTTGATGTATGGACTCATAATTCAGTGAATTTGCACTTTATCTCATGAAAATCCATCATGCGGTCTCAGAGAAAAGTTACAACAAACTTTTTTTCTTGAAATGCTGTAACTGAGGATAAAATGAGTTTAAGGATCTTTGCCTAGGCTCAATTTATTCAAGATAAGTTATATTTATAATATTATATTATAAATATATTATATTTATAATATATTATATTTTCATTATTTTATAATAATATTTTTTATTATTTTTTTGGTAATTTTGGCCAGAAAGGCCTATATGTGTAAGACCGCATTAACACATTATTAAATATTATATTTTATTAAATTAATTTTAAATGTAAACCGAAAATATTAATTTTAATATTATTTTCATATTGTAAATAAAAATGTAAATCCAAACACTGTATAAAAAATATTTTGCATAAATTACCATAAATTATCATTTTGATTTCCTAGTGAAAATAATTTTCGTGCCTAATCGTGCATAAGTGTGTTTAACTGTACAAAACTGTGCCAAACTGTGCCCAAATAGGTAGGTTTCGGAAATTTTGCATAGATTTATCGCATATTAGCACAGTTTGGAACAATGTGGCACACTTTTGCACAGTTTGGCATAAATCATTTTCAGCTGTTGAAAAAAAATATAATTTGATTTTCGATACAGTTGTGCATAGTTTAGCACACTTTGGCACACTTTAGATCATTTTGACATATTAAATAGTTGAGGACGATCTTTGGAGGCAAAATGAAATGATCTTATTTCTTTATGGCAACGTTTCGTTGGCTTAGCACGCCAACCTCATCAGGCCTTTATTCAAAACACAGAAATAAATTAACATATAAAACTTTTTTTTAAAGACAATTAAACCACAAAGTGTAAATACAAAAATCAAAATTACCGAAATTATAAACGTATATATCATACGTCGATCAGATGTTATTCTCGACTGAAAACAATAACACGTACACTGTATTTATATACGCTGGACAATGTTTACATAAAGAGTTATACAGCATCAAGTTCGTTAATAATAGGAAAATACATTGTACTTAGTCTTTGGATATCTTCCTTTTTATTAATACTATTTTGATTGCTTTTTATGTAGATCATTTCGGAAATCAGTCTTTTTTTGTAATTGCTTTCAAAATCTAAAATGGATGTATTTTCCCAATCGAACTCATGTTTGTTTTCTAATCGATGTGTACTGACAACAGACTCTTTATTTTTGTTTATTTTATGTTCATTAATGCGTGTGTGTAACGATCTTTTAGTTTCTCCTATGTATGTAGCAGAGCAATTTAGGCAATCAAATTTATACATCACATTAGTACGATCCCATTTTTTGGTTATGTCTTTGCCTAACCGAATGGTCGAAGACAAACTTTTATTCAATAATGGGATTGTACAAATGTTATAAGATTTTAACATATTAGATAGACTATTAAAATCTTTGGTAAACGGTAAAGACAATTTTGGTAATTTTTCATAGCAATTTTGGTGCGTATTATATGCATAACTATACTTAAGTTTTTTAAATCTAATTTCGATATGTTCTTTTATAAACCACATAGGATAATCATTGTTACGTAAAATCTTCTTTATGAATTTTATATTGTTAAGTGAAAATTAGAATCTGAGAGTAAAAACGCCCTATCAATTAGGTTAAAAATAATATTCTTTTTTTGCTATGTTGGATGATTTGAAAAATAATTGATTACACGTCCCGATGATGTCGGTTTTTGGTACCAATTTGTCTAAATTTTATTATCAGTTCTAATTAATGTCATATCTAAAAAATTAATTTTTTTATTCTCTTCTAGTTCATAAGTAAATTTTAAATTTATGTCATAAGCATTAAAAACTTTAATCACTATGTCAATGTGTTGTTTTTTTAACACAAATAAGCGTGTCGTCAACATATCTGTAATAAAAAATAGGGATACAGTCATAATGTAGTTCTAATTCTCGTAAGTAATTCTTTTCCAAATCATCCATTACAATGTCCGCAAATAATGGTAAAATCGGTGAACTCACTGGGGTTCCATAAATTTGTTGATAGGTTTGACCATTAAAAGTAAAAAACGGATTATTAAACAGAAAAGCGGTGCATTCTTTTAATTCATCAAGCGGGATCTTACAGTGATTATGGATGGAAACCGCTCTTCTATCTAAACTATCCAACACTAATTCACACGTTTACCAAAGATTTTAATAATCTATCTAATGTGTTAAAATCTTATAACATTTGTACAATCCCATTATTGAATAAAAGTTTGTCTTCGATCATTCGGTTGGGCAAAGACATAACCAAAAAATGGGATCGTACTAATGTGGTGTATAAATTTGATTGCCTAAATTGCTCTACTACATACATAGCAGAAACTAAAAGATCGTTACACACACGCATTAATGAACATAAAATAAACAAAAATAAAGAGTCTGTTGTCAGTACACATCGATTAGAAAACAAACATGAGTTCGATTGGGAACATACATCCATTTTAGATTTTGAAAGCAATTACAAAAAAAGACTGATTTCCGAAAGGATCTATATAAAAAGCAATCAAAATAATATTAATAAAAAGGAAGATACCCAAAGACTAAGTACAGTGTATTTTCCTATTATTAACGAACTTGATGCTGTATAACTCTTTATGTAAACATTGTCCAGCGTATATAAATACAGTGTACGTATTATTATTTTCAGTCGAGAATAACATCTGATCGACGTTTGATATATACGTTTATAATTTCGGTAATTTTGATTTTTGTATTTACACTTTGTGGTTTAATTGTCTTTAAAAAAAAGTTTTATATGTTAATTTATTTCTGTGTTTTGAATAAAGGCCTGGTGAGGTTGGCGTACTAAGCCAACGAAACGTTGCCATAAAGAAATAAGATCATTTCATTTTGCCTTCAAAGATCATCCTCAACTATTTAATATAAAAATGGATGGCGTTATACATTCAACATTTTGACATAGTTTGGCACAAAGAATTTTCAGTTACTAAATATAAAATTAGGTTTATTATTAGGCACAGTAGTGCACAGTTTGACACATTGTAGCACAGTTTTTGCACAGATTCACACAATTTGTGACAGTTAAACACACAAAATATTGTTCACTTATTAAAACAATATAAGTAAAAATATTTGACTATAGGTAATCTGAATTAGAAATAAATGGACGCACTTGACTATAGCTAAACTGAATTGATTTTCAAAAATTAATAATTCTTGAGTGTAATAACTATAAACGGTTGAAGAAAAGATTTGTTATTGTTAATAATAAATGATGGTTGCTAATTTAAAAATTTAACAATAATTTGTGTTAAGGCGTGCTAACGTTTTGCCAAACTGTGCACAACTGTGCCCAACTCTGCCGAAGTATGTCAAAGTGTGTTAAACTATGCACAAGTGTGCCAAATAATCAAGCTAAATTTATTTATTTTTTTTTTTTAGATCATTCTTATCGCCGTCCATGTTTTACTGTTGTTTGTAGATTTTTTGTTTTCGATCTTGTAGGGCCAGGTGAGCTAGGTGTTGAAGAAAACTCTAATTTTGCGTCTTTTTATCACAGCGACGTTTCGTCAGCCTTATGGAGCGCTGACTTCATCAGGCTAAAAATTTGTATTAAACAAAAGTTACACCAAAATTTACACAAAGATTCACAACTATTCTTAAAAATTATTTACAACGTTGATTGCCTTATTTAGATATAATAATTAGTTAATAACATTGTTAACACGTCAAGAGTTCGTAAACTAGTGTTTGCACCATCGTGCTGAGTCAACGGTGGAGTGTAGTTTTGAAAATATAAAATTCGGAAGGCAGAGTATTTAATTATGGCAGACAGAAGAGTATTACAAATCCATAATAACTGTAAAATACCATTCGATGTAGTAAGAGATGTTACAAAATTCCTATTTGATAACACGTTCTTTTCATTTAACAATAATTTTTTTCAACAAATTAAAGGCTCATCCATGGGCTCTCCGATCTCGCCGTTATTTGCGGACATTGTAATGGATGATTTGGAAACTGATTGTTTATTTAAATTAAAAGCGAAAAACTGTATACCACTATTTTACTACAGATACGTTAACGAGACTATTATATGTATGAAAAAGGAACATTTAAACTTAGTAATAAATACGTTTAATAGTTATGATGAAAATTTAAAATTTTCTCATGAAATAGAGGAAAACAACCAAATTAATTCTTTAGCTATCACGCTAATCAAGAAGAATAATAACATCATGACAAACTGGTTCCAACAACCCACATCAAGCAATAGGATAATGAATTTTCATTCCAATCATCCATTGCAACAGAAAAAGATTATTGTATATAATTTAGTTGACAGAGCGATAACATTATCCAACTCTCATTTCCATGAGAACAACTTGAAAATTGTTCAACGATTGCTACAAGATAATGGATATCCGAACCAATTTATCACTAAGAATATAAAAATTCGTGTAAATAAAATCAAATATTATAGTACCTTCCAAAATAACGACAAAACCAATAAACAAACAATAGACGCTATTTCACTACCATTTACATAATTGCAATCTAGCATCTACATTTAGAAAATACTCCATATCAACAGTTCCTAAAATTAAAAAGACTTTAAATTCTGTGATAATATTGGGGAAAGATAGTACCAATAAACTTGAAAAAAACGAACGTAGTGTATCAATTCCAGTGCAAAAACTGTCCGGCCGTCTACACCTGCGAAACAAAGAGAGCATTAAAAACGCGTACAAATGAACATAGGACAAAGAAAAATGTAGAGAACATTGTGAATTACCATCAAGAATCGTTGAAATATGATTGATTTGATTGGGAAAAAGTTAAAATTCTAGACACAGAGACGAATTATAAAAAAAGACTAATTTCAGAAATGATTAACATTAAATTAAACAAAAACAGTATTAACAAAAAAGAGATTTACTCATTAAATACAGCTTATTTTCCAGTATTAAGAGCGTTTACATTCAAAAACTAGAAAGACGTATATTTATATATGTATGTTGTCATATTTGTTTTTGTTTACGTTTGACAGCTGCAACTGTGCCTATAAATACTCTGCCTTCCGAATTTTATATTTTCAAAACTATATTCCACCGTTGACTCAGCACGATGGTGCAAACACTAGTTTAGGAACTCTCGACGTGTTAACAATGTTGTTAACTAATTATTATACCTAAATAAGGTAATCAAAGTTGTAAATAATTTTTGAGAATAGTTGTGAATCTTTGTGTAAATTTTGGTATAACTTTTGTTTAATAAAAATTTTTAGCCTTATGAAGTCAGCGCTCCATAAGGTTGACGAAACGTCGCATAGTGGTCTGTGGTATACAAAAAAAACTGTTTAAAATCCCGCTTCAACTGGATTTGCATGATAAAAATTAAAAAAAAATTTTTCAACACAGCTGAAGTGATGACGAATCGGAAACCGCTGCACTTTACCTCGATTATAGTTCCTAACGATCACCCCAAACTCCTAAATTATTGAAAAAACAATTAATATATTTTCTATTTTACAGCATTTGAGAAACCCATTTCTTCTCATGGAAAAAATCTGAAGAATAGTTTCATGTTGGTCTAGTATGCTATATAAATTTGCGTTTCATATATATACATAAATATATGTGTGTGTGTTATATGTGTATCAAATAACGTTCAAAAATCCACTTGCTTTTATGTAAAAAAAAAATAGTTTTAATCTGGTCTTATGAGAAACTATATATACGCATACTAACACACACACACACACACGCGCGCGCACACACACACACACACACACACACACGCACACACGCACGCACGCACGCACGCACGCACGCACACACACATACACACACACATATATAGAGTATTTTAAAGGTATTAAAACTGATCAGTTTTTTTATTTAGGAAATCGCTAGTGGAATGCTGACTGTATGACAAGGAGTGAAAGAGACATAATCAGATGGGGAAATAAAAGTTTTGCTGAATTATCTATAGAGGGAGTACAAAGAATGATTTTTGTGGAGATTGTGGGCTCAAGGTTGCCAGCAGGTCCACTTCCTGCAGTGAGGAGGATCTGGTAGGAAGGAGTAAAGAGGCCGTACACCTATATCTGGAATTAAGACATAACTTTATTCAGCAGGCTTGTGTACAGAGTGCCGAGCGACTAGTCGCTACGGCAGGCTCGACGGAACTGGCTTCTGTCTGAGCGCGGGGCGCTCTTGCTAGTTTGTACTTCCGTGGGCTATCCCCACTCCCGCACATTGTACATGCGTGGCTTAAGGCTGATCCCCACATTTTTTATTAATGTTATTTATTTATATATTGATAAGCCATCCAATGCACTTTAATGCTCTTTCACATACGATAGAATTAGTAAGTAAATCAAATACGAATATTTTGTTATAACATCAATCTACCCTGGTAGAAAATTAACCATCTTTTCGGACCGGTTCACTGACTACTGGCCAGACATTTAACCATAAGTTACTGAATAATTGACCAGAAATCTGGTCAGAATCTGGTGAACAACGATTAGCAGCTGCAGTTCATAACCTCTAAATTGATGCATTATAATTTAAAAAAAGTATGATTTCCCATATACTGACTTAACCACTTTTTATATATGTTTATTAATATATTTTATGTAATGTATCATTTACATAAATATAACATACAATACCTAACCTAACATTTACCTAAAACTATACATTTAACTAAAAAAATTTATTCTGCAATTTGTTGGTCATCAGTGTTACGAATCAGATGTAAATATAAAATATATTATTTAAAATTGTTTAGCTTGATACAATTATAAAAAAAACTTTGTTTTGATTCTTAAATAGTGTATTATATTTCACCCACTCTGTAACGCAAAAAAGTTACAGAAATTTTACAGCTTTGGATTCTACATCAAATGTCCCCTGCATGAATAAAGAAAATATAATTAGAATTATTTTCTAATAATATATCATAAAGACCTCTCATAATGTAACCTAAGCTAGAAGTTTCGAAGCCCATTTTATACATCGATACAGTATTTTCAATATTTTGAGTTAGGTATATAACCCACCGGGTAAAGGATTTTCATGAGACAAAGCTTATAGCCCGGGAGCCAGCGACATATTTTTGTCAGTCATTTCCTCTCTGCTGATAATTCGCGAAGTGCTTCATTCAGGTGTGTCATGAAGCGTCGTGACAGTCAGCTGGGCCACCATGGGTGGGTTGGACAATGGCAGCCTCCCACCCACGTAAGAAAAAAAAATATTTTTAATGATTTCCTCCCGGCTGAAAATTTGTGAGATAATAGTTTATATTGTAATTAAAGAAAAAAATAAGTCAGCTGGGCATAACGTGGTGGATTATACGTCAGCTGCTCATACGAACATGAAAAAATAAAAACTATTTTCAGTGATTTGCTCCCGGTTGAAAATTGGTCATATGATAGAGTTATATGTTTCTTTGAATAAAAACAAAGTCAGCTGGCTGTATGTCGGTGGAAAGATCGTCAGCTGACGCAGTGAAGGTGTGGCGCGGAAGCCAGGGGTGAACGCCGCTCGTCTATTTAAAAATACATTAGCTGACGGGGTTTCCCCCGGCATACAGCCAGCTGATTTATCTTATTCAAGTATTATGTCAACTATTATCTGACAAATTTTCAACCAAGAGGAAATAACGTGCCTAAAGTTGGTGCAACGCGCAATTCACGCGTTTTAGCATGCACTTTCATATATTTCAATTATAATGAATAAGTGAATAATGAAATAAAGAAATAATGAATAAATAAATCAATCAATTAGGGTCAATGCACCAGTGAATGTCCAATTAAGGATTTGTCCGATTATCAATAGATATTTTTAATATTTATAGATTAATTAAATCAAAATAAGTATTAAATATCGATTCCACGATATTTGAACTTTCTGAAAATGTCAATTATTTTTGCAAAAGTGTATAAATAAATGCAAAATTAATTAAAAAATATACAATATGCGAAAATACCAATGAAATTCTACAAGAAATACTGGAAATCTTAAAGTTTACGTACTTAAAAATACGAACAAAATTAGTTTTCATGGTTTTTAACTGATACATACTAGTGACTGATCACAGACTGGTACATTGACCCTAGTTAATTATTATTTACTTGTTTTTCTAAAAAAAAATTTATTTAAAAAATAATTAGTTTTTATTTTAAAAAGTATATTAAATTAGTATTGCATTATTAGTTGTCTTCGCTTTGACTTATGGCACTCTCATCGTTCTCTGATTCGCTTTCAGAGTCGCTATCAGAGCTGTCTGCCGCCTTATTTTCATCATCATCATCATCATCATCTATAAATAGAGTTAATAAAAATAAAAATTAAATATCTATGTACAACATAATATAAGTAATATGAATAAAATTTTAATTAATGTATACCTTTTTCGGGCTGAATTGTAATTCATTAATAGTCGTTGGTAACTGACTTCCAGTGAACCAAGTAAAGCTATAATTGTCCTCAACTTCTACCCAGCCATAGTTTGAAGGAGACTCGCCAGTAGGAACTTTTAGATGCTGTGCGTCCACATTTGCGCTATGGAACATGCTCTTAAAAAATGTTCACGTAGTTCCGCTTGGCATGGTGCTACGGCCGAGCCATCAATGCTTTTTTTGGGCAAGTTGAAGACGTCTTCATTATCAAGGAGTTTGTATGTTTGTTGGAAAGTTGCTAGCCTTGCCTCATTAACAATTTTTATTACCTTAAAGCTATGGTGATTAATTAGACTATGTATCAAAGACTTGTTTATAATGATTAAAGCATAGTAATTATTAAATTATTAATTATTAAGTTAAGTTAATCGTCCTCAAAAATTTATCTAAAATGCATCTTTGTAAATAATAATCCAAAAATATAAAAAGCGTAAGCTGTACAGGAATGAATAAATATTATTATTATTATTATTATTACCTTAAAACCATACATGTGGCAAACAAACTCCTCTATCTTGGTTAAAGTGTCTTCCCTCTTGTCTGATGGCATTGACATCTGTATGAAGCTTTCGGTAAAGTCTGCCAATTTAACCATAATAGAAAAAGGGCGCTTTTGGCTTTTCTAAAAAAGGCCGGGTTGAAATCACACCCTGTGAACGCGTGAAATGCTGGTAGTGCTGCGCTTACATTACTTCCTAAAGCTTCATATAATTTTGAGATGTTAATAAATCGTTGATGGTTTCCAACACCAACTTCCATGCTTATTTGAATATTTTTCGAAATTTTACTAATGTTAGCTAGCATGATAATCAAGACGTCGGTGTCGGAACAACGAATCGTTACGTTTGCATCGAAATCTAGTTGGCAAATGTGAAAGATCATCTTTGTATCGGCTTCTTCATGAGCAGGACATGTGAGTGTCTGCTCTACACTTTTTATCACTTTGCCGTCCATGACGATATACTTAAAGCAAGCGTCTGAATTAACATAAATTATTTTGTTATTAATATACGGTGCCATGTAATCTTCCGCCCAATTTTCAATAAAAAATTTAACAAGCACTTCTTTAAAGTAAACATTTTTCAGCTTGATTGATAAGTCTTTTTTTCGTATTTGGTCAGGACCATTGATATGAAAGTTTACTTGTTCCATACCTCGGAGCTTATGTTCCGTGTCTTTAATCGATGGAAAAATATATCGATCTAAGGCAATCACGATGGTTTTTGCTCTACTCGCACATATTGTCTGCAGCACTTTCTTTGAAATATTTCCAAATGTAGTTGGCACATTTTTCATCAGATGTAATATAAAATATCCATCGCATATCATGACATCCGTGTCCTGAGGTGGCTCAGATTGCACTTCTGCTTCTAACAATCTCAACTGATAAGAATTTTTCCATCGGTCTTACAGTCTTACAAATTAAATTAAAATAATTAATATTTATGGCAGTCAGATTGCCCTTGTTTATAATCACCCCCGCAGAATCTGAAATAAAAACTTAATTAAAATCTAGAAAAAACTTTGTTAGCAAAGGACGATCTGACTGCCCACCACCACCACATTGTCCGACGTTTCGAGCCTGCTCCGGCTCCTCCTCAGGGACGCAGTCCCTGAGGAGGAGCCGGAGCAGGCTCGAAACGTCGGACAATGTGGTGGTGGTGGGCAGTCAGATCGTCCTTTGCTAACAAAGTTTTTTCTAGATTTTAATTAAGTTTTTATTTCAGATTCTGCGGGGGTGATTATAAACAAGGGCAATCTGACTGCCATAAATATTAATTATTTTAATTTAATTTGTAAGACTGTAAGACCGATGGAAAAATTCTTATCAGTTGATATTAAATTGCAGTCGACATAAGTAATATTTTTAATGATCTAACAATCTCATCAATGCCGATTTTTCCGTTTTGCAAATTGAGCCGTCGAGGTGACACATAGACAATGGCACTGGCGTTAATGGGTAAGCAAGGACCTTGCTTATGTCGAGTTCTTTTTTTAAAGAAATGCGAAGAAGCTGGCCAAATAAGTCGCGCTGCATTCGCAGTTCCACATCCTTCCCATCAATAGAAATTTTTTTCTTGATAATAGTGTCCGTGAAAGTATGGTACTTTGACTGCGGTATAGCCTGTTCGAACTTATTTGGGTCATTTACGCAGATTTGAATAAAATCTTCTCGTTTTTTGTTTCCAATTTCTTCAACATTAAGCAAGAAATTCTGAACATTTTTGGGCGCTGCTTCACCAGTGGAAATGTTATACAAACATTCTTCATCCGAATTGTCGGCAAATAGATTAATATTCCGCTTTATTCCATTAATAAATCTGTGGAGCTGTTTTGTGTTTTCTTTTATCCGGCTTTTTTCAAGATCTCCTGTCACATCTTGCGTTTTTCTTAACCCCGTTTGCTCCATCGTATGGCCAATGATAGTTGATCGAATCGTATGGCTCCGACACCATCGTTGTCTAGCTGATATGGAATTGGTTATGTGCGAAATTCCAGTCAGCTTATTTGCAGCATCCGCATTAATAGTCTGTTCGAGAGTGAGATCAATCGGTTGTCTCGAAAAAGATTTTGTTGTTCTTTTAACACCGAATGATCCCCTCTCAAATTGCAGACGTAATCCTGGGTGCAACTCATCAACTTTCATCAAGTTATCGTGGTATTTCACTAAATACCGCGAATAATTTGGCTAATTAAAGGTGAAAAACAAATTATTTATTTTCGATAAAACGAATTTAAATGTATTGAAATCACCTGTGCGGATGCTGGCATTTAGCAATAAGTAATATTCGATTAAATTAACGTACAACATGTAATACTGCGCTGTTTTACCGTGGATACCTTCCAATGTTTACTTTTCGAACTCTTCATATTTTTCAAATAAATTTAATAAATCAGATTCTTGGAATAAAGGTTCAGCTGATCTTGCTTTTAAAACGTGTATGAAACACATTTTTAATTCATTGGTTAATTCTACTTTTTCTCGATGGACAAAGTTTTCAAAATGTAACATTTTTAACGCCAAGGCTATCATTGGGTGCAAGCGTTTGCCCTGTTAAAATGTTCCCCAGCAATAAAACCGTTCACTGATCCGTTGGTGAGTAATTCTGCATTCACCATAATGTTTGTTAAGCCACAATTATCAATGAATTTACCGACTGCCTTAAAGTACGCCTGCATAATGTGAAACGACCCAAGGTGAATGAATATATTGTCAAACACTCCCTTATCTGTACTTTGGATCTGTAGAGCAATTTTTGCAATTGCAAGATCGTACGTGACTTGCATATAATCTTCTCTACACTCATTAGCCACTGCTTTACTTTCATACATGGTCTCCAATACGAGAGCTTTATTTGTTGGTGAAGCATTAATTGTCGTTAAATAACAAAGAATTTGCTTTGAAGATGTATCTTCATGCAACAAACTGTTGAAGCTAACCCACATCGGTGTACCTGGCATTTCCAAAAAGTGCGAAAGCATCCATGCAAAATTAATGTGCTGTATTGATTGCAGATTTGGAGTGTTTAAGCGCAATGGTGAATCAAGTGGCAGCATATTTTCAACAAGTCGCGGTCGCTTCCTGTACGGCTGTAGTTCATGGGTGATAATGTCAAAACTTCGCCTGCGTTTAACAGCTTTCGAACTAATATTCTCGTTATGAATAGCTTCTTCGCTTTCAACATTTGCCTCAATAATCTCGTTATCAAGAGCTTCCTCGCTTTCAACATTTGCCTCAACATCCTCATTATCAAGAGCTTCCTGATCGCTTTCAACATTATTTACATTTTGGAAAATTATACCAACAGTGTCGTGGAGCGTGTTCTTACCCGTCGTCGTATCTACAAAACGGTCAAAGTTGTCGAATGCAAGTCTAGTGGGCAAGCCCGGTGATCGTATGATACCATCCGGGCAAACTTGGGAAAGGTCGCATGAAATGAAAGTTGCCTCAGTCTCAAGACCTTCCAATGTGCTGTAACTGCAGCAATGCCCGTACCGATTGACGATATTTACAATTTTTTTGCTGTTGGTTAGACTTTTCAGTGTCATGCCGAGGCAAATTGATTTCGACAATTTTATCCGGCCATTTCATACGGCATATATTAAATCTTCAGAGAACGATTTCGCTAATCTCTGTGTCCTTTGATTTTGCCTTCGTTGGTAATTTTCTCCGGAAATTACTTTATCATAAAATCGAATCAATGTTTCCGGTACTATGCATTCTCCATTTATTAAATTTTTGGTTTTGACCTCAACTGGTAATTTGTTTGATTCGATGTTATGGATTTCTTCATTTAAAATCCGTGCTGCCGCATCTAGAATATTGTATTTCTCCACTTCATTTTGTACCATAATGCCCTTATACGGTTTTACAACAGTTTCACCTTTAAAACTTATTATATTAATTTTCTTGGCAAACTTTTTCAACAATCTGTCTCTTAAATGATACGATTTTAAACTATAATTTGAAACGTCTTGTTCGTTCGTTTGCAAATAATTAACGAACATATCATTTAAAAATTTAAAAAAAAAGACTGCTCTTGATGGACAATCTTAAGTGAGACAAACTGTTCCACCACTTCATACGCTTCTGCTCGGATGTCTCTGGCAAAATGCCATTCAGTCTTTTCTTTCTCTTTCGTTAATTTAGATTCACGCTGAGTAATGTAGGCATTTTTACAGCATTTGTGAAAAAAATACTCTTGATCTGTTGATAAAGTTTGCAGCTTCTGTAACATATCAAAATCGCCGCTTTCTATCGCGAGATGTTTAATAGATTCGTGTCCGCTTTTCATGTGTTACATGTGAGACGTATTCGAGGATGTGGATGGTTCTTGTTCTCGGGTCACTCCAAGGTTGTACTCGAAGCGATGCAGTGAAATACTAGCCGAGTTCTAACGTGTTTTAAATAGCGCGGCGCGGTTGACTGGCGACCGTCCTCCCGTCGGTCGCTTGTGCAGATCAGCTTCCTTGTTCGTCCTTCCTCGCTCGTTCCTGGTTGGTCTTGAACTCCCCTTCATACGTGCTCTGTACCGTATTTATACCAGTACCAAGGTGTCCGTGGGTGGGAGTCACTCGCTAACTTCGTTGATTGCCAAGCCAGCCATTGTGTCAGCTTTTCGATGCTGTGTCCGATGCGCCCTAGTTTCAACATCTCGTTCTTGGGTTCGACGTGCTGTGATCTGCTGACATGCAGCTTGCTTCCATTCACGCGCTTGAGTTTCGGGAGTTTCCACATCGCGTACTGCTGACGCGCCGCTGTAGTTGAGGTTCGATGTCCTGCGATCTGCTGACGTGCAGCTCGCCTCTGATAGCGCGATTAATCCCTAGAAGCCTCTACTCGTAACACGTCTGAGGGCCGCAACATCGGCCTCCTGGTCGATGTCCAAAGCCTGAGCCTCGAAAAAAAATTCCTGTGTTCTGGGTTGGGGCTGGCCTCCTTAAGGGATTGGCCAAAGTTTTTGCATTTATCCTCATCGAGCGGTTGCTGAGGTTGTTTAGGTTGGCTATTGTTGTTGAATTTATTCCCACCGATCGGTCGCTGAAGTTGCCTAGGTTGGCTTTTTTACATTTATCCTCATGGAGCGGTCGCTGAGGTTGCTTAGGTTGGCTATTGTCTTTGCGGAGCGGATTACAATTGTTCGCTAGCTAGTGTTCCTTGTGTATTTGTTACAAATTAAGTATAGAGAAAAATTGTTTTTATCTGTAATGTATTGTTCGTGTTTATGTACCTAATAATTACAACTCTAATAATCTATATCTATCCCTCTCTTTTTATAATTACAATAAATTAAGTTATATAAGATACGAGGTTGTAATCTTGCGCTCTTTTTCCCCTTCTTGCTAAGAGCATATGGACTGCGTACTATCGAATATCCGCTGCCCCCGAGCTGGGTAGGGATGGTCCTGTAGGCCTAGTTCGTGCAGATGCGGAAGGCTAAATACTCGGCCTCCTGCTGTTGAATAGCGTACGATTGGACCCTGGGGCTGTCGAGCCGGTGCTTGAGTGCCTGTAAAAATGTCTCTATTGATTAGTAGCGGGCGCCCCCCTTTCGGCCAGATTTTCCAAATTATTCCCACTATTATTATGATTACTATTACCGATCTACCGGAGTATGATACTAATTGCCTGAATGCGACGAATTCGTCGCTTATCTCTTGATTCTGTTCCACTTCGCGAGCCTGATTGATGATCTCTTTCAGCCCTTCGCCCGTTTTCAGAAATTGGGCCTGAGCGTTTGTGTCTGTGGGCGAGTTTGCAGGCCCTACCATTATATGCCGCATTAATGCACTCGAGTCGACTATTGTGGTGTTAAGTAACTCCGATATATTCAGCCCGCCCCCGCCGTATGTCACCGGTTTGAACTCAGTGGTTACCTCGCGGGTCGCGCTCAATCGTATAAATTCTGACCGGGCCATGCACCCTCCTGGTAACTCGAGTAGACCGACTCCTTGTATTGGGACTACCTGATCCGCTGCTCTCATACAGCTGACTAATAACTTGTCCTTGGTTCCGGCCGATAACATCCAGGTGTTCGGCGAGCTTGTTCTAGCCCAAAACGTAGTACTTAATTTTATTACTCTGATATTACAAGCAGCGAGATTAGACAGCTCTTGTCTGGCTGCTACTTTGACTTCGCATGTTGCCTGATCGTCGAGTAACTGTTCGGGGTCTGTTCCTCCGCAAATCTATAAGTTGTTGATGCGTTTGCACTTACTTAATGTCTCCGCTGGATACCGATATATGAGTTCTTAGCTCGACTGAGCGCAAAGAATGGTATACTTGGCCAAATGTACGCGTATGCCGTTGGTCCATTTGCAGTGGCCTGTGGTATTGGCCATGGAGATGATTTATACAGATCATACTCGCGTCATCGGCTAGTGGTATCGCGATGTAATATATAAGTTGCGAATCACATAACGTGATCGAAACATCCGCAATTTTCACTAAATCAGCTATGCTGCCATTCTCGCTCGGAATCGGGAATGCGGCGCCCGACACCGTTGTGGAAACTAATCCCGCTGTCTCCTGTACCTGAGCTGGGTCGACGAATCGCGGGTGGATGGAACGCTGAGCTGCGAATAGAATTGCGTCCGGTAGGATCTGCACATCAATCTCGTATTGTAATATTTGCTCTTCGAGTATCTGTACTACCCTGTTGAAGGCTGCTTCCATTTTTTCTTGTTGTTGTTCCTGTTTTAATACCTGTAAATGTTTTTTGATTTCCACGGTTTCTTTCTGCAATATACCAAATTCTCTGTATACAATCTCCGTTTGATTTATTAAAAGCTTTGATAAATTAGATGTTCTCGTTTTTGTCTCTGCTATCAAGCCCTTTATTTCTTTTTCAGTGGTTTCGTCGAGTGTTCCAAATAGAAATTTGCTCACCTTGCCCACTGCGGAGAACCATGCGCGGCGTTCTCGGTTATGCTTGGGGTGTTCGTGTACTTGCATTAATTCGAACACTCTTTCCATGTCTTGACTTCAGGTCGTTATTTGTTTGTAGATGCTTTTCAATTGTAGATATTGGTTTTCATTCTTGTTTTTCTTCCGAAACTCTGTTAATGTTCTCCAGCATTCTATCAATTTATCTTCCTGCTGCGTTAGTGGTTCCAAATCTATTTGCTGTATTATTCTCCATGTAGTACTGGATATGACGAGGGAGCTGAGCTGTTCTATTAATATTCCCGGGTTTCCTTCCATTGGTCGTGTAGTCGCTATCGCATTTTCCTGGCCACCAATTGCCCTGTAATCAGATATTCCTATTTCTCACTTTTCCTTTTTTTTTTTTTTTTCGTATCTTTTCATTCTTGCGCGATAAAATTAAAAAATGTCTCTCTTATTCATTGTATTTTATTGGCCAAATTTGCAAGCGTACGTGATTCTCGCGAAGCTTGAAGAAATAAATCATTGAGTGAGCTTTCTTTAGAGGAAAGATCCCGATGTGAGCTTTTGTCCCGCATGAATACAGGTTTAATTGATACGCAACCATCTCACATAAATTACCATACATGTTTCGATCCTTCAAAGCCGTTAGATTTTTATCTCTCGTCGAACGGTTCACGTAGCTGTAAAAACGCTATAAATTTCCTTAATTTCATTTGTTTGATTTTCGATCACTTAAAATATAAATAGACCTTTACTCGTGGATTTTTTTATTATTGAGATTAATAATTACAACTGTATGATTTCTTATCCACGTCGTTGATTTCGATAATTAAAGTCGTTTTATACAATGCAAAAATATCAATTTATCTTAATTATTCTTTTAATTTGATTTTATTTTTTGATTTTTTTTTTACACACTATTTTCATACTATCCTCCTTCATATATCTTTTTTAATCGTTATCAAAAGAGAAACTTACAAGATATAACCTTGACTTAAAAATACTTTAAACATGAATTCTTCTATTACGATAAACTCTTTCATAAAAAGATACATAAATTTGGATACAAAATATTAACCAATTAATCTATCGTCATTTTAATTTGTATAAAAAATCTTAATTATTCTTTTAATTTGATTTTATTTTTCTTTTTTTTTTCTTTTTACACACGATTTTCATACTATCCTCCTTCATATATCTTTTTTAATCGTTATCAAAAGAGAAACTTACAAGATATAACCTTGACTTAAAAATACTTTAAACATGAATTCTTCTATTACGATAAACTCTTTCATAAAAAGATACATAAATTTGGATACAAAATATTAACCAATTAATCTATCGTCATTTTAATTTGTATAAAAAATCTTAATTATTCTTTTAATTTGATTTTATTTTTCTTTTTTTTTTCTTTTTACACACGATTTTCATACTATCCTCCTTCATATATCTTTTTTAATCATTAACAAAAGAGAAACTTACAAGATATAACCTTGACTTAAAAATACTTTAAACATGAATTCTTCTATTACGATAAACTCTTTCATAAAAAGATACATAAATTTGGATACAAAATATTAACCAATGAATCTATCGTCATTTTAATTTGTATAAAAAAGAGTTACAAAAAGAATAAATAGATATATCACGTATTGACAATAAATTCTGTTGGCAATCATCTCTTAGTACCGAGACAACTTCATTTTAAAATTAGCGTTAATGAAGTTTATGTCATCGCTGAATCGCAAGCTACATACGCTACGTACCGTATAAAATTTTACGCTTTTCATCTCTCGCGCAGTTTATGCACATTATTTCATGACAAGAAGAAGAGATTGAAATCGCGTTCGATTTTCTCTCTCTCTCTCCCTCTCTGATACACTTGTCGCCGGAGATGAGAAAAAGAAAGTCGTATAATCACGTGGGTTGAAAAACGCCACGTCAAGGGAAAAAATGCCGACTGAATGAGACTACGGCCAATACAACCTTAGCGTCTTATTTGTACAATAGCGTAACACGTCCAGTGCATGACCGCCGACCAGTGAATGACTACTGGATAAAAATTAAAATTTAAAAATTTATATGTTAAAAAAAATTTTACGTTCCTGAATATCCATATTTTTAAATAAATACATAAAAGATATGAGAAAAATTAAAAAATCCTGTAAAAAAATAATTCTAGGTAGGTATTCTGTAACCTGAATTCGGGGCCATATTTTTACAAGAAAGCTGAAAACAAGCATTTCAGATACAAAACTACACATTGCCGATATATTACATCTTATTTTTCCCGTTTTTTTTTTACCTAAAATGTTTTAATATTAATAAAAAGGTTTACCTTACCTAAAAGTCGATTTAAAGTAGGTAAAAACAAATAATAATAATTATGATTCTCTTTTTTTTTATTTTCTTTGTCTGGTTATTCAATGGTAAAAAATGTCGAATGCTTACCAGTAAATAACCATCCGGCCAATTATTGGTAGGTCACACTTTCATCAAGCCCACTGAATGACTGTAGAATGGTATGAGAAAACGAAAGTTTACCTAATAAAAGTGCAAAAATAAAAAGTAACTAGGGGGGCTGTGCCCCCCAGCGTGCCTTCGGCACGCCATCCCCCCCGCCCCCACACACATCTGCTCCTCGCTTCGCACGTCGCCCGCCCTCTCCCTATGTAAAAACTTCGTTTTTACATAATAGGCACGACCGCACTTTTCCGGAGAATCTTGTATTTTCAAAGCGAAACTTTGGACATTTCCAGTACTTATAAAAATTTAATATATAGTAATCATAACATTATGCAATTCTAGCTAAATAAATTAATTGTTACTTTTTTTTAGTAATTTAAATTTATCTGATTTATAATAATACTTTAATATGAACTTATATTTTTATATTAGATGTAAATACATAAACATGAAAGCGCCTGGAGATAAAACATTTATCTGTATGTATATCTGGTATAACGATAGTATATTACGCAAAAAAAAAATAGAAACATACTTATATGTATCCATAAAAAATATTGACATGGTATATTAAGAGAACTATAATTATTTTAATAGTATTTTTAAAATGCTCTATTTTTCATTATATATATATAATATATTTATAATTACAATTCATGAAACGTATAATGACAAAAAGTCAGGTACACTATTTCTGTAATTGTCAAACTTATATATATACTTTTTTTTTTAATTTCAGCAATAATTTATTGTGAGCTAATCATGTAGCTTTTTTTTTTTTCGTTTTTCCGAGGTACTAGGTGAATCTTCCGGGGTGACTGTCTTTGCTTTGGAGGTAAAGCAAGGAGAAAGGCCCACTAAGACCATCACGGAGTAGCGGACTCTGTGGTGTGGGGGATTCCTACCCCCTAAACACCCAAAACCCATCCCTACGGCAGCCTCTACCTGGAACCGTTTTTGCATTACTTTAGATTACGCCGCAGCCTATTATAATAATTATATGATCTTGGAATGTTTTATTAATAGTCACGATTTAATGTTAAGTAAAAAATAAATTATTTATTTAATAAATATTTTAATTTAGTACTTGTATTTATTATTAAATTTGGAATTCTGTAGCCATTGTAGAACACGACTCAGTAGATTAGTATCAACCGTACAAATAGCTATGAGAAAGAAATCTTTCAAAGATAAAACTGTTACAGTACAAAATGTTTTAAATGATAATTCATTACAATAGATGATTCAGCATAATGATGGCTATAGAATTTTACAAGTTGATCGGTCAAGTCCTGCTTTTTGGGAACAAAATAAAAAAAATGTTATCGCTATGATACGCCAACTTGGTATGCCTCATATTTTCTTAACTGTATCTGCAGCTGAAATGAAATGGTCAGAATTGATCATAATGTTAAAGAAAATTCTTGATAATGTCGATATAAATGCGGAAGAATGTGATCAATTAACTTGGCAAGAAAAAACAAAACTTATACAAAGTGATGCAGTTACATGTGCTCTATATTATAATTACCGAATTCAAGAATTTTCAAACTTTTAAAATGCCAAAATGGAATATTTGATGAATATAATCTTGAAGATTACTATTACAGAGTAGAATTCCAACACAGAGGAAGTCCACATGTTCATTGCATGTTGTGGTTAAAAAATGGGCCGCATTTCGTTCGCCAAGATTCAAATTCTATTAAAAAATGCGAAGAATTTATTGATAAATTTATAACAGTCTACAAAGATCCAGAAATAGCTGACTTAATTAATTATCAGGTTCATAAACATAATGCTACTTGCAGAAAACGAGATTTTGGAGCTAACAGTGATCATTGTAGGTTCGGATTTCCTCAACTACCAATGATTTCAACAAAAATATTATTACCCAAAAACATTAAAATGCTTAAAGATAATGCAAAAAAATTTATTCAAAAGAAATGGTTTCTGATCAAAAATACAATCGATTTAATTGGAAAGAAAGACAAAAAAGTACATAATATTACGACGACTAAAGATTTTTTGAATTATATTCAATTAACTGAAATAAATTACTTAAATATTATTTCATATAATATCAAAAGACCAACCATTTATTTAAAAAGAAATATTAATGAATTAAGAATCAATGCTTATAACAAGTTGATTTTAATAATAATGAAATGCAACATGGATATACAATTTATACTAGATCCGTATGCTTGTATATGTTACATTATCAATTACATCGGAAAAAGCCAACGAGGATTATCTAAATTATTAAAAGAAACTGCCGATCAGGTCAACAAAGGAAATTACCCATTGCATACAATTGCGTAATATTGTAAATGTTTTTATAAACAAAACTGAAGTTTCAGCACAAGAAATAGCTTATCATATTTTAAGCATGCCTTTATCAGTTTGTTCGAGACAATGTGTATTTATTAATACTTCACCAGAAAATGAAAGATGTCATTTATTAAAATCGAAACAAAAACTAGAACAAATTTTGGCTGTTGATCCTAATTCCACTGATATAGTTGAACCTAATATTATGGAACACTATATAAATCGCCCTAATGAAATAGAAACATGGTGCTTAGCTGACTTCACTGCAAAATGTCAATATTCAAAATCTCGACGAAAAAATTTCGATATTGATTATGACACTGATGATGACAGAATTCATGAAAATGAACAAAATGAAATTAAATGGTGAAAATTAAAAAACAATAATGGATTCATTTATCTGAAAAATTGTTCCAAAATTATAAGATACCGAAACTATAGTATTATACATGATGAAAACAGCTTTTATAGAGAAACATTAATGCTATTTACCAGTTGGAGAAATGAAAATGATGTTACTGATGATGATCAAAATTAGAAAATTTATTTAGATGTAAAATTGACGAAATTACAAACAATAGACGTAAGTATATCTATATAGACACAATTGAGATTGAAATAGAAGATGCATTACAAGATGTCCAAAATGACATCAACGATGAATGTATAAATGATATAAATAAAGAAAAAGATAATGCTGTAGATGGTTTAGCAATATATGAAATTAATGAACCAGTAACCGACATTGGACTTGAAATGCCTAACAACTTTGATACTATTGATGTTGTACAAAATATCTCTTTACCTCGACAAATTTCCAATGACGAATATTACGCACTCATAAGACAGATAAATGATAAACAATATAGATACCATCACAATTTTACATATCACTTAAGAAATAACTCTAATGAAAAGAAAATTTATCATTTTATTACAGGTAATGCAGGTGTTGGTAAAAGTAAATTAATAGAAGCAATAACACAAACCACGTTAAGACATTACAATTCTATTCCTGGCCATAATCCTAATGATATCAGTATAATCGTTTGTGCTTATACTGGCAAAGCTGTTTTTAATATTAAAGGAATAACCTTACATTCGACATTTTATTTACCAGTTAACAATGAATCAATGAATCCATTATCTCCGGATGTATTAAACAATTTAAGCACAACATTATTTCATTTAAAATTTTTAATCATTGATGAGATATCAATGGTTGGTCGAAGAGTTTTTAATCAAATTAATAAATGACTTCAAGAAATATTTCATTCAAAGGAATTATTTGGAGGAGTATCAATTATTGCTTTTGGCGATTTTAATCAATTACAGCCAGTGATGGAAGGATGGATATTTGATACAGATAAACGCGATCCATTATCAATTTTAAGTGGACCTTATTTATGGAGATTGTTTTCTATATATGAATTAGATGAAATTATGCGTCAAAGAAATGATGTACTATTTGCGACAGCATTGAACCATTTGGCTAATGAAACATTAACAGAAAAAATGAATCAACTTTTTAAATCAAGAGAGATGCAGACATTAATAAATGATCAATGTTATCCACCGCAAGAAGCCGTACATTTATTTCACACTAATGAACAAAATGATGCAATTCTAGCTAAATAAATTAATTGTTACTTTTTTTTAGTAATTTAAATTTATCTGATTTATAATAATACTTTAATATGAACTTATATTTTTATATTAGATGTAAATACATAAACATGAAAGCCCCTGGAGATAAAACATTTATCTGTATGTATATCTGGTATAACTATAGTATATTACGCAAAAAAAAAATAGAAACATACTTATATGTATCCATAAAAAATATTGACATGGTATATTAAGAGAACTATAATTATTTTAATAGTATTTTTAAAATGCTCTATTTTTTCATTATATATATAATATATTTATAATTACAATTCAGGAAACGTATAATAACAAAAAGTCAGGTACACTATTTCTGTAATTGTCAAACTTATATATATACATTTTTTTTCAAATTCAGCAATAATTTATTGTGAGCTAATGATGTACCTTTTTTTTTTTTTGTTTTTCCGGGGTACTAGGTGAATGTTCCGGGATGACTGTTTTTGCTTTGGAGGTAAAGCAAGGAGAGAGGCCCACTAAGACCATCACGGAGTAGCGGACTCTGTGGTGTGGGGGATTCCTACCCTCTAAACACCCAAAACCCATCCCTACGGCAGCCTCTACCTGGAACCGTTTTTGCATTACTTTAGATCGCGCCGCAGCCTATTATAATAATTATATGATCTTGGAATGTTTTATTAATAGTCACGATTTAATGTTAAGTAGAAAATGAATTATTTATTTAATAAATATTTTAATTTAGTACTTGTATTTATTATTAAATTTGGAATTCCTTTTTTGATATTATGATTTTACAGTTGAAATCACACGGCCTTATGATCACTAAATATGGTTTCATAGTAAAAAGCTTGTATTCTATTTGATGAAGAAAAACAGTAATCAATTTGAGAATCGTTTATTGTTGATGAATGATCGGTAGGAGTAACATGCAATAACTTTAATTCTAACATTAAATTCATCAATTGTTTTACTTTTGAATTTGTTTTATCCATTAAATTAATGTTTAAATCTCCAACCATAATAATATTTGAATAAGATGGATTTTGATTCTTTGCTAACGTACAAGCTTCATTAATCAGATATTTTAAATGATGGAATGGTGCATTAGTTTTATTATAAATAAATATCAATATAGTATCATTTATGAAAAATCCAGTAACATTTATTTGCTGTTCGAAACATTTATCGTAAAATTTTCTTATATAATTCTTTTCTAAAATTGAGTATTTTATAAAAACAGCATGACCGAATGGTTTTCGAATATTTTCACAATCATTAGTCGAAATCAATGCAAATTCATTTAGAATTAATGGATCATTTTTTAATGTCCATGTTTCAACGCAAATTAATATGTCTGCATTCATAAAACCTCTATCTGAAGATATATCTAGTAAATTTTGTTTAATGATCTCACGTTATGAAATATTACTAAAATTCTTTCACTTATTCTAAAGTCTTGTGGAAATGTGTAATCACACATTAAATGGCATGAGATTTTCTCTTTTTAATCGTTCTACTTCATGTTTTGCAACATCAATAGATTTTGTATTTGGTGGAATATATTGTCCTTCAATAAATAAACCTTTAAGAGATGTTACCCTACTGAAAGCAACGTAAAGTCACCTTGTATTTAAACGGCGATTTCCTGTGTGAACAACTACATTTTCAAAAGTACTACCTTGAGATTTATGAATTGTTATTCCTTCAGCAGGAATTATTGGTATTTGTTTTCTGAAAACTTTGTAAATACTATTCTTTTTTATTGATATAGTTCTAACCACACGTTCAATAGGTGTCCAATTATCCGATTCTTCGTATAATTTTTTGATTTATTTCTTGCTATTTTGCCTACATCTGAGTTTTCAAATTCCACATATATTCTTAAAATTAATTTTTCTTTAGATTTATTTTGGCCCCATATTACATGCCGGAGACGACCACAAGCTCCATTTGTAAGTCCGTCTTCAACATCAATATTTACAGATATCATATATCTCATAATAATTTTAGCCACGACTTCATACAATAAATTTTGTGTTTTTTGAGGAGATAGTTTTTGTATATTATTTAATATGCTTATTTTAATTTTTTCATTAGCATTCCCTGAACAAATATCAATGGCTTTTATTATGTATGATTCAGTATTTAAATTCTTTAAACATATTTTATTGAATTCATCTTTTTGTTCATTAGTGTGAAATAAATGTACGGCTTCTTGCTGTGGATAACATTGATCATTTATTAATGTCGCATCTCTCTTGATTTAAAAAGTTGATTCATTTTTTCGGTTAATGTTTCATTAGCCAAATGGTTTAATGCTGTCGCAAATAGTACATCATTTTTTTGACGCATAATTTCATCTAATTCATATATAGAAAACAATCTCCATAAATAAGGTCCACTTAAAATTGATAATGGATCGCGTTTATCTGTATCAAATATCCATCCATCCATCACTGGCTGTAATTGATTAAAATCACCAAAAGCAATAATTGATACTTCTCCAAATAATTCCTTTGAATGAAATATTTCTTTAAGTCGTTTATTAATTTGATTAAAAACTCTTCGACCAAACATTGATATCTCATCAATAATTAAAAATTTTAAATGAAATAATTTTGTGCTTAAATTGTTTAATACATCCGGAGATAATGGATTCATTGATTCATTGTTAACTGGTAAATAAAATGTCGAATGTAAGGTTATTCCTTTAATATTAAAAACAGCTTTGCCAGTATAAGCACAAAGGATTATACTGATATCATTAGGATTATGGCCAGGAATAGAATTGTAATGTCTTAACGTGGTTTGTGTTATTGCTTCTATTAATTTACTTTTACCAACACCAGCACTACCTGTAACAAAATGATAAATTTTCTTTTCATTAGAGTTATTTCTTAAGTGATATGTAAAATTGTGATCGTATCTATATTGTTTATCATTTAGCTGTCTTATGAGTGCGTAATATTCGTCATTGGAAATTTGTCGAGGTAAAGAGATATTTTGTAAAACATCAATAGTATCAAAGTTGTTAGGCATTTCAAGTCCAATGTCGGTTACTGGTTCATTAATTTCATATATTGCTAAACCATCTACAGCATTATCTTTTTCTTTATTTATATCATTTATACATTCATCGTTGATGTCATTTTGGACATCTTGTAATGCATCTTCTATTTCAATCTCAATTGTGTCTGTATAGATATACTTACGTCTATTGTTTGTAATTTCGTCAATTTTACATCTAAATAAATTTTCTAATTTTGATCATCATCAGTAACATCATTTTCATTTCTCCAACTGGTAAATAGCATTAATGTTTCTCTATAAAAGCTGTTTTCATCATGTATAATACTATAGTTTCGGTATCTTATAATTTTGAAACAATTTTTCAGATAAATGAATCCATTATTGTTTTTTAATTTTAACCATTTAATTTCATTTTGTTCATTTTCATAAATTCTGTCATCATCATTGTCATAATCAATATCGAAATTTTTTCGTCGAGATTTTGAATATTAACATTTTGCAGTGAAGTCAGCTAAGCACCATGTTTCTATTTTATTAGGGCGATTTATATAGTATTCCATAATATTAGGTTCAACTATATCAGTGGAATTAGGATCAACAGCCAAAATTTGTTCTAGTTTTTGTTTCGATTTTAATAAATGACATCTTTCATTTTCTGGAGAAGTATTAATAAATACACATTGTCTCGAACAAACTGATAAAGGCATGCTTAAAATATGATAAGCTATTTCTTGTGCTGAAACTTCAGTTTTGTTTATAAAAACATTTACAATATTACGCAATTGTATGCAATGGGTAATTTCCTTTGTTGACCTGATCGGCAGTTTCTTTTAATAATTTAGATAATCCTCGTTGGCTTTTTCCGATGTAATTGATAATGTAACATATACAAGCATACGGTTCTAGTATAAATTGTATATCCATGTTGCATTTCATTATTATTAAAATCAATTTGTTATAAGCATTGATTCTTAATTCATTAATATTTCTTTTTAAATAAATGGTTGGTCTTTTGATATTATATGAAATAATATTTAAGTAATTTATTTCAGTTAGTTGAATATAATTCAAAAAATCTTTAGTCGTCGTAATATTTTGTACTTTTTTGTCTTTCTTTCCAATTAAATCGATTGTATTTTTGATCAGAAACCATTTCTTTTGAATAAATTTTTTTGCATTATCTTTAAGCATTTTAATGTTTTTGGGTAATAATATTTTTGTTGAAATCATTGGTAGTTGAGGAAATCCGAACCTACAATGATCACTGTTAGCTCCAAAATCTCGTTTTCTGCAAGTAGCATTATGTTTATGAACCTGATAATTAATTAAGTCAGCTATTTCTGGATCTTTGTAGACTGTTATAAATTTATCAATAAATTCTTCGCATTTTTTAATGGAATTTGAATCTTGGCGAACGAAATGCGGCCCATTTTTTAACCACAACATGCAATGAACATGTGGACTTCCTCTGTGTTGGAATTCTACTCTGTAATAGTAATCTTCAAGATTATATTCATCAAATATTCCATTTTGGCATTTTAAGAGTTTGAAAAATTCTTGAATTCGGTAATTATAATATAGAGCACATGTAACTGCATCACTTTGTATAAGTTTTGTTTTTTCTTGCCAAGTTAATTGATCACATTCTTCCGGATTTATATCGACATTATCAAGAATTTTCTTTAACATTATGATCAATTCTGACCATTTCATTTCAGCTGCAGATACAGTTAATAAAATATGAGGCATACCAAGTTGGCGTATCATAGCGATAACATTTTTTTTATTTTGTTCCCAAAAAGCAGGACTTGACCGATCAACTTGTAAAATTCTATAGCCATCATTATGCTGAATCATCGATTGTAATGAATTATCATTTAAAACATTTTGTACTGTAACAGTTTTATCTTTGAAAGATTTCTTTCTCATAGCTATTTGTACGTTTGATACTAATCTACTGAATCGTGTTCTACAATGGCTTAACATAAGTTTTGCTATGTTTAGAGCACAACGTCTATCGAACATACGAGCTTCCGATTTAGCAATTTGCCCTAAGCTAATTTTTTGTTTTAATGTTCTTCGATGTCCACAATAAATAGTGGGAAAAGCAATTTCTTCTAAATCTTCATCCATTAATAAAGAAATTGGTCGTTTATTGTCCTCTGGAGCAAATTGAATAGCTACAAATTCATCTAATAATAAAGTTTCTTCATTTACTGGATTTATTGGTTCATCATTAATTGTTTCATCCCAATTGTCTATTTCTAATTCACAATTATTAACATCAACATTTAGCATCGAATTTTCATTTATAATTGGTTTGGTACAATTATTATTTAATACATTATTATTTTGTATTTCTAACCAATCATTTGAAAGTACTATATGATGTAATTGATATAATGGTTGATTAATTAAATGACGTGCAGCAGAATATACAATTTTTGGTCTAATAGTTTCAAAGGAGTATGGATGTTTATCTGACATTCTTCTCAACAATTTAACTTAAATAGTTTGAATATTATTTAATGCGCGAGGAAGCAGTGAAACATTACTATCAACATCAATCGGAACATTAACGCAATTTCCTTGAAGACCAAACTGTTTATCTATACCAAGATGACGTATTTGCATAAATGGTATTCGTGGTGATATTAATCTTTCTTCTAAAGGTGTCAAATTTTGCAAAATTTCTGGAATTTCGTGAAATTGTAAACCATTTATCAAAGCCAATTTAGGAATTCGATTATTAAAAATATTATTTTTACAAGTATAACACAATATAATTTTGTTATTAGTTTTGAGTTGACATATTTCTTTCCAGTTTTTGACAAGACTTTTATGTTTTAAAATGGATTTATCTGTGTAAAATGTGATAGTTTTCTTAAACCAAAGTCCACCACAACTTGAGCAAATCCATGTCGGTCCTTCATGTATAGCTTTAACAAATTTTTCAAGTTTTTTTACAAAATGGGGTCGATTAATTAAGTTATAAAGGTCATTTATTATATTAATGTTTTCTGAAGCCCAATGTATATTAAAAGATTTTAATAATTTTATTAATTTTTGGTGTTCTTTAACTAATTGTTTATTTTTTCTTAATTTTTTTATATTATTGTAAATATTTTGATTACGGATTTCTTTGTGCTTTAATTTTTTTTTGCGAATATTTTTTATTCGAATTAAATTATTTTTATGCTCATTAATTTTATAATTTTCATCATTTAATCTTAATATTCTTATTCTATTCATGTTTAACAATGACTCTCGTTTTTTATACATTGGATCTTTTCTTTTTATTTGTATATATTTCTTATTTCTCAAGTTTTCCTTATGTTTAAAATATGGTATTTTTCTCTGATATTTTATTCTTAATAAATTATTTTTTTGTATTTTAAAGACTGTTTTTCTTAAAATAATCATTCGTGCTTTTGCTTTTAAATTATCATTCGTTTTGAAATCAATATTTTTTCTTAAATTAGACATTCGACTTTTATTTTTCATTTTTCTAATTTGTATTTATTATTATTTTTTCTGTATTCATTTATTTTATTTTTACAATAGTCTTTCCGTTTACTTGATAAGTTTATATTTCGTAAATATTTCTTAATATACTTTTTATTATATTTATTGTATTCTTTTATTTTATATGCAACGTCTCTTCGTTTATTTTTCATACGATTCTTTATATTTATCTTATGTCTTTTAGAATAAATGATAGATTTTCTTTTATATTTTTTTTTATTTTTTTTAATGTGCACTAATTCATCTTTATTCTCGTTCAATGACTCAAACTGAACATTATTATTGTTCATTTCATTAGTTGGGAAGGATGTATTTATTAATGATAATTTATTTTTTAATTCGTAGCAAACTTCAGGAACGGAGTCGGTTTCCATTTCAGTATTTTTTTTTGTTTTTCAGAATAAATGTAAGATTTCTTTTTATATATATATTTTTTGTTTTCATTGTTTATAAATTTATTTTGATTGTTGTTTAATGACTCAAACTGAACATTATTATTGTTCTTTTCATTAGTTGAATGGATTAAATTTTTTGATTTTATGTAGAAAATGTTAGAAACCGATACTTTTTTTTCTTTTTTTATTAATAAGTTATAATGGCCAGTTTTGTCATTTTGATTGCCAGAAAATAAAAATCTTATTGTTTCATTATTATCATCAATATTTAATTCATTTGTGAAAAAAAGTTTTTTATCTATTTTGTGTTCAGTATGCTGTTTAATAAAAATTATGATTGGTTTCTTAAATATATATGAAAATATTAATGCTTCATATTTCGTTCCATATGTTATATTTTTTCCCTTACATATTAACATATAATTCCTATATTCTTCCGGACTGTTTATATTATGTATATTTTTAACTGATTCTTTTTGACTTTCCCAATTATTTTCTACATATTTTACGATATTGAATCTCATGAGTTCGAAATATATTTCAGTTTTGTAAATAGCGAAGCTCATAGATCGAAATAAACAGTTTTCATCTTCAGTAATTGTTATTAATTGAAAGTCTTGAAGATTATATGTTTCTTTTGATATTTGTGTATCTTCTACTTGATCTGTTGAACAAGTCACGTTTGATATAGTTTTCTTTAACAATAAGTTATAATGACCAGTTCTGTCATTTTGATTGCCAGAGAATAAAAATCTTATTGTTTCATTATTATCATCGATATTTAATTCGTTTGTGGAAAAAATTTTATACATTTCGTGTTCAGTATTTCTTCTAAAAATTATGATTAGTTTTTTACATATATATGAGAATATTAATGCTTCGTACTCCGTTCCATACGTTACATTTATCCCTTTACTTATTAACATATATTTGCTATATTCTTCTGAACTGTTTATGTAATGTATATTTTGAACTGATTCTTTTTGATTTTCCCAATTATTTTTTACATATTCTACAATTTTATATCTTATGAGTTCGTGATGAATTTCAGTTTCGTAAATAGCGTAACTCATAGCCCGAAATAAACAGTTTCCATCTCCAATAATCTTTATTACTTGGAAATCATGAATATCGAGTATGTTCATAGTCATTTTTATTAAATTGAAGAAAAAGGTTGATAGCTTTATGAATGTAATGCACTATGGTATTAATTTAAGTGTTGTATACTTTTAAAATTATTGATTTGTAAGGGGTAAAAGTTATATGGACGTGAAAGAGTTTGAAGTGGTCTATTTTATGGCGCTCAAAAAGTTGCCGATTTTGGGGCGCTCAAAGCTGCCGATTTTGGGGCGCTCAAAGCTGCCGATTTTGGGTCGCTCAAAGCTGCCAATTTTGGGGCGCTTAAAGCTGTCGATTTTATGCCAGTAGAAGTAATTATAATGTAGAAAAAAAAATTATTACCTATTTTGTGGATAAAAAAATACAGTTGTCAATTCTGTCAACCTGTATAGAAAGGAAATTGAGGATTAGTTATGCTAATGACTGTGAAAATTGTATTTTTTGCCCTCCGGCCGGAAAGCGCCAACTTCCCGGCCGTTGCGCGAAATGAAGTTGCCGCTTTCCGGCGCCGTCGAGCAGAAAAATAGTATACTGACCTTGGCCAGTAAAAAAGAAAGTCTCAGATGACAAGTCTGTCAATCTCGGCTTCGCCTCGGCCGATAATTACATGTGATCTGAGACATTTTTTATTTTACTGGTTATGGATCGTAATATACTATTTATTTCATAATAAAAAGAAGGATGTAAATAGTATATTACGACCCATGGCCAGTATACTATTTTTTTGCTCGACGGCGCCGGAAAGCGACAAGTTCGTTTCGCGCAGTGGCCGGAAAGTTGGCGCTTTCCAGCCGGAGGGCTGAAAAGTGCATTTATTATTACACCTATATATGAGCGGGAAGTATTACTATTATTTTAATAAGATTTTATGGACGTACAAGCAAAAATTTTTCGCAGTATGTGTGACAATATTTGTTTTTATTTCATTCAGTAATGTAATAAGTATACTATTTGTGTGAAAAAGTAATTAATAGCATTTAGCTTCCTCAGATTATTATTATTGATTTATTCATACAAATTTTTGGTTGTATCAATAAAAAAAAAAAGAAAAAGAAAAAAAATGGTGTATAGTTATCATAATTAGTCGAGTAGGACTAAATTGAAGGCCAAAGTCAGGGCCTGTACAGGGGATCTGATTAGCTTGTACAGGCTGAAATATTTACAATTGACAGGTATATCATGAGGGGCGCGACAGGACCTAAATAGTTAGCCTAACTTACATTTTTATAATTTTCTTATGATTTTCTTATGATATTTTACACTGTCCATTTACGAAGTGAACAAATAAGGAAGTATTATCCGGATGATATTTCGAATAATATACGGTATATGTCTAGATTTAAAAGTATTTAATAAGTATAAAAATTTAATTTAAAGGCAATTTGTTCAAGGCCTGTCCTGCCCTTCGTCATGTGTTTGAATTACTGCCAGCCTGATCGCAAGTAATTCAATCGGTAGGCCTGAATGAATTTTCACTCGGATATGCATTTTGTTGGTTGGCTTTCTTAGTACAAAAAAAAATAATTGGTAATAATAATTTTTGAAAGTAACATCCGAATCTATATAATAGTAGTGACTATTTGTAGTCTTGGAAAAAATTGTTTTTTTATTTTTTTTTTTATTGAAGCAATTATTGAGAATGTATTTAGAAAAAAAATTGTTTAAACTATATTATACACCTTTGAAAATACAACCTTTGCGATTGTCCACCGTGAGCAAAAGTAGTATTTGAGGCCCGCTAAGTAAAAAAATGTCATTAGAATGGTAATTGTAACTATCTTTATTGGTATAGTTTTAAATAATATATTCAAAGTAATAGAATTTTAATAGTAAGTATATTTATACGCATCTATGGAGGTAAAAAGTTGGCAGTATACTTATAAATCGCCTTTCGAGCCGAAGGCGAGAATAGCAAACATGTGTTATGGAGCGGTCATCCTTTTTTATTATTTACTATACCTAGGCTGAAGGTATTATTTCGCTTTCGACTCAAAAACATGAATGTGGTATTTTATATTTAGATATGGTAAAATAGTACTTTTCGACACGGGTGGGGAAGTCGATTATTTCGCTCATGTGACATTTTGCACGAGCGAAGTGAGTGCGAAAATGTCACATGAGCGAAATAATCGACTTACGCACTAGTTTTGAACAGCATTTTATACCACGAGCGCCGAAAAATCATACCAAAGTTATGATTTTGAGGTTAGAGTGGTATAAAATAGTATATGCAACACAGGGGTAAAGAGAGTTTACTTTTTTTTCAAGTATAATCATAATTGTTAGTGTAACATTCTTAAAACATTGTAGTTTTTAGTTAGAAATGTTTTCAAAAAAAAGCTTTAATTATTAAAATTATGTATGAAAATTTATAAGTACCATTTATTATCACAAATACAAGCTATCGTTGATGTTGATAATGAAGATATAATATCTAAGTTTATTAAAACTTGGAAATAGTAAAATACTTGTTATTATAAAACTAACGTTTAATGAAAATCTAAGACACATTCGTCCGGGCATACGGCGTATATAATATGCATGTGAAGGTATACTACGAGGCTTGGAGAGAGTTTATGTAGTCGGGCACAATCGAATGGTGCAAAAAAGTCTATATTGTTTAGCGGTGGGTGTTCAACAACGTTTGCTATATTTGCATTCCTTCGTCTGTTGCTTTGAAAGTACCGTTAATGATTTACAATAAACACATATGCAGCTTTTATATTTGTGAGAAGGAAATGGACACTTTGTGTGCGCATTGATTTTTTTTACTTTGTTTTTGGGAGGGCTAACTTAGCGAATACGTTTGTTTTTCCGATTGTTTTCACAACAAGATCTTATGTACGAATACACGTGTTTCTTTTTATTACAATATATAAAGTATTCTTTTAAAGTATCCGTACAATCGTATACTACAGTAACAATTAATGGGGAAACATTATTTTCTCAGCAGTATTGTTTTATTGTCTTCCGGTTAACGTATACTTATTATTTTGCACAGTTTTGCTCGTGAAACATTGTTGTTTAAAAATCATGCATGCGTAAAGACGTACAATAACGTTATAAAACTTTTAAGATTTTTAGATTAATCGCAGAATTTTTACATTAATGCGATTTAGAAACGTATATATAATAAAAATAAAAAAAAATACATACCTGTTTTTAGTATTTTCGAGTTATTTTATAAGTTATATAAAGTATATATATATATATATATGTATATATATATATATATATATATATATATATATATATATATATATATATATATATATATATATATATATATATATATATATATATATACACTGTAATAAAATAGAAATAGATTTTTTTGGATGCAGGAATATCTTTAGATTTATAATAATAGCGCTTACCTAAAAACACTTAAAAAGAGGTAAACTCAAACTGATTGATATGTAACTATATCGATGCTCTGAAACTTTACTTAATTGGGAGTAATTTTGGACATCTCGGAAAATTTCAAATTTTCAAATTGGATGTTATTTTAAATTTGTTTCATACAATTTTGATATACATATTAATGTTTTATTTTTGTCTTATAGAAAATAAAATAAATTTATTGTTTGCATTTAGAGGAGCATGGTTTTGTTTCTACTAAAATATGAGGAAAACTATTGTTTCATTATTCTCGATTACAAAAAAAAACAGTTAACTCTTATATAGTTATAACGAAAGGTGGGAATTATAGCTGCTCACGGGTATTCCTAACGACATATACCTACTTATACAATCTTAATTACGAAAAAATATTCGCGGCACATGCACACACACTAATACCACGAAAGGGAGAAAAACAGAAGAAAAAAGCTCAATACTGATGCATTCGGCAACGGAAATCTGGCATTGCGCTATGTGCTTGAGTTCTATTGCATTTGCAGCAGCCGTAACGGCTATACTTCGGCTTGGCTGCGTTCTGTGCATAAGTACATAGGTACAGCGGAAAAAATTCGACCCGCGTGACCGCGAGCGCTCCCTGTGATATCTATATAAGTATATTATATGGATCGCGCGCGTGCTTTCTGGTACTGCCTTAGCCGGTTAGCCCTGCAGGTGACTATGTAGTGAGTTAGTATAGTGCGGGCTATGCGAGGTGCACTGTGCAGCGTGCGCGCGTGTGTTCATGATGTATTGGTGTGTAATGGCAACAATCGCACGACTGCGGCTCCCGGCGTCCCCAGCGATGACAGCGGCTGCTGTACTATGTCGCCTTGGTGAACGTCGTTCCTTTCAGCGTATTCGCCGTTTGCTGATAATTCGTTGGAGACAGGAAAACAGTGTGTCAATGGCGGGAGCAGATTTGGTAAGCCTTTTCTCGTTCCTAACCTGTCTGATGGGTGAGCTGACGCCCTTACAAAATGCCAGATGCTGTTGGATCGTGGAGACTCAGCTTATGCCCAATTGTTAGCTGCTACTACTCTTACGAAATTGGTTTCTCGTTCTGCTCAAGGATTGAGTTTGCAGCAAAGGCTTGATATTAGTAAGTCCTATTGAAGTTTACAATTTGTATTAATAGTATGAAAATATTGTTTCTAGACAAATGTTAGTACACATTGATAGATGCAATAATGTATTAGATTTGAATATTTATAGAAATTAATAATGATTTTCTTTTGTAGGAAATTATGTCTTAAATTATTTAGCAACCCAGCCAAAATTGCCTAACTTTGTTATTCAAGCACTAGTTACACTTTTTGCGCGTATATCAAAACTTGGTTGGTTTGACTCGGACAAAGATGAGTTTGCTTTCAGAAATGTAGTCAGTGATGTTTCCAAGTTCCTTCAGGTTTGTAAAATGCAGAACAAAAGGATATAGAATTTCAATAAAATATTCTCCATAATATAATATATTTCATTTTTGCATAGGGATCAGTCGAGCACTGTATGATAGGAGTGCAATTACTTTCCCAGTTAACATATGAAATGAACCAAATATCAGAAGCTGATGCCAATAGATCATTAACAAAGCATCAGAAAACAGCTAGTAATTTCAGAGATATACAATTGTTTGAAATATTTAGATTATCATGTTCGTTATTAGGGACAGCCCGTGAAAATTGTAAAAATTTGAATTTCAATGACGAAGCACAGGTGGCATATTATAACTTATATTATTTTTATCAGTATATGACAAAATTACTAACCTAATTTTTTTTTATTATAGCATGGATTAATGACTCAACTTTTGAGACTTGCACAAAATTGTCTAACTTTTGACTTTATTGGTACTTCAACTGATGAAAGTTCAGATGATCTTTGTACTGTACAGATTCCCACAAGTTGGAGACCTGCATTTCTAGATTTTTTAACTTTGAAATTATTTTTTGACCTGTATCACAGCCTGCCCAATACTTTATCCTCTCTTGCTCTTTCCTGCTTGGTTCAAATTTCATCGGTTCGACGTAGTTTGTTTTCTAATGCAGAAAGAGCTAAGTTCCTAACACATTTAGTGAATGGTGTCAAGCACACACTGCAAAATCCCCAAGGACTCAGTGATCCTGGAAATTATCATGAGTTCTGTAGATTGTTGGCTCATTTGAAAAGCAACTATCAACTAGGTAAGGCAAAAAATTTAATTCATCGATTAAATTTAAAAAATGTTTTTTAATGCATTGAATATTTAAACAGGTGAACTGGTAATGGTGGAAAATTATCCAGAAGCTATTGAGTTGATAGCTAAATTTACTGTACAGAGCCTTCAAATGTGGCAATTTGCTCCAGTGTACACTATCTCTTAAGTTTGTGGCAACGTATGGTGGCTTCAGTACCCTATGTCAAGGCAACTGAACCTCATCTCCTGGAGACTTATACACCTGAAGTTTCTAATGCCTACAATACTTCTAGATTGGAATCTGCGGCAGTGGTTGTTAGAGAAGGTTTAGAGGATCCTCTAGATGATTTTGGGATGGTTCAGCAACAGCTTGAACAACTTTCTGTGATTGGTTGATGTGAATACCAAAAACCTGCACTTTACTAGTACAACTTTTTGATCAAGCTGCGAGAGCATACCAGGAATTATTGACTCAAACCGCCACACCTACACAACAGGTCAATATTCTTATTCAAGAGGGACAGCTTACATGACTTGTTTACATTATTGGTAAATTTTTTTTTATATTTTCGCATATAAAAGTTTAGGTTTATAATAATGATTTTACAAACTTGTGATGGATTTTACAGGTAGTGCCATAGGTGGCAGAGTTTCCTTCAATACTAATGAAGAGCATGATGCTATGGATGGAGAATTAGTTTGTAGAGTTCTTCAACTTATGAACCTCACTGATTCTAGATTAGCTCAAGGGGGCTGTGAAAAACTCGAATTGGCTATGTTGAATTTCTTTGAACAATTTCGCAAAATATATGTAGGTGATCAAGTACAAGAAAACTCCAAAGTCTATAGGCGATTGTCTGATGTTTTGGGTTTGAATGGTGAAGCTATGGTTCTTAGTGTGTTTATTAGAAAAATGACGTGTTTGAAATTCAGAACGTTCATAATGAACGAAATATTAACTTAAAGTTTCTAATTCTGGTTAGAATTCCCCGGAGTGTGGTTTACTGGTGACTGCAAGAGTGAGAAGTGAAGAAATACAGTTATTATCCGATTTTAAATGTATTAAGTAGCCAAATTCGGCTAAATTTGAAAATGGTAAAAATTTTTCGTTCACTATGAACGTTCGAAATTTCAAACACCTGAAAAATGTAAGTTCTGTTAACAGATGATTTTTAATTTAACACCTGGTTAGTATATATTGATGAAATAATTTTGTTTTACAGAATTACAAATTTAAAATACTGGGGAAGAAGTGAACAAATTATTTCAAAAACATTAGTTATTGAATGATTTATCAGTTGGTGTGACTTGCGTGCGTAAGCTTGTTAAATTGGAGGAAGTGCAGTTCATGTTGAATAATCATACAGTATGTATTCATTTACAGTTCTATTTAGTTAGTTTATCTTTATTTCAGCTATTTCTACGTAGGTAAATTTATCAACAAAGACCAAAATTTTATTTTTTTATTATAGAGTGAACATTTTCCATTTTTGGGTAATAGTGTAGCTGTGACTGAAATGCGGTGTAGATCAATGTTTTACACTTCTCTTGGCAGGCTGTTAATGGTTGACTTAGGAGAGGATGAAGATAGATTTCATACTTTTATGCTTTCTCCTACAGGTATTATTACTCTATTGTCCAAAGATATATTATTTATTTCATAACAAACGCTATCTAAGCTTCTACTTGCAATTGTTTAGCTGCTCTTGAAAGTCTTGGTCAATTAATGAGAGCGGCTGATACACCACTATTTGCAGCAGAGGAAGCAAAGAAAGCTTTAATTGGTTTGGTCAGGGATCTCAGAGGATTGGCATATGCTTTTAATACAAAAACTTCTTATATGATGCTGTTTGATTGGATGTATCCTTTTATACTTATTAATTATTTTTATTCAACACTTCTTTTTAATATTTTAATTGCTAATTCTATTATGAATCACGATATTTTCTTGACATAATTACATTCAGTTATCCAAATTATACGCCGATTCTTTTGCACGCTATCGAGCTATGGCACCACGAGCCGCAACTGACGACTCCTGTCTTGAAGCTGTTCGCCGAATTAGTACAAAACCGCAGTCAGCGGTTACAGTTCGACGTCTCCTCGTCCAACGGCATTCTCCTGTTTCGCGAAGCAAGCAAGGTGATATGCAGCTATGGCAATCGCATCCTGGGCATCGAGGTCTCCAAGGACCAGATCTACCCGCTCAAGCTCAAGGGCATTAGCATATGTTTTAGTATGCTGAAGGCGGCGCTCTGCGGCAGCTACGTCAACTTCGGCGTGTTTCGTCTATACGGTGACGAGGCTCTTGACAACGCGTTGAACACTTTCCTTAAATTGTTGCTCAGTATATCGCAAAGTGACCTCTTGGTGGGTTGAGAAAACATAAATTCTTTCAGACTTTTTTTTTGAAAAATTTTATTCGTTGTCATCTTTTGTGTTCGCAGGATTATCCAAAATTGTCTCTGACGTATTATGGATTACTGGAGTGCCTGGCGCAGGATCACATGGCCTTCCTGTCGACCCTCGAGCCGCGCGTATTCTTGTACATTTTGTCGAGCATCAGCGAAGGCCTCACGGCACTAGGTGCACTTAAAGACTCCTTCACAGGTCTGTGCGGCTGATGAATTCTTTTCAAGTGATATCGTTGTAAATTAGTCGTCGATATTCCTTATATATATATATATATATATATATATATATATATATATATATATATATATATATATATATATATATATATATATATATATATATATATATATATATATATATATATATATATATATATATATATATATATATATATATATATATATATATATATATATATATATATATATATATATTCTTACGCCTTTTGTCCTCTAGTGCTTGTTTGCAAGTTCCTAGCAGTCTATTCGGATTGGAATGTATATTCTTCGCCATTGAATCGTTAAAAAAATGTTGTTTACATATGTATATTTCTTGTATAGATACTTTTTTCGAATCCTAATTGAATTGATTAGATTTTAATCTAAAGCTAAGCATCTTGAAATGAACTAAATTTTTTCAATTTATTTGAACTATACTTTTTTCATTTATTGTGTCAAAACGTAGTTAATTATTTACTTCATTTTTGTGTAATCTTACGTGGAAGAAGCTTTAAATTATTACATTCACTAAACTATATTTATCGTATAATTTTGTACTAAAAATTGATTCTTGCATGCAATAAAACGTAAATTCGTGCTCTTTAACAATATCCGTAAAATAATTTATTTGGTCTAATTCATACATTTAATTAATACACTTGATTAATATAAAATTCGTTCTTCCACATAAACGTTTAATACCTAAATTTAAATTTCGTTCATGTGCATAAAACGTCGTACATGCAAACTGCATTTTATATTTATTACGTAGAAAATACGGACACGAAGAGTATTGAATCGTAAGATACCTGGACTGTTTAATCAGGTCTTAGCACTCATATTCAGCCGCACAGCTGGCCTATTACTAATTCATTATCATTTTATTTTATTTTTGTTGTTCTAATCTTTTGCATGGCTTGCTTCATATCAACATTTTTGAAGTACTAACCTTAATTTCCAAGTGCGATGCATTTGTTTGTGTCTGGGAATAATTAATAAATATGATACTTTGTATTTTCAATGAAAAAATGATTGATTTTTCTTGATTTCAGAGACAATGATTTGTAATGGATGTTGTGTGACACTAGATCATATTGTAACATACTTGTTTAAGCAGCTCTATCAAAAAGGTAAATTTAAAAATAATTTTTGAGATTATATTTTTGTAAATTTTATGATTTTATGAGAAATTTGTAAAACTAAATTTTTCTTATTTTTCTTAAAGGTATGTATCCCGGCAAAAAGAATGCAGTTGTATTTACTGGTGGTGACTTGTTTTTTTTAATTTTATCAGTAATTTTATTTCAGGTGGAGGGGCTTCGCCCCCCACACCCCCTGAGCAGGGGCTTCGCCCCCTGCACCCCCACCAGGGGCTCTGCCCCTGGACCCCGTCCCGCGCCCCACACACTCGCTTCCGATGCATCTTTCCTTCTCGCTAGTGCCTTATTATCATTTATTAAATAGCCATGATTTTGAGTTCGATTTAATTTTTTGTAGGTAACTAATGTATCGAGGTAAGTCAATAACGACCATTGCTACAGACTTTTTTCATACGGTATTATTTTTTGTATCATGTATTTATTAGTCATATGTGTTTTAGGTGCTCAACTCTCTTACTTGGCTCATAGAGTAGTGGTTGATCTGTTATTTGTACGTTGTCGATCTTTAGGCTTAAGTTATTTCTACAGTGATACAACAGTTGGTATAGTTACTGACCTAGTCAATGGTTGCTAGTTAGATGATGTTGAGCAAATTGATATTTATGAAGTAGCGTAGTTCCACTTTGCTACTTCTGCAGCTCCGTTAGTTATTTTAAGTGTCAGTACTTTAGAAGGTTAGGTAATTAGGAACTGGATGGGAATCATAATAAAAATGCTCTATGTTTGTGGTTAGACACAATACGGGTAGGTAGTTATCGCTGATAAGATTAGCTCGGTTGGTTAATTTCTAAGTTTGGCTAGGAATTAAGAATTCTTCTCAGAGTCCGTTATATTATCATTATGAAATGATTGTATATACAAATGTCAAATAGGAAAAAAGTTTTGTTCAACGATTATTTTACTCTTTTGTTTATATCTGTTTATGCCAAGTCAAATTTTGCTAAATAATAGTCGAAAAACGATGATTTTATCTGTATTTAAGCATTACAAAACATCGTTTTTATAAGTCTAGCTTGTCAAGTATTGATCGTACATGAAAATATTAAACGGGAAAACGTTTTGTTTTCTTATAATGTACAACCTTTACATTTATAAATTGTGTGAAAGAAGATCCTGTCAAGTTATAGCCAAAAATGTCCATTTTATGTATATTTTAGCGTTTAAAATCGTTTTTATAAGGCTAACTCGTCAGGAGTTGATTTAACACAAAAATGTTAAATGGAAAAAAGTTTTATTTCAATATAATCTATAACTTTTGTATTTAACATTTTTGTGTAAAATCAAATCCTGACATGTTATAGCCGAAAATCGTCCATTTTATGTATATTTTACCGTTTAAAACTGTTTTTACAACCATAACTCGTCAGGAGTTGATTTTACACAAAAATGTTAAATGAAAAAAAGTTTGGTTTTAATATTATCTACAACTTTTGTATTTAACATTTTTGAGTAAAATCAAATCCTGTCAAGTTATAGCCGAAAATCGTCTATTTTTGACCTTTTTTTGCCGTTTTTCGCGTTTATCTTGGCAAATATTACTCGTAGAGAAAAGTGTCGAACAGAAAAAATGTGTATTTTAATTAGTTTTAGCAGATAGACCTGTAGATATTAACTGAAAATTAATTTTTCTAGACATTAGGCTTAAAAGTCGATTTTTTGAGATATTTCTTTGTGCTCCCATTTAACAAATTTTCCATCGATCTTTCTCAATAGGATTCCAGCACTTAGCTATAATTAGAGGAGTATTTTCTCGCAATCCCGATGAAATCGATTGAAAATTCGCTGAGATAATCCATAAACTTGATTACATACGAACGTACATACATACATACATCATACAAAACTCCTAAAATGAATTATTTCTGGGCGGAAAATAGTTTTTATACAGTAAATTGCTAGGTTTCGGGCAGTTACAATTTTCACTCTGGTGAAAATATAAGGCTCTCCCGAGAAGCGGTCGTGCCTAAAAAGGAGTTTATAAGCGTTTTCAGTATATAAAAGACGGTTTAAAAGAGGCAACCGAAATGGTAAGAAGTAATAAAAACCTAAGATGTGTGCTATAAATGATTATATTATTACTATCCATAATAATATGAACTTTATTCTAATTTACGTAGTGAATATACTTATTTGCCTAATTTAAAAGCATGTACATAAATATATTGATTTAAAATATTATTTATATGTTACTAACACATAGGCAGTCATTCATTGGTATGTTTACCTTAGCTGTATTTGTTTATTGATCGCTTATTTATTTGTTTATCCTAGTGTTTCCCTCCGGAGGCATATTCAGTGCTTCATTCATTATTTGACATTACGGCATCCTGCATGTCGATGGCATTGACGTAAGAACGCTGTGCGCTGGGTCATTGACATGCCAGCTTGCATTATGACACCTGCGTTTGGTAGCTATCGCCAGCTCGTACGATCGAGCTTCCCATTGAGTGCACTGGCTCACGTACATGCGGGCTCGCATATGTGTGAAACTGATCGCCCGGTCAGCTTTTTCTCCCTGTACGTGTGAACGTCGTCCTATGCTGGCCGTGTAAATGCATATGTGTGAAACTGGTCGCCGAGTCCGTGCTCGCCGCGACTTGACTATCCGCACTGTTTTCGCTGCTCATTGCCTCTGTACTCCCGCTTGACGTTACTATAGGTCTTTCTTGTTTCTTTGTGGTCGTGTATATTCTTTCTTTTATTTAATATATATATATATATATATATATATATATATATATATATATATATATATATATATATATATATATATATATATATATATATCGAAGATGAGTGCTCCTCCAGTGATTTTCCCCGGTGGTGCGCCCCAAGAGTTCGTATATTTTCATCAAGGGCGGAATTTGGCTTATGCCAAGTACTTTATGCATTCTTAACAGGGTTTGAATGCTCACCGAGAGGTACATGTGGTAAGTTATTATTGACTATTGCTTAATAATTGTTATTCATGATTATTTTATACTAAGGGTTCCTTCGTAATGTTCTTCCCTACATAATTGTATATTTTCCCAAAAATTACTTTAATGAGAGTAATACATTATTCACTATATATATATAACGTCTTATATTTATACGTATATATATAACGTCTTATTATCTGTTTTCGCCTGCCTGCGTCTATATTTATTACTTTATTTTCGCCCCTCGCATCTCTTATTCTCGCTTACCGTATGCTCTGACGTTCCTAATTTATTTTACCATATTTCTGAATTTCTGTATGTTACTAGCGTCGATAATAACTAGTTTGGATCCTTACTGCTTCTATAGTTATACCACTAATTTACTTTATTTAATTTGTTCTGTTATTACTTTAATATGGAAAAAAAGTTGTAAACAAATATTTTACGGGGTCCAAAATACCCCAGGTGTTTTGAACGAAAATTTTGATTTCTTTTTCCTTCAATATCTTAACAATAATTTTGAACTGTAAAATTCTTTAGTAGAGACTTTAAGGTGTTTGTAAAAAAATTTACAAATAAAAATATTTATAAATGAAAAACTTATAAGTACTTTTTTTTTTATACTGGGGTCCAGAAGATCCCGTGTGGCACTTATGTAATTATTTTGACGTGTGTCATTTAAGGGTTAAATTTAATCCAACTATAGTAGCATAATTATCCAAACTTACATTCGTGTGATGATTTATAAATGGTTCGAGGATATCGCAAATATAGTATGCTATATGGACAAAACGGTCTTAAAATGTTAACTAAAATTTCTATAATTTATTAGAATTATACTGAATTCCCTTTTATATTTCCAGTTTCGGGATGTTGTGCCTGTTTCATCACCGTGTCACACGGAGCCCTTGTTGCCATCTCTGGTTCGGGAGGTTCGAGTCCCGTTTACGACCCTTCGCCTGCGCTCGACAAGTACGGCTGGGGTGTTTGTAAATGATAAACGGAGTGATGTACTCGCTCTATCCGATGATGACCGATGGCCGTATCTCTGCGTAAGTTATCTATTCGTTTCTCCCTTTTTTTGAAATTCCTGATCCTATAAGGTGCGGAACATCATTTTCTTCCTTCCTTCTTTCAGGTTCAGCGATTCGTCTCGCCGCTGAGGTCTCCTTCGCCAACCAAGTCGGAGCGGGCCGGTGATATGCTAATGACCCGGGGAGTAGGCAATCTGCGTGGGCTGGGCCGGGGTGCCTTCTTTGCTCGTCTACGATCTGGCGAAGATGTAAATATTAAAAGCAGTCCTTCACCTCAGGCAAGTGCTGCCCGACCACCGAATCCTGGTTCCGTCATCAACAGTTTTTTTGAGCCGTTGCCCCGAACTTCAACTCCGCTCTCGGCGGAATGCGCCGGCACCTGCCTGCGCACCCGGGGAGTGGGGATTCGCCGCGGGGTTGGTAGAGGAACCACCCTGGATGCCGTTGCCCAACGGGGAGCGAGAACTGCGGGGGTGCCTACGGAGGATGTGTTTCCTCGTGACAACGTGTGCCGTCAATCCCGAGCTCCTTCTGAGCGGTCGAGCGGCTCTGACGTGGAAGCGTAGGATGCCGATTTCGACGAGTGGTGCTAACAATACACTGTAGCCCTATGTTTGGCATTATATATATGTATATATATACCTATATGTATTTATCGTATATTTTTTTCTTTATAATATATATATTCTCATGATGATTTCCTTTGTTTGTGTCCCTCTTTTTTTTCCTATCCTTGACGAGAAAAATCCTTTAAGCTTGAATTTGCGTAGAGTATGCAGACGCGAAGATCCGCTACTTCTGTAATATTTGCATTTTCCTTCTTCTCTTTTTTTTGTAAAGCGCTGGAAACGATATAATGAAAATTCCGGCAAAAATAGTACGCGAGCAGCTCGCTTGAATTTTGCTTGCGTAACCAGATATAAAGGTTACTAATACTGTCTGCGTATATACTCGTCTTTTTAGAATTTTCCAAGATTTCTGTATGCATATACATATACATCCGTTCCTTGTAATATTATACGTAGTCTAACTGCAGCCGTTTGATACTCCAAGGTAGAGGTACTAAGTTCCAAAATCACAAGTTTTTTTCTAAAAGAAGAACTTGCTGCCGCAATATTCGTAGAAATGAATCGCAATTATATCTGTAATGTGATTGTTTTTTTTTTTTTTTTTTTTCTTGTGGTCATACATGACGATTTTCGAGCTGCAAAACTCTAATCAACTTGTCCGTCATTGAATAAAATCTAGGGTTATTACTCATGATTTCTTTGCGTCAATTATTCCATAGAAGTGTAAAATACGCGTTTATTGGGTCTTATAATAGCAAAATGCAATTACAATTTCCTTAATAACAACTCCCATTACTGCTGAGACTTATTGGCGCGTCTACTAATCTTGCCTCCACCTTTGCCAGTCGCTATTAGACAAACCAAAATAATTTATACCTTTTCTCCTACGTATACGGAAATTATATTTTTGCATTAGTCACATTATAAAAATCCTTTGTTTTGTACAAATCGTAACATATGCGGCGTCTGAGGGGCCGCAAAAAAATAAAAAGATTTTGATTACGTTTTTCTTTGTAATTCATAACTCCTTTTTAAGAGATCCATGTGGACGACCCTGGTTTGATCTCCTTTTTGTATTTTGGCGTTATGGGTATCGTGGTTTATCTCTAGTATTTCGTACAGGCCTATGTATTCCTGATCGGTCTTGCCGTGCTTCGGTTTCTTCATGAGGTAAACCATTTCTCCCTCGCGAAAGTGCCTAATGTTTTGCCTTTGATCGTAATAAAATGTTGACTCATATTTAGATTGTGCTAAATTCATCGCGGCTAGAGTTCTTAGTTGTGCTACTGCGTGTGTCGTATCAGCTAAATACTCGTTATATGCTAGTAATTCTTCTCGGGGTGGGAAGCTGGAGGGTGTTCGTGTGGCCAAATACTACTTCGTGTGGGCTATACCCCAACCCTTCATGTAAGGCTGCGTTGTATGCGTGCTGGGCAAGGGGCAATAGTTCGTCCCAGTTTTCGTAGTTTTTTAGATACATCTTTAGATATTCGTTGAGGGTATGATGCATCCTCTCGATCCCTCCATTTGATTGCGGGTGATAAGCCGTTGTACATAATTTGTTTATTTTGAAAATCCGAGCAAATTCTCCCAGTGTTTTAGTCATAAAGTGCGATCTTTGGTCGGTTATAAGCGTACTCGGAGGTCCAAAATAACTGATGACTTTGTTAGTCAGTACTCGGGTCACCTCTTCTGCTGTGGCCTGCTTTACCGGCGATAATATGCAGTATTTGCTAAAATTATCTTGGACAGTTAGGATGTATTGATTCCCAGCCTCGGTCGGTTCTTTCGGTCCCACAAAATCCATGGAGATTTTGCTGAAAGGTTTTGAAGGTGTGTCTGTGATAATCATCGGCAGTCGTGTTTTAACTCTGACAAGCTTCTGGGTTTGACAGTCCGGGCAGCCTCGTACGAACTGACGTACATCAGACTGCATATTCCTCCAATAATACTCATGAGCTAGCTTATCATATGTCTTCTTTATGCCCTTATTACCACCAATTGTAAACTCGTGATATTCTTTGATTATCCTGTAACGATCCTCTACCTTTGGTATGGGCAGGTTATTTCTAAAGAATACCGCCGTCAACTCCATCCCATGGAAGGTTTTATTGCATAGTTCAATAAAAACGTTCCATTCTGTTATCGATAATATCCTCAAATCTCGTATAATTCCTATGGAGGGTATTCCGAATTTCATAAGTATCTGTTTTAGTGTTTTTACGCACTGTCTCAAATCTGGTCGTAGGGGTTTACTATGCACATGTGGTTTTACGAATAATCCCAATGTTCTACCTTTGATTGTTTCCGTTGTATGTATCTCCCCTACGGATCTCTCGGAACTCCTAAGTTCATCCTCCGATATGTATTTCCTTTCTAGTAGATCTTCTAGGACTTCTGTCTCCAGAAAAATGTCGGAAGTTAATACATATACCAGATTTTCTTTATACCCGAAAGGTTGTCCGTCTAGCTGCTGTACGTGCGTGAACGTTGTGCTGTCGCTATTATTTAGAGACCACGGGGGTGAGATGTGCGATGGCCTGACCTCTGCTTCAAGATAGCGAGTCATCATCCTGGGTGTGGTAGATACCCCACTAGGTAGCTGTTCACTACTGTTACCCTCGACCGATACGCTTTGATCCAATTGATCGCAGTTGCCGGAATGTATGACGTATAATGATATCCAATAAGGTGTAAATGTAAAAAATCGGGATTATCATTTACAGTGTAAAAATGTTACAATATCTTCTTCATGATAGTGCACGTATATATTTTTACCATCGTCCTGTGCGAAAATATATACACAATCGGCGTCTGCGAATTCCGTGGTTGATAACAAAATATCACTTGCTTCCTGAGGGCTACCACAGTTCCTCAGTGCTGGGCTTTCCAATAATTTTTGTCGGAGTTCTATCGGCGTCAACGGCAACCCTAGTAATTTTAATAACGAGAAAAGTAAACAGTTCCCTCTAGGAGAGCTCGGTATGTTAATATCCCGAATGAGAAATACATCGGGTTGTGCGCATAACGATGCTTCCGTGTATATTGCTCGGCTCATCGTCTGTTTCCATACTGAGTGCTTCTGATTCGGTTTCACTAAGTGACTCTGACTCAACATTAACTTCCTAAATATCCTCGTGATCCATTAACATGTTATCATTTTGGTCTTGTAAAGGGGCATGTCCATCGACCTCTTTCGTTAGTGAAATGTTACTCTCTACACTTTTCATATTTACGTTCCCTTCACAGGCTGGATTAATATCATAAAAGTCTTTCCTCGAGGATATTCACGGCTCGGGCATTCTTCTTCGTGTGACTTGTCAAACGATGGTATTTCGGCTTCGATCGTCAGGTTGAGCCTTGACTGATCCCTTTCCTCATGATAATTAACGACGGGACCCGAATTTATGCCCACCTGTATTTCTTCTGGGCCTCCACTTTCTTCCTTTTGTGGGCTTTTTTCATCAGACTCAAAATTTTCGTGCGGGTTGATATTTTCATGAAGAGTTTCCGGGAGTGTGAGAGGAGCCTGCGGTGGATCCTTCATCTCCCATACGTCTTTTTGGAGTCCTGAACGCCCGTCTTCCTCTTTTTCTTCCATGTCAACGGTGAATTTTGTTTTTGAGCTCCTTTGTCCTGAATTATTTAATAATTGCCGCAATCTAGCCATCGCCGACTCGCTTATAGGGTCCCCTTCGTCTTGTATCATTGTGTCTCCTATATAGAAGTCTTGGGTGACCACGTCCTCTGGTGCTGTTATATGTTTGGCATTAGATCCGGGCCTCGACGGTACTGCCTCAAATCCATTCTCCGTAGCGGGCATGTTCCTTACCTCGGGATTTAGATTGTCGATACCCTTACTACGATCGTTACAGGAGTCCTGGTCGGGCTCCTGTGGCGCCGGGTTTTCATCTGCTTCAATTGATTCCTTTAATATTTGCAATATCCGAGCTTGTTCTTGTCTTGGCAGGTGAAATCTATTTTTTGAGATTTTTGTTAACCGGACATTTGTCATTATACACGCGAATTCCACATGATCATGGTAGTCCAAGGCGTACACCTGCTCGTTTTCCTCTGTTTGCGTTAACTACTGTATCCGAATACGTCCCTCTGTATTAGATATAGTGCAAGTTGTCTGACAAAGAAAGAATCCGTTGTCCGTGTTTCGTACAGCTAGAAACTCTCCTTTCTCATTGATGATCCCCTTACGTGACGGCCCTGCTGATATCGTTGCCTCTGGATCTTTCCTTCTTTCAGGTGTGACAAATATCCCCTGTTCCTTTTGCTGCGAGTCGGCTAACGAAACTTTAATCAGCTCTGTCTTCTCTCCATCCGTAGTCGTGGGAGTCTCGCCAAATAAAGGTTTTTGTCTTAGGGTCTAGGGCCGGGCGTGCTGGTTTCTAGGGAGAAGCACTAAATGGGGGGCCAAAGGTGTACTTGTCATCCCGATTTCTCTCTCCATATTGGGTTCTTTTCGTATGTACGGCAGCTGCCTATCGGTTTCCGCCTGGGCCAATATAGGCTCGGTTCCTGCTATGTTGCTTCCGCTAATTTTTTCGCAGACTGAGAATTTTTGTCCTGTCTTTCTCTTGGCTTGATTCTTATATTTTCGCCTTCTCAGTTCCTCCCCCAACTTCTCTTCGGAGTCTTCTCTTTCGTCCGATTCCGATGATAAGTATTGATTTGGTATTTTCTTCGGATTTCCAAAGCTACCTTCACTCGTCGATCCGTGATCTTCGTCTTCGTTGCGATTTCTTTTTGTGGCTGCTCTAGTTGCGTAACGTATCTTTGCTGGTGGATCGTAGTCATTGTAGTTGTCTTCCTTTTCTTGTTTTTCGGCTAATGCGTAGAGTTCCACCCTGGGTCGATTTGGGTTCTCTTCACCGTCACACAATATAGGATTCCGGGAAAGCGCATCCGCGTTACATTTGCGTGGTCCTGGCCGATAAATTATCTCGAATTCGTAACCGCATAATTCTGCCTTTAACCTGTTGAATCTCAAATCTTGTTTCTTAGTGTTATGAAAATGCTTCAACGGTTCATGATCCGTAATAACGGTGAATTTTCGTCCATATAAAAAGGGACGAAATTGTTCTTTTGCAAATACAACGGCAAGAAGTTCTCTGTCATAGGTTGAGTAACGTAATTCTGGTCCTCGCAGACATCGAGATGCATAAATACAGGCGTGATCATTCCCTGGCTTACGATGAATTCTTTTGATAAATCCGCGCCATTAAGACTGGTTCACTGCAGAGAGCTTTCTTAAGTTTTTCAAACCCCTGTTGTTGTTCTTCCCGCCATACAAACGGCAGTTTGCCTTGCTCGTCTTTAACTCTTAGTAGTTTAGAGAGTGGGCAAGCCATTTTCGCAAAATTCTTTACGAACCGGCGATAATAGCCTGCTAGTCCTAAGAACTGCTTAATTTTCTTTTTACTTGTCGGGACGGGGAACTGACGAACGGCTTCTATCTTCTTGGGATCCGGTTTTATTTTTCCGTTACCGGCGATATGTCCCAGGAAACAGGCCTCTCTTTGCAGGAACTGACATTTGCTCGGCTCGACCGTAAGATTGGCTTCATCTAACCTTTTCATTAAACGCCTGAATTTCTTCCCATGCTCCTCCAGATCTGTGGCAAAGACGATAATGTCATCCAAATATACGTACAATTCTACCCCCTGCAGTCCGCTTAAAACGAGATCCATGAGGGATTGAAAGGTCGCGGGTGCGTTCCGCAGTCCCATGCCCATTCGAGTGTACTCATAGTGGCCATAAAGACCTGCAAATGCCGTTTTATGCGCGTCTTCAGGGTCCATAGGAATCTGATAAAAGCCTGTTTTTAAGTCAATTGCCGTAATATATTTCGCTGACGCTACCGCCTCTATAATATCTGTCGTAAGCGGTAGCGGGTAACTATTTCCTACCGTTATTTCATTGAGTTGGCGAAAATCAGTGACCATGCGCCACCTCTTCTCTCCGTTCTTACCACTTTTCTTGGGGACTACCCACATCATCGATGAATATGGGCTATCAGAAGGCTTGATGATTCCAGCATCCAAGTATTGTGTTATCTGTCACTGCATCTCCTCTTTTATTGCAGGGGGATGGCGATGTCTCTTTACTCGGACAGGCGTCTCTGTTGTAGTCACCAACTTGTGTGTGACTAAGTACGTGGCCCTTAATTTTTCCCCCGGCAAGCCGAAAAGCTGCGGGCGTTCTTTTATCAAGTCTTTTATATGCGCTATCTCCTCTGCGTTTAGATCCTTTAGCGTATCGGAGTCCAGTGCCTCGAAAATCCTGGTTGCTCGGTCTGCTTCCTCCTCTGAAATTATTCGCAAAACATTGGCATGTTCGGGTTCCTTCTCATAGCCCTCGCTATCCTCTATATCGAAGACTTCGTCTTTTTCCCGTACTATTTCGCAGGGTTCTAGTGTAACGACGGGAGCCGCGATTCTTACGGGCTCGTCGCTTATATTATAACAAAGGGAATATGCTTTCCCTTCTTTATTTTCGGCTACAAAATTCCCGAACAGTAGATTTGGTCCTAAGTTCTGTAAAGGTACAAATCCGACCTTCTCTTCTATATTTTGGACTCGAGCGTAGATAACCTGCCTTGTGCATGGGGGAATTAAAAATTCTTCCTCCCTTTCGAAGGGTATTACTAATTTGTCCAGTTCCAGGCGTTTATTAGTGGCGTTGACCTTGACTCCGTGCCTTGTCATCATATCCCATCCCAATAATCCATCTGTGTCGATGGGGAGGCTATCGGGGACTACGTGCGCTTCGCATGGGAGTCCATTTAATTCTACCTTTACGCTCCCCAGGGTTACGCACTCTCCAGGCGTAATGCCACTTATTGAAACCAGATGCTTTTTATTTACGCTGGCTCCTTGCTTCATGCATTTCTACTTAATCAACGATACATCCACACCTGTATCGATATAAAATCGGCCTCTGCCCCTTTGTAAAGTAGGGCTCATCATATTTACTATGGGAGGTCGACGTCCTGCTTGGGCGAATCTTATAACATAATGGGGTCGTTGTGCGGCTGGTGCCTCTTCTTTTAGTTGCTGCTCGGTCCTGCAGGACTCTGGTGCCGAGCATCCTGAGAGTTTAAATGACCCGTGCTGTCTTGTTGACCTCGACTTGCAACTTTAGTGTCCGACTCTCTTCTATCCTCAGTATCCCTTTGGTTGTTGTAGCGATTTCTATCGTAGTCTCGACGCTATCGGTCATCCCTATTGTAGTTACGATTATACTTTTGCCGATTATCGTATCCACGGTCGTTATTCCGATCTCTATCCTTACTACGATTTCTATCATTATTTCGATGATGATTGAAACTCCGCGATCCTCGGTCTTCGCGATTATTGTTTCGGTGATCTTGGTCGCGGTCGATACTCCTTTCTCGGCTATTTCTTTGATCGTCGTAGCCTGATCGGTTTCGATCCGCTGTATCTCCGTCTCCGTCGCCTCGGGTTCCTCAACCTCCCGAGTTTCGCGTGTTGTATCGTTTGTTGAATTTCGCTGACACCGCCTGTGGCGAGCTCGTAGTCACTGACCCACTCTCGAGTTTATTCCTACGTAGTTGGCCATTTTGTACTGCCTTCTTTATTGACACACATTCCTCGAGGGTATGGCCTTTTATATCGCAAAACCCACAAAAGTTGGCATCCGTGGCTTTTCTCCAACATACATCTTCGCTGTGATTGCCCTTTTTACAATACCCGCATGCCCCTTGGGCAGTTGTTAGCCTAATTGTGGCCCCGGCTGTAAGCCTCCTTACCTCTGCATTATCGAAACGGGCACCCATTTCCTTTTCTATTCGTCTGGCTTCAGTGATGGCTTCCTCCAAGCTCCGTGGTTGTTTGCCGTTAACTAGGTGTTGAAGGTCCACCTTGAGTCGGTACAGAAATTGCTTTAATGCTTCTGCCTCGCCCCGTCTTCTGTGAGAGTCTTTTTCCACGTTATATAGCAAGTGGTCCGCGTCATATGCCCGTTGCAGCTTACTCAGTAGTATGGTCACTCTTTGCCCGTAGTCGGTGACTTTCTCTCCTGCCAATTGTTTTATCGTTTTTAATTTTCATGTTATTTGATCGGTATCCTCATTGTCGCTGTATTTTTTGGATATCGCTTCAAGTAATTGGTCGAGAGACTGAAAGCGATCTATACATGGCAAAAAATCCTTTGCTGCTTGACCTTTTAGTCGCAGACATACGTTGCTCTTGAGCCAGTCCTCTTTTCCTAGTCCTAATTCTTTACGTAAATCTCGAACCACACGACAGAATATTGTCACCTTTTCCGGCTCGCCCTCGAAATGCGGAATCATATTTGTCGCCTGGGGGATCGAAAAGGTACATGTAGAGTCCCTACCTCCGAGTTCTCGGGATCTATACCAGGAGGACTCCGTGGGTCCAGGAAGCGGTATCCCAGCTGTCCCGTAAGGATGATTCCCTGGTTGGCCCTGATACATCCTGGCTCTTTCGGCGGTGTGTGCTGGTTCTTGATTCCAGTCGCGCCAATTGTTATAGTTTCCCGATTCCTCGATGTAGCCCCCATTGTAAAGGCCGTGAAGGGGCCCCTGCGGCTGCGAGTAACCCTGTAGCGGTTTTACATCGTATTCTCCCGTTGTTCTCCTTGCATTGGCTGTCAGGTCTGGTGCGGAGATACATATGCGGGTATATGCGGGTTTTGTGGATATGGCGCATTCCATGGCATACATCCTGCATCTGGGCACACGTCCCCTGATCTTGTCTGGCCAATGGGCGGTTTTGGTAGCCGTTCCGTTTTGATCGGCTTCCACTCCGCTGGCTGGTATTGTAAACTACGGTCTTGGGAAAGTGCCGCTATCTCGTTTATACTTCTCTGTTTGCTTATTGGCATCTCTGGAATTCCGCTAATTCCCGCACTGAAGGCCACTTCCTTTATTTGCAACTCCATCGAGTTCGTCGAGAGCCTGCTAGGGGATCGACTCTTTCTTTTGTCTACGATGTGCTGCATTTTCTCAACCTTCTTCCGATAGTATGCAGCTATTTCCACTTCATCTTCGGTGAATATGCCGAATCCGGCCTGGAGTGCGTCATCCAGCTGCTGTAGTGCCAACTTTATCACATCGGCGTGAGGACACGAGTTAGCAATGGCTGCCGTGTTGAGAGCGCTCTGTAGCGCGTCTGCCGCGATCTTGGCCGGACTGTCCGCGTTTTTCGACGATTTCTCCCGGAAGTCGAATTTTCAGGATTTCAGTTTTCTTCTCTTTTCTTTGTTTTCAAGAAGGAATCGTATTCTTTTCCTTCTGTACCGTTTAGTGCGAGGTTTTGGACAAGATCGTGTCTTTTCTGGTATATCTGCTTATCGTGCGTTACCCACGAGGAAATAAGAATGGGGTGGAGAAATTGGCTTACTCTTGTATACAGGCGATGACTAGCGTTATTCCTGTTATGCGCATCCTTCCGTCCTGTCTTTTTCTGTTAGCACTCGTGCTTCGTGATACCGAATCGTATTTCGAACGAGAACCCCACACTTAGCACCAAATTAATATGTTACGTGTGAAACGTATTCGAGGATGTGGATGGTTCTTGTTCTCGGGTCACTCCAAGGTTGTACTCGAAGCGATACAGTGAAATACTAGCCGGGTTCTATGGGTGTATTAATATTTATTTCCGTTAATACGAGAGAGAGATGTTCCTAACGTGTTTTAAATAGCGCGGCGCGGTTGACTGGCGATCGTCCTCCCGTGGGTCGCTTGTGCAGATCAGCTTCCTTGTTCGTCCTTCCTCGCTCGTTCCTGGTTGGTCTTGAACTCCCCTTCATGCGTGCTCTGTACCGTATTTATACCAGTACCAAGGTGTCCGTGGGTGGGAGTCACTCGCTAACTTCGTTGATTGCCAAGCGAGCCATCGTGTCAGCTTTTCGATGCTGTGTCCGATGCGTCCTAGTTTCAACATCTTGTTCTTGGGTTCGACGTGCTGTGATCTGCTGACATGCAGCTTGCTTCCATTCACGCGCTTGAGCTTCGGGAGTTTCCACATCGCGTGCTGCTGACGCGCCGCTGTAGTTGAGGTTCGATGTCCTGCGATCTGCTGACATGTAGCTCGCTTCCATTCATGCACCTGAGTTTCGGAAGTTTCCACACCGCGTGCTGCTGATGCGCAGCTATAGTTGAGGTTCGCTGTCTTGCGAGCTGCTGAAGTGCAGCTCGCCTCTGATAGCGCGATTAATCCCTAGAAGCCTCTACTCGTAACACATGAAAAGTGATAAATTTTCCTCCTGGCCTTTCGCCTTTTTTCTGCTTCTTCCACAGAAGAAACGGTAACGGTATTTTCCCTTTCACTGACATTGTGAAAAACCGTATTCGCATTGAAGTCAAAACCTTCAGTTTCTTCTGCGTTTCGGCTAACTTCATCATCGGCATCGGCATCTGCATTCTCACCAGCATCTAGGCTATCAGTTTTTTCACTAACGTCATCACTTTGCCTATCATCGCCATCACCAACAAGATGTTGTCTGAAAAATATTTTTTTTTTTATGCGAATTAGTTACAGTTATACATACTAAACTTTAAAGTTTATAGTGAGCTGTTTCCAGCTCTAATCATATCCCTCGCTAAAACGTGACTATTAAAAGTCATTAAAATTAATACATATATGAGCAATTCTCAGAATTTTCTTCAAAAAAGACGGTCAAAAAAAAAAAATTAAAAAAATTTTGAGGCACACTTCTGTTATAAGTTTTTTCTCGTTCTGTAGGTCATATAGTATACGAGAAAATTTTCGAACAGTCGAAAACGGTCTTGTGACACCGTTTTAGAAAAAAATCCATTTTTCTTATGGAAATTTAACATGGGAAAAATGGACGAAAAGTAGTCACTGTTGATGAGCCAATAGTAAGCTTTTAAATGTGCTAACAAATATTCCACAAAAAATACGATCAAAGTAGAAGAAAAGAGCTTTAATTTAACCTAAAGATCGTTAAAATCGGTCTGTTCTGCGCAAAGTTAGGTGCATTTGAAAATCGCGAGAAATGACCAAAAATGAGCGATTTTTCCCGAATCCACGTAATTCAATCATTTTTGGTCATTTTTCGCGATTTTCAAATGCACCTAACTTTGCGCAGAACAGACCGATTTTAACGATCTTTAGCTTAAATTAAAGCTCTTTTCTTCTACTTTGATCTTTTTTTTGTGGAATATTTGTTAGCACATTTAAAACTTACTATTGGCTCATCAACAGTGACTACTTTTCGTCCATTTTTCCCATGTTAAATTTCCATAAGAAAAATGTTCGAAAATTTTCTCGTATACTATATGACCTACAGAATGAGAAAAAACTTATAACAGAAGTGTGCCTTAAAATTCAAAAAAAATTTTTTTTTAACCTTCTTTTTTGAAGAAAATCCTGAGAATTGCTCATACGTAATTACATATATGTAAAAAAAAATAATTCTTATTATTATTATCATTATATTTAAATTATTATTATTGATTATTACATATATTATATGTAATTTTGTGTTCGGGCTTCAAATATATATACATAGATTTCTTTCGAAATAAATAATTAAAGATGTAGTCTGGTGAGAATCAAATACACACGAAAGTATAAGACGTTACTCTTATATACCTGCGCTATACGCATATTATATACTTTCGAAAAAAATGAAAAAATAGATTTTTTGACGATCGTATAACGTACAAGAATATTTGAAATTAAATTTACTAAGTTCATTCGGACAGGGAAATGGAATTTTTGTAAAAGTAGAACCAATAATTAGATAAAACAGATGTAATCAAATGAAAATAGATGTATTGAAATTAATAAGAAAATATGAGTTTAAAAAAACAAAAGAATAAACAAGATCTGATAAAGTAGCAAAACAAAATTAAATCACAGAAATCGCGCAGTCAGACGCGCGTCGGCTAGCGAAATCCACACTTTTGCGTAATTACATTAGCTCTTCACACGCATAAGTATGATACATACATATTTCGCGGAGAGAAGGGCACCCGCATACATATACATATAGATAAGTACTCCCCGTGCCAGTCGCACGGACGTCACATACTAATCCGTTGTCCCCTCTTGCATCGAATCTTTCAAATTGAATATACCTAGCACAGGTGGGGTTACATACGGCATGTAAAGCTAACGCACACATGTAAGCTGTGTTATGAGAAGAGTTCATTGACGTATGAATCATCCACTACTTTCAATGACATTGTGTAAAGTCAAATAATATCTAATCTATTATATTTACGGAAGGCTTTACTTTTAACAATTAATTCAATAACTTACTTTCTTACTTTATTTATTTTATTACTTTAAAATAAATAATAATTCCATAATTACAAAAAAAACAATGCAATTAATTTGTTCTAAACTAAACTAAATTAATGAGTGTATGAAAAAATCATTGCGTTTCGTTACACCCGAACACAAAATTAAATCCTTATAGTATTAAACAATCACGATAATAAAAATTTAAATATTTGCAATGAGAGATATTAGAAACAAGAAGCGACTTTATGATATATATATATATATATATATATATATATATATATATACGAAAGTGAGATTAACTATAGTGAGTCTGCTTGTCGTTAAAAAGCAAAAATAATCTATATTTTCTTACATACTTTGATATTAAAGGAGAGGATGTTGCTGTCGGTGCTGATGTCGAAACTCTATATTTTGGCGGCAAAGCTGTAAAGCGTCTATAGCAGTTGGTATGGTATAATTCAAAATCGTTCGGCTGTGCAGGCAGTATCGCTTCCTTTCCAACTGAATTATTGTTTTTTCTAATTGTCCATATTTCATTGCACTTACACAGACTTTCTACACTAAATTTTTTGAACTTTGACGTATTCTTTTGGCAAAGAACGCAAAAAGGAGTTACGTTGGCCATTCTTCTATTATCAATTGTAGTATATTCAAACGTTGCTTCTATGAAGAAAGATCAAGGTCGACTGATATGACGCGCGCGTCGCACAGATTTTTCAAAATACAAAGGAGGGGATCCCTGATTATTACAGGTGTGGAGCAGGGGAACTACGTTCGAGAGTGGTCCTCTTTGAGCTCTGAGCAGATAGTTTGCACAAATATATATATACATCTATATTCTAATTTATTTTTTTAATATCGATTGAAATGTAACTAAAAAATTTTGTATTTTCCTCGTGCTAATATTATTACTTAGACTAAAAACTTTAGGCACGTTATTTCCTCTCGGTTGAAAATTTTGTCAGATAATAGTTGCCATAATACTTGAAGTAATAAGACAAATCAGCTGGCTGTATGCCGGGGGAAACCCCGTCAGCTGATGTATTTTTAAATAGATGAGCGGCGTTCACCCCTGGCTTCCGCGCCACACCTTCACTGCGTCAGCTGACGATCTTTCCACCGACATACAGCCAGCTGACTTTGTTTTTATTCAAAGAAACATATAACTCTATCATATGACCAATTTTCAACCGGGAGAAAATCACTGTTTATTTTTTCATGTTCGTATAAGCAGCTGACGTATAATCCACCACGTTATGCCCAGCTGACTTATTTTTTTTCTTTAATTACAATATAAACTATTATCTCACAAATTTTCAGCCGGGAGGAAATCATTAAAAATATTTTTTTTTCTTACGTGGGTGGGAGGCTGCCATTGTCCAACCCACCCATGGTGGCCCAGCTGACTGTCACGACGCTTCATGACACACCTGAATGAAGCATTTCGCGAATTATCAGCCGAGAGGAAATGACTGACAAAAATATGTCGCTGGCTCCCGGGCTATAAGCTTTGTCTCATGAAAATCCTTTACCCGGTGGGTTATATACCAAACTCAAAATATTAAAAATGCTGTATCGATGTATAAAATGGGCTTCGGAACTTCTAGCTTAGGTTACATTATGAGAGGTCTTTATGATATATTATTAGAAAATAATTCTAATTATATTTTCTTTATTCATGCAGGGGACATTTGATGTAGAATCCAAAGCTGTAAAATTTCTGTAACTTTTTTGCGTTACTGAGTGGATGAAATACAATACACTATTTAAGAATCAAAACAAAGTTTCTTTTATAATTGTATCAAGCTAAACAATTTTAAACAATATATTTTATATTTACATCTGATTCGTAAACACTGATGACCAACAAATTGCAGAATAAATTTTTTTAGTTAAATGTATAGTTTTAGGTAAATGTTGGGTTAGGTATTGTATGTAATATTTATGTAAATGATACATTACATAAAATATATTAATAAACATGTCAGATCCAAGATGGAGGATAGTGGGCTGCCACCGGAGGCAGTCCCTCCCGATATATACTATCGATGTCACAATACGCAAGCGGTTAAAACGGTAGTATGTATATGGTGTTGCAATGTTTTTCATAAAAGTGACTTTAATAGAAAAAAAAATGTAAGATACATAAACAGTGTGTTAGTTGTTTGTGATGAACACGATTTGAGCATAACCTCAAATCAAGATCCCACACGTGTTGTGTTACTAAAACTACAAGAAGATCTGCAAACCAAAACTAAAGCGATTGAGAATCTTAGTAAAAACTATAGGAAAATAGAATCAGAGTACAGTAAACTTAAAATCAACTATGAAGGCCTCCTTCAAGAAAACAGAATGCAAGTTGATGAGCTGGATGAGACTACATGCGAAGACAAGGACAGTGATAAAGTAAGTGCACTAATAACAGAAAACCAGCTGCTTAGGGAACTAAATACTGAATTGAAACATAAAAATCTGCTTTTAAACGAAATTCTAACGAAAGAAAAAGAACGACCGAGTAAATACAAGGAAACATATGCAGATATAATGTCAAAAAGATACACATACCACAATCCAAAAAAGTGCCGAAAATTGTAGTGACAAGAAAAGACAAAGAAGAGAAATCTGTGATAAAGGAAAAAGTATTCCACTATCTACTTAAAGAAAAATCAATACAAACGAAAAAAATTGATATGAAAAGTAAAGATGTAATTTCAATAACATGCATGAACGAGGAAAGTGCCAAGACAGCAAAAAGATTACTAGACGCCAAGCTCAACCACCTCTACAAGGTCGAAGAAGAACAGCTTAGTAAGCCTGTCATAAGAATAACTGGCATCGAAAATGAATTCAAGTCTGATATAAAAGCAATCGAAAATGACATAAACCAAAGAAATTTTTCAAATTTAGATACAAAGGGTAACGTATTACACGTAGCTGGCAATGACAAAAACAGTAAAGTAACGGTCATCATGCAAATAACGGGTGAAATGCACAAACATATTAAAGAAAATAAAGACAGATTATTCGTTGGTTATCAGAATTGCAAAGTTTACGATATAATAAATGTGAAACCATGTTATAAGTGTGGTAGATTGGGTCATAATGGCCAAAGGTGTAAGAACAGCCCAACCTGTTTAAAATGTGCGGGAACGCATCTAACAGAAAAGTGCACATCAGAGAAACAGTGCTGCGTCAACTGTAGCTTCTCAAATAAGACATTTGGAAACGACTATAATACTGATCATGTTACCACTGACAGACAAGAATGCAAAACTTTGAATGCTAAGGTAAACAAGGCTATGAACACTACTGAATATATAATAAAACCTGACTTACCGAGATACCTCGGTAAGGTAGATAACTTCAAGAAACGGACGCAAGAGTTAACTAAATCACCAACTACATTACAAACTCAGGTGGGCGGAACTGAATTAATACTGGCAAAACCCAGGCTTGGAAGTTCGTCTTCACTTACATCGATAACAACAAGATCTAGATTCTACTCACAACAAGACCTCAGCCTGAGTTCGCCTACCAAAAATACGCAAGAGGGATCAACAAACTTTTAATTTAAGTGATACAAACTTTGGCAGTGAGATTGAAAATTTTAAAAAAGCTCTATTGCAAAAGTGTTAATAGGAAACATGAACTAAAAAATAAACTAAAAAATATATATAATAAACAAATGTATACATATTGTTTTACTTGCGTTAAGTTTTGAGAATTATATTGACAATATTAAATGTTTAAGGTTTAAATATTTAATACTTAGTATATAAGCTTTAGTGTATAAGTATAGTCTTAAGTATTCATGTACCAGCCCTCGTACAGGTAGTTAATATCTATCTCTGAGGACTTTACTCTATGTAATTTTGTTCTGGTTTAATAAATAAATAAATAAATAAATGTATAAAAAGTGGTTAAGTCAGTATATGGGAAATCATACTTTTTTTAAATTATAATGCATCAATTTAGAGGTTATGAACTGCAGCTGCTAATCGTTGTTCACCAGATTCTGACCAGATTTCTGGTCAATTATTCACTAACTTATGGTTAAATGTCTGGCCAGTAGTCAGTGAACCGGTCCGAAAAGATGGTTAATTTTCTACCAGGGTAGATTGATGTTATAACAAAATATTCGTATTTGATTTACTTACTAATTCTATCGTATGTGAAAGAGCATTAAAGTGCATTGGATGGCTTATCAATATATAAATAAATAACATTAAGGGGGCTAGACACCTTTTTTCAAAGAAATAAGAAGTCACATTTTAATACATAAATGTAAACTAATTATTTCATACTTTTTACATATAAAAGTGGGTATATTTACCTTACCTTAAAACTTTCTCCGATGGGCCTTTTATATGGTCCAGAACCATAGTCATCGATGAAATAAGTTTTTTCACTAACCGTAAGCTTTGAAATTTTCCTGTGGATGGATTGACTCCAGATTTGAACTAAATTACTCCTGAATAGTATAATTCTCATACGAGTGTAGGAATTTAGGATTAAATGTCGGAAAAAATGTTTGCATCAGAAAAATTATGAAAAAATATAAAAAATTTAAAAAAATTAAAAAAAAACTCTTGAAAAACAGCACAATTTTTTTTCTCATTAAATCAAAAAGGGATTTAGGATTAAATGTCTGAAAAAATGTTTGCATCAGAAAAATTATGAAAAAATATAAAAAATTTAAAAAAATTAAAAAAAAAACTCTTGAAAAACAGCACAATTTTTTTTTCTCATTAAATCAAAAATCCCTACACTCATATGAGAATTATACTATTCAGAAGTAATTTAGTTCAAATCTGGAGTCAATCCATCCACAGGAAAAGTTCAAAGATTACGGTTAGTGAAAAAACTTGTTTCATCGATGACTATGGTTCTGGAGCATATAAAAGGCTCATCGGAGAAAGTTTTAAGGTAAGGTAAATATACCCACTTTTATGTAAAAAGTATGAAATAATTAGTTTAAATCTATGTATTAAAATGTGACTTCTTATTTCAGAGAAAAAAGGTGTCTAGCCTCCTTAATTAAAAAATAGTTTTTATTTTTTCATGTTCGTATGAGCAACTGACGTATAATCCACCACGTTATACCCAGCTGACTTAATTTTTTTCTTTAATTACAATATAAACTATTATCTCACAAATTTTCAGCCGGGAGAAAATCATTAAAAATATTTTTTTTCTTACGTGGGTGGGAGGCTGCCATTGTCCAACCCACCCATGGTGGCCCAGCTGACGGTCACGACGCTTCATGACACACCTGAATGAAGCATTTCGCGGATTATTGGCCGAGAGGAAATTGGTCGCCAAAATCTGTCACTGGCTCCCAAGCTATTATATCCTTCATATTTTGGTCATATTTATACTTTGGAAAGTTTCAAATATGGAAATTTCCTAATTTTATGTTTTCTTATATGGGCATATCTCTAGAACTTTTCATTTCGATGATGGTGTATGGTTTCACACATCCAAAATGAAAAATTTAATAATTTAAGGCAATAATTTATTAGATAATATCATTTTTTGACAGTTACTCTAGTGTCTTCATCAATTAAAACCTATACCCGATTGTTCCGAATACCAAAACTCGTGAAAAACCGATAAGCCGATGTGATGATAACTTTTTTTTTTCTTCTAGTTACTGTAACTTTTTCAACGAACGTAATATCATGTTCATAATTTTTTCTATGAAGATAAGCATATTAGCAATTAGGAAAGCTCATATAGATAAGTGTGTCACGCACAGTAAAAATGCAAAAAATTATCAAAACAGTGATGGCATGATTTTCGAAATTCATCTTGATTTTATCTTTTTTGCTACAACTTTTTCAACAATCTTTTAATCAAGTCAATCGTAGAGTAGCGCATTCTACATACCATAATCTATAAAATAATACGATAATAGGATGTGTGCCTCTAATAAAAAAAAAATAATAAGTAGTTGAAATTCGGTTGCTGAAAAGAAACTCAAACAAAAAAATCACTATCTTAACTGGCACTCTTGTTGGTTAATGATTATCGGATTCTGAATAATGGTGAACTACACTAATTGGTATAAGTAATGTCACTGTCACACCGTTAACAGTATATACACGGTGACACATTTTAATCGCCGCACCTGGATTTCTCGGAACCTAAGCCAGATAGAGAAAAATGGTTCAGACAAAAGTTATAGGGCACAAAGGGGGCCACATAATGGCGCTAACGTCTTTGACCTTGAACTTGACCTTTGAGGTTATTTCAAGATCAAAGTGGTTTTTCATATGGAAACACCTAGTTTTGACCCCGGATTTGGAAAGAGCGGGAGATTTTACGTTCAAAATCATATTGAGAAATTTTTTCCAAGGTCATTTCAAGGTCAAATCTAGGTCAAACTCAGAAAAGTCCGTTTAAAATCGTTTTTTCCATGAACCACAGGCTGAGCTGGTTCAAATTGATCGTAGGCTTAATAGAGGAACCCACACACCCAAAACTTACACATCCTAGTAAACAAAACTCAAACTCGCACATCCTAACCCCATACACTTCATGCCCTCACATGCTGAACTGTTACACCCCGGTCCCACAACCATACCCCACACCCCCAGTCCCACACATCTCTACCCCACGCATGCTAATCCCATACACCCACACATCCTGAACCCTGAAAATTTTTTCTCAAGGGCAAAAAGATTTTTTAACGGAAACTTTAAGATCGTTGAAGCTTCTGTTATAAATGTATTAACCTTACTTTTTGCGCTACCTAGAAACAACGACGTGGACCTAGTAAGGATTGTTTCCTTTGGAGTGCTTAATTAAAGTGAGTCCCCTTGCCTCTCACTGTTCGGGGTGTTTGATTAAAGTGAGTCCCCTTGCCTCTCACTGTTCGAGGTGCTTGATTATAGTGAATCTCCTTGCCTCTCACTGTTCGGGGTGCTTGATTATAGTGAGTCCCCTCGCCTCTCACTAATGTAAATCAATTTTTATTTAACCTCGAAGCAAGTGTTCGAAATTACGACCATTTGCTTCAAGGCACATAGTCAAACGCCTTTGAAAATGGCGAACTGTGTTCTGCAAAGTTTATCTCGGAATGGCAGCTCATGCTCGACGAATCCTATCCTGCATATCTGCTCATGTAGTGAGTTATTGCTCAAAAATAGCATTTTTCAAATACCCCCATAAACAAAAGTCTGATGGTGAAGTATGGGATGAAGAAGCAAGCCATTTCACCGGACCTCCTCAACCAATCCCTCTAATACTAAAGTGTTTATTGAAAAATGCTGTTATTATGAGCGTGAAATGTGGTGCTCCACTATCCTGCTAGAACCTGAAAAATAAATTTAAAAGAACCATTGACGGAACCTATTTTCTTTGAAGATGTGTTTTTAATGATTACATTATCAAAATTAGCATTTCTAAAATTCGAACGCTACTAATTCACATTATTTACCTAAAACAAAAAAATAAAAGAAAATTTTAGTTTTATTTGCAATTAAAATAAGAAATAATGCTTTATTGAATTGAATACCTTTAATGTTAACGATTATTTTATTTTAAAATTTAAAATTAAAAAAGTGTGACGAACGAAGTGTTTATGGCAATTACAGTTAGCTAATTAAAGTTACCGTAATTTTCCAACGTTTTTCCTTTTTAGGCGCGACCGTATACGGGCGAGCCTTATAAATATTAATATTTTTGATACCATTTTATTATTTAAATTTAATAGTAATTAATAGCTGGCTCTGAAATGGCTGACTATCCGCCCAACGAGATTGTTGATATGATTTTGGTTTTAGGATCAAGCCAAAATAATTATCGTGGAGCAGCAAGACTTTATGCTGAACGCTATCCTGACAGAAGACATCCTGACGATAGAGCTATCAGACGTTTAACTCAAAGAGCTCGTGGTGGACACATGGTTCGCCAACGTAGGCGCCATGAGTATGATGAAAATGATAATCGAGTTGTAACTATCCTTGCAATAATTCATCTTGACCCACACATTAGCGCTCGTCGAGTCGAAAGGGAAATTGGTATTCCAAGAAATACTTTTTTAAGAATTATGAAGGTGCTTCAACATCACGCGTATCATATTACTTTGGTTCAAGAGCTACAGTTTCAGCATTTCCAACAGCGTATTGTGTTTTGCCAATGGGCTTTACAAATGATAGAAAATGATCCAGACTTTTTTAACTTTGTTCTTTTTTCTGATGAGGCACAATTTCAAAGTGATGGGGAACTGATTAGGCATAATTGCCATTATTGGTCTGATGTGAATCCTCATTGGGTCAGAACTGTAAACCATCAAAGACGTTGGAGTATTATGGTATGGTGCGGGATTATCAATGGATATTTGATTGGCCCTTATTTTTTTGAAGCAAATGTAAATCAACATACCTATTTGACGCTAATAAGAGATGAACTACCTAGATTGATGAAAGATGTTGATTTAGAAACGCGACGAAGAATGTCGCTCCACCAGGATGGCGCAGCACCACATTTCGCTCGAATTGTAAGGGCTTTTTTGAATGAGCACTATGGTAACAGATGGATTGATCGAGAAGGTCCGGTTAACTGGCCTGCTTGCTCACCCGATCTTACATCACCAGATTTCTATTTATGGGGGTATTTAAACAATGCTGTTTTTGAGCAACAACCCACTACAAGAGCAGATATGCAGGATAGGAGTCGTAGAGCATACGCTGCCATTCCGAGACAAACTTTGCAGAACATAGTTCGCTATTTTCAAAGGCGTTTGATTGTGTGCTTTGCTATGTGCTTTGAATCAAATGGTCGTCATTTCGAACACTTGCTTCCAGGTTAAATAAAAATTTATTTACATTAGTGAGAGGCGAGGGGACTCACTATAATCAAGCACCCCGAACAGTGAGAGGCAAGGGGACTCACTATAATCAAGCACCCCGAACAGTGAGAGGCAAGGGGACTCACTTTAATCAAGTACCCCAAAGGAAACAATCCTTACTACGTCCACGTCGTTGTTTCTGGGTAGCGCAAAAAGTAAGGTTAATACATTTATAACAGAAGCTTCAACGATCTTAAAGTTTCCGTTAAAAAATCATTTTGCCCTTGAGAAAAATTTTTCAGGGTTCAGAATGTGTGGGTTTGTGGTGTATGGGATTAGCATGCGTGGCGCAGGGATGTGTGGGACTGGGGGCTATGGGGTATGGTTGTGGGACCGGGGTGTAACAGTTCAGCATGTGAGGGCATGAAGTGCATGGGGTTAGGATGTGCGAGATTGAGTTTTGTTTTCTAGGATGTGTAAGTTTTGGGTGTGTGGGTTTGGGTTCCTCTATTAAGTCTACGATCAATTTGAACCAGCTTAGCCTGTGATTCATGGACAAAAAACGATTTTAAACTGACTTTTCTAAGTTGGACCTAGATTTGACCTTGAAATGACCTTGGAAAAAATTTCTCAATATGATTTTGAACGTAAAATTTCCCGCTCTTTCCGAATTCGGGGTCAAAACTAGGTGTTTCCATATGAAAAAACCACTTGGACCTTGAAATAACCTCAAAGGTCAAGTTCAAGGTCAAAGACGTTAGCGCCATTATGTGGCTCCCTTTGTCCCCTATAACTTTTGTCTGAACCATTTTTCTCTATCTGGCTTAGGTTCCGAGAAATCTGGGTGCGGCGATTAAAATGGGTCTCCGTGTATATGTGCAATTCTACCGAAATAGACAATAAAAGGGTATAAAAAAAAAAAAAAAATAATTTCGGGCACATCTACCACACCAGATTTTTTCGGTTGTTTGGAGGTCCCAGAACATGAAAAAATTGGTGAATACTCATTATCCGTTGCCAAACTTTTTTTGCCGACGAAATCAATTTTTCTTCTGGAAATTTTGACATGGGAAAAATGGACGAAAAGTAGTCATTGATGATGAACCAAGAACAAGCTATTGAAGAGGCCGAACCAAATTTTAGAAAAAATCGATTAAAGTTGAAGAATGGAGCTTCAATTTAAGATGTGAATCTTTAAAATCGGTCGATTCTGTGCAAATTTACGTGAATTTGAAAAATTTGAAGAATTACGTGGGTTTGAAAAAAATCGCTTATTTTTGTCATTTTTCACCATTTTCAAATTCACGTAGCTTTGCATAGAATCGGAGGATTTTAACGCTTCTCATTTCAAATTAAGATCTATTCTTCAACTCTAATCACTTTTTCGTGGAATTTGGTTTGGCCTCTTCAATCGTTTGCTATTGGTTAATCATTAATGACTACTTTTCGTCCATTTTTCCCATGCTAAATTTCCATAAGAAAAATTGATTTCATCGGCAGAAAAGCTTGGCAACGGTTAATGCGTGTTCACTAATTTTCTCATGTTTTGGAGCCCCCAAAGAACCGAAAAAATATGGTGTGGTAGGTGTGCTCTAAAAAATTTTTTAATTTTTTTTGTTGATAAAAATGTTTATTTCTTATGTTGTAAAGAATCGTCAAATTTTAGTTTACAAATCGTTAATTTGTATTAATATTTTTCATTATTAATAAAATGTTTATAGAAAAAATAAATCTTTTTTGTGAATAACGTATAGTGTATTATTCTTGAAATTACACCTTAAAAAATATTTAAAAAAAATTTTTTTTAAATTGAATATTATATTTTTTAACACTCCGTGCGCAAAGCTCATTTTCGCATACGCTCTGATAAAAAAGTATACGCTAAATTAAGCTGTTCACACGTCGTCAAAAAAATTGTGTTCGATACACGATTGAGAAAGTAATTTTACCCTGGTTTCGCTGGGGCGCAAACGTCCACACGGGGATAAAATCACTTTTTTGCACTTGTATCGAAAATAACGATATCAATCTTTATATGGATAGAGCATTTTATAGCATGGTGTGACCTAAATCCGCGCTTCACGCCTATTCGTGCCTTAAGCAGTCCATTATTGTACCGTGCGGTAATGCCCGAGCGTAGCTAGCAGCGGATTTAGGTAAACGTGCTATAAAATATGTTACGACTCTAGTGTCTTCAGTGGCCCACTACACGACGTGAATTATCACCCTCGCTACACTTGGACGCTAATTTCACGCCGTGCAATAGTGGGCCACTTGAGGCTCTATTTTTCGATACTAGTACGATAAAAATGACTCTTGCGTGACAATCACACTCATGTGAGAAACATTTTTATCGCGTGTATCGAAGATTATTTTTTTGACACTCCGTGTATGAAGTGCCATTTGTGGGCATGCTTGAAATATACACGTATAAAAGTGGCACTTTGTGCTCGGAGTGTCAAAAGCTACTATTATTGAATGGAAGTATATTTTATATACGGCCGAATCCATCTCAAATCAGACAGCCCGCGTATGCCTATTTCACCTATCATGTTGAAATAAAAATATTTATGTTCTACTCGAAAAAATATTTTACACGTGTTTTTTTATTTTTTTGTTTCATCAAAATTTCATGCGTTCAGCGATGCCGAAAAATTCCGAGAAAATTCTTTCATTGAGAAAAAAAATTTTCAATGTGATTTTCAGACTGCTATTGTTTCAGCAGTTTTTCGAGCTTTTAAACGTGTAACACACAATTTCACTCAGTTTTGAGCCCTCTTTAACGGCCTTAATGTCATTTTCAAAAAAAATAAAAAATCCACGAGCTATGCACTTTTTACTGAAAAATTCATTTTTTAGGGAAGTGCCTTTTTCTCGAAAACCCCATGTTTTTTTTTGCACAATTTTTGTTGTCGTGATAGAGGACGGTAATGCCTAGCTAGACGTATTTGTGAGATTCGGTACTTTTTCCCTGGGATAGCGATCACTAATGAGATAACACACAAACAAATTTTTCACGCCTAATGCTTATATATAGTCAATGATATTAGAGTCAATGTAAAGGTATTTGTCTTTGTGTGTATGTAATATACAGGTACACATAACTATGTATTTATTTGTTATTTGCGTCTTTTTGATTTTTTATTTTTATACCTTTTTTTCATTTGTATACCTATTTTACTACCTTTGTTTTTCTGCTTCATTGTTCTTAATTCAGTAAGCGGACGATCAGCGGTCTTTGCTGTCAAACAATGTATTTTATCGTCACATGTTTTTTAACCCATATATGAGTTTTTTGAATTCAGGATACTTTGGAGTTGTAAGCCAATCAATATTTTTTTCTTTTCTGAATTGTTCTATTTCAGCATCTTGTAAATGTATTATTTTAATAGCATCAGTATATTTTTGAACATGTATTGCAAAATCATTTGCGTTTTGAATAGCTTCTTCAAGGGGCTCTCGAAGATTATGCGAAGTAGCATAATGCTTTATAAGTCCACCCACACCATCTACAGCTCCTTTGCCGTGCCCAGTAGCAGAGAACAACCATTTTATATCACACGGTGCTCGTTTTAGTTCATCTAATTGAAAGCGATTTTTAAAGTGACTCGCAGCGCCGTCTGATACGATGGTAATTTTTTTTAATTGAATCACAACAATTTTCTTTCAAGAATTTTATAATTTTTTGTACTGCTAGCAAAGCATACGCTGAATCATGTTTTCGGTCATCACTTATAACTGCGAGACTTTGTGTCGAATCCCCTTGATAAGAGACTGCTGTGAAAATAGAAATTTGATCATTAACCCAATGATTTCCTTGAACAGCTTTATTATGAATCACAGCCCAGTTTTCAGCGAAGTCTATTTGAAGAACTAAATGATGTGAGTCTTTTTTAGCACTTTCTCTTTCTGTTTTTATAGCTTTGCGTTGTATATTTTTTACATACATGTGAGTACTAACCCTCATGGTCCAAACCGAAAGTTCATCTTTAAAAGCAGAAATTGATAGTGTCTTTTTAATCAGGTTTCCATTATCCCACAAAGCATATGTAATTTCTTCTGTGCCTTCTACATCTTGCAGTTTTAAAACATGAAACGTAATTCCCTTAATCCCTGGACATAGTTTACATTCTTGTAAATAACATAAATCAGATGGCTCAGAACACATTGTTGCATTTATTATTTGTGACCGACTTTCATCCAACTCTGTGACGTTACTCCCTCTAAAATTAATTAAGCTCGTAAGAAATAAATCATAATTTGCGCAATAGATACAGAGACAAACTTCTTTGATGGGGCTAAGTAAGACATACTTTGGTCGCAAACTATAAAATTTCGATTTTCCAATTCTCAATTCTGGATAATCATTTTTAAATACTTTATACGTCTCTTTTAAACTTCGAGTAAGAAAACGCTTAACTTTTTTCTCTTTTTTATTGTTAACTTTAATTGTAACAACGTCACATTTATTAGGACTTTGTCTTGAACAATTAAAATTATCATTTAAATAATATTCCATAACAATTTTTTCCATGTTTTCATCAATCGGATGGCCTGAATATGCATCTGGTTCTGAATAAATTCCTTTTTCTTTAACAAGATTTCTCGATTTGTTGATCATATACATTGTTATTTCTGGAAATAAAGATAAAATTTCATGTTTTGTAAAGGATGAAGGTAGCAAAGTCAGAATTTTTATTTTTTCTGATACCGTAGAACACTTTTGCAAGGCTAGACCAAGATTTTGTATCCATTCTGTACAATGGCATACAGTTGATTCATTTGCTGTTATAGAAACGTCATAAACATTGTTCAACTTCACATCAAGGGTATTAGACAATGTTGAAAGTATTTTTTTTCTTCTTTGTTACGTAATTTTCAATTGATTTTTCATGTATAAGATTTTTTCTTTTAAGAGGCGATACAGAACCTAAGAAAGATGTACTTATTTCATTATTAAATTCTTCAATGCGTTCTGGAGTACTTGGTAAAAAATCTTCATCTCTATCAACTACGTTATCGGTAACTTCATTATCCGTTATAAATTCATTGTCAGTACTACTCACCAATTCTAAAGCACGATTGTAACAATGTTGACACAGATATGTAGAAGGTGTCAAAGGTAAATGAGGATAGAGGTGCTTCAATGGATGAGCAAGATTCTCAAGTTGTTTTAAACGTACGGAACTAGATTTGTAAATAATTTGTTTGTGTTTGTCTAAAAAGTCTGCACATTTGATTCTCTCTGTTGAGTAATATTGAGACATCGTAGTTGAGTTGATAAGGTGTAAATATGTAATAATTTTCCAAAAGATGATGGTTTTAAATAAGACGAGATGTGTGATATATAGCAGAAACCGAACTTTTCTTTGTAAATGTTAAGTCAAACCATATCCATCTAGCGGACAAATGTACTAGTACATATACTCCTATAAGTAGGCGCATGTACATGTATATTACATACGCACAAAGATAAATACCTTTACATTGACTCTAATATCATTGACTATATATAAGCGTTAAGCGTGAAAAATTTGTTTGTGTGTTATCTCATTAGTGATCGCTATCCCAGGAAAAAAGTACCGAATCTCACAAATACGTCTAGCTAGGCATTACCGTCCTCTATCACGACAACAAAAATTGTGCAAAAAAAACATGGGGTTTTCGAGAAAAAGGCACTTCTCTAAAAAATGAATTTTTCAGTAAAAAGTGCATAGCTCGTGGATTTTTTATTTTTTTTTGAAAATGACATTAAGGCCGTTAAAGAGGGCTCAAAACTGAGTGAAATTATGTGTTACACGTTTAAAAGCTTGAAAAACTGCTGAAACAATAGCAGTCTGAAAATCACATTGAAAATTTTTTTTCTCAATGAGAGAATTTTCTCGGAATTTTTCGGTATCGCTGAACGCATGAAATTTTGATGAAACAAAAAAATAAAAAAACACGTGTAAAATATTTTTTCGAGTAGAACATAAATATTTTTATTTCAACATGATAGGTGAAATAGGCATACGCGGGCTGTCTGATTTGAGATGGATTCGGCCATACGTTGAAAACGTTTTTCCATAGTTTATATTTTGAGAAACCACCATCACGTATTAACGAGTTTTAAAAATGAGTCACCATAGTTTTTTCGTATGTTTTATAACTAAAGAAAACAGATTATATTGATTACGAAGATGTGCCCCCAAATTTTTAAAATCTTTGTCGATTCGTCGAAATTAAAAAGTTCTAGAGATATGCCAATATCTGTTGTGATTTTCACCAATTAAAAATGACTTATTAAAGTAATTTATTGAAGTGCAACTCTACGGACCAGAACTATGATTAAAATACAAGGAATGTAAACTTTGTCTCATAAAAATCCATTACCCGCTAGCTTGAAAAAGATATTTACTTGAATAAATAATTTTTAAATGGTAAAAATCACAAAAAATGTAAGAAATTTTAAAATAACGTAACTTTCATATTTATGTGGATTTCCAAATTATAAATATGACCAAAACATGAAGGATATAAGCTTTATCTCATGAAAATCCATCACTCGATTAGTTATATCTGAAGGCAAAATATTGAAAATGCTTTACCGATGCACAAAATGGGTTTAGGAATTTTTAGCTTAGCATACATTGTCTGAAGTAATGTCTTTATGATATATATTGCTTAAAAATAATTCTAATTATATTTTCACTTTTAGAATAAAAATTGTATGATATATTTAAAATCATTGTAATTATATTTTGTTTTTCATTACTGCATCTATGCCTTAATCTATTTACTAAAAAGACAGATTCATTATGCATGTTGCATTCAGGTGAGTGTTGCAGTGAGTATCATTATGTGTATACAGGACATAACCTAATGATGATCTTAAGAAATTCGTCAGATTCTGACCAGATACTGTCGCCCAGTACGCGGGGTTCCTGGCCAGAATTATCACCAGAAGTTGACCAATTACTAGAAAATACCCCATATTCTGGTCAACTTATGGTTAATTTTCTACCAGGGCTAAGAAGTAGGCAAATAATGGTCGAAAAATTGTTTCATCATAGCCTTTACTTACAAGCTATTTTCTAACTTCGTGGCTATTGCATGTAGATGAATTTCGACATGCAATAGCCGAGTTTAATGAATTAAACTGAAATTACAATACCTCTAATAAAAAATACCAACATATATGAGATGAGTACAACATTATTTTAAAATCAAAATAATAAAATAAATATTATCTTTGAACCTTCTCTTTGTGTATAATTTCTTGAACTATTTCAGGTGCTGTAATATTTCTGGGAAGAATTATTTTTAAAACTTTGTAAAAATTACGGTGCAGTGATTCCAAGCGAATAAGAATTGATGAATATGCCTTATGTTCTATTTAGAAAATCTGAAGGATCAGCACATGTTCAATAGTAGAATAAACCACTTTACTAAATTAAATAATTATTTTCTCACTTCGGAATGATATATTAAGGATGTACTGGCTATAAGGTCCCTGCCAAACGTTTATGAAATTCGATAAACTGCAATAATTAATTGTATGCAATAACTGACCAAATTTCAATTCTTGTGGGTGATTCAGGAGTATAATACGAATATAATAATCTTTGAAAATTGAAAATCGAATAAAAATTGACAAAGTTTTGCAATTTTTTATTGTTACAAAAATCGAGTCATTAAGTGAATTTTTAATACTGAATACGGCAAAGTGCCAAAGTTTTAATTTTGATTCGATTTTTAATTTCTAAAGCTTATCAATTTTGTGAAATGCAGCTAATGGTAGATTTTCGTTGAAATAATTGTCTTCCAACTAACGGCCAGTTTCCTACTAGTATGGTGTTTAGTTTTCAATGTTTAGGAATAATAAAATTAAATGACACCATTCTTTTATACTCGTTTAACGTTTCTGACATTTATATGTCCCTCATCAGGAATCTAATAAATCACCAACAACGATTTTTCTTTATTATTAAACCAACAATGTAAAGTACAATAATTAAATAATAACATGAAACTTACAATAATTTTCCATAACTTGTCACAGTTGTTAACGGAAAAACAGTCCGCTCGTCAATAACGGTTACAGAGATTTTTTCGCTTTATATACGAGTAGTAAGATCTATAAATATATTTGTGTAATCAAAAGTAAATAAATACATAATCTAGCCGTATCATGCACTACTTGCGTTATGTATGTATTTACTTTTGATTAAATACACATATTTATAGATCTGGTAATATTAGCTCGTCTAGTTAATTTCTAAGTTTAGTCAGGATGTAAGAACTCGTTTCAGGGTATCTGTTGTATTAAAATACATCATTATGTATTTCGCAGACTTCTACCCAGTGAGACATACCTATTTAATAGTTTTCTACACAGTGTAAGACTGACAGTGTCAGCTAGAACATTACATTTTGTATGCATTGAAATTCACCATGTTACAAAATTTATATAGCACATACATTATACAAAAGATTTTTTTGTAAATATATTACTTTAACGTGTACTTATATAATATTACACAATTTTGATTGTTTTACTTCAATCGCTTTGATCCTGGGAACATAGTTAATAGATTAGGCTGTGTAATCTATCTATCTTCTACTTCTTCTACTATATATTAAGAAGCCAAAATGTCCGTCCGTCCGTCCGTCCGGCCACCCATCTTTACCCAGTAGTTCATTTATATAAAGGATTAAGTAAAAGGTTAAGAAAGGGTTAAGCAAGTAGTTAATAAAGGGTTTAAAAGGGGTTTAAAAATGATTGAAAAAAGGGGTTAAAAAGTGTTACGAAAAGGTTTCAGAAAAGGGTTCAAATGGCGAGTTAAAGTATGGGTTAAGTAACAAAAACTTAAATGAATCATGAGTAATCATGTTTAGTATAATTGTTTGTTTATTTCAAAAAATTGCTCTGTGCGTTTATACAGAGTTGAGACTGTCATATTGTTCGCATTAAAATTTTTTGAAATTCTTTAAACAATAAATATACTTTAGATGTACCTATTATACACTTATTAAATATATTATTTTGATATACATCATTAAATATTTGTACAATAACCAATTATGATATGCGCTACTTACTCGCTTTTGTGTAATTGCTGCAATTTTACTTTCTATTATTAAAATTCGTTATCATAACTGATTTTTATTTTTATCTCTAAATGTACCTTGTTAATTATTCTAATAATAACAAATTATTTTAGGTGCTACTTACTCATTTTTGCGTGTAGTTGCTGAAATTTTAATTTCTCCTTATCAAAAAAAAAAAAAATCAGCTGATAAATCAGATGATTTGTCAGATGATTTATCAGCTGCTATATCATGCCAAAATGTCACCTTAGAGTCTGCCCGGATGTTGCCAAAAGTTTACGTAAATTAAATCTCAACTTCTTCAGTATTGGAAATTGCCTATTAGGATGTTTTACTCCCCACATGAGTTCAAAAATGCACGTTTGGAAGCATTTTGCACATGTTTCCTATTTTTAAAAATTTTGTACATGAGATATCAGCTAAGAATCAGCTGACAAATCAGATGAAAAATTATCTGAGATCTCATCGAGAAATCACCTGATTTTTCAGTTGATTTCTCAGCTGATATCTCATGTACAAAATTTGTAAAATTTGAAAAATTGTGCAAAATGCTTCCAAACGTGCATTTTTGAACTCATCTGGGGTAAAAGATCCTAACTGGCAATTCCCAATACTGAAGAAGCTGATTTATAATTATCGTTAAAGTACGTTCGTGGTATTTAAGTTTTTTTGGGAGAAGCGGACATCAAACGAACCAATGTTTAGCGAATATTGTTTTTTTATTTGCCGACGTTTCGGGAGCGTTAGTATACTCCCCTCTTCAGGGCATAAACAGTTATTCAGTCATTAACATAACATTCGGCTCTGCCATTATTTATGTGTGGCAGAGCCGAATGTTATGTTAATGACTGAATAACTATTTATGCCCTGAAGAGGGGAGTATACTAACGCTCCCGAAACGTCGGCAAATAAAAAAACAATATTCGCTAAACATTGGTTCGTTTGATGTCCGCCTCTCCCAAAAAAACTGATTTATAATTTACGCAAGCTTTTGGCAGCATCCGGGTAGAATCTCAGGTGACATTTTGACATGAGAAATCGGCTGATAAATCATCTGACACATCATCTGATTTATCAACTAATTTTTTTGATAGGGCTATTATTCAAATTCGTTATCATTACTAATTTTTATTTTCATTTTTATCTTTAAATGTACCTTATTAAATATACTAATAATAACAAATTATTTTAAGCGCTACTTGCTCTTCTCTTATGTAGTTGCTGCAATTTAAAGTAATATATACATATTTGTAATAAATTCGTAAAGAATATGTTTTATTCTTATTTTTTGAATATAAGAATAAAATGAAATTTAGCGTATCTAATTTTTATGCGCTACTTACACGTTTCCATGTGTAGTTGCTGCTGTTTATAGTACTACTTGATATTATGTTTTATTATTATTTTAAAAATTGAAACATATGAATAAAACGTTAGACGTTATAAAATATTTCTTCGTAGACTATATTATAGTATAAATATCTGCCATTTCATTTCATAATTTAGTTTATGCGTGCTATTATCAGATTTAGAAACAGTGTTACTTACTGAAATATTTGTATGATCTGCAATTGTATTTTCCGAATTACTTAAACATATTATGGATGTATCCGGAACTTTATAAAAGTATTTGAATAAATATTTTATAGAATTAATTGTATTGCAAACTTCAATATTGGTATGTCAGCGAAGTTTAAGTAATAAATACGGGTTATATGGCACAACAAAACGATTGTCTGCAATTCCTTGTTTTGGAAATATAATTTTTTTACCATCATTCCTTCTTTTGGATACCGGATAACTTGCAGTGTTAAAAAAAGTTGTTGCCTCATTATATTGCTTTGGAAAATTTTTTGTACATTTACTTTTATCTTCATTCATACAGGGCGAATTTAAATTTCGATATCCACAAGGACCATGAATGATATTGTTTCACTAATTTGTTCAATTCTGGATACATATTTTCATCTGTAATTTCAGCAGTAACTATACTATCGATTAATTCAGATTTGAAGAATCTATTTTTATCGTCTAAGTAAACCAGCATATGAATATTTGGTAATCCTCGTTTTTGTAACTCAGTGACATATATAAAAGCAATAATTTTCCCAAAAATATTCTTTTCCGTTAATTCAACTTTTAATATATTTATTTTCTCATGAAAAACGCGAGTAACAATATCGGTTTATCGATTGCATTTTCATTTGCATTAAGATTGTCTGCTATTTCTTTCCACTGTAGATTGCAGGTCATAGTTAAAAATAAATCCGGTATTCCAAAATTCTGACATATAGTCATCGAGTCTAAATAATTTTGGAATAGCACGCGGACTTACCGTAAATGACGAGGGTAAAATAATCATTTTTCCTATTAGAGCATTTGCATTTGCAGCTTCATTATGAACATAATACATTAAACCCTTATACATGTCCATTCTAAAAGAATCTTGCTCATTTCTTATATAATATAATCTACAACTTTCAATTTTTGTCCAAGCGTCAACAATAAACTCCTGCAGAGGAAGCTTCCCACCACTTAAACATGGATTAAAAGTCGTTCTAACCCTTAACTTGTAACTATAATATTGTAATGTAGTCATTTTACTTTGTTTAACACTTTTATCATAACATATCAAATAAGGATGTCAACCACATTCGCCACGAGGAAACAAAAGCGGATAAATCATAGGATCTATATGTTTACTTATAATAGGTATCCTACTCGTAACTGAACTTTTAGAATATATACAAATATTTCGTTCGCTTGGAGAAAGACCGTCTTTACCAACATATACTATTGCTACTTCATTAGATGCTACAGCACCATTATTCTTTTTATCAACAGTATTGTTTCGAACCATGTACATTTTAACTCCTTTAGGTAATAACCCACATTTCTCTGCTTTTTTATATTCTTCCATTTCTATCTCATGCATCATTTTATATGCCATAGAATAGGGATTGATAGTACGTATTAAACTATCTAATTTATTTAATAAGTTTAGTGATCGATCTTTACTATGTTATTTGCTAATTCGTTATCTATTAAATATAGTTGCCCGTATTTACGAGATTTATCCCTGTCTGGATTTAATGAATATGAATTATGATAAGATTGTCCGCAAATACGAAAAACTTGTAGTCCCGGAGTAGGAAATGTTACTAATTTTGCACCAAAACTTGGAAATGCCAGTAAATTATTATATATTCTGACGCTATTCATAAAAGTTTTGATTTCTTTACTGTTACTATTTATTAGTTGTTTTAGTTGTTCTGGATATGAGTCTTCATTATTAAATAAAACTTTTCCTTTATGACAACAATTCGTAAAGCATTTCTCAGCATTCGTTTCACAAGCAAAATGTTTTACATCACAATATATACATATTTTATACATTTCTCGTAAATAATTTTCAGTTATATTGTTTTCATCAAAATCATTATTTGCTATAAGGCCAATTTTCCATTTTTTATTGCTACTGTTTCTTGCACTGTAATATTTTCTCGTGCACTATTACGTCGTTTCTTAATTATATTTTTTTTTATAACTTACATTTTAAAGTAGATTTTTCTAAAAAATTTCTCTTTCTAGTGCATTTTTTTATTGTTGCCACTTCATAAGAAGTACTTTGGCAATTTTTTATTTTAACCCCAGTGGGAATATAAACCGTACGTTCCTGTTAAATTTGCGTATATATGTATACGTTCACGTATGTTTGCGTACGTTTGCGTACATTTTGGTTACGATTTGGACATTTTTTACAGAAAAGTACGCGAGCGTACGTGAACGTACGCAAACGTACGTGAACATTGTCAGATGTACGCAAACCTACAGAAATTTGCAGTAACGTGTAAAAACCTACAAGAATGTACATTTATTGAAAAAGTTACTCTTATTATAGGAAGATTTTTTTATTATTGGTACATTTAAATACGTTTTCTTACGCTGGAGTACATTCGTGTATCTATCTGTAGGTGTCCGTACATTTGCGTACATTCGCATATATTCGCGTACGCGAAGATACGCCAACGTATATGAACGTACCTAAATTTGCAGGGACATACACTAATTTACGTTATAGTACTGTGGATTTTTTGCAATCTTAAATGATTTGGTTATCATCTGTAGTGCAATTATGTTCTAAATTTTTATGTTGATTTTCGCTACTGTTCGATTCTTTTAATTGATTTTCTCTATTTTTTTTACATAAGTCTTTTCTCCCCAATGCTTCTTTTACTTTCTTCTCGGTAGTGGAATTTTTACGCCATTCTTTTTGACGCAATGCCTCGTTTTCCTTGTGCTCGACAGTGGCTTCTTTTCGGAAGTTTCTCTTTCGAATAACTTGATCGTCGTTATTTGAATTTTTATCTTTTCTAAGTTTCCGTTTACCACTTGTTTCCTTTAATTGCAATTCTCTATTCGTAATGTTTTCAATTACATTGCTCTGATCATTCTTAGCATGTAATTCTTTATAATTTGAATAAGAATGTATTTTTTTATCACAATTTCTATTATCGATGTTTTCATGCAAATTAACCATTTCAATCACACTTTTGCTTCCTCCTAGAGGAAGCTTTGTGATAGAAAATTTTTGAGTTGTTGTAAAAACATGTTATAATTGTGTTCCGAGGTGTTAGGAATCAAAATACATGATTTTTGAAAAATGTGTGTGTGTGTGTGTGCGTGCGTGTGTGTGCGTGCGTCCGTGAGTGAGTGTGTGTGTGCGTGCGTGTGTGTGTCTGTGTGTCTGTGTGTGTGAGTGCGTGCGTGCGTGTGTGTGTCTGTGTGTGTCTGTGTGCGTGCCTGCGTGCGTGTGTGTGTGTGCGTGTGCGTGCGTGCGTGCCTGTGTGTGTGTGCGCGTGTGTGTGTGTGTGTACGCCTGGATCTCAGCTTCTACACGGTCAATTTTGACCGGACAGGTCTCATTTTTTTTTTGTTTTTTTTGCGTGATGGCGGGTCAAAAATCCGTTTTTTTTATGGGGGCGATGCGTTTTTGTTTTTTTCAAATTTTCGATTTTCTCAAAACTATTTTTTGATTTTTTCTAATGATAGGATCGAGTTATTCAAATCTGATGGATAGCGTTCGAAAGAGAATTAAAATACCTATATTTTCTAAAAAAAAAGAGTTTCTAGCTATCACGGTTCTTTTGTTATTAACAAAAACGTGTTTTTTTTTAGAAGCTTATAACTCCTAAACTTAACTGTCAATTTTTTTGAGAAAAATCATGATAATACAGAATATAAATAGCTATAATCTGTTAAAATTTGAATACATTCTGTATGCTAGACTTTGAGTAAAAAATTGAAGAATGAAAAAAATCAGTTCTGTATGTCCAACGATTACAAGAGTAAAATTGACTTAATGGCTTCAAAATTCATTTTAGAGGTAGATTTTTTATAGTTCTCGGTCGAGTTCTTTGGGCAAAGTGATTTGTTCATAAATTTCAGAGATATTTGAGGTTAAAAATTTGTTGACATTTTTTTTTAATCGTAATTTCTCGGGAACGGCTCTATGTATCTGAACGGGATGGGTGGCATTCGAAAGAGAATTAAAATACCTATATTTTCTAAAAAAAATTAATTGTCTATCTATCACGGTTCTTTAGTTATCATCAAAAACAAAAACGTGTTTTTTTTTTTTTTTAAACTCATAACTCCAATGATGTTATCATCAGTATATTATAAAAGTATATAGTATTGGCGTCAAAATGTAATATGTTTGAATTTTGAAGATTGAATTCTTGAGTTTAAGTATTCAAAACTGATGAATAATTAAAATAGTATAAGAGTAGGTGGCCTTCCGATCGGGGTAGCGTGTAGTGCAGTATGTATTCCGGCCGGGTCCAACAAGCTGTGGGTTAGTCACGAATCCCGCAGTACTACATACACGCCTACACGGTGCGGTGCGTCGTGAGTTGTGCGTACATATAAGAGATTTTCTAGTGCTTTGATAGTTTGTCGCCATATTGGAAATTATAGGAAATTATATCATAGGAAATTATGGATTATTTTGTCCCCATATTGGGAAATATAGCATTTATCTTTTCTTCATGACATCGATATAAATTTGATATAAATAAATAATAAATAAATAAATAAGTTTAAAAATTAACAATTTTTAATATTCATAAATGAATTTAATTATAATTATGCAATAAATTTTGTTATTAAAAATTAATTAAAGGAATCAACAAATTACGGTTGAGGAAGCTACGGGCCAATGAATTGGCAGTGGTTTTTTTTATTATTATAATTTTCTGATTGTATTTTATACAATTTACTATAATTAGTAATATTTATTGAAATTTCTAATTGGTTTCCTAAGTGTTGCAATTGCGACATACCATTAGTGCAATATGTTCCATTTGAATAATTATTGATTCTGCTACCTTGTACTTTGTTATGGACTATTGGAAACACTTGTATTTCATTTCGTTTGAATATATTAATTAAATGATTTCTCATTTTTCTTTCCTCAAAAATAAGATTACAGGGGCAAACTCTATTAGAAATTGATATTGCAAATGCAATTGCAAACAGACCACAATTATATGGTTGTTGTTGGAGTTGAACTGTTTCATACATGATATTTAATGATTGACGATATGGAAATAATCTATTTATATATTTTTTATGATCCTCTTGTAATTCTCCATTTAAACTGTCATAGACTCTTAAAACTCTCGTATTGTACCAAATACAACTCCAATGTCCTTTATTATTATGACCATGAAATAAAATTGGTATAAATTTATTATTATCGACGTTCGGATTTATAAATTGTAATGTATGCACAAAAAGAGTGCATTGCATATTAGAAGATGGCACCATATTCACAAACCTTGACATGTAAGTCATTTAACATTCCACTTTTTGTGTACAACTCTGTATATCTTTGTACATTTCTCTATATTTCCGTACTTTTCTGTACATTACTGTGTATTTGGTTTGGTTTTCAGACAAAATTACAGAAATATACAGAAATGTACAAAAATGTACAGAAATGTATAATTCTAAAAAACAAAATAAAAAATTAATTAAAAAATCCTTAAAATTTGTAATTATAATTAAAATAATAAATTTATATTTGGAAGTTGGATTTGATAAGATCAGCAAAGCAATAAAATTCTAAAAAAACAGAAACAAAAGAAAAAATCGATCTGTCAATGGGAATAGAACCCGCAACATTTAGATTACTAAGCAAACTCTTTGCCAACTGCGCCACTAAACAGTAGTTATGTGTGGTAATCCGAATCGCGCTCATATGATACCTTAAGGATGTACTGGCTATAAGGTCCCTGCCAAAAGTTTGTGAATTCTATAAACTGCAATAATTAATTGTATGCGATAATTGACCAAATTTAAGTTCATGTGGGTGATTCAGAAGTATAATGCGAATATAATGAGCTTTGAAAATTGAAAATCGAATAAAAATTCACAAAGTTCTGCTATTTTTTATACTTACAAAACAGTCATTAAGTAAATTTTTAATAATGAAAACCACAAAGTGCCAAACTTTTAATTTTCATGCGATTTTTAATTTCTAAAGCTTATAATATTCCTGTCATGATTTGTAATCGATCGCGAGCATTTAAAATTGTCTATTTATTCTACATAATTTGTTATTGTTGTTTTAATATTAGTCACTTAACTTTTAGCAGGGACTGTATGAGAAATAAACTGCAATAACAAGTTCTGTAGGATGAATAGACGATTTTCAATGCTCGCGATCGATTACAAATCACGATAGGAATATTATAAGCTTTACAAATGAAAAATCGAATGAAAATTAAAACTTTGGCACTTTGTCGTTTCCATTATTAAAAATTTACTTAATGACTCTGTTTTTGTAACTATAAAAAATAGCAGAACTTTGACAATTTTTATTCAATTTTCAATTTTCAAAACTTATTATATTCGTATTGTATCCACAAGAACTTAAATTTGGTCAATTATCGTATACAATTAATTTTTGCAGTTATCGAATTCGCAAGCATTTGGCAGGGATCTTATAGCCAGTACATCCTTAAGTATTCTAATCAACACATTACTAAATTCATTCTGAATTTAAAAAGAATAATGATTCTAAAATTCATAAATGTGATTTATGTTTAAATGTTAAGTTGAAAGTTAGGTATTCAGATTGTATACTGTGTATTATTACAGGTTATGTTATGAAGTTAATGTCGCTAAAGCATCTCAAAATGATAGTCATAGGGGCATGCATAAATGATTACGTCATATTTTAATAAATGCTATTTATGTATGTTTCTGTTATTATTTTTTAAATTATTCGTTTTTCTATGAAATATATCAGTTAACTTAAGTTCATTTAATTTCATAAATTAATGTTTCATATAGTTCTTTTAGTAAAGTATATTTCTGTATATTTCTGTACATTCCTGTGCACTATTATACATTTTTGTATTTTTCTGTACATTTATAGATAAAATACAAAAATGAAACAAAAAAATACAATTGTTTTACAGAAATTTACAGAAATATACAGAAATATACAGAAATGTACGAAAAAATACATTTTTACTTCTGCCAGGGAACTGAGCGAGTCCTTTTTCGGTTATGTATATTTACTGCCGTTTGACGTTATTTAATGATATACACGAATTTTCGTTTAAGTCACTGTAAACCAATTATTATTACGGAATATCTTATATATTATAAATGTATTTCTTTCGTTGTATTTGTCATTAATTAAGAATTTTTTGTTTATTCGAGACTTTCTTAGTTGAAGCAAGAATTTTCTATAATTTTATGTTTGTTTTATTTAATTTTTAAGTCACTTTGTTACTATTAAAATACTTACGCTTAAGTAATGAAATTTGGGGAAATAAAATTAGACCGCTAAACATATTTATGAAAAAAAAAAAAATTTATACACCACAAATAATTATGTATTTTAAGCCGACTAAATGGTAACAGCAAAAAATCTTTAAGTATTGATACTATTGTAAATGATAAAAATGAATGTTTGCTAAACTCTACACCAGTGTATACTCAGTGCACACAACATAACACACAGAACGTAACAAGAACAAAGCAGATTTTTAAGAATAAATGTCAATAAAATGAGAAATATTTAAACTAAAAATATAGTCTACGAAGAAATATTTTATAACTGTGACGTGGATTTTCACGCTTAATATCCCCTATATGTATAAGCCGGCTGCCTCCCCGACACCTTGCCCGAAAATGCACTCACTGCATCGGGCTAATGTGTAATTGTTTTGTGTGTTGAGGAGAGGAGCATCCAACACGGCACGACGACGACACCTGTCGCGCACACGCGCACACACCCACACGCACACCCACACCCACCCACCCCCACACACACACACACACACACACGCGCGCGCACGCACGCATGCACACACACACACCTACCGACCTGCACTGGCAGCAGGATTGCGAGCGAGGCGACGATGCAGACGACGATGATGGCAGCTGTGGCGAAGAAGAAGCAGGGCGAAAAAAAGCGAGCCTCGTGTCCGCGCGCTCGACACCGACTCGCTTGGTGTATAAAACAGCTGAGCCGACGCTGGGCGCGCCCACGAGGTCTCGTCCGCAGCCGTGACATTCGAAGCGATGGCAACGATCTGAGCAGCGAGCCCGGGTGAGAGACACACTCATACACCACATACAGTACACAACACTAACACTAACACTAACACGGAGCACACGAGACACGGGCACGATATTAGAGACTTCCGAAGCCCCAGGACACACGGCTTCGGGGCAGAAATGCGAGCCAGAGAAAGCACATGTTCCGCGGGATACACGCGTGCGCGAACGACCGGCGGGAGCTGCGCACCGCGAGCGAGAGACTGTCTGTGCCCGATGGGAGTGAGTGAGAGAGAGCGAATGCGGGCGAGTAGGAGTGCGAGAGACAGAGAGAGGGAGCGAGGAATATACCGGCGACGACGGCCCGGCGAGCTGCATGTACGAGTATGGCGCGAGAGAGGGGAAGAGAGTGGATAGCCTAGCGATGAGAGGGAGAGAGCGAGAGAGGGAGAGAGCACTGCATAGCAGCGACAACAGTAGCTACAGCCGGCCGAGAGGAGCGGGCGGGGGTAAAAGGCAGAACGGCTGTAGTCCGGGCTCCCAGCCCCGCGCCGTAATTACTCCTACACTACACAGCTAGCAGAGAGCGCGCGCGCGCAAGAGAGAGAGAGGGGGGGGGGAGAGATAGAAGAAACAGCGGAGCGAGAGAGTGAGAGAGAGAGAGGGGGGAGAGATAGAAGAAACATAGCGGAGTGAGAGAGGGAGAGAGAGAGGGCGAGGCTGACTATAGCCGGGCAGTCAACGTGCGGCCATGTGTCGAGACCGACATAGCGAAGAGGAGAGGGAAGCTACACGATAGCGGCCCCTGCGCACTCCACCACAACGCGCAGCTGTCTAGCAGGCTGCGCGGGGGAGTTGTGTACAGAGCGGAGATGCCTATGCTATTAAAGCTGCGCCTCCATTGACTTTACCATTTTTGAATCAAAATTAATTCATAAAGAGCGCGCAGGTACAAGTTGGGGAAATCGGCGTGACGCCAGTCAGGCCGACCCAATCACGTACCGACAAGAAGCGTGGTGACTCCTGGTTGGAGCAAGCAGAGCCGGCGTAAAAGCGTGATTAGTAGCCAATAAGGAGCGCAGAGGATCGTGAAGAAGACGGAAGGAGAGCGGAGAAGAAGGAAGAGACGCCAAGCCATCTTGGCGCCATTCTCGTATGAGCCAGGCTAGAGTATAGGCGTGCCGTCGAGTCTCAGAGTGAAATAGTTAGAGAGAGAGTAAAGTGAAGTAGTGTAGAGAGTAAGATAGAGAGGGAGAGTAGTGTGGAGAGTGTTCAGGAGAATAGATGCGAGTTCAAGAAGGAGTTGGAAGTTGAGTGGAGAGAAAAATGTAGCGAGGTGTTTGAAGAGGAGAGTGGCGAGTAGTGCGAGTGAGGAGAGAGGTAACCAGAGAGCGAGAGACGAGTATAGCGTCGGGAGAGAGAGCGAGAGGAGAGAGAGAGAGACGATCCAGCAGCAGCTCACCGGTGCCGTCGTCAACCTGCGTGCGGTAAGTGTCATTCCTAGCTATCGCCGAGAGGCCCTTCTTTCTGTCCCTCGGCTCTAGTAGATTCGCGGTTATGTCAGCGAGTGTGCGTGTTTAAGGGAGAAGTGCGGGTCTCTCGACCGATTTAGCTCGCGAATTAGCGAAACGTGAGTTACGCGGGGTAAGGATGATGCGGAACAGGAATAGGTGGCGAAAGGGGGGGACTGCGTCAAGGGAGATTGCTGTAATATCGGAGCGCGCGAAGATCTATTGCCGAGTGTGTGCTGTACAAAAATTCAAGTTAATTAAACTGGTTGAAAGCTTAATTTTGTTGTTCATTTGTGAGTGTTGTGTTACGTATGTGGTCCGTTCTCGCGCTTTTCAGCTTCACCGTGGGTTTTAGCCGCCCTGGCTGTCGTTCGTGTCGGCGCGCTCAGGAGAGGAGTCTCATCATCGAGGAGGTAGCCGGTGCTCGGAGCCTGGCGCTCATTAAATACAAATTTGGCTCAGGGTAAAATCTTTGGCATTGTGCGGGGCAATTTCGCAATATTACATAACTTATAACTTATAATTATATTTTATAACTGCAGCAACTATACATGAAAACGTAAAAGTTGCGCTTAAAAATTACATATGATAAATTTATCATACTAAAGTATATTTGCAAAATAATGATTATAATTTGTACAGATATAATAAATTTAAATAGTAAAAAGTAAAAATGCAGTAACTACATGCAAAAAAAGTCCGTGTCGCAAAAAATAATTGGTTATTATAAATATATTTCATAAAGTCGTATAAAAATAATAATTAAACATATTACTTACAAATTCATTACATATGTGTATATATTACCATAAATTGCAGCAACTACACGTAAAACCGTCTGAGTAGCGCATTAAGTAATTCGTTATAATATAAAAAAAAGGAATTTAAATAATAAAAAGTTAAATTGCAGCATCTACCCGCAAAAGCGAGTAAGTAGCGCATAAAATAATTGGTTATTGTAAATATATGGAATAAAATATATTTAAAAATAAAAATTAGATATGATAACGAATTTTAATAATAAAAAAAACAATTTCATCAACTTTACACAAAAACGAGAAAGAAGCGCAAAAATAATTGGTTATTATAAATATATTTAATAAAGTATATCTAAAAGCTATCTGTATTGAGTATATCTATTAAGTTATTTGTTAAAGATACCGAAATTTAAACATATTGAAAAACATAAAATAAACATGTAATCCATCTTATACAGCACATAAATTCCACTTTTAAATTAATATATTTGAATTAATATATTTTGTTATAACAGTAGCCATTTTTATGCAAAATTTTAAATATAGACAATACAGGTAATTAAAACATTTATAATATCATTCGACAAAAAAAACATAATTAAGCCGAGGGTTGTCATTTTGGTTGTCAAAACAGTAAGCTAACATAATTATATATTTTACCAACTGTAACGCGTGCGCGAGTTAGGTAATTCGGGATTCGAATTACCCGCGCCGAGCAGGCATGCTCACTGGGGACGCGAGCGCGCGAGCATCCCGACCGGATTAAAACGGTCTCGCCACGCGTAATATGCCCGTCGCGTACCCGCGAAGCTGCTACGGCACTTAAATTATTATAAACAATCATTAAATGTTATAGTTGTCTTTATAATCACAAATAGGTGGTATTAACTCCATCGCATAAAAAAGATATATACATTTACAGATTTTGGAGTTTTTAATACCGGGTCTGGTATCAGTTTTATTAAATTAATTTATTTAAATAATTTCTTTAAACAGAATAAGTCAATATTCAACTTTTTTAAGACAATGATTTGTGATTTAAGTTTTTTAGGAAAAGTATCGCGTTATTGAGAGCACCTTAGCGTTGACATATAATCGTCCTGTTTATGTACAAATTCTTCGACACCTTGCTGTATGTAAACATGCGCAACTCTCAGTACTGAGCCTAACATTTTTATAAAGACAACTATAACATTTAATGATTGTTTATAATAATTTAAGTGACGTACAACGTATAACTTTGGTAATTTTTCACAAAAAAAATTAAATCGGAGATCATTATCTTCAAAGGTTAGATTTTGCCATAATTTGTTTAATGAAATTATTAAAATATATTACATTTACAAAAGTAATACCATTTTTTAGATAAGTAGTTAGAAAAACATGTAAATCCATATGCATATGTATGAAAACCCCATAGGTGATCGTCTAATATATGTCAACTGAACAGGTATACCAAATTTTCGTGATAACCCTGTTGAAAATATCCATGTGGATTTTACACTGATTTCCACATGGAATCGATATGGAATCCATATGAAATCTATACGGATTCCATATGGATTCCATGTCGATTCCATGTGGAAATCAGTCCCAAATCGTCCTGTGGACTTCCACATGGAATTCCATATAGATTTCTATATGAATTTTTCTACAAAAATTTGTAAAACCAAATCCGTATGGATTTCCATGTAGATTTCCATGGGGAAATCCAGGTAAAAACGACATGATCCATATAGATTTCCACATGGATTTCCATATGATAATTTTAATGTTTATAAAAATGTTTATTTATAAAATTGTTATATTTTTTTTTACTAGGATACATATTTTTGACAACAAGTACTGTAGAATCTTTTCGAAGAATTACATAAGAGGAAATTATAGTTTATAATTTTTTATGATTTACTGATATGGTAAAAAACGTATCCCTAGTAAAAAAATTTAAAAATTTTATAAATAAACATTTTTATAAACATTTAAATTACCACATGGAAATCCATATAGAAATCTATATGGCTCATATCGTTTTTACCTGGATTTCTCCATGGAAATCTACATGGAAATCCATACGCATTTTGTTTTACAAATGTTTGTAGAAAAATTCATATAGAAATCTATATGGAATTCCATGTGGAAATCCACAGGACGATTTGGGACTGATTTCCACATGGAATCGACGTGGAATCCATATGGAATCCGTATAGATTCCATATGGATTCCATATGGATTCGATGTGGAAATCAATGTAAAATCCACATGGATATTTTCAACAGGGAATGGTCTAAAACTGCAACGATTTCATGTTAATAATCATTATACAGAAATTCGGGGGAAACGGTTTCTGAGAAAATTCTATAAAAGGAGTCCAAATCTGCTGTCATTAATAGTTTTCATGCAAAATTCATGTGAAGCCGATATTTTGACCATTTCTTTGACGTTTCCGCCCACTGTGGGCCCAGCCTTGCGCATGCGAGTCAAAGAGAGACAGAGAGATAGAGAGAGAGAGAGAGAGAGAGAGAGAGAGAGAGAGAGAGCGAGAGAGTGAGAGAGCGATCACGCGCCGCGTGAGCCACACGAAAGAGACAGCGAGCGAGAAGCCGGCAGCCAGCCCGCCTGCCGATCCAAACCAGCGAGTGCGAGAGAAAGACAGAGAGAGCGCAACTACTGAGCCAGCGGCCTAACGGCACTGGTGGCAAACGGGCAGAGCATAGCAGTGGTTGGCTATGTGTATCTGCCCATTTTCGTGGCTGGCGTATGCAAAGACGTGCGCGTCGCAATAATGCCAGATCTAGACACGGAGTGCTACTTGGGGGTAAACTTCATTCTGAAGTTTAGCGCCGTCTGAGGCCCCACAGACAACATGCTGCATCTCAACGATAACGATGCAAGCGTAAAGTTAGAAGTAGCCGCCATAACCGCAAGCAACACCGTGTCCGTAGCAGCTATAGGGTTGGCGGATCCAACAGAGGAACAGCGCAAAGAGGTAGCAGATTTAGTAGCTCAGCTGATCGCAAACAGCCTGGCACCACTAGGTTGTACTTCCTGTATCGAGCATGCAATAGACATCGGGTCTACAAGACCCATTAAACAGAAGTACTACCCTGTATTTCAGAAACTCGAGGAAGAGGTGCACAAACAGTTGGGAGAAATGCTAGTCGCGGGAATAATACGACGCCCCTTACGAAGACTGGCACGTCTTCTTCGCGCTCCGCGAAGGGTAGCACGTTTGGAATTTACTCCACGAAGAGTGGCACGTTTGGACTTAACTCCACGAAGAGTAGCACGTTAGGCATTTACTCCGCGAAGAGTAGCACGTTTGGAGTTTCCTCCGCGAAGAGTAGCACGTTCGGAATTTTCTCCGCGAAGAGTAGCACGTTTGGCATTTCCTCCACGAAGAGTAGTACGTTCGGCATTTTCTCCGCGAAAAGTAGCACGTTTGGCATTTTCTCCGCGAAAAGTAGCACGTTTAGCCCCTGTGTGTATTTGTGTGCATATGTGTGTGTATGCGGGTGGGTTATTTAGGTGGGTGGGTGATTGCAATAAGTAAAAAAGGATTATTCAGTGCATTATTTATATTTAAACTTGATTTTCGCCTATAATATTTTTATAGAATTTTTGAAATTCTGTAGGTATTAAATTTTTCTGTAGCAAAGTTTTAAGATGAGCTTGTTTTTTTGTGTTTAGAATTATTTTTTCACTGTAAGCCCTTTGTAATGGATACGCAGATATAGTTTTCGTAGCGACATTTTTTTTAAACATTTTAACGCAACTTGAATCTTTTTCAAAATCATACTTGACGGAAATGAAAGATTGCTGTGGCGCAACTGAGATTTCTCTCAAACTTGAGATTTTTACATTTCGCCAAAAAAAAATTTTCTACAAGATCTGCAAAATTGAAAATTTCACTCTGTTTCACTTCATGGACAGCGTATGGTTTGTTTATTTTGCACTCTGTAATCAATCTGCACCATTCTTGCTGGATATAAACAGATTTATGTTTGCAGTAATTCTCTATGCGAGCATGCATCGAGTCACCTGCACACTGCGTGTGGCCAACTTCCAGAAATCTTAAAATATAAGAAAGAATTGAATGTCAATATATAAAATTCAGATTATTTCTGTTAATTCATATTTGTTTTAATTCATAATAGTACCTTGCATACCAAGGGCGGAAAGCTGGCCTTCAAAATTATTTTATTCCACACTTGACCAAAATGGCCACCTTTTGCCTCTAAAAATCGGGGCGGGTCTGATTTGCGGTTCGAAAATAAAATTTGCGGGTCAAAAGTACAATTTGCGGGTCGAAAGTAAAAATCTCTTATAACTATATGTTTTCAAACATTTCAGATTATGTGTATTTTGTTTACATCTTATTTGATGTTTCTGGATCTTTGCCTAACTTTTTTCGAATTCATATCTTGCATACCGAATACTTGGTTGACACTTTGTGTCCAAAGCTCGTTTTCGGACACGTTTAAATAAAAAAGTTTATGCTAAATCAAGCTTTGTACACGGGGTATCAAAAAATACTGTATGACAAAAAAGATTAAAATCACTTTTTTGCTCTTGTATCGAAGTGTACTATTTTGTAATACATGTACGATTTTCTTTCCTTTTTACCCACTGTTTTATGTGCAATTGTCTGTATGTATGCATGTATGTATCAATAGTGTATTATAGTTACCGTGTTGCAAAAAAATCATTCTAATCTCATTTTACAAAAACCAAAGTATACAAAATCCATACATACGGCACACAAAATAAAGTGCATATGAAAGGCTCATTGGCTTTTTTATCTCACCTCCGATACCTACAATATTACAAACTCCATGTTCGATCTAAAAAAGACTACTTTACGCCCTTGGTACACAATCTACTATTAATGTTTATGATTTATAAGGAGTATGATATGAAGAGTTTTACCTGTGAATAATCTGTACATTAAAATCAATTGCAGCCTTTATGTACATGAGTAGTATATGGGCGGATATAGGGCATGGCGGCCGTTCAAGATGGCCGCTGGGCGGATATAGGGCACAATCGGGTCCCCTCGGCGGCGCTCGGCGGTGGTCGTTCAAGATGGCCGCTGGTCAGGTATAGGGCACAATCGGGTCCCTTAATGAGCGTCGTCAGGGGGGTAATTAGTGGTGATAATTAGCGGCTGTGAGCGAGAGGCCAGAGCGGGCGGTGGGAGGACGCCGCACGGTGGTTGCGTGGGTGAGGCTGCGGGGAATCGGGTTGTAGCGGGTGATGGTGAGCGGGCGGTGGGTGATGAGTGGTGAGCGTATGTGATGAGTGGCCGCGTGGATGGCGGGTGAGGCTGCAGGGAAAGCGGATGGTAGCGGGTGATGCTGCGGGGAATCGGGTTGTAGCGGGGTGATGGTGAGCGGGCGGATGAGTGACCGCGTGGGTGGTGAGCAGGCGGTGGGTGGAGAGTGGTGAGCTGATGTGATGAGTGGCCGCGTGGGTGACGGGTGAGGCTGCAGGGGAAGCGGATGATCGCGGGTGATGGTGAGCGGGCGGATGGGTGGCCACGTGGGTGATGAGTGGTTAGGGTGCGGTCGAGTCTCTCGGAGAGCGCCATCATGGGGTAATTAGTGAGGGTCATTAGCATGGCTGTGAGGTTTCAGGTAAAAGAAATATATACTTCGAGAAAATACATTTAAAATTATTTTTATTGAATATTTAAATATTACATATAGTTAAGAACAACATAATTTTGATTTACATGATTGTACATAAAGTTTTCTATTTTTTCTACAGCCATTACCTATATGATAATTAAATTTATTTTTACAATTATTACGTAATATGCCGCGAATGCGAATATAAAAACGATCTGCAATTCTATCGTTTCTTGAATAGTTTGATGTAAATAATTTACAAAATTTTTCTAGCGAATATCCTCTTTTCATATAATCTAAAAACATTAAACTAAACTGACCACATACTTTAGAATTTAAACTTTGTAATTGCTGTGTATTCCATCTGTATGAGATAGTATTTCGTTGTAAAGATTTTAAATGTTGAGGAACTACTGGAGGCATTCCATAGCTGTCGAAAAAAACTCCTCGTCCTCGCTTGTCTATGAACATAGCGACCCAATGCGATCCTGGTTGTGTGTGTATATCTGTGTTAAATACACAGCTCGTCGGTCTCGTCAATACCTTCGGAATCTTGTCCGCTGGAAATACACCTGGTGATTGTACTTTTAATAGCTGAAGAGCATCCCGTATCTGAATGGTGTTCATTTTGTTGTTTATACGGGGATTTGATGGTTCTTGGAATATAATATTTATTTTCGTCGATGTTCTCGTATATGTGTTCGTCTCCTTTGTTGTGTGGTGTAGGAGGTCTGTTCTTGATTTTTCTGCTTGGCTTTGTGGGTGTATTAGATAAATCCTGAGGCTCATTCGAGTCAGGTTCTGCATATGTACTGTACGATACACAGTCGGCGACTGTTCGGTAACCAGATGTTCCCCCTATATTTTCGTAGTGATGTCTATTATGATAACTATTCAATGTTGACATGAGAGTAATGTTTTGATTAATCCAGTATTTGATTCTTACTGCATTATTCAACGCGCACATAAATGCCTGTGTACATTGAGCACCATGAAAACAACAAAAAATTTCGCTTTTATTTAGTTGATGCAGTGGAGGGCAGTTATAATTTTCCAAGTTCTCAACATGTCGTGTAGTAATACTTTGAATAACAGCGCTTTCTTGTGAGCCTTTTACAAAAATCTGTCTTGCCGAGCGTGTTAGCTCACGTAAATTTGCATAAAGCTGTCGATGAGGTATATCCCCGTCAAACCATTCTATACCATGATGATTACTAGTGAGCCAGTTATTGAAGACTTGAATTTTAATTGGTAAGTCACAGAATGAATGAGGCGCTGCTGCTATCCAGTGTGCGATGTACTCTTTTCCTAGAGCTACGACAGCTACTTCCTTTAGCACGAACTTATTATGACTGTCGCGGAAGCCTAGAACCTCGATAATATAATCCATTTTTGTAAGCGGGTTGTTCGAGCGAGGTGAATGCGTTGAAAGCTGAATGCCTTCTACACTGTATGGTCTCAAGCTATTTTCATTTTATAGGGTAGACTCAGAACTTTCTAACTTTTTTCAAGGTAATTAACAGTAATTTGATAATATGGAAAATACCTTAAACTATGAATCACGTAACTTTCAAAAATATTTAAGCTGAAAAATCCATAATAATTTGACGTGATGAGTGTATTTCGAGCACGTTATCATATTCTGTATAAACAACGCGATTAACAGAGTGTGATAAAACTTTACCAAATCGTAATTCTAAACGTACAGAGCCAGTTTTTACCAAATTTCAATGTGCATTACTATTTGCCGAAAGATCAGGTGTTAAATCAAAAGCATACAGACAATAACCATGTGGGTATGATTCTCTTGAAATATTGTTTCCTTCGTTTGCAAAATGAATGCCTGTTCCACTAAATAAAGTCTGGAATGCATCAGAATACGTAGTCGGGTATTCAGGTTGAATGGGTTTACTGGGGACTTGCATACCATCGACAGTTAGTGCAAGGTAAGTAAGGTCAAAATGTTGAAAATTAAATGGATTCTCTTTTTTATCTCCGTTAAATGCCTTATTCGATACAAAACCAATTATAATTCGTTTAGGTAACTGGCCCAAAATTATATTATCTAACGTTTCACCACTCGAGTTAGTGTGTAGTGTAAATGATTTAACTTCTACACGCGTTAAAGGGTATTTAGCGGTCCCTTTCGTAAGTGCTTTAGAATGAGCTAGGAGAAATCCTGGATTAATCTTAGCTCGTCGTACCCTTAATGATGCTTCTAAAAGGCGTACTTTTATATTCTCAATTTCATAATTGATTAGGCAGAACACGTCTTTCGAGCGAATAAGCCTGACTCTCATTTCTACACCGTTAAGCAGAAATTTTTCTTGATTAAAAACATCACAATGTAGATGGCCTAGCAAATCCAGAGTTTTCCCTCCTTTTATAAAGCTATTACGTTTTTTAGCTCCCATATTAGCGGATAAATTTGGAGAAGTTGCGGTTAGTTTCGTTAAAGGTGCGTTCATCTGCCCGGGTGTGTCTTCGTACCATAAAGATGAAGTTAAATGTAATTTTTTAGCCTCACTGCTGTAATTTAATAATGTTTCAATATATGCGCGATACGCGTAAGCATTACTTGGAGGCGATACTGCTTTTTGATTGAAAAATACGTCGACTTGGTTAAATAAACTGTGTAAAAAATTGTTTACTGGAGCAACTAAAGTATCCTCTTCTATTTCTTCACCATTTTGCTCAAGTCGTAGACGAAGACTAAGCATTGTATGTGCTAAATCAATGTAATCCTCAGAATTTCCAGGTATAAGAAATTCTAAATACGAGTTCTCTGAAATTGTAGTAACAGGTTTGTATTCAATCCATTGAGTAGATTCTATAGATGTTTGTGTCGGTGGTAGTGTGAACAAATCCAATTCGGATTTTGTACACTCACATGAGTGGGTGTGTAAAAAAGCCATTTTTGTTATTATGCCGGTCCGAAAATATCGCTAACTGGGCGTTTCTTTTTATTTTTCTTTGATTTTATTTTCTTCGATTTTTTTTTATTTTTCGATTTACGCCCTCATGCACGCGAGACGTTAGCCTCTTACGACGTTTGGTTTTTGACTGATTCTTGCGCTTACGTACCTGTCTTTTATAGCCAGATCCCTGCATTAGACTTTCTATTTTCTCTTCTGCTTTGCGTTTCAGCTTATTACCAGACTCATGAACTCTACTTCGTAATGACTCTTTAAATGGTATTTGATGAGAACTAACATCGTCAATAATATTCATACCAGCTCGGAGAGCTTCTTTACCCACTGCCCGCGCACCACGTTTTAAAAAGGGAGTGCCTTACGAAAAAGACCACCGAGAAATCTACCTATCCCACCGTGTCCTCTCTGAAATGGAGCCCCTGCGTAAACTTGTTCAATGCCTCCATTTCCAACCTGAGCATCGTAATATTCTATGTAATGACTCATTTTTAAATTTTTAATTTTTAATTTTAATTTTATTTTTATTGATACTTCAATGAGCCCGTCTAAAATGAAGCGTCACTGTTGAAGTTCCACACTCGAATGGTACAACACGGCCAAGGTTATCTCTTATATCTATTAAAACAGTTCTAAAACTATTTCTTATAACGGGAGCGTAACTCACAGGTGTAAAAGTGTGATGCTGATTGGTGCCAAAAACATAATCTTTGTAATTCACAGGCGCTATACGTAATAGAGGTGATTGTACATCTCCAACTATACAAGGTTCACAAATATCCGAATAAATAAATAGTTGACGTGGCATAGCATTTAAAACATTTGCAGGGCGAGTAGCTACAGCCGGATTGGAATCTACATTTAAATAACTTTCCACATCGACAAAACCAAGAATATCTAAAATGGCACGGCTTATTTTTAACGAATGTTCATATTTACATGTTTCAGGTGTGCACGTTCTCTCGGCAAATACAAAAGTATTATTATGTTCTACTGAAAATCTAAATATAATATGAATACCGTCTATTGCAGTGTTTAGTACTTGTAGAAATTCCACAATGTTTACGTATATCCCATAAGGAATTTTACATTTTTTCACAATAATGTCATTATTTGTGGCATTATGTGTATCTCTAAATATTGGGGATAAATTATACGTAGCTGCAATGTCTCTTTCTTCTTCACGGATATGTAGAAATGAGCGAGGAAAATGAATTTCTGTTATACCCACTTCCCAATTACCGTGTAAATTAACTTCTTGAGGTAGCTTGGTTGTATAACACGCAGTAGTATTATCGGGGAATATGTTCATGCTACTGTTACTCGGTAGAACCATATAAAATTGATTTTTCATTTTTTAGATATTTTGCACGTCTGAAGCCAGCACCCAAGAATTAAATGTAGTCGGGTATCCCACCCAGCTAACAAAATATTTTTTTCTCGAAGCAGTTCCAGTCGTTTTTAGAATCTTATCAATTTTATAACTTGCATTCGATATATTTTTATCAATAACTGATAGCTCTTCTTCATAAAATATTCCATCTACAGTTTCACCGTTCAAGTCTTCTATTTCATAAACAGGTGGTTTTCTATGTTTTAAAACACGGATTATTTTAAAAATTTCTTCGGACCAATTAGCCATATAACCTTTCTCAAAGGTTCCTTTCGTTCGACTGATACGAACTAGATTACCTACAACGTATTTAGCCTTTCTCTCGACTGTTTTGTAACGAGAATCCATATTTTTCTTGGCTATAGAAGCATTAAAAACTGTCACACATGACGGCGCCATCTTTATAGTAGAATGATAAGCATTGTTGTATCCTGTAACAAGATCTTGTAAAACATCTATGTAACGTCTTGAATTTTTGTATGTAAAATATCGCCACATTTTTTCTTTGAGTGTACGATTAAACCTTTCAACAATCGCAGCCTTAATGTCAGGGTTACGGGTTACACGGTGAAGAATATTTTCAGATTTTAAAAACTGCTGCATAACTGTACCTGTGAATTCTTTCCCTTTATCAGTTTGAAATAATCGCGGAACTCTTTCACTACTTCTAGAAAGTATGTTTTTGAATGCCTTAGTAACTTGTGAGCATGATCTATCTTTTAACGGCTCTACCCACACGTATTTACTTAAAATGTCAATAACAACGAGTATGTATGAAAATTCATCATTATATGATTTCAATGAGCAAAGTTCTATAAGATCACCTTCCCATGCAGAGTCGATTTCATTGACTGTATAATGAAGTCTTTGAAATTTTCGATGTACTGGCTTATGTAAAGTATAAGCATCTTGAGCACGTAACTATTTATAAATTTTATTTTATCTACCTTGTTTCTTATTTTATGTACAAGACGTCGTGCACCTGCAAATCCGACCTCGTTTGACGGTTCATAGTAGATTTTACAAAGTTCTCCATTTTCGTCGCCAGCCATTTTTTTTTGTTTTTCTTTTTTTATTTTTTTTATTTTATTTTATTTTATTTTATTTTTTGTTATTTTATTAGAAAGACAAAGTTAACCATCCACCTTTTTGATTTGGATATTTTTTACTTTTCTGTCTAGTGCTCCTCCTTCTAGTTATTACGAATGAACCATCCCCATCACTAGCAGCCTCTCTATTTATAACAGTATTCTCACCATCTGCTTCACTTTCAAGAGATGCATTGCTTATGCGGTTTCTAGGCATTGGCGTGGAGTTATGTATGTATGCACCAGATGTATGTAAACACGAATCTGAAAAACTCGCATGAGGTGTTGAAGATGATATATTATTAAAATGTTGTGCTGCCTTATACAAACTCGTATTTCCAATAAATTCTAGTGGCATTCCAATGTCTCGTAAAAACCATGAAAAATGTTCTCTACCAATGGCTTTTATACCTTTTCTACTACGAACAACATCATTTATAAGATCTATAATATTTGAACCATCGAGTACTCTATTGTCAATAGAAACTATTCCTTTATTGTTCCATGTAATGCGTGAGGATATGCCTGGATTTTTTAAGTACTGCATCAACAACTCAGCCTTACGTCTGTACGTCACGGGTACAGGTGATGTTATTGTATCAATACTTACACCGGTTAATGTTTCTTGTTGAATTTTTAACTCAGCGGTGTTAACACTATTTCTCAAATTTCCCAAATAAGTTAAATACCGTTGTAAAGTTTGTTGATATTTTATCCATTTTGTACGTTCGTCAAATTCATTCGATTTCAGAATTTCACTCATTTCAGAATCCAATCTTGTTAAATGGCTGCCAAGTGTTTGAGTTGTTTCAATATTTTTACTGTTTTCATATTTTTTATTACCATTTTGTAAATTCCCAGTTTCACATGTTCCAAAAAGTTTACCAATACTATCTTGCGGTACAAGAACCATTTTCCTGGCGTGTTCCATTATTACTATTATTATTATTATTATTTATCAGAGCGATAAGGTAAAAGAACTGATAAAACAGTTGATAATACAGGAGCCAGCAAGGCTGTGAGAAAACCCTCACCTTTCTGAACAATCAAACGTTTTTTACTTTTCCAGGAACGACAGTTTTTATCACACAATTTTCTTAATATGTGTCTATGTTTTATTAATTTTTTCTTTTGGGCTGATGTGAGAGTAATTGTACCTTTTAATGTATTTAATGCACACTCGCAAATACCTTTAATCATACGATGATTTGCCGATTTTAAAATAGTCTTTCTCTGTTGTTTGTTTAAATGATACAGTGCGTGTAACTCATGCGCTGTTTTTCGATCGAGTGTCTTCCTTGTTCTTGACGACTCCATTATATACGCAATACTGGATATTCAGAGTCTCCGCTACCTCTTTTTATATTTTTAGGAACATAAACATATTGGTAAATATCATCGGGGAATATACTGGTGCGCACCCTACAACTTTCAGGTGTATTTTGTTTCAAGTCTAATAATAAATAGCCATGTGGCTTAGATGTAGCATCGTGATACGCTTCTTGTAAAAATTTTGAGTTTTCAGAATAAACTTGTCGTGCCATATGTTGTATTTGGGCACGATCTCTAGGGTTTTTAAAAATAACAATATAGTTAGCATTAAGCGAAATATCTCTTTGTTTTGGACCTTGATGAAATAAGTTTTGTGTAATAAAAATAACACTAATATTTTTGTGATGACTTCCTTTCGTAAATAAATCAGTCACTATATTATTGGACGATTCACGCATTAAATCGTCAATTACAACCAACTTTGGTCGCGGATCTGATGAAAAATCTTCATTCTGTGGTAAGCCCTCGTGAAATTCTACATCTTTCCCATATTCTAAATAACCATCCTGCCATTCTGAATAGAACAACATTTTACGGGTAAAAGCAGTGTCTGAGATACGATCAATGAAACGAAAAAATCTTTTTACAAAATAAGTTTTCCCACAACCGGTAGGACCACAAATCGTGGAAGTCCATGGATGTTTCCAAGCAAGGTCGATTTTAAATTTATCTACGTAGTTTAAGTGTACTGTGTGATAGGTATCAAGGGAATGAATGATTTTACATGAAGAGAGGCAATATAAAGGATGTGTAACTGGGTGAACAAAATAGATGAAAAATTTACATTTTTAATAGTTTTTTTATTTTTACAAGTGTTTTTCTACAAACATTTTTTATTGAAAAGAAATACATAGTATATGTTTTACAAGTTTTTTTCTTTTTATAAATAATTCTTTTACAAAAATATTTTTAATTAAACTGATTGTGATATGCTATGTTTACAGCGAAAACTGATGCGTTTGGGCATGCGATTGCGTACACGGTATCTTACAAAATTTATAAAATTAAAAGGGCGAAAAAGTATTTATTGAAAAATCACAATTAAAATTAAAAATTATTTTATTTACTTTTTCTAATATATTTTTTTCGGACGAGAAACTAAATTTACGCATCAAAATTATCGAGTACCCAGGCATGGTTAATGCGTCCACCATAAATGTCTCTTCTAATAGGACCGCCACGATTTTCCCTATAAGTGAACATCTCATCGTTTATATGTATTGGACAAACAGGGTTTTCAGAAAAATAAGCTAAACGTCCTGGCCTTGGAACGCTAAAATATATACTTTTGATTTTTTCTTCATCTTTTAAAATAAATAGAACATCTGAAATTTCAATTTTATCGTAGTATTGGACGCTCTCATACCACACCGCATCTAGCGGTCGATTACAATCGCTCTCACAACAGGTTATTGTCCTGCATGTACCGCAAAACACAATTTTTTTTAAAAGCACCATATGACACGAAATCTTAATATTATTGAACTTCATTAATTTTTTTACTTTCTCCAATAAATTGAGAAATTTTTCTTCACTTTTTCTCTTCAAATCTACGAGCATGTGAATCGTCTTGTGCCACGCTAAACCTTGTAACGATTTTTTGTATGACGGGTAAAACTCACACGTAGGCACATTACAGTTCACACACTTCTTTCCCGTGGTACCCAGCTGCCATGAATCCTCATAGCTGTCTACTGTACAAGACAAAAAAAATTATAAATATATTTATTTTATGCTTTTTATTTTATTTTATTTTATTTTATTTTATAATTTATTTATGACATTTTTTGCCTTTTATAACCATATGGTATTGATGTGTTTTCAGAGCTAAATTTTCTTTTGAGACTGTTACATTTTAAAGTTTTTGTTTCCTCTATGCTGATAACTGAATGTAGTTTTGTACGACGTATTGAATTATAATTATGAGTTATTTTTGCCTCTTTATCTAAAATTAATTTTTTTATCGTATTATAATTTACTTTCCCACCCGTTGATGTATTCAAAGTTAAACCTTTGACTTTACATACCTCATGTGTTTCCCCGTTCGGAGCTTTAACAATATAAGAATAAAATTTAGGTCCAGCGCTAACAAAATGTGAAATATAACTTCCCTCTCCGTACTCTTCGAGTTCATTTGTCATATCTCCTAAAAATGAACCGGTAGGGATTTTATACTCACCGGGTATATTTTCATTTATATATATACAGGAGTCTGTATCATAATACAGAACTCTCTCGCCTAATTTTTCTAAATATGTATATAATTTTAAACGAGCGTGTGCCGTTGTATACGCTGCTATCGCTACATTTGTAACAGACGAAGGCGTGAAATTATCCCCCTTGAAGCTCCAGTTAACGTAAAAAACATCGTTGTTAACTGGTAAAATATTTTTTATCTCTATTTTATCATTTAAAATTAATTTTTGAAGTTCTCCCCCGGTACGGACAACTTCGGTTGCACCCATATTCTCACGCTGACCAAATTTGCCCCAGAATGAGTTCAAACATAATTTAGAAAGGGAGCGTAAACCTGGATTTTTAGCAATTTTATCTTTTTCTAATAAAATATTTTCTTTTTCTTTATAATCGTTAATATATTTAACACGCGAATCCTCGTCAATACAATCTCTAGGCCAACCGCTGGCCTCTTGTTTTATTTTTAAAAATGTATTGATGTAATCTACGAATAATCCATTCGTTTTTAAATCAGCTTGATTTTTTGTAGGGTCGTACTGACATGTATTGTATTGCCAGATTTCTTCAATTGACATTATGATGTATCCGACCTCAACCGCTTTTTTTATCTCATCAGACACCCACGTACCGGGCAACTCCCTATCTCGTACATGTTCATGAGTGCACTCATCGTTATTTAAATTTTTCACACATGACCAACATAAAGGAAATAATAGTTTACCGTGCATTCTTACGGGAAGCACTGGCAAAAACAAATCCCGTGGTGCAAGTATTTTGCATTTGATTAGTCCTTCTACTTTACTTATGTCATGAGATAAACCCGTCAACATTTTACAATCGTTGCCGACGTAAATTTGTGGATGACCTACGGGGAATTTCCCGATTTTACAAACAAATGGGTACAAAGAACTTATATCTACGTACACAATCGTTTGTCTGCCTGTAGTCTCGATTAACGAGACAATATTTTCCGTACGATCACCATAAAAAGCATCGCGCGGATTTAAAGTATCATTAAAAAGATACGGATGATTTTTAAGATACTCCTCAATTTTATTATTATTTCGGCGAATCTGCTTAAACTCACACTCCCAAATTTCCTCGAGAACATAACCATATGATTTTATACGGTTGGAGTTCTCAACTGTTTTTTTAAACCGTTCTTCGTACGAATCGCCATAAGCTTCAAAATTTTTATGACGATCCACTTCTTTAAAACAATTGGGACACCCGTGCCAGAAACAACCATGAAATTGGTACACGTATTGTACCCCATTTTCATCCTGACAATACCCATCCACAAGAATATTCTCTTTTAAACGAAATTCACTACATCTACCAGCATGAATAATTTCACGCCCCGTCATATGTTCTTGAACAAGTAACTATTCCAGTGATACTCTGGAATGGTTATTTGTTTTTCTATACCCATGCGCTGGTATTACACCTATTATATCCGGCTTTAGATAATTTTTCCGGAAAATTTTAGAACATGCACTGGCTATAGTCGAAGCTTCTGTAAAGGGACATGTTCCACCAATTTTAATAAAATTTTGCCTAAACGCCGAACATGCCTTTCTTAAAATGCTAACATCACTTAAACAATATTTTACAATTTCACTTGCAAAATTAAAAATATAATCCGTACTGCTCAGATGGTTAAACCAAGCGTCAAACTCTAATTTTTCGAGGGAGCTCATACACTCTGGAGTGTAATGCTTCCTTGACGGTATAGGACCGATATAGTTTTGATTCTCAGACTTATTAAAAATATGAGGGAACCACCCTTTGGCTGCCTCATCCTCAAAGCCAAAAGCTTTCGGTAAAGCCGAAAGTTTCATATGGAAATAATTCAGACTATCAAGAAATTTTATTTTATGCCCCAAAGTCATTAACATTATTTTTGTTCCATTCATTATCACTTTGGGAGTGATATTTAATATTTCTACTAAATATTTTAAAATAAATTGGGCATCAAACCCTTTACTATTATGCGCTATGCAAATGAGCTGTTTAATATTGCTCGGACGTGATTTTCCATCTAAAATAAATTCAATAAAATTTTTTAACGCGTTTTTTTTTTTAAATAATAAATTACGACCGCCTCCATAGTTTTCACAATCAGTATCCATATCCGAATTTATACACTTTTCACAGCATAACTGTGCTACACACAAATTAACATTGTGAAAAGTACATGAAGACATCGTGTCGATATGTTTTGTGTTTTGCGTAGTCTCAAAATCATAGAAAAGAAATGCACGTTCGGTTTTAGCAGCCTCTACAGTTTTCTTTTGTACTACCGGAATGTAACACTTGTGATTATAGGGACGTTTTCTACAACAAGTGCGACAATACATCTGACCACATTGATGCCCTGGGCCTTCGATCGAAATGTTGAGTCGGCAAACTAGACATTTTTTTATTGCATCGCAAACACTAATATTTTTTTTATAACTATGCGTCTCCCTGTGATTTTTAAAACATTCTTCACCGTAAAAATCATTAAAATATTTCGCACAGTTCACGAGCTCTACGCGTTTTTTACACAAATTGCTACAACATTTAATACACTTATCCGGACACTTGTGAGTTGATACGCGTTTCGTACCTACATTACAGGTCGAACAAAAGTTTCTACATGCAGAAACCCCTGTAATATTTGTAATCATGTCATAATGTTGTAATTCGGAGTAGTATAAAATATTAAGTATTTTTTTTACATTGATTTTTTCTTTTTTTAAAAAGGAAACGCCATTGAATAACGGAGGAACACCATTCCCGATACCATCTTTAAAATATACCATTATCGCAATCCCCTTATTTTAAAAATATTTCTGAAACGTTGTAACTTCAGGTATACCACAGCCTCTTTCCCTATTGAAATTAACACCGGCACATCTTATAAGCTCATTTGCTTTTAAAAGTTGTGCGTTTCTATTACTTTTACGTATGTTTTCCCATTCTAACTTTAAGTCATTCGAGCAATTATCACCCGCCTCAAGTTTTTTGGCATGGACTAATGCCACTGCCAGAGCCCGAGGGAAACATTTACCGTCACTATTTTCTATTTTTTATATTTTTATAATCGATTTTGAATTTACAATTCCGATTTTTTCGTCACGACCGAAGCCAACGGGCGCACGAACGTGAACTATTTTTAAGGTAAAATTATTATCGACTTTGAACTCGCGAGCACTCTGGGAGATCGCTGAAATCATCGACCACATTTCCTCTGCATTATAATTTTTCAATTTTTTAAACGTATACACAGGACCCAACGGTAGGGTCTCTGTGTTCAATGTGATACCAATATAGTCTTCGGGGTCATGTGTTCGTGTAATGTATAAAAATAAATTGGTCATATCGAATCTAAATCAGCTATGATGTTCCCCGATATATGCCTATCTCTAAATTTTAACAGAATTTCACGCGCATTTGTACCGAACCTACTATAGAATATTTCATTTTCGCGAAGGATATTAAAAAACCCATCATTTATATATTCTCTGTTACCTCCAGCCTGGGCTTGTTCTTCATTTTGTTGTTGCTGTTGCCGCTGCTGCTGCTGTTGCTGCTGCTGCTGCTGTTGCTGTTGTGGTTGCTCTGGTATAGGGGATTCAGGATGTTCCGCGAACTGCTGCTCTTGCGCGGACTATCTAGACGTACTAGCCTGAGGTTGCGTGCGGTCGAACTCCCCCGGGTACGTTCGGCGGCGGTTGGGTGCAGTCGACTCAGGATGTTCCTCGACCTGTTGCGCCTGCAGCTGTAGGTCTTGCGACTGCGGCTCCGACCGCTCCTGTGACTGTTGCTCCAGTTGCGGCACCTCCTGATGTTGTGGGTGCTCATCTGCTTCTTGAAAAAGATTATCGATCTCCAATGTGCGTTCTATAAAAAAAAAGGAGAATTTTAAAAATAATTTATATAAGTTAAAAATTAATATGTTAAAAAATGTTGTCAGATAAATATCTTGATAAATTACCTCGCAATAGTTCCGCGTAAGCAGCTAATAAAGCTCGTGTCAGCTGCCTCTCAGCACTGCATCGCCCAAGGAGATGCACTGCGACCATCTCGAGAAACTCACTGTGCTCTCTAAAAATCCCTCTTAAAAATGCGCGATTTAAAAATCGGGCAGTCCTTGTTTCAACAAACGCCATGAAGCTAGCCACTGCTTCATTTGTAAATGCACGTATATAGTTTCTGACACATCGGTTTTCACGCCCGTAATCTCTCAACTGACATGTGCGTCTTCTTAAAATATATGCCAGACGTCTTGCTTCTGTAACATCATTCTCCCGAGAGCGATTAATTGCTGCTACTGCTGATGATGATGCCATACGTGGTACTTCATCAAGCAGCGCATTGAAAACGACGAATACTTGCGGTACTAAATCCATTTTCACGTTTTAAAATAAAAAATTCTACAACTAGTAAAATAAAGAATGGCAGCGCGCACAGATATAGACGAGTACACTGCTCGACAGAAAACTTCTGAATAACTGGAAAAGCATCGACCTCTGTTCATTTACACCCGCGGTGCATGTCTACATCACCATCACTTACTAGATTATTTTACAACGCTATATGAAATTAGCTCAGACGTTGTAGCAAAATGTTTTATTTTATATAGTAATAAAACGATCGTGATGAGATCACTGGATAGTCTGTACACTACTAAAAGACCTTAGTAAATGATTTTACAACAGGGTTAATGAAAAATCCTTACTTACACTCTCATATGAATATAGCATATAGTTTTCTAAATTCCACACACTAATAAAATCATTAGTTACCCCGTTATCGACATTCTTACATTCTCTCAAGTAGAGTAGAGATTAAAATGTTATCAATGGCACGAGAGAAACCATATGTTCATTTATTTTAAAAAGCTATTACAAATAACAGTTTTCTATTTGCATTACTCACGTTTTTCTCTTTCTCTATTTCCCTTAATTAGTATAGCTCAGTATTTAAGGAGAAGCCAAAATTGTACAAGATACATATTAGTTTGTGTTACGACTAATGTAGCATCTTATACTCGTTCAGTCGTATACTTCAAGAAGACAACACGCACAATATTTCAGTTTTTCTATATAATGTCTCAAACAACGAATCTCAAACGCATAAAAATGTCTTCGTTCAACTCGAGAGAGGAGGTAGTGCATTATTTAATAAATTCCCGAGTTCATCCTATAAATGCATCATGTACGAAGAAAATTTTAACCGGGCTCACCTCTCAAGGAAACGGCGATTTTACAAGTGTTGTGAAAATTATAAATCATTCATTTTCTGGAATCACGTTTACAAAAGAAGCTTGGGATGCGTTCAAGTTTTTTTTTTAAAGATATCAGTGAATATTTTAACACAAAAAACTCTACTACTCCTCAGAAAAAAACATTTAATGGAATCAATTTAACATACACAACATCGTTTGGTACAAAAACCATCGTCCTCGACAGAGAAGACTCACCGAGTACTAGTTTACTAGATTCAGATGATGATGGAAATTCAACATATTCTAAAAAGAGGAAACTTTATACGCCAGCCATAGTTATGCAAAAAACATCGTTTGACGGAATCATCACGCTGTCAAAGTGTATAGACAGCTGTATAAAAATGAACGAAAAACTGTTACCATTAGTTTCAAAGTGCAACAAAAATATTATTGCCGATGTGTGTAAAAAATTTAACGAGAATATATTTTTACCAGAAAAAGATGTGTTTGTAAAACAATATTTATCCTCTCACGGTGAGAAAATAAAAAATAATATTGCAACTCTATTTAATGATAATGAGTTTTCCGAATATTATTTTGATATTGTATTTTATGAACTTATTAGTTTACACGCAAACTCAATAGTTAAAAATGTCATTTCTAAATGCGCCACTTAAAAAGTGTATAAAATGTACGTGTGTAAATAAATTTTCAATAAATATAATTTAAATGTATTTTCTCGAAGTATATATTTCTTTTACCTGAAACCTCACAGCCATGCTAATGACCCTCACTAATTACCCCATGACGGCGCTCTCCGAGGGACACGACCGCACCCTAACCACTCATCACCCACGTGGCCACCCATCCGCCCGCTCACCATCACCCGCGATCATCCGCTTCCCCTGCAGCCTCACCCGTCACCCACGCGGCCACTCATCACATCAGCTCATCACTCTCCACCCACCGCCTGCTCACCACCCACGCGGCCACCCACCGCCTGCTCACCATCACCCCGCTACAACCCGATTCCCCGCAGCATCACCCGCTACCATCCGCTTCCCCTGCAGCCTCACCCGCCATCCACGCGGCCACTCATCACATCCGCTCACCACTCACCACCCACCGCCCGCTCACCATCACCCGCTACAACCCGATTCCCCACAGCCTCACCCACGCAACCACCGCGCGGCGTCCTCCCACCGCCCGCTCTGGCCTCCCGCTCACAGCCGCTAATTACCACCACTAATTACCCCCCTGACGACGCTCATTAAGGGGACCCGATTGTGCCCTATACCTGACCAGCGGCCATCTTGAACGACCACCGCCGAGCGCCGCCGAGGGGACCCGATTGTGCCCTATATCCGCCCAGCGGCCATCTTGAACGACCACCGCCGAGCGCCGCCGAGGGGACCCGATTGTGCCCTATATCCGCCCAGCGGCCATCTTGAACGGCCGCCATCTTTGCCCTATATCCGCCCATATACTACTTACATGCTAAACATCATTTTATTACGGTTTTGACCACCGCAGTTGTCAGAAAATAAAAGAAATTTGCGAACGCCTAATTGACTTTTCTCTTTTATGTACCGCCATAAAAAGCTAGCTATTTCATTTGAGCCTCGATTTCCAACAGTCTCATTCCATATATTACATAAGCCTTCATGCTTTGCCATATCGTAAATTGTGAAATTCCAAATGCACAATTTACACATGTAATACAGCGGGCCGATCTCAGCTCTAGGAGTCGTAAGTATTTTTTGTAGGTCGAAATTAATTGCACATGTAGACTCATCTTCCTCAGCAAGTTGTTTAGCATCCTAAGCTGTCTTGCAATTTTTTTATTTTGTACATGGATATTATATTTTGTTTCATTAACAACTTTTTCTTTTTCAGGAAGATTTTTGTGCGTTTCACATTGTTCACACCTTAAATAAAATTTACATTGATTTATTATTAGTATGAAAATTTTTAAGTAAATAGTACATTGAGCAGCTAGGGGGAAAATGAGCTATTTCAAGAGAGGGTGAGGTGTTCAGCACGAGTTATAGTCTCTGGCGCCGACGGCGCCCGAGACGAAGACGAGTGCTGAAGACACCTCACCCGAGTCTGAAATAACTCTTCTTCTCGTGTTACACATCTTATGTTTTTTAACGAGTGCATGAGAGGACCTTTTTATATGCATGAAAGTTGTGTAGGGGATCGTGCATTTCGCGTTGTGTACAACCGAATATTGAATTAATACTGAAGATTAAAGATAAAGTAAAAATATAATTATAAAAAAATTATAAATAAAAGTCTCATGTGATTATTTATTACCTATTAATACCTATCTATAAAAATTTATTATTTTGCGATTTAATCTTTAAAAGTTATTTTATATCATTCATTTTTATTCATTCATTATCGAATTTCACAAAGATTCGTTGTGGCGGGGAAAAAATTTTTTTTTCATCGCTAAAGTGTAAAAAAATGGATTTTTTTTATTCTTTCCTAACTCACGCTCAAAATACGCGAATTTCTACACGGCTTTCAGGTATGAAAAAGGCCCGTTTCATACACGTATTGAAAAAATATATTGCAGTTACATTTCTTAAGTTGCAATTTTTCTTTCAATTATTGTAATAGTGTAATATTTATATAATTTTTCACTACCTATCCTTTTTTGGTTTGAAAAATCCGTAGTTGTATTCGGTATTGAAAATTTTCACATATCTTTGAAAAGAGACGTAAGTTTTTTCAGAGTAACTTTTGCATTTTTCAACAAACAGTCTATACATTTTTGCCAGACTTAGTCCTTCTTCTAGGTACTTTCGTGTAGAGTTTTCTCGGCAATAATGCGACTCCATGACAGGAAATGATGAAATATGATCTCTAGCAGTATTTTTCAAAGTTTCAGGAACTGTAAATGGCCTATTCAAATGTTGCCCTCTACGATCTGCTTCAATCACTTCTGTCTCATTAGCCGTACTTCTTTTCTTATCGGCTGTCCTAATCCATTGATATGAAATACCTAATCGAGAAATTTTAATAAATTAATTTCTATGATTCAAAAATAGTTGAAAGATATATCACGGAGAGAATTTTTGCGTAAAAATTACCGTGATAGTTTGGTAAACCTGGAACAATTGAAGCAGTTAGGAAAAATTACCGTGAAAGTCTCGTAAAAATTATGAGGATTTCGCTGTAATTTTTATCGGATTGTCACAGTAATTTTTTCCACCCACTTCAATTGTTATAGGTTTACTAAACTGTCACGGTAATTTTTACTCGAAAATTATCTTCGGAAAGACACTTTAAAAGCTTTAAAATTGTTTAGTTATACTGATGATTTGTAATTTATTTTGTTTTTGGTCTTTGAAGGAGTAGGCAAATAAACCCATTTAAACCGCGAACGATCCTAGTGCGAGAGAGATGATTCTCGTATGAGCGGGAGTGTATCGTCCGAGCAAAGCGAGGGTGACAATTACACGAATAGATATTTTGCGCACGAAGTGTGGAAAATTTTATTGAAAAAATCGGTATATAGTACGCTACAGAACAAGTACGCAAAGTAGGTGAGTTCCACACGAATTTGTCGCCCTCGCTACGTACGAATTAAGAATGTGAGAATCCTACACTTTCCGTACCCTAAATAGGCACACTAAAAAAAATTTTACGTTGTGAAAACTGAAAGTAGGGCTCTGACAACAATACTGTTTGGCTGATTTTCTTTCAGTAATTGTACAGTTATGAGAGCTATATACAAGATACAATGAATAAAGCACTTATGTCTAGAGTTCTTTTATCTAAGCATTAAATAGTTTATGATTCGACATACAAACATATATTTCATTAAAATAATCGCGATTAATGAATTCTCTGGATCACAGATGAAATACGCAAAAGAGGATTGCGAACACACGGTTGATGCTACAGATTTTTTTACTCCTTCAGGTTATAACACAAACATTGGGGTCGCGCGCGTTGTAGCGTTGCAATAAACAAATTCAGGCAACAAAGCTGTCGGAGCTGTACAAATTTTTTGTATCTGACTAATAGTGCTGTTACATTATGCAAATAAATAGACTGCTTCAGCCGTCTGTAAGGGTAAATGATCCATATAGATAGTGTTAGTACCGCAAATCAAAACTATAATGCTTTCTACAAGCTCAAATTTTGTCCAGTGCATAAAAAATCGAGTTTTGCGCGTTTAGTTTCGAAAGATAATTTAACGTTTCATTTATTTTAGCTTCAATTTCGTAGATAATTAGATCTTACTGAAAGTAAAATTTTATATATTCATTGAAAATTTCAGAAAAAGTTACATTTTGTGTATTGAAATTAATTCAAATACATTCTACAAATTATGATACCAAAAAATAAATATTAAAATTTTTTTTTGAATCATCACAAAATATTTTAATCTCATTTTAGGCAACAACATAAATAATATTTACAATCATACCCAATGTATCCAGAAACATTTTTTTACAAACGACGACTTCTTCATCATTAAAAGGTAATGTAAACCTGTGATTTACTGATTTTTTTTTGGTTCTACGTCTGAATCATATCCAATATCTGAATCAGTAGCACAATCATCGTCGCTTATCGAATTTTTAACCCAATTATTAAGGCAATTCCACTGATCCGTGCGATTACCAAGTTTCCAAAAGAGAGCGAAGGCAGATTTTCTGCCTTCAACAGTAATTTTATTTGCACATTTTTTTTACATTTATCGCTGCATCCGACGCCCATTTCTCTTGGCTGTATTTCAACATTTTTTCTGCCAGTACCTCCTGTAGTATTTCTGGCTTTTGTTGCTTGTTCGTCAGTCCATAATGATTTGTTAGTGACTCTTTTTCTCGTAGCTTTATGTTTATTATTTTGACGCTGGCTAGTTCTTTTAATAAATTTCTCACAAGTTGAGTTATTAGAACTGATTAATACAGAGGTACTAGAGCAACTAGGTACAAGTCTGGTTTTAAATTTGTTGATGCAACATTTGCCCCACTAACAATTGGCATTATACAAGATTCTAAAAGCTTAGAATCGATTTCTTGTGTATTTGCTGTTTCATTAAATATAGAGGTACTGGAGCAACTGGGAATACAGTCAGGTACAAGATTTGCAAAATTTGCCCCACAAACACTTGGCATTACATAGGATTCTAAAGTCTTAGAATTTATTTCTTGTGCATTTGCTGCTATATTAGCAAAAGCCGAAAAGCTTGCCGATGAATAATTGCAATCATTTGAAACTTTACTCATAGAATTGCTACCTTGCAAAGTGAAATCTAAATAATTAAATAAATTGAAAATTAAAGAAATACAATTGAATGATAAATAAATTATTAGTACGTGGTGTAACTAGTGCGGTACAGTTGCCAATAGCGCACGAAACGTGTTGGCTCACGAGCGTAGCGAGTGCGACATGCAACCCGTGCGCTACTGGCAACTATATCGCGCGAGTTTCGCACATTGTTTTTTAACATAAGTGCGTGGAAAATTCAAGTGAGGACGTTTCTCTTTACTTTTTAGGTGAAACGTTTGAGATAAGATATATTAGTTTGTTCAAGGTAGTTCTCGAGTAATCGATGCTCTGGTAAATTTTCCTGAAATTTTAACTCCAGATTAATAGAAATTGGGAAGATCTGAGCGGAGCTGTTTCCAAAATATAAATTATGAATGGACTTTTAATACGTAGCATATGGGAAAATGTGTCATAGATTTACATTTTCGTCAATTAAAAAAAGAAGAATATATAATTAAGGGAGATATTTAGAACATTGTCATTTAAAGTAGCAGTCACTCTCGCACCGCACGCTGCGAGGGCGAGAAAGAGGGCACGCGTAAGCGAGAGAGAAGAGCAAGAATGCGGGGTTAGGTTATATTATCGTCTGGCTCAAAAAGTTCTAGTCTCGCTCAGTGTAAACCAAACACGTGGGGTAGACAAGAGAGAGAGAGAGAGAGAGAGAGAGAGAGAGAGAAAGAGAGAGAGAGAGAGAGAGAGGGGGGGGGGCGAGAGAGACAGAGAAAGAGCGAGAGTGCGAGAGGGGGGGCGAGAGAGAGGGAGTGAGCGAGAGAGAGAGAGGGAGAAGTTTTGCTCCCGATTACCAGTCGAGAACCACCTTAAACACATAAGTAGTTACAAATATTTTCAATTTAAACTCATAGAATTAATTTACTTGTTTTCAAAGTGATTTTTTTTAGAAATATGCATTGTAACATGGCTTTTCAACAAATTATTCAATTTCTTCAATTGTTTAATATGAGTAGTTTGTTCAATAGTTTTACAGAAACTTTGAAAGTGAATTAAATTAATTGAATTAAATTATCCGCGGTAATTCCCTCGCATCCGCAGTAATACTAGCCTTGGATCTACTTTTCAGATTATATTTATTTATTAATTATTTGTTTTTGATTATATGATACGAGTGATTTTTAAAAAGAATTTTACTTTAATCATCAAGTTTAAAACTTTAATTCGCACACGACAAGATGCCTGTTACCAATCATCATCTTTGTTAGATATTTAAAATTCGATTGAAAGAAAATTCGTAAGCTATTTTGGTACAGCGTAAATGCAAGAAGCAGAAACTTGTATAATATCCGCTGTAAATCATTCTTTTATACAAAAATATATATAAATTATATAAGAAAAGCATAAGCTTACCATTTAAATTATGCAGAAGAGAATCATTTGACAGTAAACTATCGGCTTTTAGCTTAACTACAGGTTGCAATATTGACTGAGAGGTGTGCATTTCGTCATACCAATCAAAATCTAAATTATTAAAATATATTATTTAAAAATATTTATAAATCAAAACGATATAAACGTAAAATAAGGAAATTCTAGTAAGTACGATATACTTACAATTGTCCGTGTCTTCCATTTCGTAAATAAAGTATTTCAAAAGTTGAAAAATGTGACAGTCGTTTACTTGTATTCAAAAGCCATCTGCTCTGTGCAAGAGATCACGCACAACTGAACCGACTGTTTAAGACATTACATATAGTATTGATGGGCACGTACTTACACTTTCTAGAAAAATGTTTATTTACACTAGGAGGTCAGTGCGCGCCTCACGCACCTACCGTTGCTCTTTGAACTTGGTGCGATTCAAAACAATAGCACTGTGTTCAACGATTTTCAAATCTCAACATTTCGACAAAATCTCACGAAAATTTTATGTCACAAAACTGTCGAAATACTTTGCTATAAATAAATTTTTGAAAATGCTCAAATCTTACCTTTTTTTAGATGTCAATCATTTTATCAAAAAGAGTCCTAAAGAATGTAGGAACATGTAAAATAAAACTAGAAAACGAGAGCTTTCGTGATCTTTTTTTAGAATTAAAACATATGTTGAGTCCTTCAAAAGTTACATAACTCTAAAGATGATCTTAAAATACATAAAATATTATTCCGATGTACAAGGGTGTCTTTCATGACTTTTACCGTTTTTTAACATTTTTTTTTTGTATTTTAAGCTCATTTTCGGATTTACGTAACTTTAAAGGAATCAGCACATTTTAATTCTAAAAAAAAGTAATTATTACGAGTGGGCTGTCGCAAAATTTAATAATAAAAAGTGACGGATCCGGGACATTATTAAATCTCCACGGCCGTCACCGCTCGGCTTTTTACTAATCGTTGCCATTTGTAATTGTACTGCTTGCCTCTTCTTGTTCTGCATATTCGTACATAATATTATAAAAGCTCTTGTTTTCTAGTTTAATTTTTTTGTTTAGAATCACTGTATTATTTTTCCTCACAAAATGATATACATTTAGAAAAATGTAATTTTTGGACATTTTTTCTTTAGATTATTTGCAACAAACAAAATCGTATCACAAAAGCCTTCCGAATTGTTTAACCATTTTTTTTATATAATTTAAGGTATAAAAAACGAAAAAATAATATCTGGCAGGTGTGCTCATAAAAAAGATTATCGGCAGTTTTGTAACATATATATACTATGATAGTTTTATGGATTTACTCATATAATGTCGCGCGTAATTCGGAAACACTACGTTCAATAAAAACTGACACAATTAAAACTCAAGTAAATTTGAAGGTCTTTTTTACAGTTTTTTGTAATTCGTGGCGTAAAGTATTGTTCTTATAATACATTAAGGTCGTGTTTTTCAAAAATGTTTAATATCGTATATATACTCTACTAAACAGTGTTATTGATAATACAGTATATACACTATTTTGGAGTGCATGAATGTACAAATCCAGCGAAATCTGCAAAAAACCCGAAATATGGTTTTGAAATTTTTTTTTCATCACACCTACTAAACCTGGTTTTTCTCATTATTTGTACTATATAGAATGGAAATTCGTGGTTGAACAGCATCCATCGAATGTTATACTTTTTCTAGAACAACTTATGCTTTTTTCTATTTTTTTTCTCTAGTACTTTCTAGTTTAAATTTCATTTTTGAAAGTTTGAGTAGATTGTGTCTGGGCTAAATGGCTAAGGTTTGAAGAGGGGGACTTATTTTTTCATTTTCTTGAAAATTATAAGTTGTTCTAAAAAAAAGTATTCCATTCGCTGGATGGTGTTCAACCACAAATTTCCCTTATATATACTACAAACAACGACAAAAACAGATCTGGTATATATACACTATTTAGACAGTGCCCGACTTATATACTCTAAAATAGTGATTTTTCACTGAATTTAGTTTCGAGACCGTGTATGACAAAAGAAGAAACATAGCTATTACAACATTCAAAAAAAGAAATGAAATTCTATTGTCTTTTTAATGCAATATCAATGAATTAATATTATCTATTTTATTATTGAAAAAAACGCAAAAAACTGTATTTCAAAAAATAAAAAATTGGTGTAATACAAAAACGCGTCAACCAAACCATCGCAACGCCGGGCCGAAAATGTCACATTTGCGATTTCGAGCCGGGAGCGAATGTGGTACTTTTGGCCCGGCGTTGAGAAAAATAGTATACGCAACACTGGGATAAAGAGAACCACCAAAGAGTACATGTTTGCTACCCTCGCCTTCGGTTCTGGTGGCAATTTCCACGCGCTTTGGACTTGCCCGCTCTTTACGTCCCTAGTTGCGTAATGTACTATTCTCTCCACCTTTAAGACAAAAAAAGAGCGTGAGATTTTTCTAATAAAAATCGGTTTAGTGAGTTAAATCACGTTTAAATTGGCATAATTCTGCATTAATATGACATATAGTTAATAATTATTTTTCCGTCATAATTAATAAGAACTAAGCTTTTTGGGCATTGAAAAAGTTCTTCAAGATTTAAAGATGATATCAGCTTAAAATTTTGGAAAAGATTCATTTGCATTGATTTTATAACTGCCTAAAGTTGTTAAATAATAGAAAAATCGTAATTTCAAAAAATCATAAATTTTACAATTTAAATGTGCTCCAAAGGATCTTTTCAGAAAAGAATACTTGAATGGAAAAAAAATTATTTATTTTATAATAAATAAAATATTTTTTATTTTATTTTTTTACTTATTTATTGATTTATTAATTTTTTTTAAGAATTGTTGTTCAAACAATTAAGGGAAAGCTTATTGCATACGGTGCGGTACGCAGCATCTGGACTAGAAGGCTAAAGTGCTACTCTTCGCGGATAAAATTCCAAACGTGCTAGTCTTCGCGGCGAAAAGGCCGAACGTGTTAGTCTTCGCGGAGGAAAGACCAAACATGTTACTCTTCGCGGAGAATCGTGAAACATGCTACTCTTCGCGAAGTAAAAAGATGTGCTACTTTTCGTAAGGGGTGTCGAATAAAACCGTCCACAAGCGGCTGGTCAAGCCCAGTGGTAATGGTACGCAAGTCCAACGGGAAGTGCCATTTCTGCGTGGACTTCAGAAAAGTGAAAACAGCGTCAAGACGTGTATCAAGATACATCTCCACATTTGATTTAAGTAGTGCACACCACCAGATACCACTTAGCCCGGAGTTCAAAGAGACTACGGCCTTCACCGTGCCATGCAAAGGGCTATTCCAATTTACGAGAATGCCCTACGGTCTTTCGTATACCGAAGCGTCCTTCCAGAGGTTGATTGACAAAGTCATCGGCCCCGAACTCGAATCTTTTGCTTACTCGTATCTCGACGATATAATAATAGTCACAGAGACATTCGAGGAGCATAAAGAGGTTCTAAAACGAGTTCTAGACAGGATACAGGACGCAGGCCTCACAATAAATCGTGAGAAGAGCGTCTTCTGTTCACCTCGTAAGATCGCGCTATTAGTTAGGCCAGGAAAGCGTGCAAGCGATGGCCGGCCTACGTGTGTGGCCGGTCCAACAGAACCCAAGCGAGGCCCAGGGTGGCCAAAGGGTTCGAAGAAGAAGCCTGCATCTGCTGACATCGGGCAAATTAGTCCCCGTCGAACCCGAGCGTCCATAAAGCGCTAACTGTGCCGTCCAAGAATTGTGCCGTCCATACTACCCCCCCCCCCCCCAATATTCGTCCTCGTTTTCCGATCCTCATACTCACCACTTTCCGGGATCAATTTGCCTGTTGCAGAACATGCCAGGCCTAACTCCAGAGGTAGAGGAGACTGCGAAGTGGATGATCGCTGGACTAATCCAGTGTCGACCTGACTCCGCCGTCATCGACTTCCTGGAGCAGGTGGTGGAGGGCATTGATGCAGTGACACTGGCATCTCCGCCAGTGGAAGAGCTCTCCACCCTCGTGATCGAGGAGATAGAGGCGCTGGAGCCAAGAAGGGGACCCTCGGTGCCGGCCGACGCGGTCCGTCCCCGCTCCGGCGACCTCATCCTCCGAAGGAGCAGCGGGAGGAGAGCGGGATCCGGCTTCAAGAAGAGGTACCAGCCGAGCCGACTAGTGCAGCCCGGGTCCCCGTAGAGGAGATGGCTCGAGCCCAGCATTGTGCGCCGGAAGTTGACGCCGGCGCGTCTCGGGCCTGAAAAGGAAAGGGAGGAGATGCTCCGACCCAGGCCCCGAGAAGAGCACCGACCGATGAAGTGGGTGCGGCCTGGGTTCCATTGGAACAGACCCTTGAGGAGGCGCGGCGAGGAGGCCTTAGCAAGTCCTCGCGCGCTGCGGAGGACGCTGCCCTGGCTGCACTGGAGATTTTTCTCCAGTGCCACGGTAAGGCCGGCGTGCGGCCAGCTGGCAAATGGGTAGGAATGGCCCAAGGCCGGCGCGAAAAACTCGCAGCTGCCGCAGAGGCCAGGGCCGCCAGGCTGCGCCGCGTCGCCTTGCGGAAGGAGGAGGAGCCTATCTGGCTCAAGCGCAGGAGCGCATGAAAGAGGCCAGGCGAGCCAGAGAAAAAGCGGAGCGGACGGCACGCCGGGCTAAGGAAGAGGCCCAGCAAGAGCCTCTAACAAGAAGAGGAGCACCTCCGGAGGGCTCTCGAAGAGGAGCAGGCGGCCCGGGAGGTATTAGACGCGCAGGCGCTCCCTCGGTGCTTCATGTGTGGCGAGCTTGGGATAAAGAAATGAAAACACTGCCCTAACCAAGCTCGCTATAAGGGGCGCCGGACTTACTCCCGGGCCAGCTGAAGAGGGCGAGGCTCCGAAGAGATTTTTTTAATGTTTTTTTTTTTAAATTAAAAAGAAAAAGACAAACCCGGTGACTCCAATTCTTCCTGATTCCTTTTTCGAACCTCCTTCTTCTAAACCTAACCACCATAGGTATAGGTACGACGACGGCCATGGATGGCAGAGCTGCTCACAGGTCCCTTACTGGCGGGGTGGTGTAACGCGTGCGCGAGTTACGTAATTCGGGATTCGAATTTCCCACACCGAGCAGGCATGCTCACTGAGGGCGTAAGTGCGCGAGCATCCCGACCGGATAGCGGTCTTACGACGCGTAATATGCCCGTCGCCTACCCGCGAAGCTGCTACGGCTTTATACGAGTCACGGTAGCCATCTTCGTGTGTGCTACCGTACAGGCCACATCGTACCGTGTCTCTCTCAAGTTTTATCGCATCCGCGCCATCCTCTCTTTTTATAGATATACCGCGAGTGAAGTGGAGGCGCCGAGCCTCGTGCATGCGAGTGAAAGAGAGATAGAGAGAGAGCGATCCCGCGCCGCGTGAGCCACACGAAAGAGACAGCGAGCGAGGAGCCGGCAGCCAGTCCGCCTGCCGATCCAAACCAGCGAGGGAGAGAAAGAGGCAGAGAGAGCGCAACGACTGTGCGAGCGACAGAGAGCAGAGAGAGATAGAGAGAGAGTCGATTGCATAGGCTGCTCCTTCTAAACGTAAGTTTTCTGCTCTCACCTCTCGCGTTTAATGTAAAGGCTTGCACGGAAATCGACCCATGCAAGTTATCTGTTCCGTGTGCGTGCGGGTGTGTGTCAGCCTGCCGTACTTAGTGCGCGTGTATTTTGTAACAGCCTCGCCGCGCGCCGTGTCGTTCGCGCGTTCGAGCGTTAACCGTCGCGCGCGAACTAACTTATTCTTTTCGCAGTACTTGCGTAGTGCTTGTATGTATTTGTGTTTTAATATACTGTGATATCTCGTTACTCGTCGCGTTGTTATTTATACAACCCGTCCTTCTCCCGGATACCGCCGCCTCCCCGGGAAAACGACTCCGCCGGTCGTTTTCATATCTGAGCATAGCGGCCGCGCGCTTTACTCTTCGAGCGCGCGGTTTTCACTTAGCGATCCAATAAGTTGGAAAGCGAAGTTCGCGTGTGATCTTCGCGTTGTTTTCGGGATTTCAGGAGCAGATCCCCGGGCAAGTCATATTGTCTGACCCCCGCGGCACCGTTTTCTAGGGCATCGCTGGCCTGTGGCTTTTTGGAATTTTCCCCCACTAGCCATCCTGTTACACAACCTAATTTATATACTTTTTTCTAATTTTAAATTTACTACATTCCAAATTCTCTATATCATTTAACAAGGAATTATAAGTGCTGACAGCTTCTATGTAACAGTTTTTGTTAATTTGTGTTTTACTTTTTTTTTATTCGTATCTGTACACTTCTATTTCTTATATTAATTGTTTTTCTCTCATATTTAGTTTCTCACAATGATAGAAAGCGGACTGAAAAGACAGTAATTATTTAATATTTGAAGGGTATCCTTCAATCACAAACGTATTTTTTAATTTAATTTTAAAGATTTTATTTTGTAGATCATGTAATGGTTTTAGACTATTTATATAGGTATAAAGCACCCCAAGCTATTATCCCATAATTTTTTATACTATTAAAAAGAGTATAATGTCAGCAATGTTTTGGCTTGCATAGTATTTATCTTTTTGCAGAAAACAGGTAAATAGATATTTCGTTTCTTTAATTATTCTTCCAAGATTTTTATCCCATTGAATATTGTGATCAAATGTAATTTTGTATCTTATTATTATGTTTATGTAATTATATTACCTTTGGAATGTTATATCGATTTTTCCGATCTTATTTATAGCTATCGTATCGAATATTTCTGTGTCAAATCGAATTCTGTTAAATAATTAAGCAAGTATTCACTATACGAGGTCTGTTGAGGCATTAAAAATCGTGCTCATAAGTTTAGATGATTCAAAAGTGATTGTACATAAAAATATTAATTAGGAATAACTTTTGTTTAAACGTTATCTACATTCTTTGTATTTAACAGTTGTATTGAAAGTCAAATCTTTGTGTTATAAGCGAAAATCGACTATTTCAGGTGTATTTAGGCATTACGCATCGTTTTTATAGGTCAGGTGCTTTTAAGGACACGGATTACGAATTCATTACAAAAGGTAGTGTCATGTACCTTGTAAATCCCCTCAGTTTTTAAGGTAACTTTATTCGATTTTGTCGTTTTTAACGAAATTTCATCCACCATATTGGATCCGGCAAGTTGAATTTCGCAAATCTGACAAAGAAAATGTAATCAGCTACCCCGAAAACCCCTGAGTAGATATTTTCATTATATTTTGTCATATTTTAGAAATTTCATCCATCATATTGAATCCGCTATCTTGAATTTCGTAAATCTGATAACGGATTGGTAATCAGCGATCCCTAAAACCCCTGCATAGTTATTTTCTTTTGATTTTGTCATGTTTTTCAAAATTTCATTTGCTATATTAAATCCACCATCTTGAATTTCGTAAATCTAATAACCGAATCGTAAATTTTAAGTGAAATTCAGATTTTTTAGCAATTTTTGACCGTAAAAAATTATTTACTCAAATGACTTGGATACATACAACTCTTCAGTCAATAGTCATATAAAATGCTAAGATTTTAGGTTCTGTCCCATCAAAATGTATGCATTTCCTTTACCTGGAGTCGGCGGCTGAGCCAAAAATTTTACATTATGTAGAAAGCAGCTTCAAAGATAAAATTACTAAAATACATTTTTATTTCTTCTGTAACTCCTTCTCTGGTTCAAAATATAAAAAAGTATTGTTTTTAGCTTTGTATATGATTGAACGTATACGAGAATTGATATTGTCTTAAGACTTCAAGCGTCTGAGCAATCAACTCTACTCGAAAGTGAAAGTTGATAGTAGAAAATATGAACACAAAATGCGTTCGAGCAAATAGGCAATGTTTTAGGCAATAAGGTATCTTATTCGTAAATAAGACTAAGCTATTATAGGCATATGATAGGCAGCGTATAGGCAAAAAACGAGAGGGGTAATGTAATGTGCATGAAGCATGGGCGAATGGACGCCACAGGCCTGTATATGAGGCGTTTCACGTCAACTGCCCCAGCGCCGCGCGCGAGCGCCAAATCGTGCTATTTCTAACTCATGTTCATGATACTAAACTGTAACTAAAAAAATTGTTTTGTAAGCGTTTCCGACGTATTATTTTCTCAGCTTTCCAATTGCGTAGGCAGTTTTTCCGAAATTTTCCATTTTCACCTTCAAAACGTACAAAACGTCTTATATCTCAAAAAGTGTATTTTTAATATTTTTTTTTACCATTTAGATCGAAACCTGAGCATTTTTTACATAGGAAATGATTTTTTTCATAATTTGCTCAGGATTTTTTCTTCGAGAAATAGAACGTGAAAGAGTAGCGCAACCGCTCTCCTGCGCGCGGGACGTCGCGCGGGATGTCGCGTAAACTAGGCCTGCCTCGCTACCTAATAACCTTTCATAATCTTTACCTGTTCTTTCGAATTCTTTGTAATGTAAGAATAATATTTTATTAGCTCTTTTATAAAAAAAAAAAACAGAGTTTCATAGCTAACAGCAATATAGTAACTATACTAACGCTTTTGTCTCAGTGCAGATAATTTTTCTTTGTTTTTTCTAACAGTTTATCGCGGGAAGATTTGATATTCAGAACTTAAAGAGGTTTTTTGAGCTTCAATGTACTTTCATCAATTGGAATAATAGCATGGTATTGTAATGTACCTGGTATGAATTTAGCCTTATCCAGTCTTGGTTTTAGTTTCAAGATAGTAACTTCATATGATTCTTTACTGCTATAAAAAACTTTGGTTTCTTTGCAATAATCTTTAGCCCAGTTATAAAGCTTTTCTGGCTTTAAAATATGATTATTAAAAGAAACTTGTAGACTCGCTCGTTTTACACCTCTTTTTAGGTTGGCGCCTATATCATCGCATGCACCTTTTCCATGCGCCGTGGCATAAAAATGCCACTCAGCTGGAACACCAAAATCTTTCTCATGAAAAAGAAGATTTAGAAAATTAGATTTATTTTTAAAATGCTGACCCGCTCCATCAGTCAAATAATAGACGTTTTTTACTATGAATTTAGTTTTGAGGTAAGATATTATTACTTTTTGATATTCATAAACGGCAACAGTATTATGGTTTAGATTGTCGGAAATCACAGCAATGCTTACAGGTTTAAGCTCTTCATTTTCTTTATAATACACATCTATAAAAACAGTTGCTTGGTTGTTGTTCCAGTGAAACGATTGTGTAGAATTTTGTATAACAAACGCATAATTTTCGGCATAATCACAACACACAAGAAATTCTCCTTGTTGAAGGTTGTTTTTTAAGTCACTTACAAAAAGTGATTGATTCTTAGCAAAAACAATCGTGAGATTTCAATTTTATCAATTTTTCTCCTAGTATGTCCATAAATTCATGAACATTACAGTTATAGAAGCTATTATACACCGATCTGTTTGAAACCATACTCTATTTGAAAAATATCACTTTCATCAAGACATTCAAGCAAATGTTTACGTAATATGGACATATTGGGGCAATCTAAATAGTCATCCAAATAGCATCTATCGTGTGCATCATTACACATAATTGCTTGGGTGCAATCGTGGCAGTTTTTAAGAGGCAATCTAGTATCTTTTGTTAAATTTTCTAGATGCATAGCACTTAGCATGAGCTTTACGTTTTCGTGATGTACACGCACGCATACATTATGCGTACCACTACTTCCCACCAAAACACAATGTGGTGGCCTCAATTGTGTAAATTTAGTAAAACCAATATTAACGTGTTCATTTTCTTTTTTATATAAACTATACAGTTCATTTAAATTACCAAGCAGTAATCTTTTTTCAACATGTTCTCTTTTACCATTGCTCTACTTAACAGATATGTAATCTTTTAAACCTGGCATAATTCGGCTTACATCATCTTTTTCATAAAATTTTTTCACTGAATTTACAGTTTGAGCTGAAAGTATTTTGCCATTTTTATTAGCAGGTATTGAAAAAATTCTACTTTTAGCTAGTAAATGTTTTGCTTCACGAGCTTCCCGTTCAGGCAAACGAATTCTTGCATTAAGTCCCTACGAAACCAAAACTCATGCGCAAGAGTTAGTAACTGAATTCTCTCTTGCTTATTTGTTGATTCTGAAATTTTTTTCTTTATTTGTTCAAGAACTGCAACATCAGCTTTGTGATACTCATCGTTACACACTATTTTAGTTTTTTTAGCATCAGATGGAGGTAAACTTGATTTATGTTTGTAAATTTGGCGTTGACAGTTAGAACAAATTTTTGCTTTTTCTGGTACTAAGGGATATGCGCTTCTTAAAGGTGTTGGAAAGTCGGTCAAATCTTTTATTTTATATGAAGGGTGATCATTTTTATTTAAAGGATTTATGCATTTTAATTTCCAAGTTTAATCCATTTTAGTTGCTACAATAAACGAAAGAAATAACGAAACATAGAGTTACCGATGATTTAATCATCAAATACACGAAAGACACTATGAAATCCAAGTTTGATTGTATTGACAGAAATTCGAAAAAATTTCGAAGAGGAATAAGATGAAAAGTCATTGCAATTATATACTTTCGACGTGACGATTCACATATGGATAGAAAATTCCGATATGAAAGCCACCTATCAAAAGAAAAATGAATCATGCGGTGCCGCGTGACGTCCCGCGCGTAGGAGAGCCATTGCGCTACTCTTTCGCGCTCTATTTCTCGAAGAAAACATCCTGAGTAAATTATGAAAAAAAATCATTTCCTATGTAAAAGATGCTCAGGTTTTGATCTAAATGGTCAAAAAAAATATTAAAAATACACTTTTTGAAATATAAGACGTTCTGTACTTTTTGAAGGTGAAAATGGAAAATTTCGGAAAAACTGCCTACACCATTGGAAAGCTGAAGAAAAAATACGTCGGAAATGCTTATGAAACAATTTTTTTAGTTAGATTTTAGTATCATAAACATGAGTTAGAAATAGCACGATTTGGCGCTCGCGCGCGGCGCTGGGGCAGTTGACGTGAAACGTCTCATATGTATACTCTTAGTGATGTTTTAAGTAGCGCTTTGGCGCTCGCGATCTGGCAGCTCGCTCGAATACTACAATCCCGAACATACCGCTCGCCTTCGTCTATGTAGGGGTCGATCAGAAACAGTTTAGCGGAAATAAGCTGAGATCTGAGAACTATGATTGAACTGCTGCAATCGGAGACCTAGAGGTATTTAGTTTAGCAATAGGTTCGCTAAGACACCATCCGAAGATTGTGCGTTGTGCCATTGGAGTTCCGGCAGGTCCTTTGACCAGTCCGTCAAGCAAGATCTCTGGGAAGATGTCGGCACCAAGTAGAATGTCAATTTCAGAGGGCACCTCTCTGAATTCTTCTGCCATCTCTAAGTCGTTTAAATGCGACTAGGCATTCTTTAAGTTATAGAATCTGTGCTAGTACTTTGTAATAAAGGGAAGCACTAATGCATTCACCTGCAAATTTGTTTTACAGTTGAATGCGGACGTAAGTTGAAAGGTTGCGTGACCCTTAGCCGGGATGTGGGAGTAGCTCCCGATACCACTTAATGGTACGGTCGTGGCAGCGTATGGCTGTTAAAGCTTCTTTAATAATACCTTGGATACAAAAAGGCTTTGGGATCCAGGATCTATCATAGCTCGAGCAGTATGCATCCTGCCATCAGCACCACGGAGTTTCACCAACACGGTAGCTAAAATAGCGGGTTCTACGCTCGAGTTTTGATTTACTAAACTTAGACGCAGATCAGGGTTGGCATCAAAGGAAGGACTAGTGAAAGCGACGTGATTATGAATTGTTTCAGGAGCAGCCACATGAACACTTACTTTTGTATCTTCGTGAAGAAGCGTTTGGTGCTGTTTGTTACATATGATGCACCTCCTTTCTGATCGGCAGTTACTGATAGGATGAAACCCTAGACAATTGAAGCATAGCATTTTCTTATCCATAAAGGCTTTTCGCTCACGGTTTTAGCTTTAAAGGTGTCGGAGTGAATAATGAAATGTTCGTCAGCACAGAAGGCATACTTGTCAGTAAACGTAGCATGAGAGCTAATTAATATGTTTTCTGGAGTTTTAGATTAATTTAACTTAGGCACTGAGGTGGTTTCTAAAATATCAATATGTTCACTGATGTATTGACTAAGCTGGGAAAAAGTGGGAGGATCGGCGCTCTTGCCGACTTGTATTTCCCACTCGCGTAAGGTCTTGAAATCAAGCTTATGAACAATGATAGGCACGATTAGATCATCCCATTGGTTGGTTGGCCTTTTGAGTTTCTCTAATGCATTGATTGCATTTGTCGTTATATTAAGAAGGGATTGTAATTGAGATGGTGATGCGAAGCGCAGGGCAGGCAGATCAAGTAGTGTCTTCCAATTTTTTCCAGGCAGTGGGGAAGTTGAGATCTGTTAAGGAACAAAAGGGAGGTAGGGAGCAGGAGCGGTGTAGCGAGATTTTAATTTGTTTATATATTTATTTATTCACTTTACTTATACGTTTATTTATTTATTAAATTCACATTAGGCCTTGCTTCGATGCGTAGCATGTGAGGGCTGGACGCAGACTGTCTGTAAAACTTTGCCGGCCACTTGTCGATCGCTTCCAATTGCACGCTTCTCACCGACAGACGATTGACTACCGTAGATCATCTAGTAAATTCTAAGTAGCTTTACGAATAATGACTTGTCATTTTTACAACATTGATTGTTCCACTTTACATATTTTCATATATTTACATTAATCTTCGAGCTTTTTCATTTCATAAATAAATCTCGCGCTATATAGGTCTAAGTATATTAATTTCTATTCCTATCCGCAACAAGATCTATAATTTGTATCGTTTTGAGCATATCGGCTGCTTCTCCTTGAACGTGCGTTTTCAATTGTTGTAGTTTCTCTGAATTAGATAGTCGTTCATATTGGATGATGGTAGCTTGGAAGAGATCTTTAAAATCTAGCCAGTCGATGAATTTACCGGAAAATGTAGGAACATCGTGTGTAACTTTCTTGTAGAAACTGTTTGTTGCACAACAGGCACATTGTCCTGTTGAGGAAATCCTTTAAGCATTTTGGCTATATAGGCAGCTGAGTTGATGTAACCGTCTTCTGTTACAACATAGCAGTCATTGACAAAATAAATACTCTGGCTAGTGCCTTAAAATTGCTGAGATAGGATAATAATATGATTTTCTTGGAACTCTTTCCAGTTTTTCTCTAGTATATAAAATAGAAGAAGATTCGAGAAGCTCCCAAATAATATTGTCCTTGCCAACTTTCTTGATGTTGTCACTTGAATGGCAGATTCGTTTAAATAATTCGAACTGGCGTTCAATGGTTTGCGTAAGTGAAAGTGATGGCATTCTCAGCGAAAAGGTTAGATATCAAGCAGTTCCTTGAGTGTTATGAAGCTTGGTGTGGTGTCTCCGCCTGCCGTGCAGAGTGGGACAGGCAAAGAGATCAGTCATACGATATATTTCGCTAGGAGGTCGTAAATCTCCAACGAACTACTTGCCAAAGGTTATAAGTCTCTAGCAATTGACGAAAACACTCAAAGAACCTTTGCTTGCTTTCCAATTATTTCTCTCGTTCACAACCCTATCCAGCAGAAAAGACCAAAAATGTATACGATTGAACGTACACGAGACTTTATATTATCACGGTTTGTTAACGAGAAGCAATAAAATGGAAGTTAAGACATCAAGCGTCTGTGCATCCAACTCTACTCGAAAGTGAAAGTTTTTTGCAGAAAATATGAACGCAAAATGCGTTCTAGCAAATAGGCAAAGTTTTAGGCACTAAGGTGTCTTATTCGCAAATAAAACTAAGCTATTATAGGCAATATACAGTCAAATATGATAGGCAAGGTATAGGCGAAAAACAAGAGGGGCAAAGTAATAATGTGCATCAAGCATGGGCGAATGGACGCCGCAGGCTTGTATACATATACATGTATACTCTTAGTTTGTTTTAAGTAGCGCATTGGCGCTGGCCTGGCGCTCGCCATCTAGCGGTTCGCTCAGATACTACAATCCCGAACAAGCTTAAAATCTTTTATATTTGGAACATATACTCTGATACCTCGGTACTTGATCGTTCAGACTTGTAAGGTATGAGCACACGTAGCAGCAACAACCATAACCACACCAATCAGTCAAGCATTGTTTAGCGGTCAAACATAAAGTTTCCTTGGTGCTTTTGTATCCATATGTTTTTAATAAACTTTTTCACACATATTTTATATACTGAGGTAAATAGTAGAATGTGTTCAGAAATTCAAAATCCTTAATGCAGCCAAATGCTTAAAAATAATGTTTATAGCAGCCACGCTCCTATTGATCTTCGTTTAATGTTTGATAGGGTGGATTTTTTTAGTTTTCCTTGATTATTCTTTTTCACATATAACATTATAACTTAATAAAGAGAAAATGACTAATGAAGATTTATGGCAGTGCATAACAGTTTTGACTTCAGAATATAAATGTCAATTATATCATAGTGAGATTCAAACGATGATTGATGATGGTGACTTTCTGACAGAAGCAAAGGTTCCATAATGTTTTTCTGCACAATTGCATATCTTTCGCTTCCTTTGAAAATTAATTTGACTCTGTACACTAAATGATTTTTGTAAGAGTTAGTGTGTATACTTAATTTTTCTTTAGTATCGATCCCATCTATTTTAAGAATAAAGTTTCCAATAAAAGTTCAAGTACTAAAAAGATATTTCTTGAACTTTAATTCAACTGTCACTGCACACTTGTTATACACTTTTATAAACTTTTCTAATATACCTTGTCATATTGTACACCAAATGTTTACTCCAAAGTCCGTTCATGAATGCAAAAAATGAAAATTAAGCATGTTTACACTGATGCTTGCAGACTTTTATATACGTTGCAATAAAGGAGTGTGTGGCTGTCGATAAGTCAGATTGTTATGGTTCCAAATTAACCGCTATAAGTTTCAAATTTTAATATTTTATTTTTGTCAAAAATCCCATAAATTATATTATTTATTTTTTATTTTTATATTAATGGTTAAAATATTATTTTAGGATTTTTTAAAGTATATATAGGTATGTAGAGTGAGAATTTTGAATACATTAAGACCAGAGAAATGAAAAAAAAATGAATAGAAATCAATGTACGATTATATAAATATGTATACAAGGGGAAAAATGTAATTTGAACAAAAAACAAATGAAAACTTTTATCAGTGTTTTGTGTATATTCTCAAAGCAAAAATAGATAATGCTTTACAATAAATTGGGAATATTCTACAAGCGTTTTTCTACTGAAATATATAAAAAAAATCGGGTTTTCGTTATTTTAAAGGTGTCTGACCCCCTTAAAAAGCGTTCGTTCAGACGTTAATGGGTTAAACAGTTAGTATAAATCTAATTTCGCAATTTCAACAAAAACACAATGAAAACCTAAAATCTTAAATCATCTTTCTTCTCTCTTCACGACTAATCAATTTGGTTTTTCTACAGTCGATTAATCGCGCGATCTTTTTCAAAGGTGTTTGATAATAGTACATTACGCCACTAGTGCGTAATGTACTATTTTGCGTATTAATTAGAAATGTAAAGTTTTGAATTTGTTGAATTTTTTTGTAAATCCCACTTAAAGGTTTTATTAATTTAATACAATATCTAGTTGAGACTTTTTATAGTTACTTGCTCTACTTTATTTTATAATATTTCGAAAAGTTATTCTATGTACATATAAATGCTTTTTTCAACAGGCACGCCATTGAGTGATTTAGTGGAAAGAGAATGTTCAAGGAAGTCTCAGAATTCAGTTAAGTTATGCCGTATCTACCGGACACTAAACGAAATTCGGATGAAAAAAAAAAAAAAGTACTTTTCTCTTGGCAGTCCGGAAACAACAAAAATTGCTTCTATATGTTCTTTGTATTATATTGGATTAAGAACGTTGCGAGAAATTAAATCCAGTATATTTACAGGTAAAAGTGAATGTACATATATGTTTTTGTAAAAACCTGAGAGTCAACTATGGTTAGCTAGGTTTTATTCTAGATTTGTAAGTCAGACTAAACAGATATGAATAAATCTATAAAACCCTGCTATTTTGTGTAACTCCAAAATTTGAGTTTCTAAAAGTAAGTACTTGAACTTTTGAAGAGGCATGTGGACCTTTAGGACTTTATATTAATATTTGTTCCTATCAATTTAAATCACAAAAGGAATTGAATTAGTTTACCTGTTGAGTCATTGCTTCTCATCAAAACTGGAGAAAAGATCGAAATTTTACGTTTTAGTCATTTTATCGTGTTATTCGTGAATATCGTGAATAGCATATTTCCTCTGAAATTTTACAGTTATTTCTTAATGCCAAATCTTTCACTTTGAGCTCTGGTAGAATGATGTACCATGTTAAATCACCTAATTACAAGATATTTAATTCTTTAAGTTTTTAGTAGCTTAGTTACAATGTGAGTTTTCAAAACTAAAGATTTTATATTTCGATAATACCAGGACTTGAATAAGAACATTTAGCGTTAAGAAATAGTTGTTAAATTTTTGACAATGATAGAAAAAATGCGACTTCTTTTGAAATGACAAAAATCGACTATTCTTTTTATATTTTTTCAGTTTTTTATGAATAGTGATATCTTAAAAGTGTCAGCCTGAGTTAAAATGTCAAAAATTGACTTAAAATTTTACATGGCTCTTCTTTAAACCTTCCTCTAAAGTATTTATGGTATGAATTAAAAAAAAAAAATAAATTTATGAGAATGCTATATTCGTAATATGTACTATTATACTTATAAATACTAATATTATCAACTCCTATTTGTAATAACTTAAGCATCTTTTGAATGGTATTCTGTCAAGTATAAATTAGCAAAATAATTGGCATCGATATGCAAAAATTCTGAACAATTCTACTTACAATTTGCAAACTTTTTCCCATTCAATATGCTCTACAAAAATTTCAAGTTTTTGAGTTAAAAAATCATAAACATTGAAGATTTATGAAAAAAATCAAAAATTTCAAATTTTCAATTAATAAAACTTTAAAACTTTGTATTTGTGTTTTGGGGCTAATATGGAATGAGTAAAAAATTTTTGAGCTGAACAGTGACATGAAGTTACCCATATATATATATATATATATATATATATATATATAGAGAGAGAGAGAGAGAGAGAGAGAGAGAATAGAATAGAATAGAATAGTGTATTTATTTGACTAAGGACACAGTCCATCATAGTCAAGACATTTTACAGTACGACAATGTCTTAGACTTACAAAGTAATTTCTATATAAAACGATAAGTCTGAATCATAAAATCTTAAAAATATTTAAAAAATCTTAAAACTAATTGACATTAGATAGCGCCGGTACATAAACAGAAAATAAATAACAACATTTCATAGTTCTGAACAATATAAAATTATACAATGTTTGTATCGCGTACTTATTTAATGCCGTAGGCTGATCTAAAACAGTACTCCCGAAGACATGGCTTAAAACACGGACGCATGTATAATTGGCGCAAATCATGTGGTAATTTATTCCAAAGTCGTGCCGTTTCTATGCCAAATGAATATTTGTAGACGTCCAGACTCGCGAACCTAATGTCGAGATCGAGGTTTGAACAGCGCTTTGAACCGATTCTGTCTGCGTCGCGGAATTTGAATTTATCATACAGATAATGTGGCTTGGAGTCTCGGAGAGTTCTAGATAATAAGCCCAGACAGAGAAAATCGCGACGGGCGGTGAAAGGAAGCAGCTCTAGCGATTTATTAGTTGCTGTAATGTGTTCCCACTTTTTAAGGCCAGTTACAAAGTGCACCGCTGCATTCATACATCGTTGCAATTTTTCGCATAAATCGACCGCGAGATTTAATAGAAGCCCTGCTGCATAGTCGAAATACGGGAAGACTAACGATCTGACTAGTAATAACTTGGTGTTCTTTGGCAAGCAGTGCGAGCATTTACGAAGTCTATTCAGAGCCGCGAATGCTTTTCGGCATATCGTAGTGCAGTACTGGGAAAAAGTAAGCTTCGAGTCCAGCGTGCAGCCTAGCAGCTTAATCTCCTTACATATTCCTATGGGCTGATTGTCGATGGACGGTTGCGGAGGATTTCCCGCGTATAGATCGCACATATATCCACGGACCCCAAACTAGATCGCTTGGGTCTTCGCTGCATTGATGACAAGCCCATTTGTCCTGGCCCATACAGAAAGATTTGATAGATCAGTGTTGATCCTTTCGATTATGCCCCCCAGGTCCTTCATAGATCCCCGGCAGTAGATCGTGAGATCGTCTGCATATAGGTGGTGGTTGCAGTGTTTAAGCACTCTAGGGGCGTCGTTGGCAAATAAAGAGAAGAACGGAGGGCCATTTATCGTGCCTTGAGGAACGCCGCAGTTTCTGACAATGGGTTCCGAACGCTCATCCGATGGGCCAAGAAGAACCTGCGATCTATCCGAAAGAAAAGAGAAAATCCAGCGGCAGGCTGATAGAGAGAGAGAGAGAGAGAGAGAGAGAGAGAGAGAGAGAGAGAGAGAGAGAGTCAGAAACCCATGTAATTCTTGTTCTTTTTATTTGTTCCTTTTTAAGTGTCCGAGCCTATAATCCACATAACCTACTGTAAGTATACCAACCTTCTTTACAATGGAATCCACAGTTGACGCTCAAGTGGTACCATCTCTACACTTTTAATTGAACTATACACTATCGATTCTTACATCGACTACAGTCGAATCGATTAGACTACCTATAACCCCTTCAGAACATAATAACAGCAGACAACAAAAACCTTTATTTCGTAATCGGTGGCAGTTGACGTTTTTTATTTGTGGCTAACTAATTGTTTTGTGTTGTACAGATAATTTTTTAACAATGGAATGGAGCCATTTCTCGATAAAAGACTAGCAAAAAGGAAAACATGTTTTCAGTGTGTGTGTGTGTATGTGGGTGTGTGTGTGTGTGTGTGTGTTTGTGTGTGTGTATGTGTGAGTGTGTATGTGTGTGTGTGTGTGTTTATGTGTGTGTGTGTGAGTGTGTGTGTGTGTGTGTGTGTGTGTGTGTGTGTGTGTGTGAAAGATCAGCAAGATTCAAGCCTATAACGAACTTGAAAAGGACAGCTTCAGAGAACTTCATAAATATTCTCCATCAGATACGTATAATTTTGTTTCTTTTAGTGTTTCATTGTGTAAAGAATGATACTTTGTGCCTTTTTTATAATGTTTCAGGATTCAGAAAAATAGTTAAGAGTTGAGCTCGTTATGCCAAAGTCAAAACACGAAGCTATCGCATCAATTATTTCTAATGCCATTTTGGATATTAAGGTCCAATTGATGAATATAATCATATAAAAATTGGACGATAGGGATGGTCAACCCTTCAAAAATAAACAAAAAAAAAACAAAAAAAACACAACACTTCACATTCTATATTCCAACGTTTCGCTGATCCTTGTTGTCAGCCTCATCAGGGAAAAAACTAATCTCAACAACATGTCAACCAGATAATTATCAAATTATTTAGTAGTAACAACTACATTGTCAAAAATAGAAAGCCACATTGTCTCACTCACAGATGACTCAGTCAGTAGCGAGTATATATATCATCCTATATTATATAGTTGTAAGGGCAAAAATGGGTGCCTACCCCCTCCACCCCCTCCACCACCCCTCCACCTCCCCTCCACCACCCTCCACTTTTTACCGTTAAATTCTTTCAAATTTTACGTTATTTTGAAGGGTGACTGTTCCTCCACCCCCCTCCGCCCCCCTCCACCTACCCCTCCACCTACCCCACTACAACTAATTTCTTATAGATATCTAGTTGAAAATTGTATATAAGGATTTAGAGATTCGCTGATTAGGAATCTGAACTCAGATTTTGAAAACACAAAATGACGACGCATAACAGTGGTTAAAAATTGAAATTTTACTGGATTTTGTTAAAAATGGTATATAGAAGTTTTCTGGAGTCGATTATTACGAATCTGAACTCAGATTAAGAAAATTCAAAATGGTAGATGCGAAGATGGTGAAATATTAATGAATTTTGCTGCAAATTATGTATAAAGAGTCTCTGGATTCGCTATTAAATGGATAAAGTATAATTTAGATTTTCAAAATTCAAAATGGCTCCACCCTGCTTCATGTGCGATCCATACCGGCTTCACCGGTCCCTCTATCTACTCCTCCTTTACATATAATTCATTATAGATATCTTGCGTAGTAAGTTTTTCAGTTTTATTTATTACCTTTAACAGTTTTCCACACCACCATTGAGGTACTCTTATGGGCGCGTTGAATTTTTTATTTTATTGTGCTTAGATGTTTTATATAATAAATAATAATAATTATATATGATAATGAGACATGCCAAATTATATAAAATTATTGTTAATCATTTTTTATATAATAAACCTACATGAACAACATAAATATGTATTCTTTTGTTACATGTAAATATATTTCATAATTTTATTCGAACATATCTAACAAATTTAAAAAAAGAAAAGATTTTTTTTTTAAATAAAGAAAAACATCATAAATATTTCTAGATTTAAAAACCTAATTCAGTTTATATTTACCTAATTGTATTATCTTTTGTTATAATATTTTTTTTTAACAAATCGCTCCGCTCGCCAACCCCCATTATTAGAGATAAATATTATGAATAATGAATGAGGATAATCTTCTATTACATACTATCATGAAATACTTATTTTTTCATTTAAAATTTCTGTAATGTTTTTTAAAAACATTATTCTTAACATTTATTAATTTTTAAAATACTAAGTATATTATATTTAACAAAATAATACAGAATATATATGTAGTTCATTACGTCAGCTCTGATTTTATTTGTAACTTATTGATTATAAAATCCAGTAATATTTCAATTTTTGCCCGCCATTTTATATTTATATTTACAAAATCTGAGTTCAGATTCCTAATCAGCGAATCCGGAAACTCACTATATACAATTTTTAACAAACTCGAGTAAAATTTCAATTTTTGTTAGTCATCTTAGGTCCACCAGTTTGAATTAAAATTTTCAGCAAAATCCAATAGTATTTCAATATGTGTCCGACACCTTAGATCCGCCATTTTGAATTCTGAAAATCTGAGTTGAGAGTCGTAATCTAGAAATCCGCTACATAAAATTATTAGCAAAAACCAGTATTATTTAAATATTTTGCAGCCATTTTCAATTTTTAAAATCTGAGTTCAGATTCGTAATAATCGAATCCAGAAATCCCGTATATACAATTTTCAGCAAAATCCAGTAATATTTCAATATGTAACAGCCATTATCGATTGGCAATTTGGAATTCTGAAAATCTGAGTTCAGATTCGTAATCATCCAATCTAGAAATCCCGTACATACATTTTTCAGCAAAATCCATCAATGTTTGAATATTTGTCCTCCATCTTCGATCCGCCATTTTGAATTCTGAATATCTGAGTTCAGATTCGTAATCAGCGAATATATAAACTTTCTATATACAATTTTTAGCAAAAGCCAGTATAATTTAAATATTTTGCCGCCATTTTGAATCTTTAAAATCTGAGTTCAGATCCATCATAATCGAATCCAGAAATCCCGTATACGGAAAGAAGAATTCACAGCTGTAGCCCGTGACGCGCGAGAAAAAAATAGCGTGCCATATAGCATCGCCGGATATCGTGACATATGCGTCTATGACTGTGACTGTGGTCATTTCGATGAACGGTGCTCGCGTGACACGGCTGTAGGCCGTGACTATCACTGAGTTCAAGCTTTAACACGGCGGCAAGCGTGAGTGGCACGTCTGACGACTGCGGCAGTCACCCCGTATAGCGTTGCCTAGAGACCATCGTTGAAATGCCTGAATGTCGCGCCGTCACATGGTGGCAGAGAAGGTACCTGCTTACTCTGTTATAACTCACGGCCTATAGCTCTGAAGGCTTCTTTCCGTTTATATACAATTTTCAGCAAAATTCAGTAATATTTCAATACGTGGCAGACATTTTCGTTCCGCCATTTTGAATTTTCAATATCTGAGTTCAGATTCGTAATCAGCTAATTCGGAAACCCCATACATACAACTTTTTTGCAAAATCCAATATTATTTCAATATTTTACTGCCATTTTGAATTTTTAAAATCTGAGTTCATATTCGTAATCAGCAAATCCAGAAATTCAGTATATTCAATTTTTAGCAAAACAGAAAAGTTCAATTTTTGGCCGCCATCTTGGGTATGCCATTTTGGAGAATTTTGGGAAATTTCCCATATGCAATTGTAAAATTCAGCAATATTTCAATATTTGGCAGCCATTTTGAATTGGCAAAATATGAGTTCAGATTCGTAATCAGCGAATCCAGATGGGTTCCCTACATACAATTTTCAGCGTAATCCAGTGATATTTGAATATTTGGCCTCCATCTTCGATGCGCCATTTTGAATTCTGAAAATCTGAGTTCGAATTCATAATCAGTGAATCAAAATACCCAACATACAATTTCCAGCAAAATCCAGTAATATTTCAATTTTTGGCAGTCATTTTGTATTTACAAAATCTGATTTCAGATTCCTAATCAGCGAATCTGGAAACCCATAATACAATTTTTAGGAAATTCCGGTAAAATTTCAATTTTTGGCCGTCATCTTGGGTCGTCTATTTTGAATTCTGAAAATCTGAGTTCAGATTAATAATCAGCGAATATAGAAACCTCCTATATACAATTTTTAGCAAAAGCCAGTATAATTTAAATATTTTGCCGCCATTTTGAATTTTTAAAATCTTAGTTCAAATCCGTCATAATCGAATTTAGAAATCCCGTATATGCAATTTTCAGTAAAATCTAGTAATATTTCAATTTTTGGAAGCCATCTTGGGTCCTCTATTTTGAATTTTCAAAAAATGAGTTACGATTCCTAATTGCCGAATCCGGAAACCCACTGTAGACAATTTTGAGTAAACTCGAGATAATTTCAATCTTTCTTAGTCATCTTGGGTCCACCAGACAGAATTTTCAAAACATATGTTCAGATTCATAATCAGCGAAACCAAAAATCCGGTATATACAATTTTCAGCAAAATCCAATAATATTTCAATATTTGACCACCATCTTCGAATCCGCCATTTTGAATTCGAAAATCTGAGTTCAGATTCGTAATCAGCGTATCCAGAAATCCCTTTTATACAATTTTCAGCAAATCCAGTTGTATTTGAATATTTCGCCTCCATCTTCGTCAGCCATTTTGAATTCTGAAAATCTGAGTTGTGATTCATAATCAGCGAATCCGCATACCCCTTATATACAATATTCAGCAAATTCCAGCAGTTTTTGAATATTTTGCCTCCATCTTCGATCAGCCATTTTGAATTCTGAAAATATGAGTTGTGATTCGTAATAAGCGAATCCACATACCCCGTATATACAATTTTCAGCAAATTCTAGTAGTTCTTGAATATTTCGCCTCCATCTTCGTTCAGCCATTTTGAATTCTGAAAATCTGATTTGCGATTCGCAATTAGCGAATCCAGATATCCGTTATATACAATTTTTAGCAAAATCCAGTAATAATTCAATTTTTGGCATCCATCTTGTGTCCTCTATTTTCAATTTTCAAAATCTGAGTTACGATTCCTAATTGGCGAACCGGAAACCCACTCTATACAATTTTTAGCAAAATCAAGTAAAATTTAAATTTTTGTTAGCGATCTTGGGTCCACCAGACTTAATTTTCACAATATATGTTCAGATTCGTAATCAGCGAAACCAAAAATTCCGTATATACAATTTTTAGCAAAACAGAAAAGTTCAATTTTTGGCAGCTATCTTTGGTATGCCATTTTGGAGTTTCATAATCTGAATTCTGATTCATCATCATGCGAATCCAGAAATTTCCCATATGCAATTGTAAAATTCAGCAATATTTCAATATTTGGCAGCCATTTTGAATTGGCAAAATATGAGTTCAGATTCGTAATCAGCGAATCCAGATGGGTTCCCTACATACAATTTTCAGCGAAATCCAGTGATATTTGAATATTTGGCCTCCATCTTCGATCAGCCATTTTGAATTCTGAAAATCTGTTTCTGTTTGAATTCTGAAATTCAGTTTCATAATCAGCGAATCCAGAAATCCCTTTTATACAATTTTCAGCAAATCCAGTAGTATTTGAATATTTCGCCTCCATCTTCGATCAGCCATTTTGAATTCTGAAAATCTAAGTTGTGATTCGTAATCAGCGAATCCACATACCCCTTATATACAATTTTCAGCAAATTCCAGTAATTTTTGAATATTTCGACTCCATCTTCGATCAGCCATTTTGATTTCTGAAAATCTGATTTGGGATTGGTAATCAGCGAATCCAGATATCCCTTATATACAATTTACAGCAAAATCCAGTAGTTTTAGAATATTTCGCCTCCATTTTCGATCAGTCATTTTGAATTCTGAAAATCTGAGTTGAGATTCGTAATCTGCGAATTCACATATTCCTTATATACCATTTTCAGCAAAATCGAGTAAAATTTCAATTTTTGTTAGCGATCCTGCGTCCACCAGTCTGAATTATCACAATATATGTTCAGATTTCTAATCAGCGAAACCAAAAATCCCGTATTAAGGTAATACAAATTTCAGCAAAATCTAATAATATTTCAATATTTGACCACCATCTTTGAATCCGACATTTTGAATGTTCTTAATCTGAGTTCAGATTTGTTATAAGCGACTCCGAAAACTTCTTATATACAATTTTCAACAAAATACAGTAATATTTCAATATGTGGCCGACATTTTCGATCCGCCATTTTGAATTCTGAAAATCTGAGTTGAGATTCATAATCTAGAAATGCCCTAAATACAATTATTAGCAAAATCCAGTATTATTTAAATATTTTGCCGCCATATTCAATTTTTAAAATCCAAGTTCAGATTCGTAATAATCGAATTCAGAAATCTCGTATATAAAATTTTCAGCAAAATTCAGTAATATTTCAATATGCGGCAGACATTTTCGTTCCGCTATTTTGAATTTTCAAAATCTGAGTTCAGATTCCTAATCAGCGAATCTCGATACCCACTATATACAATTTTCAGAAACATATCTATAAGAGATTAGTTGTAGTGGGGTAGGTGAAGGAGTATGTGGAGGGGTATGTGGAGGGGTAGGTGGAGGTGTAGGTGGAGGGGGTGTGGAGGGGGCGTGGAGGTGCTGGAGGGGGAGTGGGTGTAGTGCAGGGGGTGGAGGGGCAGACTCCTTTCAAAATAACGTAAAATTTGAAAGAATTTAACAGTAAAAAGTGGTGGGGAGGTGGAGGGGTGGTGGAGGGGGTGGTGGGGGCGTGGGGGGGGGGGCAGGGGGTACGTACCCATTTTTGCCCTTACAACTATATAATATAGGAATATATATATATATATATATATATATATATATATATATATATATATATATATATATATATATATATATATATATATATATATATATATATATATTTATGTTCACCGCTATGTTTCAGGACATTTGCATGTTTTCAGGACTGTACTGAATTAGGAATATGTTTACCGCTACCTTTCAGGACATTTTTGTATTATTCAGGACATTTAGGGTTTCTTTCACAATGTTCTTTTCCGTAAAATTTTTCCGAAATCAACGTAAAATACTGCGGAACTGAAAGGGAGCGCCGCAGGCGTCGTGGTGTCAGTCAACACCCTGAGGGATATTATTTCTTTAGTCACTTATATACTGTTTAACGTTTTATACCTACTTCTATTGCAGAAAACCTGTAGGTGTCCTGGAAGGTAGCGGTGTACTAAGTTATATATATATACATATATATATATATTTATGTTTTATGTTAGTTTGCAGGACATTCCAGATGTTTAACGTTGGTTTCGGGGACATTTGTTAGTTTTGGGGACAGTCCCTGAATCTACATATGTTTAACGTCAGTTTTGAGGACATCGGCCCCCATAGGAGACATTATTTCTTTAGTCACGTATAGGTATATAGTAACATGGGGTCCTGGGAACTAACGTTATACAAGTTTATATATATATATATATATATATATATATATATATATATATATATATATATATATATATATTTGTATGGAACGTGACTTATGCAGACAATTTCTGAACTGGTGCGAGACTTATGCTGACTTTGCGGTACTTATGCGACGTCCGCATAATTTTCACGTGTTAATTTTACATAAGTATTAACACGCGATGTCAACATAAGTCCTGTTTCATATATATATATATACGGTGACCCATTTTAATCGCCGCACCCGGAGTTCTCGGAACCTAAGCCAGATAGAGAAAAATGGTTCAGACAAAAGTTATAGGGGACAAAGTGGGCCACATATTGGCGCTAACGTCTTTGACCTTTAATTTGACCTTTGAGGTTATTTCAAGGTCAAAGTGGTTTTTTCATATGGAAACACCTAGTTTTGACGCCGGATTCGGAAAGAGCGGGAAATTTTACGTTCAAAATCATATTGAGAAATTTTTTCCATGGTTATTTCAAGTTCAAATCTAGGTCAAACTCAGAAAAGTCCGTTTATAATCGTTTTTTTCCATGAACTACAGGCTAAGCTGGTTCAAATTGATCGTAGGCTTAATAGAGGAACCAAAAATTTATATATATATATATAGTGGGTATCGAGATTCGCTGATTAGGAATCTGAACTCAGATTCTGAAAATTCAATATAGCGGAACGAAAATTGCTGCCGCATATTGAAATATTACTGAATTTTGCTGAAAATTTTATATACGGGATTTCTGGATTCGATTATTACGAATCTGAATTTAGATTTTAAAAATTGAATATGGCGGCAAAATATTTAAATAATACTGGATTTTGCTAATAATTGTATTTAGGAGATTTCTAGATTACGAATCTCAACTCAGATTTTCAGAATTCAAAATGGCGGATCGAAACTGTCGGCCACATATTGAAATATTACTGTATTTTGTTGAAAATTGTATATAAGGAGTTTTTGGAGTCGCTTATTACAAATCTGAACTCAGATTAAGAATATTCAAAATGTCGGATTCAAAGATGGTGGTCAAATATTGAAATATTATTAGATTTTGCTGAAATTTGTATTACCTTGATACGGGATTTTTGGTTTCGCTGATTAGGAATCTGATATTATAATAAAATATTATAACAAAATATAATACAATTAGCTAAATATAAACTGAATTAGGTTTCTAAATCTAGAAATATTTATGATGTTTTTCTTTATTTAAAAAAAAAATTTTTTCTTTTTTTAAATTTGTTAGATATGTTCGAATAAAATTATGAAATATATTTACATGTAACAAAAGAATACATATTTATGTTGTTCATGTAGGTTTATTATATAAAAAATGATTAACAATAATTTTATATGATTTTGGCATGTCTCATTATCATATATAATTATTATTATTTATTATATAAAACATAAGCACAATAAAATAAAAAATTCAACGCGCCCATAAGAGTACCTCAATGGTGGTGTGGAAAACTGTTAAATGTAATAAATAAAACTGAAAAACTTACTACGCAAGATATCTATAATGAATTATATGTAAAGAAGGAGTAGATAGAGGGACCGGTGAAGCCGGTATGGATCGCACATGAAGCAGGGTGGATTTTGAATTTTGAAAATCTAAATTATAATTTATCCATTTAATAGCGAATCCAGATACTCTTTATACATAATTTGCAGCAAAATTCATTAATATTTCACCATCTTCGAATCTACCATTTTGAATTTTCTTAATCTGAATTCAGATTCGTAATAATCGACTCCAGAAAACTTCTATATACCATTTTGAACAAAATCCAGAAAAATTTCAATTTTTAACCACTGTTATGCGTCGTCATTTTGTGTTTTCAAAATCTGAGTTCAGATTCCTAATCAGCGAATCTCGAAATCCCTATATACAATTTTCAACTAGATATCTATAAGAAATTAGTTGTAGTGGGGTAGGTGGAGGGATAGGTGGAGGGGGTGTGGAGGGTGGCGGGGCGTAGGGGGGTGGAGGAGCAGACACCCTTCAAAATAACGTAAAATTTGAAAGAATTTAATGGTAAAAATTGGCGGGGAGGTGGAGGGGTGGTGGAGGGGTTGGAGGAGGTAGGCACCCATTTTTGCCCTTACAACTATATAATATAGGATGATATATATACTCGCTCCGCTCGTCAACCCCCAACTTTGAAAAGTAAGACCTTGAAGACTTTGAACCTATTTATTTCCAAGGTAGTGATTTTTTTGAATATATAAGAGTACATTTACGCTATCAATTTTGATTTAAAAATCTTTTGTTGTATTTTATTTTTATTATTTTATGTATAAACTGAAACATAAGTAAATTTCGTATACCGATTTCATTTAGCTATTGATTTAGATCTCTTATAATATCGTTTAAACAATTTCTCATTTATTTAATACTATTATTGCTTATATTTTATGTTGTGAAATTTGTTTTTTGAATATATGAGCTTAATCACTTTAAAAATTTTGATTTAAAAATCTTTTCTTTGATTTTATTTGTATTTTTATATGGATCAAATCGAAACTTAATTAAATTTTATATACAATTTTCAGTTAGCTAATTATTAAAATCTCTTATCATTCAAATAATTTCTCCTTTATTTTATACTTTTATTGTGTATATTTTATATTGAGAAATTTGGTTTTGGAATATACCGGGTGTCCCATTTTAAAACCACCAGGCAAATATCTCGAAAACTAAGGGAGATGGAAAAAAAATTTTAATAACAAAGTTGTAGGGTTCAGAGTGGACCAACTGATCGTGACCTTGGTTATGACCTTGAGGTCAATGATCAAGGTCATTTGAAGGTCAAATCGATTTTTTCAAATGGGAACCCCCACTTTTGACCTCGTAAATGGAAAGAGCGGAAAATTTTACGTTCCGATATGTCCTTGAGTCAAGGTCATGGTCATGGTCATGGTCATGGTCATGTTTAAAATCAAAATCAATCAACGCATCAAAACATTCCCATAATTAGGCATACGAGACAAATTGTTAAATACAAAAGTTGTAGGGTTCAGAGGGGCCCAACTGATCGTAACCTTGGTTATGACCTTCCGGTCAATGATCAAGGTCATTTGAAGGTCAAATCGATTTTTTCAAATGGGAACCCCCATTTTTGACCTCGTAACTTGAAAGAGCGGAAAATTTTACGTTCAGATATGTCCTTGAGTCAAGGCCATGGTCATGGTCATGGTTAAAATCAAAATCAATCAACGCATCCAAACATTCCCATAATTACTTTGTAGGGTTTGGAGCGGCCCAACTGATCGTGACCTTCGTTATGACCTTGAGGTCAATGATCAAGGTCATTTGAAGGTCAAATCGATTTTTTCAAATGGGAACCCCTATTTTTGACCTCGTAAATGGAAAGAGCGGAAAATTTTGCTATTTTTACTATTATCAATATTTACCAGAGTTAACCACTTATATCAAATAATAACAAAAGTTAATAAGTGTTGACCACCTGTATCCAATAGTGACCGGTAGTATTCAGCATTGATCGGTAATAGTCAAGAATTATTACTGTTTACATCAAATTGCTTTCAAATTGAGCACACTTATATTGGCACAGAAAATTAAACTTTTTCGTTTTAAAATATTGTATAGTATAATAACATATTATTTCTTTTGTGGTGTGTTTTGATAAATAATTGCATTTACAACTAAAAAAGAATGCCTGACTATTCTGCTAATGAAATAGTTGACATTCTTCTTATTTTAGGAGAATGTCGACGAAACTATCGAGAGGCAAGCAGATTGTATCGTGTTCGGTTCCCTCAACGACAACATCCTGATCATACGGTAATACGTTGAACTGCGCGGTCGACAAGGAAACTTCGTTCGAAGAAGGAGGACACTGAATGAACACGATTATGAAAATAATCCTCGCTTTCTTGCTGTTCTAGCCATGGTACATTTAAATGTTCATGTCAGTTTACGGGAAATCGAGTTAACAATGGGTATTCCAAGATCTACGGCCAGTAGATATTTACGATATGCGCGTTACCATCATTACCACATTACTCTAAATCAAGCTTTAACTGTGGAAGATTATCGACGGAGAATAACATTTTGCCAATGGGCAACACAACAAATTACTGATGATGAAAATTTCTTTAACAATGTTCTTTTTAGCGACGAGGCTACATTTCAGAGTACTGGTATGTTGAATCGCCATAATTGCCACTACTGGTCTCCTGTTAATCCTCATTGGATGCGTGAAGTTGATCATCAGCATCGCTGGAATGTAACGGTATGGTGTGGTATTATTAACGGATGTCTGATTGGACCTTATTTTTTTGAAGGTCACGTAACTCAACATACTTATTTACAGTTGCTGAGAGACGAGCTGCCACTCTTTGTAGAAAACGTTGACCTCCATACAAGGGCCAGAATGTGGCTACAACAAGATGGTGCTCCTCCACATTATGCCAGAATTGTCAGAGATTTTCTTAATGAAAGGTTTAACGGTCGATGGATTGGTAGAGGAGGTCCCGTAGCATGGCCACCAAGATCTCCAGATCTGACATCTCCAGATTTTTATTTATGGGGCTTCCTAAAAAATACAGTCTACCGCAACAGGCGAACTACAAGAGATGACATGATTCAAAGGATTACAGAAATCTGCTTAAGTATTCCACGTGAAGTATTATTAAATACTGTTAGAAACTTTAAAAGGAGAATAGAATGTTGTCAACAAGTAAATGGTGCAACTTTTGAGCATCTTCTTCAGTAAATGGTGACCGAAACACTTGGATCCTATGACTAAATACACATGAACGTGGAATTTTCCAATGAATTTTTAGCTGGCCTGATCATCCCCGACCTTGCCTTAACTGGCCGGGTCATCTCCGACCTTGCCTTAACTGACCGGGTCATCTCCGACCTTGCCTTAACTGGCCGGGTCATCTCCGACCTTGCCTTAACTGGCCGGGTCATCTCCGACCTTGCCTTAACTGGCCGGGTAATCTCCGACCTTGCCTTAGGTGACCGGGTCATTTCCGACTTTGCTCTTAACTGCACGGAAACTGACCATAACTTTGACCATGACCTTGACCCAAGGTCATATCAGAATTTTTCGGTTTTTCTATTTACCAGGTCAAAAGTGAGGGTTGCCGTTAAACAAAATTGATTTAACCTTCAAACGACATCATCCTTGACCTCAAGTTCATGGTCAAGGTCACGATCAGTTGGGCCCCTCCAAACACTACAACTTCTGTATTTAACACTCGTATGCGTAATTATGGGAATGTTTGGATGCGTTGATTGATTTTGATTTTAAACATGACCATGACCATGACCATGGCCTTGACTCAAGGACATATCTAAACGTAAAATTTTCCGCTCTTTCCATTTACGAGGTCAAAAGTGGGGGTTCCCATTTGAAAAAATCGATTTGACCTTCAAATGACCTTGATCATTGACCTCAAGGTCATAACCAAGGTTACGATCAGTTGGGCCCCTCTAAACTCTACAACTTTTGTATTTAACAATTTGTCTCGTATACCTAATTATGGGAATGTTTTGATGCGTTTATTGATTTTGATTTTAAACATGACCATGACCATGACCATGACCTTGACTCAGGGACATATCTGAACGTAAAATTTTCCGCTCTTTCCATTTACGAGGTCAAAAGTGGGGGTTCCCGTTTGAAAAAATCAATTTGACCTTCAAATGAACTTGATCATTGACCTCAAGGTCATAACCAAGGTCACGATCAGTTGGGCCCCTCTGAACCCTACAACTTTTGTATTAAAAGTTTTTTTCCATCTCCCTTAGTTTTCGAGATATTTGCCTGGTGGTTTTAAAATGGGACACCCGGTATATGAACATATTTTTTAATAAATATATGCAATAAATATATACACATATTTACTTATATAACTAATTGTTTTTTTTTTTAATTATCAAGAATTTCTTCCCAAACAATATTTTCAATTTCTAATGAATTTTCTAAATTATTTTGTATATATATATATATATGTGTAATCTGGATTTCTACATCGTGGTAAAGCAGCATATGATTGACCGTGTGAGAATAATTTCCTTTTGATGTATAACCCTACATAATCAAAACTTTGTCCCTGAGATTTATTAATGGTCATGCAAAATTCTAAAGTTAATGGAAACTGTTTTTTCATAAAGAATAAACGGTAATGAAGAAAATTCTCCGGTATTTAATGTAATTCTTGGAATAAAAAATCTATTACCTACTTTTTCTCCTGTTAATATTACTGCTTCAATATTATATCTAAATAATTTGGTTATTTTAACTCTAGTACCATTACACAAACGTTCGTGTATACTCAAATTTCTAATTAACATAACAATAGCATTAACTTTTAAATCTAATTTATGAGTTGGCAAACCTTCATAAATATTGTTTAATGTCTCTATTGGAAAAAGTAGATGAATGTTGTCATCATTTTGATCAACAACTTTATGAGTCGCATAATCTGTACTATAATAAGTCTTCTTATCACCATTTAATAACATTAAAATTTTTTTATTCAAAAATTTAATGTCTTCATTATGAGGTTCTAAAAGAACACGATCATAATCATTTATTTTATTAATATTTTTATAAATTTCTAAGCAAACATCGTTATTTCTCCAATTACTAGGTATTATAAAAGGATTTATATTACGGTCTCCAATTTGTAATAATAATTTTGAGAATTCATTATTCTGAGAACGAATATTGTGTTTTAATTTGAAAATTTTAAATAAATGCCAAAGTTCAGAATATTTAATAGTGTCTTCAATTATAGCACTTCTAAATCCGTTTTTCATTACTGAGAGTATTTGTCGAAAATCACCTCCTAAAATTATTAATTTTCCCCCAAAAGCTAAATCGTTTGTACATAAATCTCTTAAAGTTCTGTCAATAATTTCTAAAGCTTTTTTGGGTATCATAGATGCTTCATCCCAGATTATAACTTCCGTTTCTCTTCATTTCTTTTTATCTGATTCTAATTTTAAAAAAGAATTTTCAATACTATTTAAATCTAATGGTAATCTAAAGGTTCTATGAGTAGTCTTTCCTTTGGGTAATAGAATAGACGCTATACCAGTCCAAGCCATTGATATAATATTTTTTCCTTTTAATACATAATAATAATTTAAAGTTTTATATAGAAATGTTTTACCCGAACCTCCAGGACCGTCTAAAAAATTTATTTTATTTATATTTTTTATAAGTTGTTTGAAAATAAATTTTTTATCTTCATTTAATTTTGTAAACATATCTTCGACTATTTCCTTACTAATTGAAATTATTTTACTATCGTATCAAAGGGCGCGGGAGCGCCCTGCTTGGCGAGTAAAAGAACGAAGTGACTAACGAGCAAGCGGGGCATTGACGCACCCTTTATTCTTTGGAATATTCCGCTCCAACCTTACTTTTTCCTATTCTTGATAACAACATTTTTTTACTCTTTATTTGAATACTTAAATGCATTCCATTAGATAGAATCTTTTATGTACTATCCATATCTGCAATTTCATGTTTCAAGATTCTTTCGTTTTCGTATACTTTTAATAGTAAATTTGCCCTCTCAATTTTCATCTCATTTTTTATTTTCTTCGTCGTCTTCGCGTCGTCGTCGTATTTTAATCCTATACCATATATACGTATGTATAGGCACTATTAGACAGTGGTTCTACTTGTATCCGAGAGTGGCGCTATATACATTTTTCTACAGGGCTATATACACACACATTCGTAATCGTATCGACATAACCTCACGCATCTCTAATCTCTAATAAACAAAAACAATGTTATTATGAAATATGTATATACACAATATGTATATACTATCACGGATTAATATTTAAATTATATCAAAGATCTCAGAAAGTGGACTGATGAAAAGAATTTATTCATGAGCAGCATCAATGAGACAATAGTTTTTAGATAAGTATTTTAAAATATACATTGACAGTAGAAAGCAGAGATCGAGATGTAGTTCTGTTTTTATTTTTTTAAGTACTGTCAGATCAGATTTTAGAAATTGAGTCTATCCCAACTATACGGCTACTACAATACAAGAGTTTAGATAAGTATAATTTTCAAGTAATTTGTCACAAAGAGATTATCTCTCATAATGTAGGCTAAGCGAGAAGCTCCAAAACCTATTTCATTCATCGTAAAGGATTTTAAATGTTATATGTTTGCAACATGACCAGTCGGATGAAGGCTTTTCTTGAGACAAAGTTTATATTCTGTGTATAATAATAAAAATGGTTTATAGTTATGATTTGAAAAGTATCAAACATAAAAATTTTCTAATTTTAATTATTTTAAAAAACAAGTTATTTCACAATGCCATTTCACAATAAAGTTTTATATTTTCTTACTTATCAAATCATAACTATAAACCATTATATGAAGAATATAAACTTTGTCTCAAGAAAAATCTTCACCCGACTGGTCATGTTGCATAAATAAAACATTGAAAATCCTTTACGATGAATGAAATAGGTTTTGGACCTTTTCGCTTAACTTATATTATGATTATGAGAGATAATGTCTTTGTGACAAATTACTTGAAAATAATTCTAAATATTTTCGTCTTTTATAAATGGGTCATTTGATGTAAAATCAAAAACTGTTATATTCCTCTAACTTGTTAGCCTTACTGTTTGAGGTAAATATATATAATACACTATTGAAGAATGGAAGCAAAGTCGTTTACTAAACTCATCTACAGTCTCCTTATATTTAATTTATAGTTCTAGTTCAAAAAGTTGTACTTGAATAAAATATTTCAAGTAAGTCATTTGTTAAATGGTAAAAGCTTTACCAGATATGAGAAAAAGTAAAATTAACAAATTTTTCTTTTGGATCTTTTCAAATCATAACTATAAACCATTTATACAAAGAATATAAACTTTGTCTCAAGAAAAGCCTTCACCCGACTGGTCATGTTGCAAATCTAAAACATTGAAAACCCTTTATGATGAATGAAATAGGTTTTGGAGATTCTCGCTTAACTTATATTATGGAAGATAATGAACTTTAATAACAAATGTAAAATTTGTTAATTTTACTTTTTCTCATATCTGGTAAAGCTTTTAACATTTAACAAATGACTTACATGAAATAATTTATTCAAGTACAACTGTCTGAACCAGAATTATAAATTAAATACAAGGATACTGTAAGCTGAGTTTAGTAAAGGACATTGTTTCCATTCTTGAATAGTGTATTATATATATTTACCAAACAGTAATGCTAACAAGTTAGAGGATTATAACAGTTTTTGATTTTACATCAAATAACCCCTTTATAAAAGAAGAAAATATTTAGAATTATTTTACATTAATTTGTGACAAAGACATTATCTCTCATAATATAAGCTAAGCGAGAAGCTCCAAAATCTATTTCATTCATCGTAAAGAATTTTCAATTTTTTATGTTTGCAACATGACCAGTCGGGTGATTCTTGAGAGAAAGTTTATTATATTCTTTGTATAAATGATTTGAAAAGTATCAAACATAACAATTTTCTAATTTTAATTATTTTAAAAAACAAGTTATTTTACAATGCCATTTCACAATAAATTTTTATATTTTCTAACTTTTCAAATCATAACTGCAAACCATTTATACAAAGAATATAAACTTGGTCTCAAAGTCTTATCACCCGACTGGTCATGTTGCAAACATAAAACATTGAATCCTTTACGATCAATGAAATAGGTTTTGGAGCTTCTCACTTAGCTTACATTATGAGAGATAATGTCAAATGTGACAAATTACTTGCAATTAATTCTAACTATATATTTTCTTCATTCTTGAAGGGGATATCTGATGTAAAATCCAAAGCTGTTAATATAACAGCTATAAGGTATTTTCAATATATGGTTTTTGGTATATAACTAATTGAGTGAGGGATGTAAAATCCAAATTGTTAATAAGTATAATAGTTAGAGGAATACCTCTACTTATTTGCATTACTGATTGAGGTAAATATATAATAATACACTATTTAAAAATGGAAACAAATAGTCCTTTATTTTAATCATATAGTTCTTTATAGTTCTTCATTTTAATCATAGGTTCGAAAAGTTGTACTGGAATGAATTATTTCCATAAGTCATTTGTTAAAAAGTAATCATTACAACGGATATGGAAAAAAATTCAAATTATTTTATTTTATTTACAATTATGAAGATAGTAATGTTTATTTTTATAGCAAAACTTTCTACGAAAGTATAATATAAGGCAAGCATAAGGTGTTTCTGTAATATATAAAAATATGAATAAAAAACTTATACTCTATGAAAACGAATTCTAATAATAAATAATTATTTTCTTCTGACAATTTTATCTTACCGGTTCTATACAATAAATTAATTTGTCTATAAAAAGAAGAGTATATACACTATTATTATATATAGCAAAAGGGATTTCTTGATACAATGAAAGTGTCATTCCATTTTTTTTTTTACAAATACAGCAGCCTCACACGATGCAATTATCATCATGAACCCACACGAAAATAAAACCTATGAAATATGGTATCATCATTCTTTACCGTTATAAAACATTGTAATTATTATTGAAGCTCTTAGAAACTTGTGGAATCTCCCTAAAATAACACTTTTAAAAAAAGTAAAACTTTGGCGAGTATAAGTGTATTTATAATCTCTCTCCCTCTCTCTCTCCCTTCCTCTCTTTCCTCCTCTCTCTTTCTCTCCCTCTTTCTCCATCTCTCTCTTTCTCCCCCTTTCTCCCCCAAAGGAATATCATAGTTTAAAACAAACACATGAAAGAAGTGGAATCAATTATTATTTTATATAGACAAGTACATTTTTGTGACATAGAAATATGGAATTATTTTCATAACAAAAAATCATAAGTACTACTAAAAATAAACTCATGAAACTGGTGGAATCAATTAAGTGCAGGCAAGTCAATTATTATAATAAAGAGAATTTTTAAAATAAAATTTGTTTAATATATATTTACTATAAAAATTTGTATAAAAAATAATTACGTCTAACAATAAATATTACAAAAATACTAACATAATAACTGTAATTGAAACACAAAAAGTAAAAAATTTTTGCGTAAATATTTTCGAAGTATAGATCATAGAAGTCACCACCCTCTAAAATAGTTTAACCATGAGCTGTTATACATCATAAATTCATGTAAGTTTTTCTTACACAAGTCAATCTACCTATTATCTGCAAATATGAATTTTAATTAAACATCTTCTTAAACTGTTAATGTAATTTTTTAAATTTTGGGAAATTTTCTTTTAAAGACAGAAGATACTTGCCGGACGCATCGTTTTGTAGTTCAAGGTGCGTAGGACAGGAATCGAAACCTTGTATGTATTTAGTTATTTTTGGAAATGCTTTAGCTTATGTGTATACCATTGAATTTCAGAAAAGAGGATTACCGTATGCATATCTTGTAGTAACATTAGATCATAAAACTAAATTAATGACTCCAGAAGCTATTAATAAACACATTTCTGCTGAGATACCTTCAGAAAATATATGTTACATGGACCACATAGTGAAAATTCTCCGTGTTACGATAAATGTAAAGACGTTTGTAAAAAAAATTTTCCTAAACCTTCTCAATCGTCAACAACATTTAAAAAAATGGTTATCCTCAATATACACGAACAAATAATTCTTCTGATAATTACACATATCGACTTAAAAGAAGTAAAAAAATTATTCCAGTAGATAATTCAATGATAGTTTCTTACAATAAATTTTTATTAGAAAAATATAAATGTCATATTAATGTTGAATATTGTGCTTCAATTCAAAGCATCAAATATATTTTTGATTATATACATAAAGGTAATGATAGAGCTTTTGTGCATTAAAGAAAAATGATGACAAAAGAAATGGAATATATGATGAAATTACTGAATATATTGATGGCCGGTACTTGAGCCCAATGGAAGCAGCATGGCGGTTACAAAAATTTCCCTTTTGTGGAAGGAGTCATACTGTTATCCGATTAGCAGTGCATACAGAAAATCAACAAAAAATTGTTTTTGAAGAAAATTGTGAAATAGATGCTCTTGATAATTGGAAAACAACTTTAACAGCGTGGTTTGACTTGAATAAAAATGATAAATTTGCAAATCATATAAAATACGTTAATATACCGCGTTATTATATATTTAACGCAAAAAACGTTTGGGTAAAACGTGAACGTGAACAAAAACATTATGCTATTGGACGTTTAAATATAGTATCCCCAAAAGATTCTGAAAGATTCGCTTTAAAATTAATATTAAGTCGTATAAAAGGCGCTACTTCCTTTAAAGATTCACGTACATATAAAAATTTAACGTATAATACTCATAAAGAAGCTGCGACTGCAATGAATTTAATAGAAAACGATTTACAAATTTAAAAAATTTTTGAAGAAGCATGTCGTATCATGTTACCTTTCCAATTACGTAAATTTTTTACTTCGTTTCTACTAACAGAAAATATTCAAGCCAATATTATTTGGGAAAATTTTTAAAAATACTTTAGTGAAGATTTTTATGAAAATAAAGATAACTTAGCTTTAGATCATATAAATAATTTATTATTGTTGGAAGATTTATCTTTTACAGATTTTGGATTACCTGAACCTGATCCCATCATAAATGATATAAAATTGTAATCTCTCTCCCTCTCTCTCTCTCTCCCTCCCTCTCTCTCTCTCTCTCTCTCCCTCCCTCTCTCTTTCCTCATCTCTCTTTCTCTCCCTCTTTCTCTCCATCTCTCTCTTTCTCCCCCTCTCTCCCCCAAAGGAATATCATAGTTTAAAACAAACACATGAAATAAGTGGAATCAATTATTATTTTATATAGACAAGTACATTTTTGTGACATAGAAATATAGAATTATTTTCATAACAAAAAATCATAAGTACTACTAAAAATAAACTCATGAAACTGGTGGAATCAATTAAGTGCAGGCAAGTCAATTATTATAATAAAGAGAATTTTTAAAATAAAATTTGTTTAATATATATTTACTATAAAAATTTGTATAAAAAATAATTACGTCTAACAATAAATATTACAAAAATACTAACATAATAACTGTAATTGAAACACAAAAAGTAAAAAATTTTTGCGTAAATATTTTCGAAGTTTAGATCATAGAAGTCACCACCCTCTAAAATAGTTTAACCATGAGCTGTTATACATCATAAATTCATGTAAGTTTTTCTTACACAAGTCAATCTACCTATTATCTGCAAATATGAATTTTAATTAAACATCTTCTTAAACTGTTATTTTTTAAATTTTGGGAAATTTTCTTTTAAAGACAGAAGATACTTGCCGGACGCATCGTTTTGTAGTATTTAGGTAATCTATCAAATATTTATTTTTATATCATTATTTTTTGGAATAAGATTTATATATTATATTTTATAAAAACTTTTCAATTATATTATATCTATCTATTATATCTACTAATTTCACAAAAATTTTATATCAATCTTTATAATTTCTATAATTATAATTTCATTATAATTTCATTGTAATATCTTCATTATACAAATTCATTATACAAATTGAATTATTATTAATTCTATAATAAGATAATAATATTTTTTTTACATTGCGTATGTACGTCTATATATTACGTATGCTTGTTCCTTACATTATATAACGAACAAGTTTTGTGTAAGTTTTGCTCTAGTCAAATATCGAAATATACTTATTTTCTTGAACTGTTATTACCATTTTATTTTAATTATTTACATACTACGTGATCAATAACTAAATACATAGAAGGTTGCGATTCCCGTCCTATGCACCTTGAACTACAAAACGATGCGTCCGGCAAGTATCTTCTGTCTTCAAAAGAAAATTTCCCAAAATTTTAAAAATTACATTAACAGTTTAAGAAGATGTTTAATTAAAATTTATATTTGGAGATAATAGGTAGATTGACTTGTGTAAGAAAAACTTACACGAATTTAGGATGTATAACAGCTCATGGTTAAACTATTTTAGAGGGTGGTGACTTCTATGATCTATACTTCGAAAATATTTACGCAAAAATTTTTTACTTTTTGTGTTTCAATTACAGTTATTATGTTAGTATTTTTGTAATATTTTTTGTTTGACGTAGCGGTACTCCAAACCGCACGCGAAGAAGCCAAGAGGACGGCCCGTACAATCAGGCTTCCCAAACGCAAATGCAGGGGACAGTCCAGAATCACAGCCTGAGACCCAAAAAACCAAGAAGAAGAAGACTGCCAGCAACATCCAACGCCCCCAAATCCAGGTATCAGACGACAGAGGGAACCTGGTTGAAACCCATGTAGGCACAGATGAAAATCCCCAAGATGGCTGGAAGACTATGGAAAACAAAAAGAAGAAAAAGAAGAAAAAAGCAATGGAGGGCCCCAGACCGCCACTACGTCCAAACTGCAAGGCCTCTAAACAACGGGGCGGGGTAGTGCTAATCGTGCCCAAAGACGTCAAGACCTTCGCGGACGTGGTGCAGACACCTCTGATAACAACCTCCAAATCAGAGGAGTCACAAAGACGAAGGGCGGCGCCGCACTAGTACGCACCAAAGGAGATGGAAGCACTCACGGAAACCTGAGTGGACGTCTCCTGGAGATGCTAGGAGAACAGGGGACAATCAAGGACATGACCCTAAAGGTGACCCTGGAGATACTGGACCTGGACTGCCTTACAGATACTGACGAAGTACGAATCGCACTAGACGGAGTACTGAACCTGGGCGCGGATAGACGGGCCTCGGTCCTCGGGCCAAACAGCCGAGGACAGAAGATGGCTATCTGCGAGCTCGAAGATCGAGACGCGACACGGCTTCTCGAGACGGGACGTATAAAGATAGGGTTTGTTAGCTGCCGAGTGAGGACCCGACTGATGGTGCCGAGATGCTACAAGTGTCTCGGCTACGGCCATTACCGTACAAACTGTAAAGGACCGGACAGACGCGACTGCTGTTGGAAGTGTGGGAAAAATGGACACAGGGCTGGGGCCTGCACGGGTGCTCCCCTCTGTTTCCTGTGCCCATCACAGGAAGGTATATATATATATATATATATATATATATATATATATATATATATATATATATATATATAATTGACCACACGAAGGTTCTGCATTTTTTTTTGTAATAAAGTATTTGGCGTTATATGACAAACTTGTCTTTGAATTTTTAAATTATAAATAGATTTTTTCTTTTCGTATTTTACGTTTGCACTAAATGTAGCAAAGCAAAATAAGTTATTATAATATCTGATTAAAGTTCGAAAATTGTTATCATATTATCATAAAGAATCTATTATTATAATAATAGATTCTTTAGTGTTTTATATATTTACTTAGCGGAGACAAAATTATTTTACCCTTGGTACAACAAATTGATTTATTATTTTCTTCTTTCCAATATACTACCGAACAATATTTCCAAACATAACTCATATTACCAAAATATGATTCATACTCTAAATTTTTATTTTTACTACATTTCTGTTTATTTACTATAGCGTAGAAAAGGATGATGACGCGAGATGTTCGAGGACGAGCTCGGCAACGCCTCTCCTACACTATATATATATATATATATATATATATATATATAAGAGAAAGAGAGAGAAGAAGAGAGAGATAGAGAGAGGGGGAGAGAAAGAACTAACGAAGGCACTCAATCCATCTCTCGCCGTGTTCTCATGCTCTGTTTGCAGTTGCTGCACTTTTCTTTGGGAAGAAAAAGTACGGACAGCGTTCGATATGTAATTGAACTGTCAAATGAATGCGCATACGCCGCGCTGCGCTCGCGTGAGTTTGGCGTTATCCTTGATTTGAATAATTAACAAGTTTCCTTTCAAAAAGTTGCTCGATAATTAATTGGTCTCGTTAATTGTGGAGAAAAGGCGCGCATTATAATAAATGCGCGAACGCGCTTCTTCCGCTGATGGCAGAAGGGAGGCATAGTTTGTTTTCAGAAAGCAGCCTGTTATTTGTGTATCGAGGTGAAGAACTGACAACAGAGCGATGCAAAAGTTGTCGATAGAAGTGTCTTCTGCATCACAGATATTTGTCATTAGAGGGACAATGCGGAGGGACAATGGTGAGGGACGCGGAGGGACGCGGAGGGATGCGGAGGGACAAGACCCTTTTTGCGGAGGGACGCGGTGGGACGCGGAGCGATGTGGAGGTACGCGGAGGGACGCGGAGGGACATGCGGAGGGACAATGCAGACCCCAAATAACGCAAAAAAAAACAGGGAATTTTACGTTATTTTGTGGAGGGCACTTTGCGGAGGGACGCGGAGGGACGCGGAGGGACGCGGAGGGACGTAGAGGGACGTAGAGGAACGCGGTGGGACGCGGAGGGACGCGGAGGGTTAACGACTCAATTCAGCTTACAACTATATAGTATATATACGTTGATCATTGACTATATTATGGGAACATCAACAGCTTTCTCTCACAGTTGGCCTATGTTAACATGTCTAAAGAAATATGGACCTTCAGGTTATTGACTATAGATTTGTCCCCGAAATAGTGGATTCGTCCATTTTATTATGGGGACAGTCCCCATACTATTGCAATATCCTCGAAGTATGGTGAATGTATACGTTTTTGTCCCCGTAATAGGGCAAATGTATATATTTATGTGTTTATATATATATATATATATATATATATAAATATGAAATTCTGGAAGTTTGAGGATTATATTCAGCACCCGCTTGGAAGTTTGAGGGGTTATGGGAAGTTTGAGGAGCCTCCTCAAACTTCCAATCTATATATTCAGCATCCGAGCGGAAGTTTGAGGGGTTTTCTAGAGTCTATTTGTCTAGAGTCGGTAACCTGAGGGTTATTATTTCTTTAGCCACTCTGACCGACCGGGGTTGAGCTCCTCAAACTTACTAGCCTAATATATATATATATATATATATATATATATATATATATATATATATATATACACACACACACACATATATATATATATATATATATTTTAATATTACCCTTTGTGAAAATATAAAACATGTTGTATCTTCTCATAAGTTTAATATCATAAATAATTTGAATATTGTTGTACATTTAATAAATAAATATTTCATAATTATTTAATATATTAATGTGAAATATTTGTTTATTAAATGTAATAAAGATGTGAATTAATTTTCATTATATTTTAAATTTTGCACAATTTTTATTTTAAAGAAATTACAATAATATCTAATGAAAATTAATTCGCATCTTACATGGTGGAGAAAGGAAGGGTTAGGTTGGAGTCAAGGAGGATTACGGAGGGATGACTCCCATGGTTTTTAGGGCTACTGGCGATGAATTCCATGGTTGTGTTTAGGTTCATTATATAAAAAATTATTGTGTAATTCTATATGATTTCGGCATGTCCCAAAATCATATACATAATTATTATTATTTCTTATATATAATCAAAAATTCAACGCGCCTATAACAGTACCTCAGTGGTGGTGTGGAAAGCTGTTCCAAATTTGCGAAATGTGGTAATAGTTGAAAACGAATAATTCGAATTTGAAGATTTAGTGACTTTCATTAAAAAAAATAGTCGGGTAGTAGTCCAGAGGTGGAGGGGACGGTGGAGGGGATGGTGGAGGGGACGGTAGGTGGAGCACGGCGGAGAGGACGGTGGAGGGCGGTGGAGGGGACGGTGGAGGAGACGGTGGAGGGCGATGGAGGGGTCGGTGGAGGGCAGTGGAGGGGACGATGCGGGCGGTGGAGGGGCGGTGGAGGGCTGTGAAGGGGACAGTGGATGGACTGCGTTCAGATATAGCAGTAACGCCTATATAATATAGGAGATATATATAAATATGTGTCCGTGCGCGTGTGTGCATATTAAATATTACACGTAAATCACAGGACCGTTATATTTTATTTGTCAATAAGACCGACTCGGTGCCTTAGGACCCACTACATTTACGTAAGATGCCCCTCCAACAGGATTATGTTATTGAACTCGGAAAGTGATAAGTTCTTAGTACGTTGTCTCATTAACAAGATTTACCACTCAGAATAACAAAAAATCATCATTAACCCTTTCTTTATTCGAAAATAAACCATTCAAGATTCGAATTTTCATGAAATTCCAATTGTAGAAAGCCTAGGCCGCTTTCCACTAGAACCGGCGCTGCCCTGATTAAAAAAAAATATTAAATCCTATTGGATCCTATTAAATTCCCTATATAGTCCATGTATTAAGTCAGTAAAAAATCCTCATTAAAGTCGATTCAACTAACAGCTTTTTAAAGGAATGAATGGGTTTTTTTAATCAGGGTGCACTCTGCCGCTGCTGCCAACTGCTGCCCGCGAACTACCGGCTGCACGCTATGACCTAACGTTACCAGCGCATCCGGTCTTTCCCGCGTACAACGCCGCTCGGTTGAACCTCTCGAGCGGCTATTGAGATACTTACTCCCGCTACCGATGTTCCTCTAGGAGGCAATGCCTGCGACTAGCTGCAGCTGCTGAAAAGGGTAGAGGGCGGTATTCGGGGAATCATGCATAGGTTACGGCGCGCTCAAGAAGTACTCGTGACTCGACTATTTAAGATAAAAATGAACGGTTTAATTGCACTAAAGATAGACGCGCTAAGGGGCTCGAAAGCCGGACAATAGTCTAACAAATAATAACCGACAGGCCGAGACTTTAAACCACGCACGCACGTAGCCGTCGATGCGCGACGGCAACAGGTTACTCCGCGACAATAAGAAAGAAACGCATACATCAAGCGCGACTTACTCTCGGCTGGCCAGCCATCGCAGACTCTATCGCGATCGACGGTTCTATCTCTCGCTCTCGCTGCTATCGGGCGGGGATGGAGCGTGCCCCACTGTCCCCGGCCCCCTCTGTCGCTGTCTCTTTCTCTCGCTTCCTCTCGCTCGCTCTCGCTCGGCCACTCTCGCTGGTGGCGGCACGGTGGTCCCAGTTGCACCGGTGGAGGCACAACACACTCACCCGACCTATTTTTCTACGCATAACTATGACGGCGACTACTTTCGCGTGTCACGGCGAGAATCAACATGCCGCGCGCTCACGTTCGCAGCGGTGCGGCGGCCTCGTCTTCTTCTCCACCTGCTTGCGGCTTGTTCCGCGCGGTGCTCTGCCGATCGCGGTACGTGTCAGCGCGCGAGATTCAGATCTCGTAACGCAGTATACGTGATTCTCATAACTTATATCAGCGCCCGTTACACCCCCCACCCAGATATGACGTGCCCTCAGACGTTACATCGAGGAAGAAGAGGGCGCTGAAATAAGGAGGCAAAGTCTAAAGTGGGTGCAGATGTTGGTATTTTAGGCGTCGCAGGCTCGCTGTGGTTTCCTACCGGCCGCGACGTACGAAGGCGGAAGGGTCAGGTGGCTTTCCGAGGGCGCCCGCATCCTCGCTGGGGTTGGGATCTGACGGATGGAACCACTGAATTTGGTCCGAATGGGTCTACTACCACTGTTCGGGCTCCAGCGGGTCTTCCGCGTCTCCTCGGAAGCGTTTCGTCCGCAGGGGCATCGCCGGGGGGCTTGCTCATTGGCGCGGCCTCCGCGTCGATCGTCTCCTCCGGCTCTTCGGGTTCTGGCGGAACAGAGTGGTAGCTTTTCAGCTGTTCCGCAACCACCACCTCTTCTACCTCACCACCGTTGCCTACCAGTCTGTAAGTGTTCGGTCCAAAGGCATCCGTAATCCAATACGGACCTTCGAACTTCGGCGCTAGCTTCGCCGCAATGCCCTTGGCGGTCGAGGATAGGGGATGGCTGCGCTTTCACACTCTGTCACCTGGTTTGAAAGTGGGCTCGCGCCTGCCGGCGTCATAATAGCCGGCTTGGCGTTCTTGAGCCGCGCGCGCTCTCGAGGCGGCGCGCGCGTGTAACTCTGGAAGGGCCTCCATTCGCTTCTTCCAGCGAGCCAAACTTTCTTCTTGAGCCGGGGCGTCTGCTGCTACCTCTTGCATCCTCCGTTGCGTGCCAGGAGGTTCTGGCTGTCTCCCATAGAACATTAGGGCCGGGCTCATCCCAGTAGAGCTTTGCTCAGCCGTATTCATGACGAAGAGAAGTTCCGGAAGCTTCCCGTCCCATGTACTATGCCGCTCCTTAAGATAGGAAGCGAGCATCGTCTTTAGGGTACGGTTGTCTCGTTCCACCCGGTTAGCCTGAGGGTGATAGGGGGGAGTGTGAGTGTGATGTACACTGCGCTCTCGCAGGAAGTCTTCCACGGCATGGTTCTTAAACTCTGTGCCGTTGTCAGACAGGAAGACTTGCGGGCAACCGAGTCGAAGAAAGATCTTCCGACTTAGTTCCGCTATCACCGTCTTGGCGTTTGCTTTGCGTATGGGGGATACCTCCACCCACCTGGTAAAGAGGTGCTGGAACACCAGGATGTACTCGCAACCTTTGGAGCTTCGAGGCAACGGTCCGATAATGTCTCCAGCTACGACCTGCCAGGGTTTGTCGATTACTCGGCGCCCCATGAGGCCGGTTGGAGCCCTTTGCTCCACCTTGAAGCGCTGGCACGTCTCGCAGTTTCGTACGTACTCCTGCGTTTCCGCATAGTAGCGCGGCCAGTAGTAGCGTAGCGCGACTCTGGCGAACGTCTTTTCTCTGCCGAGATGTCCAGCGGTGGCGTCGTCATGGCATTCCTGCAGCACCTCGCGACGATGTTCTTCTGGTACCACCAGCTTCCAGGCATCGTCGTCGTCGCCGAGGGTTGAGTCTACCTCTGAGTTGGGGCAGCACCGATAGAGACTACCTGCTACGAGTTTGTAGGTGGGGTAGTCATTGTGCTGCTCTTTGACCTTGGCGCACCACTCCTGATACCACGTATCCTCGGTGTCGGCGAACCACGACACCGCAGCCACTTCTAGCTCATCCTCATCCTCATACATACGAGAGAGGGCGTCTGTCACGTGGTTCAAGGCGCCTTTGCGGTGTTCCACGGTGAACTTGTGACCTTGCAGCTCCAATGCCCAACGAGCCAACCCGCTCTTTGGGTTTTTCAGTTGGCATAGCCATCGTAAGCTGCTGTGGTCTGTCACTACCTTAAACTCGTAGCACTCGATGTATGGGCGAAACTTCTGGATGGCCCATACTACCGCGAGGCACTCTCGCTCGGTAACGCTATAATTCCGTTCCGCCGATGTGAGCACACGGCTCGCAAACTCGATCACCCTCTTCTGCCCTTCCAACTCTTGAAGTAGCACTGCGCCTAGGCCCACGTCACTCGCATCCGTCTGCACTATGTATAACCCCTCAGGATGGGATCGGTGCAGCACCAGAGCGGTCATCACCATCGCTCTCAGCAGATCGAAAGCGTGCTGCTGCTCTTCGAGCGACTCATACTTCTGGTTTTTCGTCGTCAGGTTCGTGAGCGGCTCAGCGATGGAGGCGTAGTTCGGGATGAACTTCCGATATCACGAGGTGGTGCCTAGGAACCTCCGCAGTGCCTTCAGATTCTGGGGCACCGGGTAACACCTAATTGTTTCGATCTTCGCCAGGTTAGGCCTCGTGCCGTCCCGGTTAATCAAAAAACCTAGGTATGCTACCTCTGGCTTGCAGAAAACGCACTTATCTGCATTAAGCGTCAATCCAGCGGCTACTAGCCGTTCTAGCACCATTAGGAGGCACTCCTTATGCTTCTCGAATGTCTCGGCGACAATTACAATGTCGTCGAGGTAGGCATAGACGTACGGCTCCAGCTCGGGTCCGAGCACCTGGTCTATGAGCCGCTGGAAGGTGGCGGGCGCGTTTGTAAGCCCATACGGCATCCGCCCGAATGGGTATAGCCCCATCCCGGGGACCGTAAAGACTGTTATGGGTCGCGCTTCCGCCGCCAGAGGTATCTGGTGGTACGTACTCTTAAGGTCGAGCGTGGAGACGAACTTCGCCTTCCTCAACTTCCGTAGAATATCCTGCATATTCGCTAGGGGATAGGCGTCTGGTTCCGTGACTGCATTCACTTTGCGCAGGTCTTCACAGAACGATGGGGCTCGACCAACCGCTTCGGAAGAGCTCTATCACGCCCTTTTCGAGCATCTCCTTTACTTGGCGGTGCATCTCCTCTTGCACTTTATCCGAGACTGGATAGTGCTTCTGCTTGATTGGTCGAGTGTCCCGCAGAGTGATCTCATGGTCCACGCCCGTTACGCATCCTAAGCCTGGCGGAAGCTTGCTCAGGATGGCGTCTACCATTTCCTTCAGCTCCGCCCGCTGAACGTCCGTAGCGTCCTCGAGCCCGATAGCGGACACTGCGCTTGGATCGTCCATCAAGCTGGCTACTTCCAGCTCGACGCAGGCTTCTGAGTCCTTACAGAAGAGCCTATCCGTATCCGGGTCAAGTACAGTCCTGAACGCACGTACGAAGTTGACCTCTAAGTAGCAGTCTGCATCGAGCTGGGGCATAATGGCCACTCTAATTTCGCGAGTAGACCCCCCCACGGTGAGTGGGAGAAACACGTGGCCTAACAAGGGGCTGCGGCTACCATCCGCAAACCTCAGGCCTTGTTTCTCGGATGCTACGAAATCTTTCCCAAGTGCTGTGGCTAGTTGGAGCCCGACGGTGCCCATCACCGTGGTGGATGCTCCCGTATCCAACTGCGCTCGGAGGTTGAACTCACCCACCTCAATTCGAACCCTCGTTCGGGAGACAGGTGAGCTTCTGACTCCTCGGAGGGCGGGCGAAGGTCGCACGCGGCCGCAGTGTCCTCGCACACTGGAGTCGTGTTCGGGTTCGGCACTCGGAGTGCCGCCGGGGTTGGCTCGAGTGGGTCTACTACCACTGCTCGTGCTCCCCGGGGACTTGGGGTGGGGGCGATTTTCTCTAATTGCCCCCCTTCCCATTTCCCGAACAATTGGGGCAATACCTGGCTATGTAGCCGATCTTGCCGCATGAGTAACAACTCAGCGGCGGCCTCGGCTCCCCTGGGGTTCGACCCCCGGATTTAGCGCGGCGCGGAGTCCCCTCCCGAACTCGCGTCCTTGCCCACCGGAGTTGGCGCCGGGAGCCTCTGTGCTCCCGTTCGCCCAGGCCGCTGATGGCCACGCCCTCTACGGGGACCACCAGGCGCATGCCTCGATGGGTGCTCTGCTCGAGGGCTTGCCAGCTCAGGACGGCTCTGCTTTAGCACCCGCCAAAGCATGTCCTCCAAATCCTCCGATTTGGGCTCAGTCACGCCGACCGCAGCAGCTACTTTGCCCTCCTTGGCGTCGGCCTTGGGCTTCCTCTGCGGGTCGGCTTTAGGGGGCGGCTTATAAGCCATCTCCGGCAGTAGCGTCGTCGCTGGCTGTGGAGGGGGCCTATAAGTTCTGGAATTTTCCAGAGTCTGCTCCGCCTCCACCGCCAACTCTAACAGACCCTCTACTGTCTCGAAGTCTGCCCTCCGAACCATGGCTTGCAGCTATAGTCGGAGGTTCCGGCGGAGTTGATCCAGCTGTTGCTCCATCTTGGGGGGAGGCGATATCTTGCGGTTGATCGCTATGAGGCACGGGATGTAGGCCCTCACGGCCTCCTCTTCCCTCTGGGTGCGGTTATTAGCCTCCGCTATTAGCCGCTGCTGGAATCCTTTTGTCGTTCCGTACCAGCGCCTCGCCGCTGATACGAAGTCTTGCCACGTAGCCCACTTCTCCTTCTCGTTGCGGTACCACGTGGCCGCTGTGTCCATGAAGAGCTCCGATAGCGACGACAGCCCCTCTTCTTCCGTGAGGTTGTACAGGATTCTGCTATCCTCGAGCCTCGCCAGCATTACGTCTATGCTCTGGCTCTTCCTGCCAGAGAAGCATATCTGCCACTTCCGCACTATTTGGCCGATATCTCTCGAGTGGAATAATTCCAACCTCGAGAAATTGGTCAACGTTCCTGGCGCGAAGTAGTTGGGCCAGCTCGTACCTCTCGCCGAATTTCGGCGGTTACCCCCCTCCCAGGCTGGGTTTACGCCCCGTAAGTCAGCCTGGTCACTAGGATGAGCTGGAGGTGGCGAAGGCTGCCTACGATCCCAGGCTTCGTTCTGCTCTGGAATCGTGAACGTGTCTTCAAACCTTACGTTCAGTCCTGGCCTGGTGTCCGCTATATGGGTGCTGGACGCTGTTTGTCGCTGGTGGTCTAGTTTGCCCTCCAGCGACCTTAGTTTTGCCTCCAGCCTCGCTATGTGGATAATTTACGCTGCTTGTCGCTGGTGGTCTGCTGTTAACCTCTCCTCCAGCGACTTTACCCTCGTTATTAGGTCCACTAATAGCAGGCTGACGTCCTTATGCACCTGGAACTCTGTCCCGTCGCTTGCCTGGAGACGCAGCATGTCTCCCTGCCGCGTATCTTCCATGTCGTCATGAAGGTCGTCTTGTTGCGCGTGCTCCTCTTCATTTGCGTCTTCTTGATGAACTTCAGCGACCTCCTCGTATATGGCGTTCTCCATGTGCACCGTGGGTTCATGGGGCTGTGGGTGTTGGGCTCGCGGCGCCGCCTGTGCCGTCATCTCCCTCAGTAGTTTCGATATCGGCTCGCTCTTCAGTACTGCCTCCAATGGGTGTACGTCCCACTTGGAGGTTTCTACGAAGATGCCGTCGTCTTCTACTAGGAGTTTGCCCAAAAGACTTGACCTCAATGATTTTCGCCGGGCGATCGCATCTCCCGACTCCTCTGTCCCGTCAAAGTCATTTGGGCAATACATTCCCAACACCCACTGAGTCAGTCTATCTTTCTTTCTGAAGACTGTGCCATAACGCCTTAATTCAAGTTGCGCCAGGGAGCTGTCAATCTCATTATTTGTGAGAGAATCTGTCCAATCCTCCACGGCTTCCTGGATGTAGTACGCCATCACAGTCGCTCACGAATTTTTCTGTGCGCAAGAGGATTTTTAGTTCAATAACGCGGAACTCGAAAGTGCTTTTGCACTGCCAGTGGTATCCTTCACAAGGTACCTACTGGATTATCACTAACTAAGGAAAACACGAATTTCCGCAACTGTTGGTTCGGTCTCTAATCGCTAGACCCGGGTAACTCGCTTTTTCACCTGCTTGCTTGGAGGTTATGTCGCTTTATGGTTAGTGCGCAAACGTAATTCGCTTGTTTGAGCAATGTGCTCACGTTTTTATCGCAGGCGCAACGATTCAGCGCATGCGCTAACGATGAAATCGGTGCGGTCGCGATTTCGCGAATGCGTGAGCGTTCTCGCGGGGTTCTAAGTCTTCGATTGCGAATTGTAAATAAATTAATTGACTTTTCTCACTTCTTCTATCTGCGCAAATCTATTCGGCATGCGAGCAAACGATTCCGCGCCGAAAAATCGAAATTTGCGTTTTCCGCGTACTGCGCCTGCGCGGAACTCAAGTCACTATATACAAAATATCCTCCAGCGCATGCGCATACGATTTGGCGTGCTAAATCAAAATTTCGACTTTTCGACCCTTCGCGCATGCGCAAACTCAAAATTAGTGATGCGCGCACCTCTCAGTGAGATGCGCTGCCGATCCCGCGTGTTAAATCAAAATTTTAATTTTTCGACCCTTTGCGCATGCGCAAACTCGAAATTAGTGGATGCGCGCACCTCCCCGTGAGATGCGCTAACGATTCCGCGATAGTGATTTTCCACTTTTTTGTACGATTTCTGCGCATGCGCGGCCTCAAAATTACTGCGCGCGACCTCTGGGCCGTCCCCCGCGTCCGCGCTCACGCGTATTTCCCAAAAATGCGGAAATTTCCGCTAATAACCCTTAAGGGGACAAGTCATGGTTAGGGGGTCGAAAAATCGAGTTTTTTTTTATTTAATATTTTGATAGCAAATTTTCCGCTGAATACGATGCTTCCAACCGTATTTCGAAATTCAATTTCGTTTAGAAAATACAGCTAAAACCGTGAAGTTACTTTTTTGCATATTTAGTGATTTTACTCAAAATATCACTTTTAGATATTAATACTATTGTTAATCTTATATTATTTTATACTTCACAGCATACACGATACAATACTAAATGTATAACGTAATGTACATTAACATTGTAAAAAAACTTAACTTGAGGTATAAATCTCGTGTATTTTACTCTTAGTGCTCTTGCACGAATAAAGAAATAGCGAGTAATAACGGCTGACAAACAATCACAAGTGAGCTTTAAAAAGACTTGTTTCTTTTTGAAGGAATAAGAAGGAACACGTCTTTTTAAAACTTGCTTGTGATTGGCTGCCAGGCGTTATTCCTCGCTATTCCTCCATTCGTGCAAGAGCCCTTACTCTCCTTATAGAAAGGTATTATACGTAAAATACTCATAGGTGGTTCAAAATCCCAGCTGCATGTTTATGTTGTTTCAGCGCCACGGTCGCTGGAATTTAAACTGAATTATTTTGAATGTAATTGAATCTGCATTTTTCAATGCAATTTATTTAGTAAACAAACATTTTTTCCTAATTATAAGCTCTTATACGCTCTAGAGCAGTGTGTGGAAAATTTTTTTAAATTTGGCCTGTAGGTTAGCTACATTGTGCAATTAAAACTTGCTATATTTTTAAGTGTTTTTTTCGGAGTGACTTTTGTGTATCAATTTAATTTTGATACGTAAAGTAGTGATTTGTGAAAAATCATGAATACAGACAAGAGAGGTCGAACACCAGGACCATCTACAAAGAAGAGAACATTTGGAAGAAAAAAGAAACATAAAGGATTTAGAAGAAAAGTAGAAAATGCCCCATCACTAAAGAGAAAAAGAAGCACATCTGCAAGCAAAATTTCAGAATCAGATATATCTAGAAGTCCAGCAACAACAAGAAACAGAATAATAGATATTGATATTTTGTTTCATGAACTTGAAAAGTTAATTGTTTGTGCTAAGTGTCATGGAAAAATCCGAATGACGGAAGGAGACATTAGAGGATTGGGTGCAAAAATTAATATTGTATGCAAAAACTGCAATGGCATGAATCTCATCAATACAAGTAAACAAGTTGGAAGTAGTGGGAATGCTTATGAAGTAAATAGACGTAGTGTACTTGCTATGCGTGCACTTGGACAAGGACATGCAGGATTGGAGACTTTCTGTGGTATCATGGACCTACCATCGCCAGTGGCACACAGTTTTTATGACCATATCAATGAGGAGTTAAGTAAGGCATGTGAAAAAGTGGCAGTTATCTCCATGCAAAAAGCAGTGGAAAAAGAAAAACAATTGACACCAGCTGTAAGTGTAGTGCTCGATGTGTCTGGTGACGGGTACTGGAGAAAGAGAGGATTCTCTTCTTTACAAGGAATCACAAGCTTGATTGGTTTGCGTTCCCAACAAATTCTTGACATCTCTATCAAGAATAGTTTCTGCAAAGCTTGCATGAAATGAGAAAATAAAGAGGGCACAGAAGAATATGAAGACTGGTACACGGACCATCAAGCCAGTTGCTCAGCAAACCATGAAGGAAGTGCCGGAAAGATGGAAGTGGATGGAATTATTGAATTTTTCAAAAATTCCATGGGAAAATATGGTGTAAAATATCATCGCTACATTGGAGATGGTGATTCAAAAGTTTTCTGTGATTTGTGTAAAGTTAAACCATATGGAGATGAACTGATAGTAGAAAAAAAGGAGTGGGTTGGACATGTTCAAAAGCGAATGGGTACAAGGCTGAGAAATCTAAAGAAGAATTCTGGCAAGAAGAAGTTAGCTGATGGAAAATCCATTGGAGGACAGGGACGCTTGACTGGTAAAGTTATTGATCAGCTCACCAACTACTATGGTAATGCCATCAGGGGCAATGCGAACTCAGTGAAAGATATGAGCAATGCGATATGGGCCACTTATTACCACAAAATCTCCACAGATAAATCACCTCAACATCATTTGTGTCCGAAAGGAGAAAATAGTTGGTGCAAGTGGCAAAAAGCGAAAGCCCAGAAAAAACTGAAAGGCTTCCATCATACAGGCAGTATTCCAACAGTAGTGATGGAGCAGTTAAAACCAATTTATGAAGATCTCTCTCGACAGGAACTGCTTGAAAGGTGTCTTGGTGGTTTTACACAGAACAGCAATGAAAGCTTCAATCAGATAGTTTGGAAGCTCGTTACCAAGACATCTTTTAGTGGTGTGCATGTACTCAATACCTTAGAAAGTAGAAGAAAAAGAAGGAGAGTACGACTTCAGTTACCAGAAGAGTCATATGAACCAGGTTCTTACTAGAGTAAGTAATTAAAAGATTTTTTTGTTACTTATACGTATAAAAATAGTTAATATTTATTGTTTTTCTTTTTAGTTAATTTGTGATTGGATCTGTCACCCGGAATAGATGATTTTTGTAGGTTATAGACTGCAGCATCAAGGAATAAAAATATTTTAGTCTAATACGAAAAAAAAGATAAGAGCTACAATAATGTATTATTCTAAATAATATAAAGATGTCATTAAGCTAATTAAACCTTTTTTACAGATATTTAATGAGACTAGACATGAGATGATTAGAGTGTCCGTGCCAAAATAACTGTCATATGGTTATTCCATTTTTCATGTTTAATCAAAGTATATTATACAGAATTGTGAAAAAGATTTTTGCAAGTAGTTTTGAAAAGCTTACCATAAGTTATAAGAAACTCAAGTTTCAAACATGATTTCTGAAAAACTTGTTTTTTGTGTTTACAGGGTCATTGCCGTAAGTTTATTTTTCACCAAGTGAACGAAATGACTTGATATTTTAGGTGAGCATTCCTTTTTACATTAGCCACAAGGAATGTGCGCTACTTTTTTGAAAAAAGCTTCAGAAAAAAATAAAAAAAATAGAATTATAGAACTTTTGATAAAATATACAAAAAATTGAGATTTTTCATAAAAAATAAATATTAAAAAAATTTTGTTAGGAAAAGTAGCACAGAAAACTGGTAACTGATGTAAAAACAAAGATCAAGCCATGAATTTCAAGTCATTTTATTTAGTTGTTGAAAAGTAAACCTACGGCAATCAATAAATCAGAGTTAAATCATTAATAAAATGTACGCAAGAGCCAGATGTATATTATCAGCTAACTACAGGCGGAAATTGTAGGTAATAACACTACTTATTAGTGGGAAAAATATTAAGTTCAAAGATTACACCTGGAATTTATTATTAATCAAATTATTTATTCTTATTTTTTTCAGTTTTAACCGTGGCTTGTCCCCTTAAAACACGAATTGGATGCGTAATTTGCTACTTTACGCCCCGGCGTGCACGTGAGTTGTCCAACAAAGAGATCGAACGCTAAAAATCTACTATTGATAAAAAAAAAATCCTAAATAGTGTAATAAATAATAAATAAATAATTGTTAATTAATCTCTTTGTTGCCCTCACTAAGTACTTCAACAATGCTCGGCCTTCACAAGCAGTGTCCTCGCTAAGTATGTGCAGGCCGGGTTATTCCCTCCACAAGCAAGGTTATAAACTACCAGTTGGTTACCCTTGCACACACTATACACTTTTGTAGTAATTAATTATCCCTCTCGATAATTAATTATTCGCAACGCGAGTCTCGACCTGTTTAAATAATCGAATTATTCCCTAACCTATGTTTTCCAACACGTTAAGGGCGCCAGTTGTAACGGGGTTCAGTTATGGAGAGGATATTAATCCCTCTCAGGGGTTCGCGGGGTAATCTACGGGCGTATTCTACGCTCGGGCAACTCACCGTTGTAGAATCACCCGTAGTCCGGCAGAAGCGCCTCGGCACAGGTTCCGCACATACGAGCCCGGCTTCTATTGTAGAAAGCCTAGGCCGCTTTCCACTAGAACCGGCGCTGCGCTCTGCCGCTGCTGCCAACTGCTGCCCACGAACTACCGGCTGCTCGCTATGACCTAACGTTATCAGCGCAGCCGGTCTTTCCCGCGTACAACGCCGCTCGGTCTAACCTCTCGAGCGGCTATTGAGATACTTACTCCCGCTACCGATGTTCCTCTAGGAGGCAATGCCTGCGACTAGCTGCAGCTGCTGAAAAGGGTAGGGGGCGGTATTCGGGAAACCATGCATAGGTTAAGGCGCGCTCTAGAAGTACTCGTGACTCGACTATTTAAGATAAAAATGAACGGTTTAATTGCACTAAAGATAGACGCGCTAAGGGGTGCGAAACCCGGACAATAATCTAACAAATAATAACCGACAGGCCGAGACTTTAAACCACGCACGCACGCAGCCGTCGATGCGCGACGGCAACAGGTTACTTCGCGACAATAAGAAAGAAACGCATACATCGGGCGCGACTTACTCTCGGCTGGCCAGCCATCGCAGACTCTATCACGATCGACGGCTCTCTCTCGCTCTCGCTGTTATCGGGCGGGGATGGAGCGTGCCTCACTGTCCCCGGTCCCCTCTGTCGCTGTCTCTTTCTCTCGCTTCCTCTCGCTCGCTTTCGCTCGGCCACTCTCGCTGGTGGCGGCGCGGTGGTCCCAGTTGCAGCGGTGGAGGCACAACACACTCACCCGACCTATTTTTCTACGCGTAACTGTGACGGCGACTACTTTCGCGTGTCACGGCGAGAATCAACATGGCCGCGCACTCACGTTCGCAGCGGCGCAGCGGCCTCGTCTTCTTCTTCACCTGCTTGCGGCTTGTTCCGCGCGGCGCTCTGCCGATCGCGGTACGTGTCTGCGCGCGAGATTCAGATCTCGCAACGCAGTATACGTGATTCTCATAACTTGTATCGGCGCCCGTTACAAATGTGAAAAATGAAAAGTAAAATGGTAGAAAAATAATTATTCTAAATACATTTTTGGAAGAATTATATTTTTTTTTATTAAAGTATAAAATATTACAAAATGATTAATGTATAATAAATATATATACCTATGACGATTATAGTAGCAGTATAAGATCTGGCGAAACATAATCATGATAATTTTTTGTGTGGGACTCTATTGATGTTAATGAGTACAACTGATTTAAATTAAATATATGACGTTTCGATAGTTTGATCGCTATCCTTTTCAAGTCCTAATTAAAATCAGTATTACACTTCGTCACATTTTTCTAGAAAGAAGCTCTATTATTTTCTAGAAAAATGTGACGAAGTGTAATACTGATGTTAATTAGGACTTGAGAAGGATAGCGATCAAGCTATCGAAACGTCGTATATTTAATTTAAATCAGTTGTACTCATTAACATCAATAGAGTCCCACACAAGAAATACCAAAAATGTGTGATAGAATCATACAAAGAGATAATCATGATAATATTACTCACTCATACTACCCTCATTAGTCATAAAATCTATGTTCTCATCGTCATACAACGCTCCTAGAATTTCGATCATTCGTTCATTGTCCAATAAAGAGTTGGTTTTTCTGTTTTCTTGACTATTATTTACAGTATCTGCACCATGGATTAATGTACAATCGGTATCTTCTTCGATATTACAGTGTTCAATGAACACATCAGAACTATGCCGGCCAAGAATGTACCATCCTAATCTGTGTCGAAATTGCAAAGCAGATGGCTTATCATGAGCTGCTCCCATACCTCTTATGTATGAAAAAAAGTTTTCGATGATGTCCTGATTTATCCTATTTGTTAATATATACTCAATCCGGAAATCATTGTTGCTATAGTGATTTTTTAAATAAAGAAGTAATTCTTGGACTGCAGTATTATTTAAAATTATACCTTTTTGGAAAGGAAGGAGTTTATTATGAGATCCAACTCTAATATTTTGTATGTAAAATGTCATAGTACTTAGAATTTCATTTTGTTTATCCACATCTATACCATAAGCACTTGATGCAACAGTTTTTTCCTACTTGACTTTGCTGTTAAAAAGATCAAACCAGTCGTTTACAGCTTTTATGAAGTCAGCGCATTCTTTCCAATTTTGACATTTAAAAAACCCATTTAATCCACACCATGTTAGAGCTGCTGCAGTGGTGTTGGAAAATAGTTGAGCAACTAACGAAACTTTTTGCCGTTCACTACCTTTGGCATCTAAGTGTTTTTGTTCCAACTTATACGCAATTCTTAGATCACTTTTATTTAGCAGTAATAATTCTTCAAGACATACTTTATTTAGAAATTTCCCTTCGTACTTAAACCCTGAATCAAACAAATTATTTCGTATTAGTTTTAGTAAATGCGGTGAGTCGGCGAAGAAAAATACTTTCAAATCAGAATTGTTTGGATGAGAAAAAAGATAATTCTGGTTGTCTGTAATTCCAATATTGAACAATTTCCAGACAGCATTATTTGATGATCCGAGATCTTTCACTATAGCTACTACGGTATATCCAGCGTCGTATAAACATTGTATTGTATCATTAATAATATTATCTGTAAGTGGTCGATCATACGAGTAAAATATTGGTTGTTTCCAACGATTGAAGACGCCTCGAACCATTGCAAACTGAACCGTTTTGTGCAGACCGATTTTCTGCTCCTCTTCTTGATCAATCTCAATATTTTGAGAAATGTATGTTTCGTCAAACGATATAATGCAAAGCCTTTCAATCGGCAAAACCTCATCACATTTGTTTTTCATAATTGATAAAACAGCATTCAAAATGGTTTCATACAAACTGCGGCAGCTTGTTTTCTTAGTGTAGACAATCCTGGCAATGGCATTTCTTTTTTCCTTAAGGGGGCTAGACACCTTTTTTCTCTGAAATAAGAAGTCACATTTTAATACATAAATGTAAACTAATTATTTCATACTTCTTACATATAAAAGTGGGTATATTTACCTTACCTTAAAACTTTCTCCGATGGGCCTTTTATATGGTCCAGAACCATAGTCATCGATGAAACAAGTTTTTTCACTAACCGTAAGCTTTGAAATTTTCCTGTGGATGGATTGACTCCAGATTTGAACTAAATTACTCCTGAATAGTATAATTCTCATATGAGTGTAGGGATTTTTGATCTAATGAGAAAAAAAAAATTGTGCTGTTTTTCAAGAGTTTTTTTTTTAATTTTTTAAAATTTTTTATATTTTTTCATAATTTTTCTGATGTAAAAATTTTTTCCGACATTTAATCCTAAATCCCTACACTCATATGAGAATTATACTATTCAAGAGTAATTTAGTTCAAATCTGGAGTCAATCCATCCACAGGAAAATTTCAAAGCTTACGGTTAGTGAGAAAACTTGTTTCATCGATGACTATGGTTCTGGACCATATAAAAGGCCCATTGGAGAAAGTTTTAAGGTAAGGTAAATATACCCACTTTTATATGTAAAAAGTATGAAATAATTAGTTTACATTTATGTATTAAAATGTGACTTCTTATTTCAGAGAAAAAAGGTGTCTAGTCCCCTTAAGGTAGTTCTCTAACGCGTTATAGTTTCTGCGCTCAGCGAGAGCACAAACTATACCATACGCATGTCATACGCGTCGTTCTGTCTCTCTCGCTCTCATGCATGTCGTCTGCTATTTGTGTTTATAATCATTCATATCTTTTTGATAAGATCGGCTTGACACATATTTGATAAACTTAAAAGAAAGAGCTGAATCATCTTTCTTAAGCTATGTTTTTCTTTTTGAAAACCCACTTTTTTATCAAGTAATTTTTTTCTTGAAAAATAAAATTATTTAGATTTTAAAGAACACGCTAGAATTTTTTTACTTTCGAAATCCACTTTTTGATATATTAGAGAACTACCTTAAGTACCTATATGCTTTAGGTGATACACTTCTTAGAGCTATTACAGAGGCAATGTCTTCTGGGCTCCACCTTATGTATTTTTTTCCAGGGTGTAAAAGTTTGTTTATCTGGCCGGATGTAAAAATAGGTCTTAATATATTATATATTTTATTTTGTATTTGCTTTGGCGATAACTTTTCTTGTTTTCGAATTTTCCTATTGAGCTTTTGTACTTCTTGCTTTAATCTTTTATTTTCCAAATTAAATTTTTTATTTTCAATTTTCAAATCATTGTTTTCCGCCCTTAATTTGTCGTTATCAAAATCACCTTGTAATCTAAAAACAAAAGTTTAAATATAGCTGTGTACATTAGTCGAATCTTGTAATGAAAAATAATTTATGTGATTTATAAAAATTATGTATACTACAAAATTTGAATACGTTATGTAGTTATTACAATTATCTTTATACATAACTAATTTTTATACCAAAATTATAGTTTTAATTTAAAACTATAATTTATAGGAAATTTACTGTTTACTTTATAAGAATCATGTAACTAATCAAATTAAGTATATTTTACTCGACATTATGTTTTAAATCTATAGGTATTTATCTTTCTGAAATTAGTAATACTGTTTCCTTTATTTTACCAATATTCAAATTATTCTTACTAATATTTATTTTATAAACAACTTACAGATCCCTTGTGGTATTCATAGTATTTAAAAGCGTTGCATCTGAGTTATACTTTTGTGAAATATCTTCAACTGTACTAGTTGATGGTGAACTAACAAGAAATGGTTCCGGAACTGCAGTACTATAATTTGTATAGCCTCTGAAAGCACATGTTTATATTCATTCGAGTCTTATTATATCTAACTACTTGATATACTTACTTAAGATATTAAATTTTCTTAATTTACCTAGTGTTTTGATCAAGAATTAACTCCTTGAATTCTGATTCATTTTCTTTGGTTATTAAGATTGAGTTTAACGTTGATGGAATACAAACAGGTTTTATTAAATCATTTTTAGTTTTCTTACTTGCAGGCTCATTATTTTCATTATAATCACTCAAAACATTAACGTTTTCTCCTTTACGTTTTCTTCTAGATTTGATAATAAATAAATTTCTTAAACGTTAGCAAATAATCAGTTTGTTTCTAATGAGTAATTTCACGTACCTTAATGTGTTTCTATCTGAACTTAAATTTTCTGTAGGAATTACATCTTTAGTGAGCTTAAATATGTGTTTATCTCCAGGAACTATCAAATGATTCGGTTTTTTCTCAAAGCAGTTATGGGTGAAATGAATAGAACAGATGCGAGCTACATAAATGAAATTATAAGTAAAATTAAAATCTCTTATTAATCTAGTAATTTTGTTTTATAATATAATAATACTTTACCTTTCGTGATGTTAAGGTTAGGATTATTGCAAGCTTCAATCTACTTGCTGATTATCTGCTCATCTTTTGGAAAACGAAAAAACCGTATATCTGTACTCTATGTGTTACCGTTCCAATTTGTACAAAATTTTACCGAACAACCGGGCATTTTAACAATAGTTATAATGCATTTTTCACACTGTTCTAAACGTAAACAAAGACCCAGTTAAATTTCAATATGGCGGAAAGTGGGAAGGCGCAGTAGATGACGAAAACGAAGTTAGCTTGGGGGTACACCTTCTTTCCTTACATCATGGAGGGTATATAACAAGATGAAAGCTCAGAAGAGTGGATAGAAATTGATGAGGAGACACCCAAGTATGGAATATGGGATCGAAAGAAGAGCCAAACTTTTTGGCTTATGGTCTTACCCCAAGCGTAGATTTGCTTATTTTAAGCAACCAAAAAATGTATACTGTTTTAAATTCTATTTTAATAAATAGGAAGTTGTTTTTTTGTGATTTATACTCAAAGCTTTGTTTAATTATTGCTTTCTCCTAGAGAAAGCTTTGTAATAATAAAATTATAAGTTTCGTTAAATCACTCTAGAAACAAGAATAGAGGTGATAGAAGTTCGAATCACATGATTTTAGAAAATGTCTATATGGATGTGTGCGTGCGTGCGTGCGTGCGTGCATACGTGTATGCGTGCGTGCGTGCGTCCTTGCGTGTGTGTGTGGGTGTGGGTGTGTATGTACGTATACCGTTTTATCTCAGGACCTATTCGATCGATTTTAACCGGACAGGTCTCATTTTTTTTGTGTGAATGGGGTACGAAATCCTCTTTTCGACTCGCCGATGCGTTTTTGTTTTATTTCGAATTTTCGATTATCGCAAAATTTATTTTTGCGTTCTTTTAATGATAAGATTGAGATATTTGAATCGGACAGATAGCATTCGAAAGAGCATAAAAAACCTATATTTTCCAAAAAAAAATGACATTAGCTATTGCGGTTCTTTTGTTATTAGCAAAAACGTGTTTCCTCTTTAAAAGCTTATAACTCCAAAAATAAACGGCCAATTTTTTTGAAAAAAATCATGATAATGCAGAATATAAATAGCTATAATCTGGAAAAATTTGAATCCATTCTGTCTACTAGTTTTTGAGAAAAAAATTGAAATATGAAAAAAATGCGTTTTGTATAAAGCATGTTTACTTTTTTTAAATTAACTTAATCGCTTTGAAGTTCCCTGTAGAGGTAGATTTTGGATAGCTCTTGGATAAGTTCTTTGGGCAATAAATTGGTCAATAAATTTCAGAAATATTTGAGGTTAAAATTTTCTTAACCTTTTTTTCAAATTATAATTTCTCGAGAAAGGTTTGATGTATCAGCTCCAAATTTATAGACAATTTTGTGTGTAATATTGATAATATGTGGGCGAATTTTCATCAATATCGTTCGATTACTTTTTGAGATATTTGATATTTAAATTTTTGTATTTTGCAAAGTCATTTTCTTTGTCGCATGATAACTAGAGAAAACAAAATCGGTTTAATCATGTTGAAATATTGTGGAGATGTAGAGTTTATATGTTTATCGTATAAGCCCTTTAGATAAAAAAATTGTCTCATAATTTTTAGAGATATTTAAGGTTAAAATTTTTACGTATTTTTCAAAATCGTAATTTCTCAATGACGACTTAATGTATCAGTTTGAAATTTATAGACTATTTTGTATGCGATATAGGCAATACCTATGTAAAATTTCATCCAGATTATGTGGTTAGTTTTTGAGATATTTGATATTTAAAATTTTGGTATTTCTGGAAATGACTTTCTATGTCGCACAATAACTAGAGTAAAATTTAATTACTTCGAAATTTTATGAAGATCTAGATTTGGATGGAGGTGTAAAGTTTGTATATTATTTATTACATGAATTGTTATGGTAAAAGAATTAGTTTATAAATTTCAGCGATATTTGAGGTTAAAACTATTAAAATTGTTTAAGCCCTCTTTTCAAATCGTAATTTTTCTGGAACGATTTTATGTATATGTTACTAGAAAATGGAAATGACGCGCGATATGTCCGCGTGTTTACTTGCCTTTGTTTTTTATTGGGGTTAATTAACAGCGAGCTCTGCAGAAACATGAAATTAGTCAGATACGCTGGCCCATTATTTTGAATTTGAACTAATTTTTCGAATAATCGTGATTTAAGAAGTGAATATAGTAAGAATTACCTTCACCCAATTTTGAAATACAAATTTTAAAGTTTAGTCTTGTTTGAACTAATTTTTCGAATAATCACGATTTAAGAAGTGAATATAGCAAGAATTATCCTCACTCAATGTTGAGATAAATATTTTAAAGTTTAAACGTTTATGGTTCACGGACATTTAATTATATATACACTCATTTTGCCTTTGCAAAATTATGTAAATGTTTTTATAAGCTGCCACTGATATTTGTGTTTACATAATATTTTATTTGCTTTTTTTTATTAAGATGGTATAAGAAATGATAAAATCAACAATCAACGATATTTTATCGAAAATAAAAGATAACGAAAATTATAACGGCCTATTAAAAAAATCAAAATTAGAAGTATAATTTCAATTTTTATAATATGTACACAATTATTTATAATAAAGATACACAATTATTGAATGATAATATATTTATAATGTAAAGAATGGCGTTATTATATATGATTTTGAAAATGTGAGTAAATTGATCTCAAGATAGATAGCAATTTTTTAATTTTATATTTTAAAATTTTACTTTCTTTTTAAATAAAATAATTATCAAATAACAAATAATTTCAATAATAACACAAAAATATGCAATTTTTTAAATATTAATGACTTATTAAATCATTGAAAAAAAGTATAATGAATAAACATATTTTATATTTAAAATATATACTATACATATATGAACGATACGTTAATTTGGAGCAAGTTACGTGCCAATGAATTGACAGCGGTTTTTTTTTATTTGATTTCATTTTCTCCAATCCTGAAAGAAAGTAATTTGTCTTTTCCAATCCCGCACCTAAATTATAAAATATTTCATTAAAACAATATCTTGTCTGTTACAAGCGGTGATCGTGCCAGGATCGTAATTTTCTTCATGGCACATTATAATTAAACAGAAGATTTGTAAGATTTCGAAATAAATGCAGACAAATTGAGAAAGAAAGGGCAAACGATATGCGCCCAATCGTTACGAATTTCGACATCACCGATCCGGGAGTGCAGTAAGAAACTATTCTTTTACTCTAGGAACAGGTGTTTGGTCTTTGGAAAGCGTTTGAGACCGTCGATGCTAACGCAGATCGACCAGAAGGTTGGATCTTGTATCTACACGACGCACTGATTATTGCTGACAGCGAAAACTTGCGCCTAAAAGAGCACATCCAGACCCTGGAAACGGTATAAAGAGAAACGTATGTTGATCTGGAATATCGAGTAAATGTACTAGAGGTCGAGGTAGAAGAATTTATCCGGAAGCTGCAGGAAATAAAGATATCATGATGATGTAAATAAAAAGTAATTTAACAACCAGTAAGTACATAAGCCAGAGTTAAGTCGCGGGACCAGTTTTAACTAGAAGGCGGCTTGCCGTACAAAGTTTTTACTTGGGTTTTGAAACCAGACTCATTTTACGGGGGTCGGCTCAATTCTGCTAAATTTTGAATCTTGACAAAATACAAGTATCGTCATCATGGTGTGTACGCGCCTAAAAGTGTATTGGTCCATAAATTGGAGGCAGGTAGTGCAGAACTTCGAGGGACTACAAAACAACTTTTAATGCGGTCACACAAGGAGGAACATCTGAAACATAATACGAATGGCAGAAGGTGATTTAGATCAAAGTCACAAATCTTCTCGCATAAAAACGAATGAAGGTTGAATGGAGCAGGTCGAAGATAATATTGAAGAACTCCAAGATTAAATAAATCGCCATGTAACCGTAGGCACAAAGGCATGTTTAGAATTCACAAACCTTGCCGAGCGTTACTAAGAAAATATCAGAAGGAAAGCGCTCAAAGAACTTGAGTAAAGGTTATATATAAGCGACTCGTACAATAGAGAACTGGATCTGTGCTGATGTACATACACCACTAGGAATACCATCAGAGCGGCAAGAAGAAATGAATACAGAGAATCATGATCTGTCGCTCGGTTTCGTAACAGATGAAAAAGTTTGGCTTTCATGAAATCTTGCCTAGGTTTCATAAACGGATTATACAAGATGGAATAGCAGCGTCATGTCCAAGCATACGCGAAGGTACTGGCAGGTACCAAATTTACGAGATATTTAGTAAAGAGAAAAGGGTTCTTGAAGAAGATATAGACAAAGTCAGCAATGGCTCCGTCGTAGATGAAGAGATTATGGCACCTACAAGTAAAGAAGGCCGCCTCTTGTAAAAGTTGTAGAAAGAACGTGACAAAATGAAATAACACAGTCGACTAAAATCAAAGGATTTTAGAGGAATGCATAAAAGATATGAAGAGATATACATGGAAAAATCAGTCTACTGGAAGAGCGAGTCAGTAACATGATGAGTCAAATAAAGAGTATGAGAAAAGAGCAAAATGCAACTGACATCCGATTGCTATACGATGTCAATGAACAATTTCAAGAACGATTGAGACAGCTTGAGAAGGAGCACAGTCAAGGCATGTGCATGAAAAATACGTACCCAATGAAAGAAACCGCATGACCAAGAAAGCTGGTAAGTGTAAAGTTTCAAGAAAATACGGAATGCAATTGGTAACCTATTATTCGTAATTTCAAGAAGTATGAAGGGCAATGCCTCTACATGATGCGAGATGGTTGAGGCGTTAGTTCACTTTTTCAAAGATTAGGAATATAAGTTTACGAGAAAATTCTTGTCGGAAAAAGTGACCGATATGCTTGTGGACATTATGATGTCTTTAATTAGCCTCGCCCTTGGATAGGTATTCAGAGGAAGAGTTGGTGAAGAAGTTAGCAAAACATTACGAGGAAGACATTAGATTTACAGTGAAGGCCGAAACTACTAGGGACTATCCAGAATTTTATGGACTACATAGAATATAAGGACGTTGAGACAAAAAGAGAAAGAAAAATTAAAGGGCAAAAGAAGACCAATGATAAAGAAGAAATAACGTTAGAAGAGAACCTTAGCGAGGAGAGAATGCCAAAGAAGAGGACGGAAGAGGTCAACCCCAAAATTCAGCTGCGACTCCTGGTGATAATAACCGTTATCAAGATAGGAACAGACTCGGAATAGACAGTAGAAACAACCAGAGCAGAGGGGGATACTAACCTCCTAAAAAACGAAGATACATGCACTAGACCTGGAGTTAGAAGCAAACTCAGATGTAGTATGTAGAGTAACTTCGGAGGACTGATTAACATTGCATCACGGGCCACGGATGAAAATGTGAAAATTCAACAACGTGATGTAACAGATCATTACCTAATTAATGAGTGTCATTAATAAGATAACAGTCATACGATTCATGAGGGACCAGGATGGCTGAGCTATCAGAAGATTAGGAAAAAAAAAGAGAATACAGTTCTATATACTGATTTTTCGGAAGTTACAAGCAATTAAAGATAGCGTGAGAAAATGGTTAAAAATTTGTCTTCATTTTAACCGATTAAATGGATCGTATTTTTAACCATTTTCTTATGCTATCTTTGATTGCTTGTAACTTCCTGAAAAATCAATATTTTTTAATGAATCAGGACTTAAATCTTAGCTTTTACTGTCTACTTTTATAATATTTTTTACTTGCTTTCGTATCATAAATATTTGCAATGCGACACTCAATAGAAGAGTCGTTATTTTTTAACAAAATAGAGGATACTTGAGATTAAATTTCCTATATCTCAAATTTGAATTCAATTCATCCGCAGGATTATCTGAAACCTTACGATCACTGAGCTTATTTCATTAAAAACCATATTATGAGAAAATAAACTTTAATGGTTTTATAACTCATAATGCATGAAAATATCCAAAACATGCCTCCCTTATTATTGATATTGATTCTTATCTTTATACTGGTTAAAGAAAAAAGTTTGGCATCAACTTCCTTGCGCAGAATTTTATTTGCCTTGGTATTTATTGACCTAGAAAATAAAATCAACTTTTAGTTATTTCATAACATTTTGGCTATACATGCATTAATTCATATGTCTTAGATACTTGTTATTTTTGCCCTAGGTCAAAAGTTTTTATGTACGTATTGTTGCCAGTGGATCCCATAACCGCATCTGCCAAGCCTATGGTCCCATGGTAGTCGTAGAATGTGGCAGTCAATCAGTGTTCTTGCATAGAAATCACTGAAATACATACAATATATTTTTTAACTTTTGGTCTAAAAAACAATAGTAAGGTAAAATTTAAGCCCTGATTCATTAAGAAATATTGATTTTTCAGGAAGTTACAAGCAATCAAATATAGTGTACGAAAATGGTTAAAAATACGATCCATTTAATCGGTTGAAATGAATATAAATTTTTAATCATTTTCGTACCCTATCTTTGATTGCTTGTAACTTCTTGAAAGACCAATATTTTTTAATAAATCAGGGCTTAAATTTTAGCTTTCACTGTCTACTTTTATAATTTTTCTTCCTCGTTTTCGTATCTTAAATACTTGCAATGACGGACAATAGAAGAGACATCATTTTTTGACGAAATAGACGATATTTGAGATTAAATTGCCCATATCTCAAGAAAAGGGCCCATTTGACGGAAATATAAGCACTAGGCTTCATTTTTAGGTACCAGAAATCAATTCTCCAATGCCCGCTAAAATCCGTTTCCCGCAGCTGAAACCCTCTCCTTGTGAGTACCAAAAACTTTAATGAGAGTTTAAATATTTTTTTAATACAATCAACACGTTTTTTAAAAAAAAATTATTTTTTAAGTACTTTTTAACAACACAATTTGTCTAGTCCTTTTATTTCTTCGATTCTCATCTATTCAATAAGCACTCTCTAAAAATGGTAATAATTTTTTTCATGACTGTACAAATAATAATATTTTTAATTTAAAACTTTCTGCAAAAGTATAAAATAAGGCAAGTATAGACGTTTTTTCTGTATAATATCTATAAAATAATAATATTTATGATTTTGTAAAAAAAATCAAATAAATACCAGTGAAAAAGTCTTTTATTTCTTTGAGTCATTGTATGATGAACAAATTATATGTAAGTACATTCAAATTGTTCACTGCAAATCAGACAAACGAAAGTTGTGAAATCAATTATCGATAGTCAAGTTGTATACGAATGAACGTATACGGAGTTTATATTGTTAGTGTTTATCGCCTAGAGAAAATAATAAATTGTATTCACTCTGAAAGTCTTTGCTCTAACCCACTCGAAAGTAAAATTGGAAGCAAAAGGAATAAGAACGCTACGCGCGTTCGAGTAAAATATATGCAATAGGCAAACTGATAATACGAGAGCCTCGCGTAATATCAGCAAAGCAAAAAAATAGCAATTGGGCAATAAGTAAAAAAGGGTATATATAAGTAAGGCAAATAATGTTTGGCGAGAGAGCTCAGTGCGTGGCGCAGGCCCCTACTTAAGCACGCGGGGTGATGTTTTTCATTGAAGGTTGCGCGCTTGGCGCTTGCCATCTAGCGGTCACTTCGGGTACTACAATTCCGAACATACCGCTCGCTTTCGTCCATAGAATGGGCGAACAGAATTAGTTTAGCAGACATTTAAACCGATCTGAAAACTAAGATTGACCTGTTGCAATTGGAGACGTTGAGGTGTAAAGTTTGGCAATAGGTCCGCTAGTAATCCATCCGAAGATTGTGCGTTGGGCCATTGGAGTTCCGGAAGGTCCTTTGACCAGTCCGTCGAGCAAGATCTCTGGGAAGATGTCAGCACCAAGTAAAATATCAATTTCAGCAGGTGTTTCTCTGAAATCGTCCGCTCATTCTAATCCCTTCAAATGGGTCCAGGCATTCTTTAGTTTATGGCATCTTTGCGTGTATTTTGTAATAAAAGGAAGTACTAGTGCGTTTAACTGCAAATGTGCTTTAGGGTTGAAAGCCGATGTAAGTTGCAAAGTGGTTCGGCCCTTAGCAGAAATGTGAGAATAACCGCCAATACCACTCAACGGCACTGTCGTGGCAGAGTATGGTTGTTCAAGCTTCTTTAATAACACCTCGGATACAAAAGAACTTTGGGATCCAGGATCTATCATAGCTCGAGCAGTATGAATGAAAAGCACGTAGTTTCACCAACGCGGTAGCCAGAAGAGCAGGTTCTACACCAGAGCTTTGAACTACTAAATTTAGTTGCAGCTCAGTGTTGGTAGTAAAAGAGGGACCAGTGAAAGCGACGTGATTATGTATGGGTTCACTGGCAGACACGTGAGAACTTTTATTTGTATCTTCGTGAAGAAGCGTATGGTGTTGTTTGCTACATATGATACATCTTCTGTCAGATCGGCCATTACTGATCGGGTGAAACCCGAGACAACATAACTTCCTTTTTTCCACGAAGATTTTTCGTTCACTGGCGGTTTTGGCTTTGAAGGCGTCGCAACGAGTAATGAAATGTGCGTCTGCACAAAAGACACACTTATCGGTAAACGTAGCATGAGAGCTAATTGATCTGTTTTCTGGAGTTGTAGATTTACTTAACTTAGACACGGAGGTGGTTTCTAAAAAATCAATACTCTCGGTGATGAACCGACTAAGTTGGACAAAAGTAGGGGGATCGGCACTTTTACTGACTTGTTTTTCCTACTCGCATAAGGTTTTGAAATCAAGCTTATGAGAAATGATAAGCACGAGAAGATCATCCCATTGATTGGTTAGCCTTTTGAGTTGCTCTAAAGCGGAGATTGTATTTGTTGTTGAATTAAGAAGGGATTGTAATTGAGATGGGAAATCGGAACTAACGGCAGGCAAATCGAGTAGTGTCTTGGTATAAAGGGCGACAAGTCGACGATTGTTTGTATAGTGATCTTCTAACTTTTTCCAGGCAATAGGGAAGTTGAGATCTGTAATTTGAATTGTACTGAGTATATCAGCTGCTTCTCCTTGAACGTGCGATTTCAATTGTTGTAATTTCTCTGAATTAGATAGTCGTTCATCTTCGATGATGGTAGCTTTGAATAGATCTTTAAAAGCTAGCCAGTCGGTGAATTTACCGGAAAAGGTAGGAACTTCAATGTTAGGTAACTTTCTTGTGGAGACTGGTTGCTGCGCAACAGGCACATTAGCTTGTTGAGGGAATTGTTTAAGCCAATGGGCTATATCAACCACTGCATTTATGTAACTATCTTCAGTCGCCCCATAGCAGTCAGTAACAAAATAGTCACTCTTGCTCGTGCTTTAAAATTTTTGGAATAGGACAATAGTATGATTTTCTTGGAATTCTTTCCAGTTCTTCTCTAATATCTGTAGCTTAGCTTCGAGAAGCTCTCGAGTGATATTGTCCTTGCCCACGTTCTTGATATTGGTACTTGAATTGCAAATTCGATTAAATAATTTGAACTGACGCTCGATGGTTTGCGTAAGTGAAAGTGTTGGCATTTTGATTGAAAGAAGTAAGCAGATCCCTGAGTGTTATGAGAGTTTCTGTGGTATCTCCGCCCGCTGTGCAGAGTGGCAGGGGCAAAGAGATCAGTCACACGATAGATTTCTTTAGGAGGTCGTAAATCTCCAACGAACTAACTTGCCAAAGGTCGTAAATCTCTGACAATTAATGTAACACTCGAGAGTTCTATTGCTTTGTAAGAATTTCTCTTGATTGACAACCCTATCCGGCTCGAAGGACCAATAATGTATACGAATGAACGTATACGGAGTTTATATTCTTAGGGTTTATCGCCGAGAGAAAATAATAAATTGTATTGACTCTGAAAGTCTTTGCTCCAACCCACTCGAAAGTAAAATTGGAAGCAAAAGGAATAAGAACGCTACGCGCGTTCGAGTAAAATAGCCAAGTAATACGCAAGGTAAATGCAATAGGCAAACTGATAATACGAGAGCCTCGCGTAATATCAGCAAAGCAAAAAAATAGCAATTGGGCAATAAGTAAAGCAAGGGGTAAATATAAGTAAGGCAAATAATGTTTGGCGAGAGAGCTCAGTGCGTGGCGCAGGCCCATACTTAAGCACGCGGGGTGATGTTTTTCATTGAAGGTTGCGCGCTTGGCGCTTGCCATCTAGCGGTCACTTCGGGTACTACAATTCCGAACACAAGTAATGCAAACAATTCTTAGAAACTACTGTATTCAAATTTGTTCATCTTTCTATACACATTAAACACAAGAAAGTACTGAAATCAATTTATTATAGTCAAGTACCCGTAAGTTAACTTGGCTGATATAATACAACTTGTAGTACCTCCTCAAACATATTCAGCCAGCGGGCATAAAGTACTACTTAAGGCCCAAGAGACGTAATAGCGTACGTACTTCTACAAAACTTTATAGAACGCACTTTACACCCGGGTGGGCAAAAATTATTTCAATTTTATAATATTATGTATGTACATTCAAATTGTTCATTGTAAACCAAACAAACGAAAGCTGTTAATTTAATTACCGATATTCAAGTAATGCAAACAACTCTCCAAAACGACTGTACAACTGCTCTGAGAAATGTATTCAAATTTGTTAATTCTTCTATACAAATTAAACACAAGAAAGTACTGAAATCAATTTATTGTAGTCAAGTACCCATAAGTTAACTTGACTGACAATAGAACTTTTAGTACCTTGCGTGTAAAATTACATTTTACGCCCACGTTGTAACTTCAAAAATATTCAGCTAGCGGGAATAAAGTACTATTTAACGCCTAACAGGCGCAATAGCTCACACACTCTTACAAAACTTTATAGAATCTACGCACTTTATGCCCGTGTGGGCGAAAATTATTCTAATTATTGTACTAAATTATGAAGGTAGCCGCTGCGCAGCGCCACCCCTCGAACGAATGCATACTAGACCTCTTCTCTCTCCCTCTCTTTCAACATCCGTCAAACTGAGCACCAAAACCTTGAGAGCTTAAATATTTTTTTTTAAACAACAAACACGTACTTGAAAGCTAATTTTTTAAGTAAGTACTAACAACATAATTTGTTTACTCCTTTTATTTCTTCTCGTCTCATTTATTTAATAAGCACTCACTATAAATAGTAATACTTTTTTCATTGCTATACAAATAATAATATTTTAATATAAAACTTTCTACGAAAGTATAAAATAAGGCAAGTATAGAATTTTTTCTGTATAATCTACTCTCCCTCCATCTCTTCCTCCCCCTCTCTGGCCCCTATTTATTTCTCCATTTCTCTCAACATCCGTCAAACTCTGTACCAAAAACTTTAATGAGAGCTTAAATATTTTGTCAATTCAATCAACACCTTTTTAAAAAGAAATAACTTTTAAGTTCATTTTTTGTACACAATATTTGTCTGGTCCTTTTATTTCTTCGAATCTCATCTATTCAGCACTCTCTATAAATGGTAATAATTTTTTTTCATGACTTTAGACATAATAATATTGTTAATATAAAACTTTCTACGAAAGTATAAAATAAGGCAAGTATAGACATTTTTCTGTATAATATATGAAATAATAATATTTATGATTTTTTTATAAGAAATCAAATAAATACCAATGAAAAAGCATTTTACTTCCTTGAGTCATTGTATGCTGAGTAAATTATATGTAAGTAAGTACATTCAAACTGTTCACTGTAAATCAAACAAACGAAAGGTGTAAAATCAATTATCGATAGTCAAGTACTACAAACTACTTTTGAAACAACTATTACTGTTCCCAGAAATGTATTCAAATTTGTTCATCCTTCTATACAAAGTAAATACAAAAAAGTTCGGAAATCAATTTATTGTAGTCAAGTACCCATAGCTTAGCTTGATTGAATAATAACACTTATCGTATCTACTAAAAAATATATTTAGCCAACGGGCGTAAAGTACTACTTAATCACCGCAAACTAAACAATGAAATCTGTGAAATCAATTTTATCAATAGTCAAGTAATGCGAACAACTTTCCGAAACATCTGTATAACTGTTCTCAGAAATGTATTAAAATCTTATTACCCTTCCATACAAATTAAACACAAGAAAGTACTGAAATCAATTTATTGTATACAAGTACGCATAAGTTAACTTAATTTACATAATAGAACTTTTCGTACTTGGGGTGTAATAGTACAATTTACGTCCACGTTCTGATAATGAGTTCGAGGGCTAGCAAAGTTCGCTAGCATCAAGGATAAAGTATTTATCAGACAAAAGCGTAATATCGTATACCCGTTATACAAATATTATTTCTCGTCGTCGTGGGAGCAATGAGTGTCCATAAAACCTTTTTCTTGCAAACATACGGTGGATCTGTTAGGAAACACTGTTACATATAGTACCATCAAATCCTATATAACAAAAATTAGATAGTTACCAACATATCCCTATTTTTCATTATTCTTTTTCAATTACGAACTTTCCGTAGTATAATATTACTTATCTTCGGAGGACAAGAGACGTCTAGAGCTGTTCTATAAGCAGGGGTGGTCCTCCGTTCTCCCATACATACTTGGCGGGCCCGACGGTTTGCAAATCAAGGCCATTTTCACGTAATATGTTGATATGTTCAAAGATCAGGTGAAATTTATAAATGAATTGCTTTAAAATATTAAATATACAGATCTACGAATTTATCACTGGTTTGAGATATGCAAGGCAAAAGGATGCAAAATGGGTTGATTAAAAAAGGGTTAATAAAGTGTAAAGCTCTTTTCAATACACTTTACAAATTGTATTGAATTAATTATATCTTATAACGGAGGACTACCCCTGCTTATAGAGCAGCTCTAGACGTCTCTTGTCCTCCGAAGATAAGTAATATTATACTACGGAAAGTTCGTAATTGAAAAAGAATAATGAAAAATAGGGATGTGTTCTTGTATACAATAAATTGATTTCAGTACTTTCTTGTGTTTAATTTTGTATGGAAGGGTAATAAGATTGTAATACATTTCTGAGAACAGTTATACAGATGTTGCGGAAAGTTGTTTGCATTACTTGACTATTGATAAAATTGATTTCACAAATTTCATTGTTTAGTTTGCGGTGATTAAGTAGTACTTTATGCCCGTTGGCTAAATATATTCTTGAGTAGATACGAAAAGTGTTATTATTCAATCAAGTTAAGCTCTGGGTACTTGACTACAATAAATTGATTTCAGAACTTTTTTGTATTTACTTTTTATCGAAGGATGAACAAATTTGAATACATTTCTGAGAACAGTAATAGTTGTTTCAGAGTAGTTTGTAGTACTTGACTATCGATAATTGATTTTACAACTTTCGTTTGTTTGATTTCCGGTGAACAGTTTGAATGTACTTACTTACATATAATTTACTCAGCATACAATGACTCAAGGAAGTAAAATGCTTTTCCACTGGTATTTATTTGATTTCTTAAAAAAAAAAATCATAAATATTATTATTTCATATATTATACAGAAAAATGTCTATACTTGCCTTATTTTATACTTTCGTAGAAAGTTTTATATTAACAATATTATTATTTCTAAAGTCATGAAAAAAAATTATTACCATTTATAGAGAGTGCTGAATAGATGAGATTCGAAGAAATAAAAGGTCCAGACAAATATTGTGTACAAAAAACGAACTTAATAGTATATTACGCACCAAGGGAGGAAAAAACTTGGACAGTCCACAGCTCGTGTAAATTGTCACCCGAGCCGAAGACGAGGGTGGCAAACACGAGCTGTGGGCTGGCCAATTTTACTCCCGTGGAGCGTATACTATTTTGTTGCCTAGCGAGGCCGAAAATACAACCTTCACGATCGGGCACCGGGAGCGAAAGTGGTACTTTCGGCCCGCTAGGCAAAAAAAGTTATTTCTTTTTAAAAAGGTGTTGATTGAATTGACAAAATATTTAAGCTCTCATTAAAGTATTTGGTACAGAGTTTGACGGATGTTGAGAGAAATGAAGAAATAAATTGGGGCCGAAGAGGTGGAGGAAGAGATGGAGGGAGAGTAGATTATACAGAAAAAAATTCTATACTTGCCTTATTTTATACTTTCGTAGAAAGTTTTATATTAAAATATTATTATTTGTATAGCAATGAAAAAAGTATTACTATTTATAGTGAGTGCTTATTAAATAAATGAGACGAGAAGAAATAAAAGGAGTAAACAAATTGTGTTGTTAGTACTTACTTAAAAAATTAGCTTTCAAATACGTGTTTGTTGTTTCAAAAAAAATATTTAAGCTCTCAAGGTTTTGGTGCTCAGTTTGACGGATGTTGAAAGAGAGGGAGAGAGAAGAGGTCTAGTATGCATTCGTTCGAAGGGTGGCGTTGCGCAGCGGCTACCTTCATAATTTTGGCTCGAATTTATAGTCGTTACTCAGTTCTCGGTGCTCAATGCTCAGTGCTTAGTGCTCACTGCTCAGTGCTCAGTGCTCAGTTCTCAAATTGCCGTTCGAGTTCCCCCAACCAGATTCAACCAGTGTTGAGTATACGTATAAATTTAAGCCTAGTTGGGGGAACACGAACGGGAATTTGAGAACTGAGCACTAAGCACTGAGAACTAAGCACTAAGCTCTGAGCACTGAGCACTGAGTAACGACTATAAATTCGAGCCTATTAGGCTAAGTCCCCATAAGCGCATTGCGAAGTGCGCATTACACTGAGAGAAATGTCATAGGAAAATTTGTTAAATATATAACAAAAATTGCTATATTATATAGGAAAGGAAGGATATACTCGACATCTAATAATTTTTACTATATATATAGCAATTTATGGTAATAAGCTCAATTAAAAAAAAAAATCTTTGCTGTATTCGAACCCTCGACCCTCGGCACGCCAGTCGAGCGCGCTGACCACTTACCCACGGAGACTCTTGAGTGTAAAATTTTGGAACTTATACATTAGTCATCGTCCCTATAACCTCACCGCCATCAGGTGGCGCTGGCGTCTGATAGCACTTTTTACTATATAAGTTAGTAAAACTTGGTATGTATATAATAAATATTATTAAAAAAGATTAAAAATTTTACTATATCTAAATTTTTATAATATAATATAATAATTTTCGCTCAAGTGTATTGGAAAATTTATTTTATAATATAATAATTATTTTTATAAATATAATAATTATTTCTTTATATATAATAAAATACGTCACAAGTCGAGTATATCCTTCCGTTCCTATATAAAATAGCAATTTTTGTTATATATTTAACAAATTTTCCTATGACATTTCTCTCAGTGTACGCGTTACCCTTTGCCCGTTACGCGGTTTATGTTTCCATACGTAAGTGTTCTTCGTTCTACTAATTAGAAATTAGAATATTATAAGTATAACAGACAACCACAAGAGCAATATAGTTTATGGTTTCCTTTATTTTGTTTATTTATGTATTATTTATGAATATTTATAAATTATAGTTTGGAGATTCTTCAAATATGTGAAATCAAGATCTAGAAGTGGAACGTTGTGGAAAAGCGAACCGCGCAACGGGCAAGGGGCAACGCGCACTCGCACTTCGCAATGCGCTTATGGGGACTCAGCCTTACGTAGTACGGAGATTCCTATTTCCTATAGTCCTATTGACACGATCCCGCGAGTGTTCGGTTGTTCCCATCTACAATTCATTGTGCCAGTTTTTCAAAAATCGCTAAGTGCTACCGCTACGAATCTATGTTATCTACGTATACACTGCTCGCAGTTCTGTACACGGATACGGGCCAGTACACTTGAAAAAACACAGTGACAGAGCACAGACACAAGAAATAGCATTGGTTATATATCTATATATATCTCTTGTACCTCGCTGTTCCTCGCTGTTCCCGATATATAGATAGATATATAACCAATGCTATTTCTTATGTCTGTGCTCTGTGTTTTTTTAAGTGTACTGGCCTTATATGGCCCTTCACACAGCTCTGAATTACAGATAATAGGTATTCGTTTACATAATAAAAAATCTAGAGAAATCGACTGATAAAAAGAATTTTTTACGAGCATCGATGGGGCAATAACTATTTTTAGATAAGTATTAAATGACTAAGTGTTAAATGGTAATTTTGTAAGAATTGATACTTTGTGAGAATTTTTTATTTACAGATAGTCAAGAAGATTATTTTAGAGTAGGTAAAACAAATTCAATGAGGTGAAGATCGATCATTATTTGCTACTTGTCAATTTCAAGATAATTATATGTTCGTGCAGAAGAATAGGATGAAAGTACGAGTGAGATCAACAGTAGTTTTAGAGAATTAACTTCAGTAAAACGCAAATCAAGGTATAAATTTTTGAACTCCTTCAATGCATCAAAGAACAGTTAATCACATCAATGCTGTTTTTAATACTGGATTTTTGTATGAAGAAGGAGATGGTACACAGAGATAGAAATATTGGCTATTTATGAAATGACTTGTTCTTGTAACATAACAGTACCATGAGGTTTTCCAGTGAAATATATTTCTCGGCTTTTACTTCAGTAAAAGTATAGACTATTTTTCATAATTAGATAAAAGTGTTGTTTAATTCAGAACATAAATGAAGAAAATAAACGAAGTGGATAAATAAGTGAATTTATTAAAAACTGTATTTTAAAATAAATTAATGTGTGCCAGTGTATAAACAGTATATCAGTGAGCATCCTGACAGCTTCTGTTTTGCAAGGAATAGACTGTGCAATATTATGAAAATAAGCAGTATAACACAACACATTTGCGACATTTACAAAACCCTATTGTGGATATTTTTTGTATAATAATAAACATAGCCTTAGTTTGTGAAATTAGTAAACTGTTTAGACTATCTTATTTTCACAGACAACTTTAATTATTGAGGTAAAATGTTGGGTTCTTGTGATAAGTGATGAATGTATTAGCACTGACAATTTGCATGTGCATATCTAAACAAGCTCGTTTTTGTACAGTGTACGCCAGCAATATTATCTTCTATGCAAAACTTATTATGATGTTTATGAATCTCCTAACATGTAATTATTTATTAATTCACACATGTTCTATTCTCAAAACATTTGAAACTGATTTTAAGTAGGAGTTTTAAAATTTGATATAATACTTCATGCAACATATTTAACGGTATTTTATTTTTTTATATTACACAAAACACTTATTAGATGTCATTTTTTAATCACTATGTGTTATCAATAACATTTGATTATATATGCACTTATTGCAACACATAGTAACGGTATTTTATTTTATTTATTACACACTCACACAGGTTAGATGTAATTTTTTAAAAATTACAACACTTTTATTATAAAAACAAATTTCAACTAGATAGACGATCTATGAAAATGACAATTTTCTTTTCGCATTTTGAAATACTTACTTCAAAACATAATACTTTTTTCGCACTTTGAGTCCAATACTGCTAAATAAATATCTTAGTTGTTGTTTGGTTCATGTGTGATTGATTGAAAGCAATGAAACTGTCATTTTCTTCATTGACATCCAAGTACTCTATTCATCCTGTCAAATATGATGATAATATTCTTCTAAAATTATATCTGATATGAAACATTTTCATGTGAAGGATGTATAGATGTATAGATACGTCTTGAAAAATATTGTGTCATAAATAGTATATTATTACGTAAAGCACTGAAAATTATACTGTATATTTATAAATCTCGCGCGTCACTCAGTAATATTTTCTTCCATGTAAAAGCTTATTATGAAGTTTATGAACCTCAGAACACATAATTACTTATTAATTCACATATGTTCGATTTTCAAAACATTTGAAACTGATTTTAAGTAGGAGTTTTAAAATTTAATATAATACTTCATGCAACACATTTAACGGTATTTTATTTTTTTATATTACACAAAACACTTATTAGATGTCATTTTTTTAATCACTATGTTATTTGTTATCAATAACATTTGATTATATATGCACTTATTGCAACACATAATACCGGTATATTATTTTATTTATTACTCACTCACACAGATTAGATTTAATTTTTTAATAATCACAACACTTTTATTATAAAAACAAATTTCAACTAGATAGGCGATCTATGAAAATGACAATTTTCTTTTCGCATGTTGAAATACTTGCTTCAAAACATAATACTTTTTTTGCACTTTGAATCCAATACTGTCTAAATAAACATCTTAGTTGTTGTTTGGTTCATGTGTGATTGATTGAAAGCAATGAAACTGTCATTTTCTTCATTGACATCCAAGTACTCTATTCATCCTGTCAAATATGATGACAAATTTTTAATATTCTTCTAAAATTATATCTGATATGAAACATTTTCATGTGGAGGATGTATAGATGTATAGTATGATATACTAAAAAAATTTCCATTGTTTATTTTACATTTATTACGTCTTTCTTCTTCATTATATTTAAGTAGTACTAGGAATTTGAGTTTTTCTGGCGTAGCACGCCAGATGTCTGTACTTTCACCACTCAGCGAACTCTCTGAAGTTGACTCTATATATTTCAACCATCAACCAATAATATTTTTTGCTCAGCAATATGGCTGCACCGTAAAAGCATATGGCTGCCTTCTCATATTCATCTCCCTTTTAATATAGGATACTAACACTGACATTCAATGTTCCCAAATTGTAACCAGGTTCTGGCTTAGTATTACATTGTTTAAATTCTAATACTTCTAAGATTCTTGCACTTCTAGATTTGACAGATGGACGTAACAACCGCTTTCATAACTAAAGTCACAGATACTGAGCCAACTTTGGACAAGTTTATCTTTGAAAGACTTTTTAGTTTACCTCTCGATATCATAGGGCCAGTGAAGCATTTAAACACCATAAAGTGGAACAAGGCTCTACTAACGGGCTAGCTGCCACAGTATTTCTGCCTCTACTACGCAAGGTTGCATGCTTCGATAGACTTGAGCATAATCTTTTAGTGGTCGTAATGCATAATGATTTGACAAATATCCACAGAAGTGTTTTCTAAATATCGCAAACATGTCCTGTTATATTGCTTAATATTCACGATATTGCACAATTTATTCTTTATTGCAAAACAAAAGCTTTCAAGATATTCATCCACTGATATACTGTTTATATGACACACATGAATTTATTTTGAAATCACTTATTTATCCACTTCCTTTATTTTATTCATTTATGTTATGTATTAAACAACACTTATGTAATTATGAAAATGGTCTATATATATTTTTACTTCCATAAAAGCCGACACATATATTTCACTGCAAAACCTCATGGCTTTTATGTTACAAAAACAAGTCATTTCATACATAGCTGATATTTCTTTCTATATGTATAGTAAAAAAATTTCCATTGTTTATTTTATGCTTATTACATCTTCCTTCTTCATTCGTATTTAAGTAGTATACTAATTATTTATACACTGACACACTTCAATTTTTCTTGGAATCCCTTAATTATCCACTTCTTTTATTTTCGTCATTCATGTTTTGTATTAAACAACACTTTTATCTAATTCTAAAAAATATTCTACAGTTTTACTCTTATCAAAGCCGTCAAATATATTTCACTAGAAAACTTTATGGTTTTTAATGTTACAAGAACGATTCATTTCATAAATAGATATTTCTTCCTCTATATATACTAAAATAATTTCCATTGTTACCCTGTTGAAAATATCCATGTGGATTTTACATTGATTTCCACATGGAATCCATATGGAATCCATATGGAATCTATACGGATTCCATATGGATTCCACGTGGATTCCATGTGGAAATCAGTCCCAAATCGTCCTGTGGATTTCCACATGGAATTCCATATAGATTTCTATATGAATTTTTCTACAAACATTTGTAAAACAAAATCCGTATGAATTTCCATGTAGATTTCCATGGAGAAATCCAGGTAAAAACGATATGATCCATATAGATTTCCATATGGATTTCCATGTGGTAATTTAAATGTTTATAAAAATGTTTATTTATAAAATTTTTAAATTTTTTTACTAGGGATACGTTTTTTATCATATCAGTAAAGCATAAAAAATTATAAACTATAATTTCCTCTTATGTAATTTTTCGAAAAGATTCTACAGTACTTGTTGTCAAAAATATGTATCCTAGTAAAAAAAATATAACAATTTTATAAATAAACATTTTTATAAACATTAAAATTACCATATGGAAATCCATGTGGAAATCTATATGGATCATGTCGTTTTTACCTGGATTTCCCCATGGAAATCTACATGGCAATCCATACGGATTTTGTTTTACAAATGTTTGTAGAAAAATTCATATGGAAATCTATATGGAATTCCATGTGGAAGTCCACAGGACGATTTGGGACTGATTTCCACATGGAATCGACATGGAATCCATATGGAATCCGTATAGATTCCATATGGATTCCATATGGATTCCATGTGGAAATCAGTGTAAAATCCACATGGATATTTTCAACAGGGTAATTACACAATTATTATTACGTCCTCCTTCTTCATTGTTCATGTAAGTACACTAACACTGACATTTAATGTTTCTATATTATAACCATGTTATGACTTAGTATTACATTGTAATACTTATAAGATTCTTGCACTTCTAAATCTGACAAATGAATATAACCGCTTTCAGAATTAAAGTGCATTTGAAATATTTTTGATCCAAGGACTTGTAAATTATGTATTAGTTGAAAACTCTTCTATTCTATGCTACGATATATACTTTTGTCAATTCTATTTATGATGTATATTTGTCATCAAAATAATTCTTATGGGCTAATACTCTGTAATAATAAAAAAAAGATTTTACAAAGTAACAAGAACTTTTAGATATTTTATTATTAATAAGATTATTTATTTTGTGATAGAAGTATGCTACTTATCTGAATATATTTATATATTATGTTCATGTTTTATGTCTCTTCTTCTCTCCCTCTCTCTCTATCTATATTTTTATCTTTCTCTTTCTCTTGTCTTTCTTTATTATTATACGGCCATTATCACTGCTTAACTCTTCATGGCCATTAATTCCTGGTGATTATATGTGTGTATATATACATAATATATATGACGTCACAGGAAGTCGGGAAAAACCGGATGCGAGGCTGAATACCATGGAGAAAGTTAAGAAATCGGAAAGCCGACAAAAAAAAATTCAGTCCCTTATATCTTTTGAATGAGATAATCTTTTTAAATAAAATCTTTTGATTTGAGTAGATCAATGAAATGGCTTTCGATTAAGAGGGATATGTTATATAGTTAAAACTAGCGCAATAGGTGTATAAGCTCATAGAATTTCTCGTACATCCATTTCAATGTATATCATCACGCGGTCGTCCTAAGGCTCTTCTATACTTGCCTTCGGAACGCTCCCGCGTTCCTTGATATTATGCTTTCTTTTTATTTCTAAAATTCATAAGAATTTTTTTCATATATTTACGAAAAGTCAAAGCCTATAAAAAAAATTACATAGTTACCACCACATCACCATTTTTCATTGTTCTTTCCCAATTGAAATTTCTATAATATTACGCATCTTCGGAGGACAATAGAAATCTATAGAGCTGCTCTAGTAGGGGTGGTCCTTCGATCTCCCATACATACTTGGCGGGCCCGACAGTTTGCAGTTTACCGGTGGGCTTTGTAAATCTAGAATACTAAATTTTTGCATAAGTTCATTAACAATGTTTAGACCTATAAGTTCACTATAAATAATTACATTGGCTCTAATTTTTAATTGATACCGTTTAAATATAATATCACTACCCGGTTGCAAATATTCAGCTGGTTTTCATCTGAATTTCCACCTGAATAATCACGTGAATTTTCACCGAAAATTCATGTAAAATCCATGTGAAACCGAAGTGAGATCTACTCAAATTTTATATAATTTTCTAGTGGTATCCACGTGTAAAAATTCCAAAAACATCACATGAATTTTATGTGAAATTCACGTCGTTTCACCAGATATTCACGTGAACTTCACCAGGAATAAATTATAGCTTTCTTATCGTGTTATCCTTTATACAGCTGAATTTCACGTGAATTACAGGAATTTTTTTGTTAACTTCACGTAAGTTTCTGGTGATAGTCATGTGAATTCTAGATTCAATTCAACTGAAGAGATGGTTAGGCAGAGGTGAAATTAACCTGTAAACTACGTAACATGCAGCTGGAGAAGGATAACAACAGAACGAAGCCATAATTAATTTCTGGTGACATTCACGCGAATTTTGGGTGAAAGTACAGCGATGCTTGAACGGAGCTGCTTCGGTAAGCCTTAACTCGTTCCTAACCTTTTTTTTTCTATTGCGCTGATTGGTACTCTTCTTTTCTTACAGGCTCCGAGACGACGTTGCAGGTTGGCGGCAACAGAGTAGATTCAGGTAAAATCAAAATCTATGAACAGAATACTTTATAATATTTTTGCAAATGCGTGCCTTTGCGCTTTTCCTCTCATCGTTACATTTATTATTTCTTTGCAGATATAGCGTGCACGATGTAGAACACTGAACAAGTTTATTTTAGAAAGTTGTTTAAGGCAATTGAAGTCAGGACTTCAATCTTGGAAGCCTCTTAGATCCTGTAGTGGGTGGTAATATATTTAATATATTTATATTATGTATGCATATATGTAGATTTGCAATTATTTGCAGCAATATTTGGATCTTTGGAGATATTATTATTATTATTATTTATTAAAATTTTAAAATTGTTTGCAACAATCTTTTGATAATTCTTAACATTTTAATATTTTGAATTAATTATATTTTTCTTATTATTTATTTACAGTCTTATGAATATTTTTAAATCTAAATTCACCATCACTTTATCAAAACTAACAAAATATAAACATGGATTTTTTTCTCTATTTTTTCTATGGACAACTGCGAGGATCTCATCCCTGAATTCCGTAACATCATACGAGGTGTGGCAGACAGTGAGGATCTTCCATTGAATATCTCTCGTTAGGTGCTGCAGCAGAACAAGAATCTCAAGGTCATAAGAAACAATCATATCAAAAAATGCTTGGATCTTTTTGAAAAACTCACTGAGGATAAGAACTACAAGAAGTGCTACTAGCACTGATTTAGCTGATGGATGGATAGCATGCACATGGATTCAAGCTTCCAAATTTGGATGCTTCTTAGATCCTGTAGCAGATAAGTTATTATTTGGCCCACATTTAATGTTTTTGACCTCAGCATGGGTTGATTTGATTCCCATCCCGCTTGCGTCTCTTGTCGTAGCAAGAAATGATGCTTTGGTGGCTGCTATCCTGTATAGGAAAAAAATTACTGAAGACTCCTCTGAACCATTTTAGCATCTCCTACTATGAGCAGATAAAAAATTGTATTATGCTGAGCACTTCCATTCGTGGATATGATTGTCACAATAATGCATAATTTTGGCTTTTATTAGTATTCTAATATTATATTTTACATAAATAACTTTTGATTGGTCCAAATTTGTACAACAGTTTAAGAGACAGCAATCAAAGACTTGCAAGGGTACTAGATCTAGTCACACTACTGCATCACAATCCGCAAGCAGATTAAAATATTGGTTGCAGATTCAAAAACTAGCCATTACAGTAATTTATATTAAGGCTTTATGTACTTTAATATTTACAAACCAGATAGCTCCTCTGAAACATTTGACGCCCCTCACCATAAGCCAATCATTAATTATATTATTCTCAACATTTGGATTTGTTGAAATTTTAACTTGCTACACATCTTATAAAATTAAAAACAAGTTTATAAACTAAGAATCATTGTGAGAAAAAAATCTTTCTCGATATTCTTTTATAGTAGATATAACTTCTTGAAATTATTATTGATTTGTTCCGTCCGGTGACGTATCCTTAAATTTAAATTTTATCACAACACTTTCATCAGTAATTTTCTGACACACAAAACGATATGTTTGCGAAATTCTAAAACGTTGCCTTTTCAAATACGAGGCATCTGCGTAGCAGGTCATCAAACTTGCGAAAGACAATGAATTATATTTTCTTTAGAATCAGCATTTCTCAATGCTACTGTCGAATTGTATACGACTGACGACGATGACATTACCGAAGAAGATGATCTCAATTTACTGTTCACGATCATGTTTAACCTAATTATTTTGTATTATAAAAGAAGCGATGTGTGTCACGCACGTCAGTCACAGTAACGACCGTAATACAGGTGAACTGGCAAGCTCCGTCTGCCTCAGACGACATACGAGGGCATAATTCATTATAACGGAGCAAGAAATACACTAAAGTATACGAACGTAAGCGGAATAATTGTACGAGCGAATATACAGCGATACCATATATTGTGAGGGAAGTTCAATTAATTAAAAATTATACGTCGTAGGAATTGCAAGCAGCAACAATATTGGTAATTATACTTTTCCAAATAAAATAAATTTCAAACCAAATATTATTCGTTATTTCCCTTATCTCGGACTTCACATTGGTTCCGGTACAGAATCAAACACTAGATTCATACGAAAAACAAGACTGGTATAAAGGGAAACAACTATTATTTGGTCATACTAATAATTTATTTTATTACTAACTATTTCCGAGCTTCTTGCTTTGCAGGAAGAAGTTGGGGGGATTATTGTAGCATGAGTCGCCCAAACTTCGGAAGATAAGCAAGTACGGCTCGTCGAGTTACTAACAAACTATATAACAAATTATAATTGCAAAGGCAAGTGACAAAATAAAGTTACATATTAAAATCGAAAATATATTACGCGAAAAATAAGAAATACAAATACGGTCTTACGCCAAGGAGGAAAATTGGAAAAAAATCAATAACAAAAGGATTTAAGGGAAAAGTAACTAAACAAAAGAAAAGTATACAGACAAGAATACTATAAACATTACTCTTTAGGAATTCAGCTATTTGATTTCCCACGGTTACGCTCAGCTCGACTCGACTCACGGTGCAGCCACGGCGCGGCAGCACCTCGCGGCGTCTCGGCGGAACAGCTGAGACGCTATACTGATTTACGCGATATAGTCGCTATATTGTTATCTTTCTCACTCTCTCACCTGTAAATGGGAGAGATGTTAATTTGATTAGTGTCCTGTGATATTAAAATGAGGAAGAAGAAGGAAGTCGACAATCACTCGCTCTCTCTGAATTCAGCCTTGCCACGAGGATCATCTCTCCGCTGCGCTACTGCTAAAATTCGTCGGCTCTACTCAACATATTCACTGGTTCTACTCATCTAAGTTTGTGAGGCTCCCATCTGCACTTCTCACCATCGGTCACACATTAACTCAAGTGCATCAATGATTAGTTCAATCGCATCTGCTGCAAGGTAACAACTCTCAGTCCACACGAGGTTATGTTACTAACCACGTGTTGGCACCGGCGCTACATGAGCATTTAATTATCGGTTACACTCATATCCAGCAAATCAATTACATTTGCTTGCTATTTTATTTCACATCAGCCCCATTAAGCGTGATCCAAGGGGAAAGTGTTTGGTGAAATTCAATTAAACTACGGACAATTCAGTTACACTACAACTTCAGACAAAACTCAACAGGTTAGTCATCTCTAGTGAGAGATTACTGCAGCACTCAACGTACTAATCCAACATTGCAATTACACTCTGATTTTAACACACAAAGAGTTGACGCCAATAGCATTATAATACGTAAACTCAGATGCGAGTTGCCAGTGCAGACTCGCTTCTGCACTTTCATATTCAGTCAAACTCAACCAGATTCCATTAGTTAATTTCTGTTACACAATACTGTAATTATATAACTTCTACTTAAAATTGTTATTCATTTTCAAACTTAATTTATATCAATTTTAATACTATGTAAACATTGTGCGAACATTACTTTTACAATATATTTTTGAATTTAAATGTACAATTGTGTTCGACTCAAAACTTATTTAATCACCCACAGCATATACCTCATATAATTTATTGCATTCTCAAACATTTTGGTCCTTTGAGCCGGATTAACATGCTGTGGTGTGAATAGAGCCAGTGAATAAATATTTATTATTGTAAAACTCAACAGAATCTGACGATGCAGACCAACCAGGACAAACTCAAGGAGGTGGTAAAGGAGAAGCATGGAAATTCTTCTGCATCTGAAGCTGAGGATGACCACTAGAAGGAGGAACAAGCGACTCAAGGTACATCAGATGGGAAGAAGGTTGCACCGAAGAGAACTGGCAGCCGCTCACTCAATGTGCATGAACTCAGTGTTGTGGACACCCACATTAGGGCACGGTCCAAATCTCCTAATGTGATTCCGGCTTCCTTCCTCTGCAAGGTCAATGCTCAGTACTTGGGGCTGGATGCCTTGGAGCGGATCACTGCCTATATCAAAGTGAGAGGAGATACTGCCACTCCTCCTGTGTTGCTGGCTTGGAGGCAGGATGCTGAGGAGCTCTACGCTCTCTACAAAAGGGATCAGTCACTCATCGAAGCATGCTGCCCAGCGTCATTCGCAGATAATGACTATTTCCAGGCCAGCTTCCACAAACCTGTACATGAGCAGTACCACTCAATTATTTTTTAAGTCAGTACATTGGAAGAGAAGTGGCGCTCCAAGCATCAAGGTTCTCAACCTACCACCGGTGAAACTCAAGTCAGTGATCGAAGCAAGTGGCCAGAGATTAAGCTACCCACATTTAACGGAACATACTCAGAGTGGCCTGCTTTTGTAAGCACTCTCTTTACGGATATGGTACTCAATCGGCCTCAACTCAGTAACACAGTAAAATTACACTATTTGCGCAGCTCTCTAGTTGGATCACCACTCAAATGGATCGAAGGATTTACTCTGTGCAACGATTCTCTGATGCCTTCCTGGAACACAACAAGCGGTTCCTGGATAATGATCATCTTGATCACTTGGCGGAACTGTCAGCAGTTCAAGGAAAAAACCCGGCTTCACTCAACAACGTCGTCACCGAAATTTCACGAATCCGAACATCGATCCAGTTACTCGTACCTAGGGAGGAAGTCGGAGACTGTATCTTCTTCCACCGCATGTCTAAGCTGCTCGACCGTGCAACAACGAGAGAAGCCTGGAAAACATCACGAGGTACGAGCACTGAATTGTCAACCTTCGAGGACTTTGAAGGATTTGTCATGGCGCGTGTCCGTGCCTTGGAATTAGCTTCAGATTCGTCAACAGTGCCTCAAAAGCCACCCACCTCTCAAGCTTCAAAACCATCACGAGCACATAACGTCACTAGTCAAACTCAACCTCGGCAGCAAGACTCAAATAAGGTGACACACTCAGCACGGATCTCTCAACATCCTTGCACGTACTGTGGGGATCCTCATTTCATAGTGGCATTTCCAAGGTTTAAGCAACTCAATGAGCAGCAGAGAAGGAAGTCTGTAATGGAGAAGCCACTCTGTTATAACTGTCTCGGCCTTCACGCAGCTAAAAATTGCTAGTCTCAGTACAAATGCAGAAATTGTAATGGAAATCACCTTACAATGATTCATGTGCCACGAGGCCCTGAAAGCAAGACTCAAAACAACACAGCAACCGGATCAACTCAAAATTAGGACAACGGCGTAATCATCTTACATCACGGTCAAACTCAACATGATTACTCAACTCCTCAAATCACTTTACTTGCAACTGCATTGACATGGCATGACTCACCGGTGACATCTCACCAATTAAGAATACTCATTGATTCAGGGTCGGAAATCTCATTCATCTCCAAGAACACGGTTGATTTACTCAGGATTCAGCGGCAATACTCAACAATCCCAATTCTTGGAGTTAGAGGCACGCACTCAACTCACACTCTCGAAAAAACTCAACTCAAGTTACGCACCATCTATAAAAATCTCACAGTTCGGATCACAGCTCACATTATACGCTAAGTCTTAACACTATTACCAGCAGAAGCATGTGAGCAACGTCAGTGGCACCATACAGAGAAACTCAACTTGGCTGATCCGACCTTTTGGAAACCTCAACCAGTAGATATACTCATAGGAGCGGACTATTACGGCCAGATCATAAAACCTAACCTCATAAGGGGGAGTGTGACAACCTGTCGCGCAATTATCAATTTTCGGCTAGCTACTAATAGGTCCATTCAACTCAGCGGTCAAACACAAGGTAGTACATCACACAACGGCTTCACTCAACACTGAAGACTTGCAGGAATTACTCACTCGCTTTTGGGTTAAAGAAGAGCCACCCTCAAATTTTGCAGTCAAACTCAACAAGGAAGAAGCATTGTGTGAGCAACACTTTGTTGAAACTCACATGAGAGATACTCATGGACGATATCAAGTCAGATTACCTCTCACAACCTCAGATGAAGTATTAGGAAATTCATTCGGAAAAGCTCAAGCATACCTCAAACGGATACTCACAAAATGCAATCAAGAAAGCATCTACAAAGAAAGGTATTATGCATTTATGGAAGAATACTGCAAATTAGGCCATATGGTGCAGATCCCTCAACAGGAAATATCTGCCAATCCATCTTATTATCTTCCTCACCATAGAGTATTATGAGAAGATAGTCTAACGACAAAACTCAGAGCAGTATTCAACGGTTCAGTACTCACAACAAATGGAAACTCACTCAACGATATAATGCATACTGGACCCCATCTCTCATCTAACATTGTGGATGTTCTCATATGGATTCGAACTCAGCCATTTGTATTCTCAACTGACATTACTAAAATGTATCGTCAGATTAATGTTCATCCTCAAGATTGGAATCTACAATGTATTTTGTGGGTAGATGAAAAGGGTCAATTCACTCACTTCCATTTGACTACAGTCACCTATGGAACACGAGCAGCTCCGTACTTAGCAATTCGGACACTTCTTCAGATGGTAAAGGATGAAGGACACAATTATCCACTTGCGGTAGACTCACTACTTTTTGGAAGGTATGTGGATGACATCTTTGGTGGAGCTGCATCAAAAGAAATTCTCATTGAAAAGGCCAAGCAGTTAACCTCACTCTGCACGGCGGGCGGTTTTCCATTAGCCAAGTGGAACTCCAACTCATCAGAATTTCTAAGAGATTTTCTCACAGAGCCACCAGCTGAAGAAGCCGTGCCATTAAATGATTGCGCCACAAATATACTAACAAATATGCAGAGTGTAAGTGTGTAACATGTGTTCATTTCTCGGCGCAATAGATGGCGCTGCCATGAACAGATGTAGCTGTCGCGGTTATAAAGTGTGGTTGTTTACGGTTCATCCACTCCTTACAGATTACTTATTTGCACACGTTTTACATGAAATTTGTGACACGTACTTATTCAGAGTACTACGACTCTGTAATGTATATTTATTTTTTGGAATTTAAGGTTTGAATGTTTTTTAAATGTAATTTTTACATTTAGAGTAGTATAAAAATGATTAAGTTCTGACTTTGAAAAAATACTTAAATAAGTTAAAAGTAAAACATAATGAAGATAGCATGCATAACCTCAAAAACAGAAAAGTACGCGCGAAGCTCGTTTGAATATCGCTTACACCATATGAATTACATACGGAATTCTCAACATTTAGAATTACGAAGATTTCTGTGCAAATCGGTCAGTAGCTTTTAATTATTTCTCCAAATTTCAATTGAAATGATCAATGAATTTGCAAAAAACACTAGAAAAGCTTTGTGGGTCACATCGATACTAATCATCGACATAATACTTGTCCGCCATTTGCATACAATTTTCTCCTGAAATTTCAATAAAATAAGCTAATTCTTGACAGTGAAAACGTTTACTACGTGTGATTTCTTCGCAATAAAAACTTCTCTCCTGCAAAATTTCTTGAAAATCCGTGCTTGATATGTTTTTTGTAAAGAGCATGCGAAGGGTTTTTCCTAATTTCAGTATTTACTAATCACCGATTTCCAGAAGAAATTTTAAGTAATCGAAGAATTTCATTATTCGCTATAATAATTCTCAATTCATACAAGTTTAAATATTTTTTTTCGACTTCATTAAATATTTTTTTTCGATTTCATTATTCTAGGCGCGTGACATATTTTGTAAAGAGACTTTGAAGGGGTTTTTTGTAAAGAGTTTTTACCCGTGGACGATTCGACGGTGAAATATAACCTAGTAAGCAAATTTGCATTTAACAAAACGATATTTACCAACTTATAGCAGATGAAACCCTTGTAACTCGCATTATTTGCTGAAAACAGTAGCACACGACATTTTCTGTAAAGAGCATTTTCTGTAAATAAACAATCATATTGACAATAGATGAATATATTCATTTAAAAAAATCACAGCTGCCGTATATTCCAAGTATGGCAAAAGTTGTTTTCTCGCAGAACTGAAAATCTGCCTCGCGTTCCGTATCTGCCGGTAGTACAGCGCTTCTGATGTAGCCTACGGGTGGGGATCACGCTCAAGCACTGAGCGTGCTCCCCACCCGTAGGCCTCAACCCGCAATTAGACGTCGATTGGTGGTTCATATCATACGAAAATGATTCTATCCTTCAATCCTGTATTTATTAGATTCATTTGATAAACAACCTTAATATCAACTCTTGATGATGGAACAGATTTTTATTTCCAATAAACAAATAAATAATTTGGGTTGTATATAGCATCTTCTGTGATAGGACGGAGATTTCTTTTCGAATAAATAAGTAAATTGGGATTGATTATTCAAATTTTCTAATTGTAGTAATGCCATATTATTATAATACTTAATTTGCCAGAATTCGGGAATTATGCATTCGTGGCATTTCAATTATTCACCCGGCAAACTGCGAAGGCAAGTCGCTGAGAGCGGCATTGATTTATTTCGACAACAAACAATCCTATTCACAAATAAATGAAGATATTCATAATCACAGTTGCCGTCTGTTCCAAGTGGAAAAGGTTTAGTCGCAGGACTGAAAATCTGCCTCGCTTTCCGTATCTGCCGGTAGTACAGCGCTTCTGATGTAGCCTACGGCTGGGGAGCACGCTCGAACGCTGAGCGTGCTCCCCATCCATAGGCCTCAACCCGCAATTAGACGTCGATTGGTGGTTCATATCATACGAAAATGATTCTATCCTTCAATCCTGTATTTATTAGATTCATTTGATAAACAACCTTAATATCAACTCTTGATGATGGAACAGATTTTTAATTCCAATAAATAAATAAGTAATTTGGGATTGCATACAGCGTATTCTGTAATAGGACGGAGATTTCTTTTCGAATAAATAAGTCAATCGGGATTAATTATTCAAATTTTCTAATTTTAGTAATGCCATATTATTATAAGTTTACTGAATTTGCCAGAATTCGGGAATTATTCATTCGTGGCATTTCAATTATTCATCCGGCAAACTGGAAGGCAAGTCGCTGAGAGCGGCAATGATTTATTACGACAATAAACAATCCTGTTGACAAATAAATGAAGATATTCATAATCACAGCTGCCGTCTGTTCCAAGTGGAAAAGGTGTTTAGTCGCAGAACTCAAAATCTGCCTCGCTTTCCCTATCTGCCGCTAGTCCCGCGCTTCTGATGTAACCTAGGGCTGGGGAGCACGCTTGAGCGTTGAGTGTGCTCCCCACCCGTAGGCCTCTATCCAGAATTAGACGTCGATTGGTGTTTAATTTCATACGAAAATGATTCTATCCTTGAATCCTGTATTTATTAGATTAATTTGATAAACAACCTTAATATCAACTCTTGATGATGAAAAAGATATGTATTTCCAATAAATAAATAATTTGGGATTGCATATAGCGTATTCTGTTAATGGACGGAGATTTCTTTTTGAATAGATAAGTTAATCGGGATTGATTATTCAAATTTTCTAATTGTAGTAATGCCATATTATTATAATACTTAATTTGCCAGAATTCGGGAATTATTCATTCGTGGCCTTTCAATTATTCCCCCGGTTAACTGCGAAGCAAAGTCGCTCAGTGTGGCATTGATTTATTTCGACAATAAATAATCCAATTGACAAATAAATGAAGATATTCATAATCACAGCTGCCGTCTATTCCAAGTGGAAAATGTGTTTAGTCGGAGAACTGAAAATCGCCCTCGCTTTTTGTATCTGCCAGTTGTACCGACCTTCTGATGTTGGCTACGGCTGGGGAGCACGCTGGAGCACTGAGCGTGCTCCCCACCCGTAGCCCTCAACCCAGAATTAGACGACGATTGTTGGTTTATTTCATATGAAAATGATTCTATCCTTGAATCCTGTATTTATTAGATTAATTTGATAAACAACCTTAATGTCAACTTTTGATGATGGAAAAGATTTTTATTTCCAATAAATAAATAATTTGGGATTGCATATAGCGTATTCTGTGATAGGACGGAGATTTCCTTTCGAATAAATAAGTAAATCGGGATTGATTATTCAAATTTTCTAATTGTAGTAATGCCATATTATTATAATACTTAATTTGCCAGAATTCGGGAATTATGCATTCGTGGTATTTCAATTATTCACCCGGCAAACTGCGAAGGCAAGTCGCTGAGAGCGGCATTGATTTATTTCGCCAACAAACAATCCTATCGATAAATAAATGAAGATATTCATAATCACAGCTGTCGTCTGTTGCAAGTGGAATAGGTTTAGTCGCAGGACTGAAAATCTGCCTCGCTTTCCATATCTGCCGGTAGTACAGCGCTTGTGATGTAGCCTACGGCTGGGGAGCACGATGGAGCGCTGAGCGTGCTCCCCACCCGTAGGCCTCAACCCGGAATTAGACGTCGATTGGTGGTTCATTTCATACGAAAATGATTCTATCCTTGAATCCTGTATTTATTAAATTAATTTGATAAACAACCTTAATATCAACTCTTGATGATGGAAAAGATATTTATTTCCAATAAATAAATAAATAATTTGGGATTGCATATAGCGTATTCTGTGATAGGACGGAGATTTCTTATCGAATAGATAAGTTAATCGGGATTGATTATTCAAATTTTCTAATTGTAGTAATGACATATTATAATAATTAATTTGCCAGAATTCAGGAATTATTCATTCGTGGCATTTCAATTATTCCCCCGGCTAACTGCGAAGGAAAGTCGCTGAGTGCGGCATTGATTTATTTCGACAATAAGCAATCCAATTGACAAATAAATGAAGATATTCATAATCACAGCTGCCGTCTATTCCAAGTGGAAAATGTGTTTAGTCGGAGAACTGAAAATCGCCCTCGCTTTCTGTATCTGCCAGTTGTACCGATCTTCTGATGTTGGCTACGGCTGAGGAGCACGCTGGAGCACTGAGCGTGCTCCCCACCCGTAGCCCTCAACCCAGAATTAGACGACGATTGGTGGTTCATTTCATACGTAAATGATTCTATCCTTGAATTCTGTATTTATTAGATTAATTTGATAAACAACCTTAATATCAACTCTTGATGATGGAAAAGATTTTTATTTCCAATAAATAAATAAATAATTTGGGATTGCATATAGTGTATCCTGTGATAGGACGGAGATTACTTTTCGAATAAATAAGTATATCGGGATTAATTATTCAAATTTTGTAATTTTAGTAATGCCATATTATTATAAGTTTACTGAATTTGCCAGAATTCGGGAATTATTTATTCGTGGCATTTCAATTATTCACCCGGCTAACTGAGAAGGCAAGTCGCTGAGAGCTGCATTGATTTATTTCGACAATAAACAATCCTGTTGACAAATAAATGTAGATATTCATAATCACAGCTGCCCTCTGTTCCAAGTGGAAAAGGTTTAGTCGCAGGACCGAAAATCTGCCGTGCTTTCCGTATCTGCCGGTAGTGCAGCGCTTCTGATGTAGCCTACGGGTGGGAAGCACGCTCGAGCGCTTAGCGTACGATATAACCATATAGAATATGGTTCTATCCTTGAATCCTGTATTTATTAGATTAATTTGATAAACAACCATAATATCAACTCTTGATGATAGATAAGATTTTTATTTCCAATAAATAAATAAATAATTTGGGATTTCATATAGCGAATCCTGTGACTGGAGGAAGTTTTCTTTTCCAATATATAAGTAATTTGGACTTGCATTTATCGTATCCTGTGATAGGACGAAATTTTCTTTTCCAATAAACAAGTAATTCGGAATTGATTATTCAAATAGACCCTTCTGTGTTAGATCCTAGGGCTCAGAATGTTTTCTTTTTATGCTGAAACAAAGTGCTACGCAAAAATACAAAAACTATGTATGATTTTTTCTGTAATCTAAAAAGTTTAATATTAATTTCATGTTTACGCCTTTAACACGTTGTCTTATGGGTCATCACTTTTTCCACGGTTTTTTTAAGAAAGTGTTGAAAACGGTCTGACTTTGATAAAACTTTAAGAAATGTATATGTAATAACCCATAAATATTATGCATCCATTCAAATGTTGATTCACTAACTTTTAGAGTGAATATAAGCAAATGAATAAAATACTTTAGTCTCAGCCGATCATTGCACACACGATTTGGCATCGTGGCAAAGAGATTAGGAAGTTTGCGGAATTTGAAATGATGCGTTTGGTGTTCATAGACAATCTGCGATCCCAGATTTAGCGGTGCCATCTGTAAATACCTTGCGGTGGGCCCATAAGAACTATTCTCCTGTCCGCACAGGTGATTTAGTTCTTATGGGCCCACCGCACAGGATGAACAGAGGGCGCACTAAATCTGGAATCACAGATACTCAATGCTTTATGTGAAAATGTCAGTAGATCTTTATATTTTGTAATAATAAATTAGAGCTGCAGAATCATCATCTTTATTCGACGGCTCCACTCACTAATTTTTATTATTTGCATGTAAGTATATAGGTACAGTTCAAGCAAGCAGAAGAAAACTGCCCAAAAGCGGTCAAACGATCGTGCGACGTTGCCAAATCGAAGTACCTCCGAAATCAAAGACGGTCGAACTCGTACTCGACTGATGGCGTAGGGATAGCGATCGCGTGCGCTCTTACCGCGGCCGACGACCGCGGCCGACCGCGGCCAAACGTGAGCGAACGCGCTTATGTGTTCACGGCCGACGACATGAAGCCGCTGACAACAGCAGCAGAGGCGCGAGAGCACCAGCAGAGGTGTGAAAGCGCAGCCAGCAGCGTCGTCTTCGTCGCCGCACTCAACCCAAGTCCAGCGGAAACCCGGGTGCTTAGTGGGGCTGGTGCCACAAACGAGCATCGCATGAAGACCTGATGCCGCGGACGAGAACTCGTTGCCACAGCTCTTGCACTCTCACTCTCGCGGAGGAACGAAGTTGTCAAAAAGCAAGAGCGCATAACCCCAAAATGTGGTTATTTTTGTTCTGGTAGATACCTAATTGAGTGTGTTGGTGCAGCGATGTCCACTGTTAGTTTGTTTTGAGTTGTTGCAGTGCTCAATGAAAGTGATAGTTCGAGTTAATTGAACTGGAGGAGCGGTAGCTACTGTTAATAGAAATTGTGTAAATATTTATGTGAATGTGGAAATAAAGATTTTTGCTCTATATACCAGCAGTGGACAAAATGACAAGTGTGTAACTATGAAAAACTCTCTCCAAAGTGCTTATAGTAGTGCGCATGTAAGCATTTTACCAAGTAAACACTTAGATATACAGATTCAATGAAATTCTTAGTGTAAGAAATTTTTTAAGAAATCATATTGTTTATATTTTGTATTGCAATGAACATCATAACAATAGAAGGGTATAAGAAGATGGAGTCTATTTTTACTACTTAAGTAATGCTGAAGTGACCCGATACTGATACGCTTATAGTGCATTATGAAGATAACGAATCTTTATAACTGCCTTCCAATAATTCTGACCTAGTAGAGAAGAAGTTTGATGAATTTGAATATGCAGCTTTTCCGTCGAGTAACAAAAACCATTATCAATGAAGATCCTCAATTCAAAGCAGCCAAGCATGGACAATAAATTAAAATTTTCTGATCGCTTTAAAGTTTTAGTGAATACAGACACGCAAAAAGGTGCAGATCCACATGTATTCAACGATACAGACCAGCCATTTGTTGTATCAACAGGTGGCAAAAATATTAAGTTAATAGCTTCTAAAAATTCAAAAATGTCCAGTGCAGCTAGAAGTAAATCAAAAGGAAAATGTTTAAAAACAAAAATCAAAACAGAACCTGTGCTCGGCATTGAGTTCAAAACAGAACCCGGTTTAGACATAACTGAGAATGGTCTGAAAATGATCATGATTATGAAATATCTGACAGTGATATCAATAAATTGCTCAGCGTTACACAGCCTGCTTCTTCGAGAATTCTAAAATATGAAGGACATGATCATACTGGTGATTGGACTACATGAGTAAAAATGACACAAGATCTTGTGCAAGCTATTAATGATGGATCATACTACTTACTATGAAAAAGACCTTTGGGGAGATGTGAGAAAAGTAAGTCATTTAAAAATGAATCTTTTTCATATTTAATGTGAAAAATAATATATTTTATATTAATAACATATAAGACGAACTATGTGATGAAAAATTTCTATTTCTCATGCATATTATCTGCCAGTGATAACGAAGAAAGAGATTGCAAAGGACGACTACTGATGGGAACAAGAAGAGGTTATGTTGATATCTCCAGTACTTCAGCCTCTAGGTGAGATCAGTGATTATTAGCATTTCTTTTACTAAGCAATTAATCACATTACTTGTTTTCTTGCACATCACAAGTGTATGAGGATGGCTTCCAGACTGTGTGAATTTTTCAGTTAACTGTGAAGGTGACAGCGAGATTTAGAATATGTACATGCTGTTTTCTTTAGTTAACCCACTCTCTAATAGAAATACTTCTGCACGGTAAATCATCTACAAGCTGAAACTAGGTGAGTCGGCTTCCAATCATTTTCTTCATACGTCTAGATGGTACATAAATTTGTATTTCAGGTGTTTTCCAAATGCTTTAAGAGTTCAAAGGAACTTGCAAACAATGTTTCCATCTAATCTTCAATGGCAGCTGCGTACAAGATAGCTGATGAAGGACAAGCATGGCTTCAAGGCTGTGACGATGACCCTTGTGATTTCTCCAGGAAAAAGTATTGTTCCAAAAGCTGTTATGGTACTGCTGCTGGTCTTCACTGCTGTCATTGCACAGTGCAACTTTTACAAAGTCTACAAGGGCATCAAAAGGTAACCTTGACTGAAAGGCTTCCTGATTCGCACTGCTCGAGAGCTTCATCTGGCGGCATCAGCCAGAAAATGTAAATGGTAATTTGAAGAATTATTGGCATGGATAATCTTCACCTAATACTCATTAAATTTATTTTTTAATCATTTTCTTCAAATTCAAAATGTAAATTAAATTTGCCTCTGATTTTTTGCATGATTATTATTAATTTGTAGATCATTTCAAGTCACTACACAAAATTTGAAAGCATTACCTTTGCTAATTTAGGAGAAAAAGGCTAAAACAGTTTTGCATTTTCATATTTTGGACAACGCGTTGGATGAAATATGAGATTGCACTAAATGTTTTCGCCTTTTTCTCCTAAATTCAGGAAGGTAAAGCTTTGAAATTTCTTATTGTGGTTTGAAATTACCTGTAAATTAATAATATTTTTGCAAAAAAATTAGAGAAATTTATTTTGCATTTTCTGTAATTTAACATTAAAATTTTTATAAATCGGTCTCAAGTCTTCAAACTGAAAATGCAAATGAATTTTGCCTCTGGTTTTTTGCATGATTATTATTAATTTAAAGATAATTTGAAACCACTGTGCGAAATTTCAGAGCTTTGCCTTTTATAATTTAGGAGAAAAAGGCTAAAACAGTTTTGCATTTTCATATTTTGGACAACGCGTTGGATGAAATATGAGATTGCACTAAATGTTTTCGCTTTTTTCTCCTAAATTCAGGAAGGTAAAGCTTTGAAATTTCTTATTGTGATTTGAAATTACCTGTAAATTCTTAATAATCATCAAAAACCAGAGACAAATTTAATTTCACTTTTTGATTGTCAAGAGTTGACAGGGAGTTAATTAAAAAAATCTAATGTTAAATTACAGAAAATGTAAAATAAATTTCTCTAATTTGTTTTGCAAAAATATTATTAATTTACAGGTCGTTTCAAGCCACTATAAGAAGTTTCAAAGCTTTACCTTCCTGAATTTAGGAGAAAAAGGCCAAAACATTTAGTGCAATCTCATATTTCATTGAACGAGTTGTCCAAAATATGAAAATGCAAAACTGTTTTAGCCTTTTTCTCATAAATTATAAAAGACAAAGCTCTGAATTTTCATACAGTGGTTTCAAATTATCTTTCAATTAATAATAATCATCCAAAAAACCAGAGGCAAAATTCATTTACATTTTGAGTCTGAAGACTTGACATTGATTTTAAAAAAATCTAATGTTAAATTAAATTACATTATAACAAAAAATATAAAATAAATTTTTTTAATTGGTTTTGCAAAAATATTAATTTACAGATCATTTCAAGTCACTACACAAAATTTGTAAGCATTACCTTTGCTAATTTAGGAGAAAAAGGCTAAAACAGTTTTGCATTTTCATATTTTGGACAACGCGATGGATGAAATATGAGATTGCACTAAATGTTTTCGCCTTTTCCTCCTAAATTCAGGAAGGTAAAGCTTTGAAATTTCTTATTGTGGTTTGAAATTACCTGTAAATTCTTAATAATCATCAAAAACCAGAGACAAATTTAATTTCACTTTTTGATTGTCACGAGTTGACAGGGAGTTAATTAAAAAAACTCTAATGTTACATTACAGAAAATGTAATTGCTTGGTAATTAGTTCGTAAGTAACTCGCAGTTCTTTTGACTTTTAATGAACCCTTTAAACTACGCAATTTAAGGTGCGCAGATTTTTTTAAAACTAGTTTTTGACTTTTCTTAAAAAATTCTAAATTACTTTATTACTTAATAATTAATAATAATTTTAATAATAATTAAAAAAAAACGTATTAAAATCTTTACTCAATTTTTACCGACCGAGTTGATTCAACGGTTTGAAGCTAATAAAAAAGAAAATACACCGAATTATGCAAAATCAAGAGAACACTACTCTAAGTTTCACAATATTCTACCTTCCTGCCAAATTTCAAGTCAAACCATCAATTCGTTTTTGCATAAACATTGAACAAAATTTCGAGGTAGACGGAGCGTGATGTCAAAATTTTCTTCAAAGTTTGCGCAAAAACGAATTAATATTTTGATTTGAAACTTTTCAGAAGGGTATAATATTATGATACTTAGAGGAATGTTCTCTTGGTTTTACATAATTTGCAAAAAAAAAAAAATAGATTATTACCTATTATCATATGGGTAATGTGTAACATCGCCGCAGAGCGATGGCAATGGCGGCGACACTGTTGGCCTTGCCCGTGTGCGTGTACGCCCAAGCGCATGCGCTGCAGGCTGCAGCACAGCTGCGCGCGCGTCGTCGAGTCACGTACATCGCGTCGCGGACTGCCGTATATCCTAACCCCAAACGTAAATAACCGAGTGCGTCAACACCCGGTCGTCCTGCCGACGATCGTTCACGATAAAGACCCTCCTGGAATAGCAGCGCCGGCTGCACGAGGAGCGCGAACGTCTCACCGACGCGATGGCCAAGGAGAAGTTGCACAAAAAACCGAGCCATCGGGAAACTATAAACTCGGAGCATCGGCTGAAAATGCTGCTTAATCAGTTTATGGATAGCAGTAGTCTAGAAACCAGGACCTTTCTCTGTTGGAAACAGGCAGTGCTTTAATCAATGTTGGAGCTCACTTAGATTTGTGTGCTTTCTCATTTTATGATAGATTGAGTCTGCTCTCATGTGTGAAATGCGGTGATACTTTGGAAGAAAAAGATCAAAGATTATTGAGCACAAAGGCAGAGGTACTTGGTCCTATTTTATTGGCAAAGAAGAAAAAAAGGAAACCAGGCAGGGATAAGAATGTAGAACAGCAAAAGGAAGAAGCAAGATTGCTCAAATAGTATCTAATCAGAGAGTAGCCACAAAAGAAAATGTACAGAGGAAGCAAGCTAGAACTGAAGGCGAACGTGGAGATTCTGATTCTGCGGCAAGTGCAAGTGAATCTAAGGAAAATGATTACAATGAGATGCCCTGTAATCTTAAGAATTTGCCCCTTGGTTGGGATTCTTTAAAAATTACAAAACAAGAAGGACATGATCGCATTGGTAATTGGACTACAGAAGTAAAAATGACAAAGGATCTTGATGATGAATTATATTACTATAAAGAAGACCTTTGAGGAGATTACAAAAAAGTAAGTCATTCAAAAATTAATTAAATTATTTATTTCAACCAGAGTACAGTACATAGTTAAGTTCAAGACGTACCTCATATGTCTGAACCAACATATATCCTGTAGGTAGATGTAACTGTAGATTTGATGATTATAAATTAAACTGAATCTTGGAATAAATATATTTCTATTCATAGAGAGTGTGCTTGACAATACTGTCTCATTGTCAAACTAATTTGAAACTTCAACAAAACACTCATTGTACACTACTTGTATTAAACACTTTCACAAACTTATTAAATGAATGTACTTTATCAAATATGATATACTAAATCTTTACTTTTAAATCTACTTTTGAGTGCAAAAAGTAAAAAACCAATTGAGAAACACCGTATAAAGAAATTAGAAATCATAGTATTTACTATTGTGATGACAGCTGTGTTTCCATTGATGCTAGCTGTTAGTTATATGTGTAGAGGTACTATAGTTTATGGTTATGGTACCATGTAATAATTTATTCTAAGCAGAATGTTTTAAAACATATCATTATTAATCTAATTCTTTAGTTTTTTCTTATTTAATATAATTACTTTTCATATTGAATCTAAAAAATTTCTATTATTGTTTTCCTTTCCCGGCAAAAGAGACTGTGTTCATAGAAAATTTTTGATTTTTCTTTTTCTTTTCTACACGAGTCAGGGTATTCAAATCTAAAATAACAAACATTATTTACTAAACCAAATTTTTTTTCCCAGTACGGTTCTTCAGTATCGATTGGAAGTTATGAGACTATCAATATGGGCATTAACATCACCATCATAAGGCAGGAGACTTATGAGAAAATAGTACCAAATTGGGAACTGCAATTTTGACAAACTCAACAACGGTTATGAGTAACCTTGAGTGAAGGGCTGCCTGATACGCACATCTTGACAGCTTCATCTTCTTCCAGATTATCCGTGGAACCTGATCTAGTCTGTATTTATTTTAATACACTGTGACCACTTTGTGGTCTTTTCTTTGAATAGTTATTATTTCAGTAATTTACTGCTTTCGACCATTGCTATAGCTTCATTTTTTTGTTTCGGGGTTTTTATTTTGCTTCCAGGAAAAGCAGCAACTATAAGAGGCCACCTGTCAGATTTAACAGGTGTACATAATCTTAATGATGATTAAGTATTGTTGATAGGTATATAAGTGTGTTTTCGAACTTAATCTAAAAGCGTATAAGAATGATAGAAATCTGCTTCTATAATGCATTTCATGCATTTCATGTATTTTTAAGCCGATATATTTTTAAGCAAATATCTTTTTGTATGTAGGTATAATTTAATAAAAAAAAAAAAAATTAAATTATGTAATTTTCCAGATTTAGCTAAGACACTGCTTGTGTATTTTTTATAGAACTGTCAAAATGAAAAAATACATATTTTCATTTTTTTATTAAATTATATCTACTTACAGAAAAATAAAGTCAACTCAAACATACATGACATGTCTGAGATGCATTACTGAAGCGGATATCAATCATTCTTATATTCTTTGGATATAAGTACGGACACATCACCTGAAAGTAAATATCGATAACATGTAATGGCCCATACACCTGCTAAATCTGACAGGTGGCTTTTATATTGTAGGAGCAGGAATCATTATCTTTTAAAGTTTTAAGTTTTGGACCAATTAGTGTAGTGTAGTACGAGTGTATCTGAACGTTCTGTACATCTATAGTTTGCCCAGCTGTAACAGCTATGTTCACAAAATGAAAGGAATCCAATATTCAATTTAAGATTGCATGCTTGAGCAATAAATCTAAGTGCATGTAAAGATGGTCAAAAAGTTATTTTAATCTGTAAAATTCAGTTTCATTGTAGTAATTAATGAATAATTAAGAATATTAATTGATTTTTACAGGTTATAGTCAACTTTTCATAATTCTGACAGGTACCTAGATTTATTATTCAATCATACTATCTTAAAGAAAAAATTAATTATCATATTACAAGCAGGCTTATAAATCTATAGATTTTTCGGACAGATTCACACTATACGGAACCTCAGATTTCATAAGAGAAAACATATTTAAATAAATAGACTGAAATTTACAACTTGAAAAGACGAATTAATCCCGCTCCTGTAATATAAAAGCCACCTGTCAGATGTAGCAGATGTACTCATCATTAAGTGTTGTCGATGTTTAGTTTGAGGTGATGTGTTTTAGTACTTAAGGCCATGTGATACTCAACAAAAATCGTGTTGGGTTCAGTCGATAATGTAGGGAGAGCCAACTACTGTATATTAAACAGTAGATGGCGCTGAAGATATGCTTAATCTATATGCGTAGAACTTTTAGTTCCAAAATACTCGCACAGATGGCGTGCACTGAGAGAAGTGTTTAATATCAACATGGGATCCTAAGATTCATAACTATTAACATGCCTATATATTTAAATATTTCCAAATATACGCATTGTAACAGTTAAGTCACCATGTTCTTCTAAACAATTTCAATATGTTGCTATAAATATTGATATTGTAATAGGTGCAATATGAGATTTGCCGTCTAAAATCTCCCCTATTCGAATATAGGATATTGTAACAGTTATAATATTGCACTTTCGAATTCAAACAGAACATAAGTATTCTTCTCTCAGTGCATAATATAGGAAATAATTTTTCTCATAAAAAATTATGAAAATATCCGTATCAAGTTTATAAATTTTTTTCAAACAAATTATGCGAGAATAAATGAGATTTTAAATGGATCTTTAAAAAGTTTTCGGACTTATGTACAGGGGCCCGTCTTTTTTTTTATAAATTTCATTTATCGTCATAAGAACTTGTGATAAATAATTTATCACTTTTTTTATCGTTACAGAATCACACCCCAGGTAGCTATGCCTACCCTGTATAGGATGTTAGCTGCTTCAGACATATAACTATGTCTTGAAGTAAATAATAACATCTATAACAACATGTACTACTCTGGTTAAATAAATAAATAAATAAATAAACATAGATTTTAAGGTTATGTTTAGAAAGTTGTAATTTAGCTTCTCGTACAAGATTCTTTTTTTGTAAAATTAATATTTTTCAAAAACCATTTCCAAAGCTGAAAATCGGTTTACGAATCAAAGTATACATCTTATCATGTAATGTAATTCGCTTACTGATAATAATTTCGTAGTACATAATAGTACTGCATAAAGCGATAATGGGACATTTATTAGTATCATTAGATACAACTTTTTTCCAACATACATTTTGAAATTTCTTATTTCCAATATATGATGCGTTATTAATTTTCTTACTTCATATAAATAAAAATCTTGCACTATTAATTTATTATTTTTGTTTCATACATTATTTATTATGTAATGTAAATCGCTTATTGATAGTATTTTCTTAGTACAGAATAGTACTGAATAAAGCGATAATGGCACATTTATAAGTACCATTAGATAAAAGTTTTTTACAACATGCATTCTGAAATTTCTTATTTCTAATATATCATGCATTATTAATTTTCTTATTTCTTATTTTTGTGTCATACATTATTTATCATGTAAAGTAATTCGCTTACTTATAGTAATTTCGTAGTTCAGAATAGTACTGAGTAAAGCGATAATGGCACATGTATTAGTATCATTAGATACAACTTTTTTACAAAATGCATTCTGAAATTTCTTATTTCTAATATATCATGCGTTATTATTAATTTACTTATTTCATATAAATAAAAATCACACACTAATAATTTCTTATTTTTGTTTCATATGTTATATTTATCATGTAATGTAATTCGCTTACTGATAGTAATTTCGTAGTACAGAATAGTACTGAATAAAGCGATAATGGCACATTCATTAGTATTATGCAAAATTATATAACACATGCAAAACGGTCTTTGATAATAAATTCATAAAGAAATTATCAATTACTGCAGTATTTTACGATAACATGCAATATCATAACCATAATATTTTATTGCTAATCGATATGGAAATCGATTCCTGCGGTATTAAATGAAACCATGCAAAATTATAACTACAGCATTTGATTGCAATTTAATAACAAAATTTACATTTAAAATAACATGCACATTCACTTATAAAAAATATTTTATTGTTAATCAATAAAGAAGTGATCTATTGCTGCAGATTAAATAATAAACAAAATTTTGATAATTATTAATTGATGAAGAAATCATCAATTACTGTTGTATTTAATAAAATCATGCAACAATGTAACACATGCAAAACGAACTTTGATTATAAATTCATAAAGAAATTCCCAATTACTGCAGTAGTTTACGATAACATGCAATATCATAAACATAATATTTGATTGCAGATCAATAAAAGGAAATCGATTCCTGCAGTATGAAATAAAATCATGCAAAATTATAACTACCGCATTTGATTGCAGATTTAAAAAAATATTTAAAATAACATGTACATTTAGTTATAAATTTTCTTTTATTGCAAATCAATAAAGAAATGATCTATTGCTGCAGATTTAATAATATTATAGAGAATTATGATAATTATTAATTGATAAAGAAATTATCAATTAGTGCAGTAGTTTATGCAATATCATAAACATAATATTTGATTACAGATCGATAAAAGGAAATCGATTCCTGTAGTATTAAATTAAATCATGCAAAATTTTAATTACTGCATTTGATTGCAGATTTAGAAAGAATATTTACATATAAAATAACATGCACATTAAGTTATACAAATTTTTTATTGCAAATCAATAAAGGAATGATCTATTACTGAATTTTCTGCGGATTAAATAATATTTAAAATTATGATAATTATTAATTGATGAAGAAATCATCAATTACTGTTGTATTAAATAAAATCACGCAATATGGTAACACATGCATTTCATTGCAGATTGATAAATAAAACAATACTGTAACATCAACTTTGATGTTACAATAGTAAAAGTAGAGATTCGACCTATGACCAGCATACTGTAGTCGAACAGATAAGCCTATAACCAGAGAAAAACCTTGATCGAAGAGTAGGCTCTAGGTAGCCTATAAACACCCCTTTAAACACAGTACTTACATGTATTTTCCCTACACATATACAAGAGAGTATGCGAACTCTCTACATCGATAAACGAAGAAGACCTTGAACAACAGCAACAACATGTATCTTGTAGGAGGCTTAGCTGTCGTAGCCTCCCAATGATTCCCCTTTCGCCTCTCTGTACCATGCTGATAGTATCTCTCTCTCTCACATTTGAATTATATCGTACCTGAAACACACATCAAAAACAATTACTGTAGGATATAAATTACTCACTGTATAGTTTTTTGAATACAATTTTGTCCTTGGAACGATAGCCACTGCTTTTATAATCACCCTTCAAACGCAGATGGAGATGGTGTCGCTCGAGCAGGAGATCACCATACTGGATGGAACCTCTCACCTGTAAGAAGAACACTAATTTAAATAGCAGTAAGACCACACAAACATTGAAATGGTACTAACCTGCTGAAAGACACTGCAATAACTTGAAGCGGAGAGTTATGTATATCCAACACCTGTTGACTTGCTCATGGAGCAAGCATTTTGAGGCAGCAACTACAGCAGCTGGAGCAATCCGCTAGATTGCCTACATCTACTGCAATTGTCTGGCATCACTGAAAAAAGCACTAATTATCAGACACATGCATATTGTGTGCATAAGTATGACCACACACAGACCTCACCTACAACCACAACAAAGCAACATAACCTCCGTGAGTGACAGTCCTATGCGAGCAGCCTTGGCGAGAAGTGTGACACCACCGTCGAAGATGACGTCGAGAACAGCATATAGATTTATAGATCTTTCGATAACACTCACAACACTTTACTTCATTAAATGGGCCAAAATTTAAAACTCAAAAAGTAAATTCATCTTGTTCCAACAATATAAAAGCCTTATCAGATTTGGCGGGTGTATTTGCCATTCAAAGTTATCGATATTTACTTTGAGGTGATGTGACCGTACTTAATCTAAAAGAATATAAGAATAATAGATATCCACTTTAGTAATGCATCTCAGATATCTCACGTATTTTTAAGTTGACTTTATCAATCAGAAAGTAGATATAATTTAATAAAAAAATAAAAATATGTAATTTTTCAGTCTGGCAGCTCAAAAAAATACACAAGCAGTGTCTTAGTTAAATCTGAAAAATTGCAAACTTATTCTTAACGTAATTTTTGCAACTGTGAGAATTGTTTTCATGTTTTTGACCTGCACCCTTGGCCTAAAGGAGTAGTTCCGTAAAAGCGATTTCGTTCATAATTTTTTCTTAAGCTTTCAGGGACCTTTTCTACAAGTACCAGTCAAAACATTTTTCCTAACGAAGTAATTGCAACTCTGAGAATTTTTTTTCGAGTTTACGGCATGGTATATCGACCCAAACGGGCTTTTCCGGAAAAGTGATTTCGTTCATAACTTTTCTCTAAGCATTGGGGGACCTTTCCTACAAGTACCAGTCGAAACATCTTCCTAACGAAGATTAATTGCGACTCTGGGAATTTTTTTTCGTGTCCTCGACATGGTATATCGGCCCGAAGGAGCTTTTCCGGAAAAGCGATTTAATTCATAAGTTTTTTGTAAGCATTGGAGGACCTTATCTACAAGTACCAGTCGAAACATTTTTCCTAACGACGTTATTGCGACTTTGGGAATTTTCTTTCAAGTTTACGGCATGGTATATCGGCCTGAAGGGGCTTCTCCGGAAAAGTGACTTCGTTCATAATTTTTTTGTAAGCTTTGGGGGACATTTTCTACAAGTAACAGTCGAAACATTTTTCCTAACGACGTTATTGCCACTTTGGGAATTTTCTTTCAAGTTTACGGCATGGTATATCGGCCTGAAGGGGCTTCTCCGGAAAAGTGACTTCATTCATAATTTTTTTGTAACCTTTGGGGGACATTTTCTACAAGTAACAGTCGAAAAAATTTTCTTAACGACATTATTGCGAATCTGGAAATATTTTTTCGAGTTTACGGCATGGTATATCGGCCCGAAGGGGCTTTCCCGGTAAAGCGATTTCGTTCATAATTTTTTTCTAAGCATTTGAGAACTTTACAAGAAACCGTCGAAACATTTTTCCGAGCGACATAATTGCGGCTCTGGGAATTTTTTTTCGTGTTTAAGACATAGTATATCGCCGTCGGGGAGCTTTTCCGGAAAAGCGATTTCGTTCATAATTTTTTTCTAAGCATTTGGGGAATTTATCTACAAGAAACCGTAGAAACATTTTTCCGAGCGACGTAATTGCGGCTCTGGAAATTTTTCTCCCGTTTACGACACAGTATATCGTCCGGGGGGGGGCTTTTCCGGAAAAGCGATTCCGTTCATAATTTTTTTCTAACTATTTAACGTCTTTATCTATGAGAAACAATCGTAACTTTTTTCCGAACAATGTAATTGCGTCTCTGGGAATTTTTTTTCCCGTTTACGACACAGTATATCGATTTGGGGGGCTTTTCCGGAAAAGCGATTTCGTTCATATTTATTTTTCTAAGCATTTGGAAACTATCTACAAGAAACCGTCGAAACATTTTTCCGAGCGACGTAATTGCGGCTCTAGGAATTTTTTTTTACCGTTTACGGCACAGTATATCGCCCTGGGGTGCTTTTCCGAAAAGCGATTCCGTTCATAATTTTTTTTCTAAGCATTTGGGGACTTTATCTACAAGAAACCGTCCTAACATTTTTCCGAGCGATGTAATTGCGGCTCTGAGAATTGTTTTTCCTGTTTACGACACAGTTTATCGCCCTGGGGTGGCTTTTCCGGAAAAGCGATTTCATTCATAATTTTTTTCTAAGCATTTGGAGACTTTACAAGAAACCGTCGAAACATTTTTTCGAACGACGTAATTGCGGCTGTGGGAATTTTTTTCGCTTTTCCGACACTGTATATCGCCGTGCAAGGGTTTTCCAGAAAAGCGATTTCCTTCATAATTTTTTTTTTTAGACCGTGTTGGACCTTTCCTTCAAGTACCAGTCGCAACATTTTTCCTAACGAAGTTATTGCGACTCTGGGAATTTTAGTTTTCTTACTCGCCCACCCGAAAGTACGTACTTCCGGCCCGCATCTCCGGGCCGAAAGAGAAACTTTCGCATCCTATTTTAGACCAACCGCGCGCTCTGATTGGCTGCCGAAATTTCCTGACCCGCGGCGCTTGAGCGCCCGCGCGCATGTCCGAGGAAAGATGTTTGTGCGGTGTGAAGGTTAGACACGTACGAAATAAACAGAGGAAAGTGCACGGGTGACGAGAAAAAAGAGTTAGTTGAAATAAAAAGTGGTGTTGTTTGATCGCGGTCATTGTTTTTTCCTCTTGTTTCTTACACGTACTTTCGAGTCGTGTAGAAAAAATTAAGTAAACGTACGTACGGGAGCGTCCGAGGAAAATATGTTTGTGTGGTGTGAAGGTTAGACACGTACGAAATAGACAGAGGAAAGTGTACGTGTGACGAGAAAAAAGAGTTAGTTGAAATAAAAAGTGGTGTTGTCTTTTTTTAATGAATGTGTTTCTGATGCCCGCCCCGACCAGCAAAACCTCGGCTTCGCCTCGGTCTTGCAAATGTCGGGCGGGCATCAAACCATCTCTGTAACAGCGAAAGTAGCAGACGGCCAAAAAACCAGCTCTCCACGTCGGGCCGAAAGGAAAAACAGTCGGTAATATCGACCGAGCTACCCAAAGCGGCCGACAGAGGCAGTACTATCGAGCGGGCCGAAAGAAAAACTAACACTCAAACACAGTTAGCAGACGGCAACGCAATTTTATCAATTATTTAACAATTACAGAACGTTCTTTCGGTCGAGGAGTAAGAAAAATAGTATACAATACTTGGACCGGAAATTGGATGCCCTGGCCGTGCGTCATGACGCCCTCGGCTTCGCCTCGGGCGTCATGCCATGCACGGCCCGGAAATCCAATTTCCGGCCCACGTATCGTAATGTACTATTTCGTGTGTGTGGCTATGGGAATATTGACTTGTCTGTGAGGGTGGTTTTGGAGGTGGTTTATGGGGATAGCGAAGTGCTAGATTGGTTTTTACACTATTTTTGGTCCATTCCTACCCTGTTTTATTGTTTTAAATCGGTTATAATATAAATCGCAAATTTTAGTTTTTTCGTTCACTGCGAACGTTCGGAATTTCAAACACATCCAATAACTTATGACTACTAGCAGTACTAATTAATACAAGATCTGCACTGAAAAGAATGTAACAGGCAGTCATTAGCTGTCAGATTGCCAAATATTACAGCCTCTGCAGCAGTGTCTGGACCACTGTTGAGCATCAGTTGTACAAACGGCAATGGCAGGTGCACACGCAACTTACATTTTACTTGGAGAACCTCTAAATAATGCCACCTCGTTATAGCGTTCACACTTCTCCATCATATTTCCATTTAGTGTGAACATCGTCATCAATTCAGTAGGTGATGCCTTGGGAAGAGTAACTACGTCGGCCAGCCTCCAAAGGAGTAAAATCAAACGACGCCGTGCTGCCTTTTGCGGGAGCTCTTCGCCTTCGGCAGAAAAAAATGTATTAATAAAGTGTCAAAGATTAGGTATGAGGAGAGCAGTATTAAACTGCCAGGAATAAGGGAGCAGGTAGACGAAAATTAAGAGGTTAGGTTCATCTATGCTATGTACATAATAAAGTCCCAGTCGGAAGCGAAGTACTTACACAAGTCCGTCGCAAGAAGGTCCGCTTCATTCAACTCGACCATCGCCGTCGTTTCTCCATTTTGTTCACCACGGTGATACCTCTCGAGAAGTAGTAGCTAGCTGTATCGGCCACCCTCGAGGGGAGAATCAAATGACGCCGTGTTGTCTTTTGCTGGAGCTTTTCGCCTTCGGTAGAAAAAAAAATGTTTTAATAAAGTAATGAATGAAATTAAAAATGTTTTAGAATATATGATTTTTAAAAGTCGAAATACTTCAAAAATTTTCGTCTGATTTCTTATTTTGGGAGCTTTAACTATTGGTCTTATGCCCTCCTACATAGTTTTTAAATAAAAAAGAAAAAAACAACCCCATATAACAAATTATTAATATTTTAAATAAAAAATAACTTTTGACACTGATTGTATAGCCAATACATCCTTAAGTACAAAAGACCCTCGGCATCTGTGCTACTATTAGGTTAAAATTTATGGGCACTGACTAGTAGGTTATTTGTGTAACATTAATAGAACTAATAAAGACGCAACAATAGCAGATTCAGATTTTAAATGTTAGAATGTACCAGTGCTCCTTCATTCTATCACGTGAGTAACAAGTATCTATGACATGAGTGTCATTATGAAAAAGCATTGATATTTTGTAAAATTTTCATTCCGAAATTGTCACTGCTATCACTTCATTACTTGCATTCACTAATAATCCACTCAGTAATACAAACAAGTTAAAAGAATATAACAACTTAGGATTTTACATCTAACGTCCCCTGCATGAATGACGAAAATATAATTAGAATTATTTTCAAATAATTTATCATAAAGACATTACCTCTCTAAATTATGTAAGCTACGCTAGAAGTTCCGAAACCCATTTTATACATCGATAAAGCATTTTCAATATTTTGACTTTGGTATATAACCAACCGAGTAAAGGATTTTCATGAGATAAAGCTTATATCCTTCGTATTTTGTTCATATTTATGATTTGAAAAGTTTCAAATATGAAAATTTCCTAATTTTAAGTTTTCTTATATCTTTTGTGATTTTTACCATTTAAAAGGGACTTATTGAAGTAATTTATTCAAGTACAACTCTTCGAACTAGAACTGTGATTAAAATACAAGGAATGTAAGCTTTGACTCGTAAAAAACCATTACCCGGTTGCTGGGAAAAGATATTTACTTCAATAAATCATTTTTAAATGGTAAAATTATTAAAATTTACTTAATTATTGAAATTATTATTTCAGATTCTGCGGGGGTGATTATAAACAAGGGCAATCTGACTTGCCATAAATATTAATTATTTTAATTTAATTTGTAAGACTAAGACCGATGGAAAAATTCTTATCAGTTGACAGTTAAATGGTAAAAATCAGAAAAAATGTAAGAAACCTTGAAATAAGGAAATTTTCATATTTGCAACTTTTTAAATCATAAATATGACCAAAATATCAAGGATATAAGCTTTATCTCATGAAAATCCATCACCCGATTAGTTATTTACCAAAGGCAAAATATTGAAAATGCTTTACCGATGCATAAAATGGGTTTAGGAATTTTTAACTTAGCTCACATTGTCAGAGGTAATGTCTTTATGATACATTACTTGAAAATAATTCTAATTATATTTTCATTTTCACAATGAAAACTTTATGATATATTAAAAATCATTGTAATGTTACAAAACTATATATAGATGCTGCTCTGCTTTGATAAAATAGAGTACAATCTGAAAAAATCTATTTACTACAAAAAGGCAGATCCATTATTCGTGTTGCATTCAGATGAATGTATAGCAGTGAGCATCATTATATATACAGGACATACACATAACCTAAAATATAATGATTTTATTTGACCAAAAATTCTGACCAGAAACTGTCGCCAGCACGCGGTGTTCTGACCAGAATTTTCACAGATTAGCGCAAAGCTGCAGGTATGACCCATTATTTAAAAAAAAAAAATTATAAAAGCAGATAATAAGTTAAAACTCAAAATGTTTTACATTTTGATTTTCATTCTAATTACGTAAAAGGTTGATTAATAATAAATGAAAATTATTAATAAAAGGTTTACTCAGGGTCATAATTAATACATGCTACAACTAATATTAATTAGTGGAATCCAAAATAATAAGTGTAACTTACTGATCTGGAGCGGAACTAATCTAAATACAATTAAGACAACACCATCACAATCATGCTGCAACTCCTTCTGTGATGGATAAAACAAACTGGTAACTCCTATTCCTTGAGCTGCCGTCGAAGGTAATATAATTATTTGAAGGCGTGTTGTCATCCGCAGGAGCCCTTCGCCTTTGGCAAAACAAAAAATATTAATAATGCGTTAAGCAGTGGGGATGAGGAGAGCAGTATCGAACTGCCAGGAATAGACGGATGGAAAGTTGGAGGCTAGGTTCGGCTATACTACAGGATAAAGTCCAAATCCGAAGTGAAGTACTTACTCGAGTCTGCCGGGAGCGCGGACTACATTCAATTAGACCTCCGCCGTCACTTCCACAATATATTTGCCTACATAATGTCCTTCAGAAGTGGTAGTTGCGTTGGCTCCCCTGGAGAGTACAATTATATGAAGACGTGTTGTCTTCTGCAGGAGCTCTTCGCCTAGGGCAAAGCAAAATATATTAATAATGTATTAAGCAGTGGGGACGGGGGGAGCAGTATCGAACTGCCAGGAACAGAGGAGTAGACAGATGAAAAATTGGAGGCTAGGTTCGGCTATACTACAGGATACAGTCCAAATCCGAAGTGAAGTACTTACTCGAGTCTGTCACGGGAGCGCAAACTGCATTCAATTAGACCTCCGCCGTCACTTCTACAATATCTTCGCCTATATAATGTCCTTGAGAAGTGGTAGTTGCGTTGGCTGCCCTCGAGGAGAATAGAATGTTATGTGAAGACGGGTTGTCTTCTGCAGGAGCTCTTCGCCGAGGGCAAAAACAAATGTTAATAATGTATTAAGCAGTGGGGACGAGGAGAGCAGTATCGAACTGCCAGGAACAGAAGAGTAGACAGATGGAAAATTGGAGGTTAGGTTCACCTATACTACAGGATAAAGACCAAATCCGAAGTGAAGTACTTACTACTAATCTGTCGCGGGAGCGCTGATTACATTCAATTAGACCTCCGCCGTCACTTCCACAATATGATCGCCTACATAATGTCCTTGAGAAGTGGTAGTTGCGTTGGCTGCCCTGGAGGAGAGTAGAATTGTATGAAGACGTGTTCTCTTCTGCAGGAGCTCTTCGACTAGGGCAAAGTTAAATATATTAATAATGTATTAAGCAGTGGAGACGGGGAGAGTAGTATCGAACTGCCAGGAACAAATGAGTAGACCGATAAAAAGTTGGAGACTAGATTTGGCTATACTATTAAAAAGAAGTTGGAGGCTAGGTTTGGCTATACTATTGAAATGTCCACACACAATGCAATACATACAGAGGGATTGAGGGGGAAAAACCGCATGTGCATTTCAAACTAAGACCTCCTCACCCTTGCTCAAAGTTTACCAGAATATCCAGACATAATGCAATACATACAGAGGGATTGCGTATCCAATTTCAGATCTCCTCAATCAGACGGTATGGAGGAAATAACTTTTTTTCTTGCAAATTTCTTGAAAAACACATAAAATGCTGTATCTCCACACTGGCTTATTATTTAGATCTGAAACTTGATATATAATCCCTCAGCATGTATAACAAGTGAGCTGTAAAGTTTAAGATATTTGTTGAGAATGGAAAGGAATCTTTGGAATGAAAAGTCGAAAAAGCGCATGTGCATTTCCAACTAAGACCTCCTCACCATTGCTCAAAGTTTACCAGAATGTCCAGACACAATGCAATACATACAGAGGGATTGCGTATGCAATTTCAGATCTCCTCAATCAGACGGTATGGAGGAAATAACTTTTTTTCTTGAAAATTTCTTGAAAAACACAGAAAATGCTGTATCTCCACACTGGCTGATTATTTAGATCTGAAACTTGATATATAATCCCTCAGCATGTATAACATAGTGTGTGTAAAGTTTAAGATATTTGTTGAGAATGGAAAGGGATCTTTGGAACGAAAAGTCGAAATGCCGCATGTGCATTTCCGACTAAAATCTCCTCACCCTTTCTCAAAGTTTACCAGAATGTTCACACACAATGCAATGCATGCTGAGGCATTGTAAATTGAGTTTCAGATCTACTAAATCAGCCATTACGGAGGAAATTACTTTTCTTTCTTAAAAATTTCCTGAAAAAGCACAAAAATTGCATTATCACCAGACTTGCTGATTATGTAGATCTCAAACTTGATATACTGTCCCTGAGCATGTTTTCCTTTATGTATGGAGAGTTTAAGATACTTGGAGGTAATGAAAAAGGATCTTTGGAACGAAAAGTCGAAATGCCACATGTGCATTTTCGACTAAAACCTCCTCACCCTTTCTCAAAGATTACCAGAATGTTCACACACAATGCAATGCATGCTGAGGCATTGTAAATTGAGTTTCAGATCTACTAAATCAGCCAGTTTGGAGGAAATTACTTTTCTTTCTTAAAAATTTCCTGAAAAAGCACAAAAATTGCAATATCTCCAAATTTGCTAATTATGTAGGTCTGAAACTTCATAAACTGTCCCTTAGCATGTATTCCATTATGTATGGAAAGTTTAAGATACTAGTAGGGAATGGAAAGGGATCTTTGGAACGAAAAGTTGAAATGCCGCATGTGCTTTTTCGACTAAAATCTCTTCACCCTTTCTCAAAGTTTACCAGAATGTCAAGACACAATGCAATACATACAGAGGGATTGTGTATGCAATTTCTGATCTCCTCAATCAGACAGTATGGAGGAAATAACTTTTTTTTTTTATAATTTCTTGAAAAACACAGAAAATGCTGTACCTCCACACTGGCTGATTATTTAGATCTGAAATTAGATATATAATATCTCAGCATGTATAACATAGTGTGTCTAATGTTTAAGATATTTGTTGAGAATGGAAAGGGTTCTTTGGAATGAAAAGTCGAAAAAGCGCATGTGCATTTCCAACTAAGACCTCCTCACCCTCGCTCAAAGTTTACCAGAATGTCCAGGCACAATGCAATACATACAAAGGGATTGTGTATGCAATTTCTGATCTCCTCAATGAGACAGTATTATACTTAACTAAAGTGGGAGCTGTTCCTGGCTCGAAAAACATCAGCAGCGCAGCAGCTGAGATCTGGAGGAAGGAGCAGCAGTGACTTGAAGAATAAAGATGCACAACTTCCACATGGCAGCTCTCTCTCGTAGCAGATCTACGAAGAATAGAATATAAGAAAACAGCAGAGACAAAGAAAGTATAATAGTCGCACTGATCTGACCTGTAAACACAGAGAACAACATAATCTCTAAGAGTGGCAGCCGTTGTATGCTAACAGCGCAGGAGAGAAGTCCAACATCGCCGAAGCCAATCTCTTGGACAGCAGCAGAAGGTCTTTTTGAACAGCAGAGCAGCAACCTCAACACCGAAGAAATCGTTTCCTGTCGTCGTACTTAAGCCTGGAAGCGTGTGCGCACTAGAGCTTTGGTCGATGCGGACCATGCAGCGCGCCGGCGCCGAAGGATGCTGCGGGCACATGTTTGGAAAGAACAAGCCGGAGCAAGGGAGTGAGCACGCTGCACGATGACTAACGAGCTGCAGCGCATGCGCTTGGGCATACACGCACACGGCACACTAAAAAAACAACGAAGAGGGTGCAGCGATGTCGATCTCGCCAGCACTAAATACTGCACTTATTTACACTACACTAGTCTGACTAGTCACGAGTCACTAGGTCACTAGGTCACAACATAACGGACGCGACACGGTGGTCGACGAGAATAGCGACGGGCCTGGCCGCCTGGCCGCCCGGCCGCCCGGCAGACCCGCGGCCGCGGAGTCATTGCGCCATCTATAGTCATTTATGAGAACTATACAACGTAAACAAATATAATGCTTCAAAAGAGGTTGGTACGACTTACTTTGCACCATGCACAACCATTTTACGGTAGTGGTGAGTAGTTTTGCCAACCTCACAACTCATTGTCGAAAGTTTATTTATGGAAAAAAATAAAATAATACTTTTTATCGATTTTCGAAAAACGAAGTCTGTCAGGCGCTCGCAAACGGTACAGGGAGTATATGTGTAAAATTTCAGGCAGATCCGATGTATATTCGAGCTTATATCCACTTTTTAGATAAAAAATTTCACTAGAAAGTGGATAACTCGATGACAATTATCATTTCAATTCTGAAACTTTGGCATAATCATCTCCAAAGAATTCTCAAGCGCCTGACAGAGCGTTTTTGTCCGAAAAATTATTAATAATTTAATTATTACTCAATATGTAGTATGTTACCGACATATCGGTAACGCAGGGATTTACACTTGAGTATCACATGGCCTTAATCCAAAAGAATATAAGAATGATAGAAATTTGCTTCTATAATGTATTTCAGGCATCGCATGTATTTCTTAGCTGATTTTATCTTTCTGTAAGTAGGTATAATTTAATAAAAAAAATGAAATTATGCAATTTTCCATATTTAGCTAAGACACTGCTTGTGTATTTTTTAGAACTGTTAAAACTGAAAAATTACATATTTTCATTTCAGAAAGATAAAGTTAACTCCAAAAAACATGAGATGTCTGAAATGCATTACTGAAGCGAATATATATCATTCTTATATTCTTTGGATTAAGTACGAACACATCACCTGAAAGTAAATATCGATAACATTGAATGGCCAATCCAACTGCTAAATCTGACAGGTGGCTTTTATATTGTAGGAGCCGGATGAATTTTCTTGTCAAGCTTTGAATTTTGGCGCTCTTCATATGTAGTGTAGTATGAGTCTGTCCGGAAGATCTATAGATATATAGGCCTGCTGTAACAGCTATGTTTACAAAATGCAAGGCATCAAATAGGTAATTTGAGGGCATGGTTGAGCATTAAATCTGAGTGCATGTAAAGATTGTCAAAAAGCTATTTTAACCTGTAAAATTCAGTTTAATTGTAGCAGTTAATGAATAATTAATGAACATTAATTGACTTTTACAAGTTATAGTCAACTTTTCATAATTCTGACAGGTACCTAGATTTATTATTCAATCATACTCTCTTCAAGAAAAAATTAATTATCATATTACAAGCAGGTCTATAAATCTATAGATCTTTCCGACAAATTCACACCACACGGAATCTCAGATTTCAGAAGAGAAAACATATTTAAATAAATAGACTGAAATTTACAACTTGAAAAGACGAATTAATCCCGCTCCTGTAATATAAAAGCCACCTGTCAGATGTAGCAGATGTACTCATCATTAAGTATTGTCGATGTTTACTTTGAGGTGATGTGTTTTAGTACTTAATCCAAAAGAATATAATAATGATAGAAATCTGGTTCTATAATGTATTTCAGTTGTCGCTTGTATTTCTTAGTTGATTTTATCTTTCTGTAAGTAGGTATAATATAATAAAAAAAAAAATGAAATTATGCAATTTTCCAGATTTAGCTACTTGTGACTTTTTTAGACACTGCTTGTGTATTTTTTAGAACTGTCAAAAATGAAAAATGAGATATTTTCATTTTTTTATTAAATTACATGTTCTTTCAGAAAGATAAAGTCAATTCCAAAGTACATGAGATGTCTGACAAGGAAACCGATCGAGGTGTCTGCCTCCGATTTTCCTGAATTTTTTATATGTTGTAGAGGACCGAAAAATAAGAGACTCGCAGTTTTTTTTATCTGCCCAATCCCTTATTAAAGGGGTGAAAACCGCCCTTAAAGTTTACCCCCGAAAACGGTTTTTTTTTAATATCTTAAGTTCTAATCGATATTTTGAAATGAAACAAAATGGAAAATATTTCTCCTTGAATTATGTAACCATCAAGTATATTTTAGTCCTCGAGGGTGGCAACCCTTACTTTTTATTTTAGAAAAACCTTATTTTTTAAACTATTTCTGCATATAATATTTGCAATAAAATTAATTAATTATTATAAAAATCATTTTTTGACTTAAAATAGAAAATAAAGTTTACGTGTTTCAGGGTTTTTGCAAATATACACGTCATCAGGGGTAAACAACCCTTTAGGCACAAAATACTTACAAACTATTAAAATTAATATTTTAAGTTATATATAATGCATAATTTATTTTTATTTGGGCTATTTTTTCTATGGGTCCAATTTCCTATTAAAGGGGTAAAACGCACCCCTAAAAATCACCCCTAAAATAGGTTTTATCTGAATATCCCAAGTTCAAATTCAAATTTAAAATGAAACAAAATGAAAAATATTTCTCTTTGAAATGCCAAATTAGCTACCCTTATATTTTATTTCGGAAAAAATTTTTATTTTAATTTTTTTTGTATACAATATTTGCAGTAAAATTAAATAATTATTATTAAAATTCAAAATCAAAGTTGACTTGTTTTAGGATTTTTTCTAATAACAACATTATTGGGGTATAGGAGCCCCTTGGGCACGTATACTTACAATTAGTACCTTTGAAATAAATATTTTGAGGTGTATGGTGCGTATAATCAGAATAAATAATCATGGATATTTTATTTATTGCAGATTGATTTGTCTATAGGCTCAATTTTCTATTTAATGAATAAAAATCACTGACAAAGAATTTGACAATTTCGTTATTTTAATATTCAAAATATAATAGCATAAGATAAATAGAGGAATAAATAATTGCATGACTATATTTTTATTATTTCTGCATGAATATTTGTATGCAGAAAAGCTTTTAAAAGCTGAGCCAGGATTAAAATTATTTTCATGCTATATTTTGCAATTAGTTTTTGTTTATATATCACTGCTTGATAATTATATTTTACTTATAATTTTAGAATATTTATGTTTGCGTATTTAGGCATATCACATTATATTTCATTTGTACTTTTTCATAAATACTTATTTTTAAGTAAATATTTTCCTGATTTCTATTTATATATATGAATAAGTGATTTTTTGTAAGCACATCTTGTAAACATGCATAAGCAAAGATGACGCAAGTGAGCTTGGAATCCACGGCTGCCTAAAAACGGATTAGTTAGTCAGTATATTTTTATCGGTTCTGTTGTGAGGTACAAATTTTCGAGAGTCTACTATTTGTTTTTTTCCTACAATAGAATTTATTATTTCATAATAATCAAAGAATAGAAAAAATGAAGGTAAATCCTATCAACGTCATAAATTTATTATTGGCAGCATTCTCAGGGCTTCAGATACCAGAAAGTCCTGTTAATCTTGTTGAAATGGATTTAGCTGAAAAATTCGAAAATATTTTATACGACAGTATGAATAATTTTAATGCGATTGAAACAATGGAAGAAGAAACATTAGATTTTTAAGAGCAATTTAAAAATTATGAAGTACAAGCCATTGAAGATGACGCAATTTTCAATGAAAAAAAAGATTATGATGTATGTTCATACGATGATGAAGAGTTGAGCTTCGATTATAAAAAAAGAGCAGTCGAATATTGGAGATCAGGCAAAACTAAAAAAAAATCGCAGTATAGAAAGTGTTAAACATCGATTTAAATTAGTTAATTCAGAACGGCAACTGCGTCGATGGGCTAGTCAAATCAACAAAGGTGGAACTTACAAAGAAAAATTATATCAAATTTCTGAATTTGTTTTAAAAAATCTCAAAGAATCTCTCGAAGCTGGCCATATTATTCACGATATTGATACACGTAGGTGGGCCTTAGAAGCTAAAAATAATTTAGAATTTAATGATGTTAGATTCAAAGCAAGTGATTTCTGGCTGCGAAAATTTAAGAAAGCTCACAGAATTGTCAGTAGAAAAATCAACAAATTTATAACAAAAAAAACTCTAGAGGACAAAGAAACTGTAAATCAAGAAGCCAGTAAATTTGTAGCCGACATCAAACTACTGATTTCAGAAGTTGGAACTGAAAATACCTACAATGCTGATCAAAGTGGATTTCAGTTAGAATTACATACTGGTCGTACATTAGCAGAAGAAGGAACAAAGACTGTTGAATGTGTTGTGCAATCTGTTTCATCAACACATAGTTATACAATATTACCTACAATTAATGCTGCTGGGAAATTGGTCTCTCCATTATTTATAGTTTTAAAAGAGACTAAAGATGAATTTGGACCAATAATACAACAAAATTTATTTCAGCCAGATAACGTATGTTTGATGGCATCTAAATCTGGCAAAATGACATCATGTGAGTGAAATTAAATAAAGTGTACTTGTATTCGTGAACTTGTAGCTTATATCTATTTTAAAGATTTTACTTGTAAACTTTTAATTTCAGTAGACTCATATTAAAAAAGATTTACAATAATTAGTAAATTATTTTTAAAATAAGGTATTTTAACGTAAATTCCGAAAATTATAAAAAAGTTCTTGTAAATTATCAATGAATTTCATTATTTATTTTTGTTAATTTGATTTCATGTAGTAAATCGATATATATATATACCGTGTGTCCCATTTTAAAACCACCAGGCAAATATCTCGAAAACTAAGGGAGATGGAAAAAAACTTTTAATATCAAAGTTGTAGGGTTCAGAGTGGACCAACTGATCGTGACCTTGGTTATGACCTTGAGGTCAATGATCAAGGTCATTTGAAGGTCAAATCGATTTTTTCAAATGGGAACCCCCACTTTTGACCTCGTAAATGGAAAGAGCGGAAAATTTTACGTTCCGATATGTCCTTGAGTCAAGGTCATGGTCATGGTCATGGTCATGTTTAAAATCAAAATCAATCAACGCATCAAAACATTCCCATAATTAGGCATACGAGACAAATTGTTAAATACAAAAGTTGTAGGGTTCAGAGGGGCCCAACTGATCGTAACCTTGGTTATGACCTTGTGGTCAATGATCAAGGTCATTTGAAGGTCAAATCGATTTTTTCAAATGGGAACCCCCATTTTTGACCTCGTAACTTGAAAGAGCGGAAAATTTTACGTTCAGATATGTCCTTGAATCAAGGCCATGGTCATGGTCATGGTCATGTTTAAAATCAAAATCAATCAACGCATCCAAACATTCCCATAATTACTTTGTAGGGTTTGGAGCGGCCCAACTGATCGTGACCTTCGTTATGACCTTGAGGTCAATGATCAAGGTCATTTGAAGGTCAAATCGATTTTTTCAAATGGGAACCCCTATTTTTGACCTCGTAAATGGAAAGAGCGGAAAATTTTGCTATTTTTACTATTATCAATATTTACCAGAGTTAACCACTTATATCAAAGAATAACAAAAGTTAATAAGTGTTGACCACCTGTATCCAATAGTGACCGGTAGTATTCAGCATTGATCGGTAGTAGTCAAGAATTATTACTGTTTACATCAAATTGCTTTCAAATTGAGCACACTTATATTGGCACAGAAAATGAAACTTTTTCGTTTTAAAATATTGTATAGTATAATAACATATTATTTCTTTTGTGGTGTTTTTTGATAAATAATTGCATTTACAACTAAAAAAGAATGCCTGACTATTCTGCTAATGAAATAGTTGACATTCTTCTTATTTTAGGAGAATGTCGACGAAACTATCGAGAGGCAAGCAGATTGTATCGTGTTCGGTTCGCTCAACGACAACATCCTGATCATACGGTAATACGTGACATTGAACTGCGCGGTCGACAAGGAAACTTCGTTCGAAGAAGGAGGACACTGAATGAACACGATTATGAAAATAATCCTCGCTTTCTTGCTGTTCTAGCCATGGTACATTTAAATGTTCATGTCAGTTTACGGGAAATCGAGTTAACAATGGGTATTCCAAGATCTACGGCCAGTAGATATTTACGATATGCGCGTTACCATCCTTACCACATTACTCTAAATCAAGCTTTAACTGTGGAAGATTATCGACGGAGAATAACATTTTGCCAATGGGCAACACAACAAATTACTGATGATGAAAATTTCTTTAACAATGTTCTTTTTAGCGACGAGGCTACATTTCAGAGTACTGGTATGTTGAATCGCCATAATTGCCACTACTGGTCTCCTGTTAATCCTCATTGGATGCGAGAAGTTGATCATCAGCATCGCTGGAATGTAACGGTATGGCGTTGTATTATTAACGGATGTCTGATTGGACCTTATTTTTTTGAAGGTCACGTAACTCAACATACTTATTTACAGTTGCTGAGAGACGAGGTGCCACTCTTTCTAGAAAACGTTGATCTCCATACAAGGGCCAGAATGTGGCTACAACAAGATGGTGCTCCTCCACATTATGCCAGAATTGTCAGAGATTTTCTTAATGAAAGGTTTAACGTTCCATGGATTGGTAGAGGAGGCCCCGTAGCATGGCCACCAAGATCTCCAGATCTGACATCTCCAGATTTTTATTTATGGGGCTTCCTAAAAAATACAGTCTACCGCAACAGGCCAACTACAAGAGATGACATGATTCAAAGGATTACACAAATCTGCTTAAGTATTCCACGTCAAGTATTATTAAATACTGTTAGAAACTTTAAAAGGAGAATAGAATGTTGCCAACAAGTAAATGGTGCAACTTTTGAGCATCTTCTTCAGTAAATGGTGACCGAAACACTTGGATCCTATGACTAAATACACATGAACGTGGAATTTTCCAATGAATTTTTAGCTGGCCTGATCATCCCCGACCTTGCCTTAACTGGCCGGATCATCCCCGACCTTGCCTTAACTGGCCGGGTCATCTCCGACCTTGCCTTAACTGACCGGGTCATCTCCGACCTTGCCTTAACTGGCCGGGTCATCTCCGACCTTGCCTTAACTGGCCGGGTCATCTTCGACCCTGCCTTAACTGGCCGGGTGATCTTCGACCTTGCCTTAACTGGCCGGGTAATCTCCGACCTTGCCTTAGGTGACCGGGTCATTTCCGACTTTGCTCTTAACTGCACGGAAACTGACCATAACTTTGACCATGACCTTGACCCAAGGTCATATCAGAATTTTTCGGTTTTTCTATTTACGAGGTCAAAAGTGAGGGTTGCCGTTAAACAAAATTGATTTAACCTTCAAACGACATCATCCTTGACCTCAAGTTCATGGTCAAGGTCACGATCGGTTGGGCCCCTCCAAACACTACAACTTCTGTATTTAACACTCGTATGCGTAATTATGGGAATGTTTGGATGCGTTGATTGATTTTGATTTTAAACATGACCATGACCATGACCATGGCCTTGACTCAAGGACATATCTAAACGTAAAATTTTCCGCTCTTTCCATTTACGAGGTCAAAAGTGGGGGTTCCCATTTGAAAAAATCGATTTGACCTTCAAATGACCTTGATCATTGACCTCAAGGTCATAACCAAGGTTACGATCAGTTGGGCCCCTCTGAACTCTACAACTTTTGCATTTAACAATTTGTCTCGTATACCTAATTATGGGAATGTTTTGATGCGTTTATTGATTTTGATTTTAAACTTGACCATGACCATGACCATGACCTTGACTCAGGGACATATCTGAACGTAAAATTTTCCGCTCTTTCCATTTACGAGGTCAAAAGTGGGGGTTCCCATTTGAAAAAATCAATTTGACCTTCAAATGAACTTGATCATTGACCTCAAGGTCATAACCAAGGTCACGATCAGTTTGGCCCCTCTGTACACTACAACTTTTGTATTAAAAGTTTTTTTCCATCTCCCTTAGTTTTCGAGATATTTGCCTGGTGGTTTTAAAATGGGACACCCGGTATATATATATATATATATATATATATATATATATATATATATATATATATAAATATATGAAACGCTAGTTATGCAGACACTTTCCGAAATTTAAATAGACTTATGCAGACAGAGACCGACTTATGCAGACGTCAGCATAAGTAGAGGGATTATTTCTTTAGTCACGCTAGACTTGTGCAGACACTTGTATAAACGGTACTACACTTATGCAGACAGGTCACGTGGTCTTATACATTGGTGTCAGCATAAGTCGATGTTCATATGATTATATATATATATATTAATACAAATAGCAATAGTTTACTATAATGACCTGCAAAATTTATTTGTTTACAATTTATTTTTAGATCATTTTCGGAAATGGTTAAGGGATGTATTTTTTCCAAATGTTGGAAAAAATAGTATATTATTGCTAGATTCTTGGAGTGGACATTGCACAGAAGCAGTCGAAAGAGAAAAACCTGATGATAGAAACATCAAACTTTTCAAAATTCTTAAAGGTACAACTGGAAAAATAGAACCGCTGGATATGTTTGGTTTTCGTATATGGAAAAATTTTGTGAGACACTTTTCCGATAGTGTAATTTTGTTGGATAAGGATATAAGTTTGCACGTACGAAATAATGTAATTAAATTGCACTCTCTGGTACACAATCAGTTATCTTCTCCTCGATACGTAAATCTTTTTAAATACTCTTGGTATAAAAGCGGTTATATCGATAATAAACCAAATGAATTTATAAATCCGGTGGACTTTAGCTTTGGTGGATCCCAAGGTCATTGTGAGGTACCAGGATGTAAAAATACTGCTATTATAAAATGTTCATAGTGTCAGAAATCACTCTGCTTAAAACACTTTTTTGAAGATTTTCATTATTGTTCAACCTATAATCCTTAAACAAAATTAATTGCGATAAGAACTAAATTATAAGCTCATTTGTATAGTGTTTCTTTGAATATTTTTTGACTATTTGTGAAAATATACCTATATTTTACTTTTAATAAAAATTAATTACATAATAACAATTAATATTTTATATTATATTTTTCTATTTATATTTTAATTTTTTTATTTTTATTTATATTTTTCTATTCGTTAGATTATTCAATCATTTAACTCACCTATTCTTCTCCCAGTTCCATCCTTTTTATTTACCTATAAATACGAACAAAATATTCGAATATAAATTGCACTATAAGTATAAGAATTTATAAGTAACTTCATTAATTACGCTATCTCAATAAAAAAAACACACAAAAATAAACTAAATCTGCATTATACACCTCAAAATATTTATTTCAATGGTTCAATTGTAAGTATACTTGTCCAAGGGGCTGCTAAACCCCGATAATGCTTTTATTAGAAAAAATCCTAGAACAAGTCAACTTTGATTTTGAATTTTAATAATAATTATTTAATTTTATTACAAATATTGTATACAAAAAAAATTAAAAAAAAAATTTTTTCCGAAATAAAATATAAGGGTAGCTAATTTGGCATTTGAAAGAGAAATATTTTATTTTGTTCCATTTTAAATTTGAATCTGAACTTGGGATATTCAGATAATACCTATTTTAGGGGTGATTTTTAGGGGGGCGTTTTATCCCTTTAATAGGAAATTGGGCCCATAGAAAAAATAGCCCAAATAAAAATAAATTATGCATTATATATAACTTAAAATATTAATTTTAATAGTTTGAAAGTATTTTGTGCCTAAGGGGTTGTTTACCCCTGATGACGTGTTTATTTGCAAAAAACCTGTAACACGTAAACTTTATTTTTTATTTTAAGTCAAAAAATGATTTTTATAATAATTAATTAATTTTATTGCAAATATTATATGCAGAAATAGTTTAAAAAATAAGGTTTTTCTAAAATAAAAAGTAAGGGTTGCCACCCTCGAGGATCAAACTATACTTGATGGTTACATAATTCAAGGAGAAATATTTTCCATTTTGTTTCATTTCAAAATATCGATTAGAACTTAAGATATTAAAAGAAAAACGTTTTCGGAGGTAAACTTGAAGGTCGGGTTTCACCCCTTTAATAAGGGATTGGGCCGATAAAAAAATTGCGAGTCTCTTATTTTTCGGTCCTCTACAACATATCAAAAATTCAGGAAAATCGGAGGCGAACACCTCGATCGGTTTCCTTGTGCGATGCATTACTGAAGCGGATATCTATCATTCTTGTATTCTTTGGATTAAATACGAACACATCACCTGAAAGTAAATATCGACAACATTGAATGGCCAATCCAACTACTAAATCTGACAGGTGGCTTTTATATTGTAGGAGCCGGATGAATTTTCTTGTCAAGTTTTGAATTTTGGCGCTCTTCATATGTAGTGTAGTATGAGTCTGTCCGAAAGATCTATAGATCTATAGGTCTGCTGTAACAGTTATGTTGACAAGATGCAAGGCATAGAATATTTAATTTAAGGGGACATGGTTGAGCCATAAATCTGAGGGCAAAAATTATGAAAAATTTATATTAATCTGTAAAAGTCAGTTTGATTGATTGACTTTTAAGGGGGTGCTATGTTCAATTTTTACATCGATAAAAATAGAATCTGGCTTTACACCAAAAATTTTAGATTTAAATTCTTAATTTTTATCCACATATTTGTAACAAGCAATTTTATTTCTGAAATACCGTTTTAATACTTTTATAATTATTGTAAGATTCTGTTTTTATTAATTTGTGAATTTGAACAAAGATGTTATATTTAATTAAATGTTATCAGTTTTTAATTTGTAATAACAAATAATTTCTTCTTTTTTAGTTAAAATCTAGAATATTGTCTAACAACATCAGTAAACTTCTGCAATAAACATGGCAAAATACTCAATAGATTTGAGAAGACTAAAAACATATAAAAAATTATAGATTTTTGTTTCCAGTGAGCAAACCAAGTTACTGCCTCCCAACACAATAGGATACCTACGCACAGTTTCCAACTGACATAATGAATGCTGCGATAATAGTTTGCAAGTTAATCTTTTTTTAAATTTCCGAAAATCGCCTTTTTTTCGACTTCTAGAGTGGCGTTACCCCTTAAGGTGGTTCTGCTCGACTCCCTAGTCAAAATAAGTGCTAAATGATGAAGTTACCTAAAATAAAAAAAAAAACCATAGTTGAAATGTGATTTATTTATTATAAAGTGTATTTAACATGACTAAGATACCTTTTTTCACAAAATGTTGATATTGTAGAAATTAGATGTTGTCACTACAAAAAACTATTGATAAATCACCGGAATTTTTTTTTTCTTTGCTAATTTTAGATTTAGGATGGAAACCCTTCATGAGTCTCTATACATTACTCCAAAAATAATAAAAAATGTTTGTAGGGACGATATCTAGTTTCTAAAATATCGCCATTTTACAAAAAGTTACTTTAGTCATGTTAAATACACTTTATTTATAATACATTGACTATCTCTATCATTTTAAATAAATAAATCACATTACAACTATGTTTTTTTTAACTTTAGCTAACTTCTATATTTAGCACTGCTTTGACCAGAGAGTCCGAGGAGAACCACCTTAATAAAAAAAAAAAACAATTTTTTTGTGGCCCAGTTAATTTAAAGAAGAAGCAAAACAAATTTAAAATTTTTGTGCAAATAATTGTATGAGTAAATTCATAACTAATAAAAAGCAAAACTTTCAGGTTTTACGTCTAGCTACCTGTGGTCAGACAGCAGATTTCCCATGGATCCGCAGTTCCTCAATCTACTTCAATCGTTTTATGCATCAACGGCATGATAAGGAGTATCCGGATCTATGCCAGCTGCCAATTTCTCACCGGCAATATTTATACCTACGTTGGCAGCATACTGATCGCCCGGAACTCCTTCAAATTCTATTCGATTTATAATCCGAAGTATATGAATCTTTATCAGAATCAAAGGCTTGGTCCGGACATATCGTCGCACATATCCGCGATAGCCGACGCGGCATATCACTGCGTGCTCAAGAAGAAGAAGAATCAGTGCATTGTGATAAGTGGCGAGAGCGGTTCCGGTAAGACCGGGTCAACGAAATTTCTGCTCCATCATCTCTCCACCCTGAGCCAGAAGGGCTCGTCCGCTTGCGAGGTCAAGTAACGATTCTCAGCGCCGGACCTGTGCTCGAGGACTTTGGTAACGCGAAAACTGTACACAAAAGATGAGACTACTTTGCTTGCATATTCAAGTGTACTTAGTGTTATCAAGAGGACTGCCAATCAAGAGGACTGTAAGCAAGAGGACTGTCAATCAAGAGGACTGTAAGCAAGAGGACTGTCAATCAAGAGGACTGTAAGCAAGAGGACTGCCAATCAAGAGGACTGTAAGCAAGAGGACTGTCAATCAAGAGGACTGTCAATCAAGAGGACTGTAAGCAAGAGGACTGTCAATCAAGAGGACTGCCAATCAAGAGGATTGTAAATCAAGAGAATTTTGCCAATCAAGAGGATTTTACCAATCAAGAGGATTGTAAATCAAAAGAACTTTGCCAATCAAGACGATTTTATCAATCAAAAGGATTGTAAATCAAGAGGACTTTGACAACCAAGAGGATTTTTTCGTTTAAGAGGATTTTATCAATCAAAAGGATTTTTTCGATCAAGAGGATATTTTTAATCAAAAGAACTTTTTAATCAAGAAAACATTTTCAATCAAGAGGATTTTATTAATCAAGAGGGTTTTTTCATAATTTTTTAATTAAGACAAGTATATAAACCAAGAGGATTATTTTAGTCAAGAAGATATAGTAGATCATGTAAAAAAAATTTCAAGAATAACAGGAATTAATTCTCAGCTCGGCTTCTCACATTAGTAGGCAATTAGTCTCAGTGTTGAGGGAGCTCTGTCTAAGCATCTGGAATTGCCTCGGTAACCAAACGTTCTTCTACGTATTTTTAGTCGCAGAATTTGGATTTGTCTTTAAGCTAAAAATATAGCAAATATGCTATATTCATTAATAAGTAATTTAAGATGTACTAATTAATGTCTTATTCTTTTTAGAAATGTCTTTACATTAGTATTTTAATTCTAGGCGGTGAGTGACTAGATTGTCATCATAAAGATGACAAGTTCGCTGGTTATACAGTTTGTACAGCGGCTCAAATCAAAACATGAAGATATCAAGTATAAGGCAGCTCGCGAGCTCTGTCTTTATGTCAAGACAGAGCTACGCGAAGTCACGCAAGAAGAAATCACAGCCTTCATGGATGAATTCAATCACCACATATTTGAAATGGTATCCGGCTCAGATATAAATGAGAAGAAGGGAGGAATACTGGCAATTATCTGCCTCATTGGAGCAGACGTAGGAAACATCAATACTCGCACTATAAGATTTGCCAATTACCTCCGATGATGTTGGAGTTATGGAAGTAGCTGCCCAGACAGTTGGGAAGTTAGCTCTGGTATCTGCTACCTTTACTCCAGAATATGTGGAATTTGAAGTCAAGAGAGCTTTTGAGTGGCTCAGCGGTGACAGACATGAAAACAAACGACACGCAGCTGTCCTTATTCTCAAGGAACTTGCAGTTTCCATGCCTACATACTTCTTCCAACAGGTGACACAGTTCTTTGAGCTCATATTGAATGCTGTACGAGATTCTAAGCCCGTGATCAGAGAAGGAGCAGTCGAGGCTCTCAGGGCAGCTCCAGTGGTGACGGCCCAGGGCGAGACTGCCAAGCAGATGCACAAATCCCAGTGGTACAAACAATGCTACGACGAGATAGTGGCTGGCTTAGTCGTGAGAAGGATTTTAACCGAGACAAACGTATTCACGTATCGCTTCTAGTCTCTGAATGAGCTGCTACGTTGCAGTAATCTCCAATGGGAACGACTTTACGAGGATCTAATGGATCGACTAAACTGCTCCTCGCAAACGAACGAAAACGATATTCTATCGTTGATGCCCAGATTGAGGACGAGCCTCGTATCGAAATGGTCGCATCAGAGAACGCATCGAGTGTCCAGCATAACCTCTATCCGATTCATGAGGCAGCCGTCTGTCGCAGTCTCATGCTCGAGAAGCTCGACGACATCAACAGCGACGTGATCAACCAGCGACATAGTCGCAAGGGGCACATCCAGAATGCCCTCATGACGTTACTGCCCCGACTTGGCGCCTTCAACAAAGACAAATTTGTTGCCGACAATCTACGCGAGGTTCTAAACTACCTGCTGTTGAGCTTGCGGGGCAGAGAAAAGGGCAGAGCGGCGGCATTCACAACTATCGGATTGATCGCCATTGCCACAGACGAAGCAATCAAACCCTATCTGCCAAAGATCATGGAGGTGATAAAAAGCTCGCTGCCGTCCAAAGAAACCCCGAACAAGAAAAGGAGCTCGACACTCGAGCCCGCCGTCTTTGTCTTCATCACTCTGCTCGGCCATGCGGTAAAGCAAACAATAACAGCCGACGTCCGCGACCTACTAGAACTCATGCTGGCAACCGGACTCTCGCCCATACTAACGACGTCCCTACGAGGGCTGGCCCACAGCATACTGTCTCTGAAGCCGGACATATCGCAGGGTCTCCTACGCATGCTCTAACAAGTGCTGATGTACAAACCGTTACGTCATCGAGGCGCTCCGTGGACAGCTGCCAGCCCAGTCTCTGCTCCGCCGACGGAAATTGACGTTGCCTCAACAGCCTCCGGAACCTCGGCACCTTCAATTTCGACGGCAATTCTCTGCTCCAGTTTGTACGACGCTGTGCTGATTAGTTCCTTACCTGGGAAGAGCCAGAAGTACGGCTCGAGGCTGTCAAGATCTGTTCGCGGTTGCTGCGACTTGCTCTCGGCCAGCCTGGACCCACTGTTACCAGCACAATGTCTAGTGTGCTAGGCAAGCTTCTCGTCGTCGGTATTACAGGTACCGATCCAGACGTGCGATACTGGGTGCTGGCCTCGCTCGATGAACCTTTCGATATACATATCACCCAGACGGAGAACCCGCTATGAACGATGAAGTTTTCGAGATACGTGAATTGGGTAAGGAAACCATTATTTTTTGTCTGTTTATTCATTTACCATGTTAAATGGACTCTTGTAATAAAGAATTTTTCGATTTTTCGAACAGAAACTGGAATATAGAAGATCCGCTCTTGATAAATACAATATTAGAATATTGAATTTTAAACATATTTATTACTTTTGAATAATAAAACTATTTTCAGTAGTTATTATTATACTGTAAATAATGTCGAATGACTGTCGATGGACATACGAGTAGGATGAAGAAAATATTTGACTGGCGTAATAGTTTTTATACCACTCTAATCTCAAAATCAAAACAGAATAGAAAAGAAAAAAGAATACGAAAAAAAACAGAATAGGAAAGAAAAAAGAATACGAAAAAAAAAACAGAATGGAAAAGAAAAAAGAATACGAAAACGAAAAAGAAAACGAAAAGTAATGTAGGTATTACTAAGAAAAAAGAATACGAAATAAAAACAGAATAGAAAAGAAAAAAGAATACGAAAAAGAAAACGAAAATTAATATAGGTATTACTAATATTAACATATTACATTCTCATAAAACATGACGAATGAGTAGTTGCATGTGTATAATTATGCAGTTAGTGCATGCATTGTTTATTTAACTTAGTACATTTGTAGACTAGCAAAAATTGATAATATTCAAAATGTATTAAAATAATGCTTATAATTTTATAATGCATAATATCATTATATTGCAAATGAAAGAATACGCTATAAAAGAAAAAAAAAATTGTTTGCGACAATAACAATATCTAAAATGAATATAATTTAAATAACAACGAATATTTAAAATGAACATAATCTAAATGCTAAAATGAATAGCTAGCATATGACCGGTATACATAAAAAGGTAATATTACAAAAACAAGCCGGCAACAAACTAATTAAGCTATGATGCGCGAGTTTTATTTCAATGTATTATTCCTATTGAGTATTAGTTTATTTACGTAATACTTTAAATAAACTTTAATTCATTAACGAATAAGAAATGAAAACTAGAATATAGTGAAAACATTTTTACTAGTGCATCATCATGAGCACTGCCTTAATTTATTGTGTACGTAAAATTGAAGTAAAGCTCACAGTATATTATGACACAGGTGTGGAAAGTGATTATTTACCGCATAAGACGTTTTTCGCATGAGCGAAGCGAGGGCTTAATCTAACTTAAAAAACTACATGCGGCGCCATCTGTGAGCAATTTCCGCACTTAAATATGTATACGGTAGAGAGCGCTCTCGCCATCTATCGGGGATTATACATAACTTGCCAATATCTGCTTTACCATGTGAGACTTATTACTAGATTTTTCGTGCTCACATGGCCTTAATTGTAATACTTATTTTCATCGTTATTATCATTAGAATACACATAAATACATCTCTGCAGTAAAATTTAAATGGAAATTATGCATTTACTGTTATATATTTATTATTTTTTTTTAGAAAATTTGGCTTACAATTCTACAAATATAGTTATATGCAAATAACTTTTCAAATAGTCTATGATTCATATAAATTAATTATTAATTGAGATGATTAGACTACACATAGGAATATTAAATATATAAGTACTATGATTGCAATCATATTTAAAATTAAAAACATTGTTTTCATTATTTCTATTTGAATTATAATAATAGTTTTTATTTTTATTTATGCAAATGTTTAATAGAAAAAAAGTTTTATTTCAATGTTATCAACAACTTTTGTATTTGAAATTTTTGTGTTAAGTAAAATGCTTTTGAATAACATAAGGAAAAATACCGTTTCATTACTCCCGATTAATACAAAAATTACAAAGTTTAACGAAAACTGTAGACTAATCGCTCACTGATGTTCGTATAACTTATACATATACACACATGCACAAATACACTAATACCGCGAATAGAAGAAAAACAAAAAGAGAAAACTCAACACTGGTGCATTCGTCAATGGTAATCTGGCTTGGTGCTGCGTGCGTGCAGAGTACATCAGCCGTAACAGCCATCTCGGCTATTTGCCTTGTTGAGACCAGCGTCAGCGTCCCTCGCGACCAAAATGCCAACTACTTATTGAAGGATAAACACAGCTGATTAGCATGAGCGGTATATGAAGAAAAGTTTATTGAATTAAAAAATAAAATAAATAGGGATGGGATGAACGTCGAAAAGTATTTTACTGATTTGTCAAATATTCTAAGATATATTAGCAATGGCACGAAGGCCTTATGTGGAAGGCGAGAGAGGGTTTATATGGCAAACCACATAATATTTTATAGGTTAGCCAAAGAACTGTGCTGAACAGTGCTACTAACTCTGCTGAGCAATCAGTATATTCTTTGGCTAACCTACAAAATATTATGCGATTTGCCTTATAAACTCTCTCGTCTTTCACATAACGCCTTGTGTGATTGCCAATATATCTTACAATATCGGATACATAAGTAAAAAACTGTTCGACGTTCATACCATCCCTATTTATTTTATTTCTTAATTAAATAAACTTTTCTTCATATACCGCTCATGGTAATTAGCTGTGTTTATCCTTCAATAAGCAGTTCGGATTTTGTCGTGAGGAGCGCTGACGCTGGTCTTAACAAGGCAAATAGGCTGCGTATAGTGCGTTCGCACCAGCGGGAAAACGCGTACGACCCACGTGACCGTGAGCGCTCCCTGTATATAAGATATGATATATATAAATATGAATCGCGCGCACGCGCTTTCTGCTACTAGCCCTAGTGAGTCTATGTTGACTACGGCCCAACGGCAGCGTGTACGCGCGTATGTCCATGTTGTGATGTCAACAATCGCATCGTCTGGCTCCTGGCGTTCCCAGTGATGACGGTGGCTGCTGCAATACGCCGCCCTGCAGAATGTCGTCCCTTTCATCGTGTTTACTGCGGTTGATGATGATATTCCTCAGAGACAGGAAGGCAGCGTGTCGACGGCGAGAGCAAATTTCGTAAACCCTTTCTCGTTCCTAACCTCTCTGATAGGTAAGCTTATGGTACTTTCTCTTGTTGCAGGTATCTGGCAAGAGTAGTGTAAACGATGGGCACTGCTGCAGAATCTTTCTTGAGTGTGGTGATGTTGTTTGGCTCATTTATTTATTAGTCATATGTGGTTTTCAGATACTCAACTTTCCATGTGTGTGTTTAACTCTTATACTAGTGGCTCTGTATACAGTTAATCAGCTGCTGGTGCCTTCAGCGACTCTCAGGATGGAGGTGTTTTCAGCAATGAAACAACAAGTGAAGGTTCCACCAGTCTTTCCCCTCTAATTGTTAGAGGTAGCTGGTGCAGCGAGAATAGTGAACAACAACCATTGCTACAGTATTTTCTTTTATATGGTAATGTTTTTTGTGTCATCTATTCATTAGTCATATGTGGTTTCTAGGTGCTCAACTCTCCTCGCTTGTCTCCTAAATCAGTGACTGATCTATTCATGTGTTTTGTTTATTCCTACGGTGAGGCAGTTCTTGAGATTGAGACACGCATGTCAGTTTCTATAGTATTTTTCTCTCAGATGGCTATTAGATAATTCTGAGCAGACTGGCATCCATGGAGTAGTGCCCGCTCTGGGCTATTCAGCCTCATTTTGCAGCTTCCCCAGCTCTACAATGATCTTCAAGTGTTAGTGCTTTAGAATGTGAGGGGATAGATAATTAGGAACTGGGGGATATCATAAAAGTGCTGTGTGTGTGGTTAGATGCGATACGGGTAAGCAGTTGTCGCTGGTCATATTAGCTCATCTAGTTAATTTTTAAGTTTAGTTAGGGTATAAGAACTCATTTCAAGGTATCTATTGTATATATAAGTGAGTCTTGCCTATTTAATAGTTTTTATTTTAATTCTTTATACATATTGAACATTACTATACTACAAAATCTATAACACATACATTACACTAGAGTTTTTTTTGTGTAATATATTACTTTAACATGTACTTTTATAATATTAGACAATTTTGATTCTCTTAGTTCAATCGCTTAGGTTCTGTGAACATAATTAACAGGTTAAGTTGTGTAATTTTATATGAAATTTCTATTTGTTATCAAAACAGTAAGATAATATAATTATAGATTTTTAAAAGGCAATTTTTAAACATTTTTCTAATTTTGATTTTACTATATACTAAGTTCTCTAGATCATGACAAGAAATTGTAAGTTTTGAGAGCTTTTATGTAACAGTTTTTGTTAGTTATTGTTTTAGTTTTTTTATTGGTATTTAAACGATATCTATATTCTTTGTATTTAAGAGTTCTATTGGAAATCAATTCTTTGTACGATAAGCAAAAATTGTCTATTTTATGTATATTTTGGCTTTTAAAATCGATTTTATAGATTTAACTCGTCAGGTATTATTTATTTTACATGAAAATCTTAAATGGGAAAAAGTTTTGTTTAACTATTATCTATAACTTATGTATTGAATATTTTTGTGTAAAATTAAATACTGTCAAGTGTTACGAATGGTCGAAAATCGTCCATTTTATGTGTATTTTTTGGCGTTTAAAATAGTTTTTATAAGTCTAACTCGTCAAGAGTTGATTTTACAAAAAAATGTTAAGTAGGAAAAAGTTTTGTTTCAATATTATCTACAACTTTTATATTTAACATTTTTGTGAAAAATCAAATCCTGACAAGTTATAGCCGAAAATCGTCCGTTTTATGTGTATTTTGGCGTTTAAAATCGTTTTTATAAGTCTAACTCGTCAGGAGTTGATTTTACAAAAAAAATGTTAAATGGGAAAAAGTTTTGTTTCAATATTATCTACAACTTTTATATCTAACATTTTTGTGAAAAACCAAATCCTGACAAGTTATAGCCGAAAATCGTTCATTTTATGTATATTTTGGCGTTTAAAATCGTTTTTATAAGTGTAACTCGTCAGGAGTTGATTCTAGACTAAAATGTTAAAGGAAAAAAAGTTTTGTTTCTGTATTATCTACAAGTTTTGCATTTAACATTTTTGTGTAAAATCAAATTCTGTCAAGTTACAGTCGAAAATCATTCATTTTTGACCTTTTTTTGCTGTTTTTCGTAGTTATGTTGGCAAATATTGCTCGTAGAAGAAAGTATTCAACACAAAAAAGGTGTATTTTAATTAGTCTTAGCAGGTAGACCTGTACACGGTAGCTTAAAATTAATTTTTCTAGACAAAAGGCTTAAAAATCGATTTTTTGTAATTTTTCTTTGTGCTGGCATTTTGAAAATTTTCTATCGATCGTTCTCGCTGGAGAACTGGAACTTTGGTGTAATTAGACGAGTATTTTCCCGGAATCCCGAAGGAATCGGTCGAAAATTCATTGAGATAATCGAGCAACATGCGTACATACGGGTGTACAGACATACATACATCACAGAAAACGTTCTAAACGCACTCATTCTGAGTGGAAAATGGCTTTTACACATTAAATTTTCAGTATTCGAATTCTTACAATTTTCACTCATGTGGAATTATAAGGCTCTCCCGAGTAGCGGTCGTGCCTAATAAAAAATAACTAAACAAACGAAAACTATTACAATAAAAGTAAGAATATTATAATGAAGAATCATACAAAGAAGATTACAATAAAATATTACATTGCAAAAGGGAATATAATAAAATAAGAAAATAAAAAAACATTTAAATATTATAATATCAAAGATAAACAACACTCAAACGGGAAAATGAAAGAAAGACAATAATAAACAAATTAAAAGATAAATTCAAAAATAAACTACAACAATAATTACGAACATTTAATAAAATGAAAAAACGATGATGAATAATCAAGCTAATATATTTTATAATTTTGAACAACAAAACCATTATTATACTAAGTATTTCATTGTCAAATTTGCCAAGATCAATATCACGAAGTACTGTTTTGCTCTAATGCAGTTTGTGTTTTTTGTAAAAGCAAAGATCATATATCATATTTTTGCAAGAATGCTAAAAATAAAGTAGAACTTTTCTGTAAACTCTGTACTCATAGAGGACATTCTGTAGATAAGTGTACATTTAACCAAACAAATGAAGATTATTGCTAATACTGTCAAATCATAGGACATACAGCTATTCAATGCCCTGTTATAAAGAAATATGAACTTGATTGTGATTATTGCGGAAGCACGGGTCACTCAACTATAGACTGCTTGTCAGCAGTATGCACGAAATGCAATGAACTCGGGCACTGGATGAAATACTGCTCTATAAACGAATAAATAATGTGGTGCGCGATATGTACGGAAGAAGACCACGATGCATCAGATTGCAAGCGTGCGATTTTAAGAAATAGAATGACTTTTCAAATTTGCAACGGGATCGGACATACAGCAAAGTATTCTCCAGAAATAAATTATCATTCTCGAAATAGCACAAACTACAAAATTTTAGAAAACAAAGGAATTCACCAATTACCAAATACTACAAGAAATTATAACCGATTCATTAACAAGACTCAAGAACAAAATTACAAACCAAGAAACATGATTTTTTTAATAATCAACAACCCAATACAGTAAATAGAAAAAGAAGTCAATGTGATTATTGCAAAAGAATCGGGCATGACATCGACAACTGCAGAAAACTTGAAAATCTTATAATGCAATATAATGCAATGGGAAATCATTGTGATCTTTGTAAAAATCCAGATCATACTATTGAAGAATGTGAGGTAATCAAACAATATCCAAGTATTAATACTGATGAATCATACCATAATGTTGTTACAAAAGAAACAATTAACGAATCAAAAATTCAGAAAAACAAAGTTAATGCAACGAATATTGAAAGGTATAATGGTAATGAACTAATTACAGAAAATAAAGTAAATAAAAATAGGCAGGAAACTAATATCATAGAGGAATCTACAATAATTAATGATGATGAAGAAATCAATTTAATTATCGAACCTTTTATAAAAATACATGAAATCACTGATGAACCAAAGGATAATAATATAATTATACAAAATCATGAAAATACTAATGAAATTAATTATATAGACTTTAACGAAATTCTCAAAAATAATCATGAAATTGAAAAAATTATGGAAACAAATTTATTTGATTTTATTGAATCTACTGTAAGAAATTATGAGACTAATGATGAAATGCATTTCAATGAGTGTAATATAAAAACTCATGATATCTCAATAAATGAATTTAATGAAACATTTCGAAATCTTACTCAGACGTTAGAATCAAAGAAAAATAGTTCGAAATTAAACATTAAAAGAGATTACAAATTAACACGAAAAACAGTTTTAAATGTATGGTTAGACTACCTCCACTCAGAATTAAGATCAAATGATTTGTTGGATATAATTGACGAAAAAATAAGAGCACCAGTAAATTTGGATGAATCAAAAGTAGGAAAAAGAAAGTCAATAGTCAGAGATATCATAATAAATCATTTGGACGAATACTATCATAAGAAAATTTTGAATATAAAAGATCCAAAAGAAATTTTAAGGAAAATCAGAGAATTCAGAAAAATAGAATCAAATGTTACAGCTTCCTCAGTTAGGGCTCAATTGTATCGCTTAAAATTAAATAAGAAAGAAAAAATAAATGACTTTTGTGACAGATTTGATACAATCATAAGAGAGTATGAGAGTTGCGATACAAATGTGCCACTATCTGAGGAGGAAAAGAGATCTGCGTTTTACCAAGCGGTTTCAGTGTCACTGACAACGGAAAATTCTTCCGTGTAGTTAAGCTTGACAAATTTTCACCTGAAGAGGGACATAAAAGAATGTCCGAAACGTTGTGTTTTAATAAAAATTTTTTTTAATATTTAAACACCTGGTAGTGATTGGCCATCAGCTTCCTGAAATCTATATTATATACTACTACCATTAGCGTCAAGAATCAACCTAAACAAGATAATAATTCGTTGGAAACAGTAACTTTTTATGATGATCTTAAAGTCATTTTAGACATAACTTTTGCTCTAGCTGAACTATTTGAATCTGAAGATGATCAAATGGAAAAATAAATTCTAACAAAACTCGCTTGAAAATTCGTTAAAAGAGAATATAGGATCAATACATTTTGAAGAGTCTTTATTAAATGATACAAAAAATCTAAAAAACTTACTAAATAATAGTAAAGTAATTTTCAAAAATGAAAATCAATCAAAAGATAGGTTTGATAATCAAGAACATAAAAAACATTTAGAGAATAAAAGTCATCTAAAAATATTTGATAATCAAGAACGCCAAGAACAGCTTGAGAATAAAAGTCAACTAAAAGAAACTTTGGGTAATCAAGATCATAACGTAATAATCAATAAAGTACACCAATTGCAGTTAATTTTTAACTATCCTATCAAACTAAAATCTATTAAAAACGTCAGAAAACTAAAATGGATATCTAATTATAAAAAATATTTAAAAGAATTATCAAAAATTACAAGATTAAAATTAAAATCTAAAGGTTACTACAATAAATTTACTATCAGAAAAAAGTTTAAAAAGGGAGACCAAACATGGCCTATTAAGGGGACAAGCCATGGTTGAACCTGAAAAAAAAGCTATTGTATTAATTCTTTAATAACAAAGCCAATATATAATTTTAAGAGTTCAAACTTTTTTTTATTATTAGTTGTACAATTACCTATAATTTAAGACTACATCATCCAGGTGTTTAAGATTTTGGTCTTGCAGTCCATTAGATTAAGAAACCCTTCTGAATTAGAAACTGGCATGTCATTGCCGCAGGAAATTTTTTGAACAAAGCAAGGCAGGGGTCTGGTTACTTAGGAGTACCTTTGTAGTTATACCAGTTATAGAAAATGTGAGCTACTTTTTTTTTTTTTAATTTTTAAAATTGTTTTTTAATGAAAAATCTAATTTTTTTATGTTTTTTTTATTAAAATTTCAATATTTTTTGTAATTTTATTTTATAATTTTTTTTCTAAAGCCTTTTTCAAAAAAGTACCTCACATTTTCTATAACCAACACAATTTTAAAGATACTCCTAAATTTCCAAACCTCTAGCTTGCTTTATTTAAAAGAAATCCTGCAGCAAAGTCCCTGTAAATACAAAAAACAAGTTATTCAGAAATTCAATTCAAAGTTTTGGTTTTCTATAACTTTATATAAGTTTCAAAACTACTTACCAAAATTTTTTTTTTCATTCTGTATGATATACTTTAGTGGAAAAATGAAACAGATGCCAATTAGATGAAAGTAGTCCTGGCTAAATCATTTTAACTGTTGAATAAACCTATAAAAAGAATTTCATTAATTCAACAATATTTTTAAATTTTTTAGATTAATACATAAATGTTGTACTTATTTTTTTTTTCGTACTAGGCTGAAAACATTGTTAGTCATAAATGTTATTGACAGTAAAAATAACCTCAAAATAAATTAATCCTTTTATGAGAGCCAATAACACACCTGTAAAAGAAAAAATTAATAAATATTATATTAGCTATTATCGCATAAAAATAACTTTTTACCTACTCTAGTAAGAACCTGGTGCATATGACTCTTCAGGTAAATTCAATTGCAGTCTCCTTCGTTTTCTCCTATTTTCTAAAGTGTTTTCTTCGGCATTCCTCTCAGCATGAAATAATCTGATGTCATTGCTTTTCTGTGCCCACTCAATTGCAGCTACTCCAGGTTTCACATCAAAGGCTTCCATAATATTCAGAAAACCAACTCTTCCATCGTTGAAGCAAGTGACAGCAATACAAGCACCTGCTGTGAGCACATGTACACCACTGAAGGAGGTCTTGGTTACAATCTTCCAAACTGAATTATTAAAACTCTCATTACTATTTTGGGTGTAACCGCCTAAACATCTGTGAAGCAGCTCCTTTTCAGAGAGATCTTTGTAAATTGGTTTCAACTGCTCCATAATCACTGCAGGAATACTGTCTTTATGATGAAAATCTTTTAGTTTTTTTTGAGCCTTCGCTTTTTGCCACTTGCACCAACTGCTTTGTCCTGGTGGGCATAAATGATGTTGAGGATTCTGGTCTGTGGAAATCTTGTGGTAGTACGTAGCCCATATAGCATTCAGCATTTTTTCTATAGAGTCCGTGTTGTTTCTGATGGCATTACCATAATATATGGTGAGCTAATCAATTACTTTTGCTGTTAATCGTCCTTGGCCTCCAATGGTTTTTCCATCATCTAATAACTTTTTTCCAAAATTTTTCTTTAAATTCCTGAGTCTGGTTCCCATTCGTTTCTGGACGTGTCCCACACACTCCTTCTTCTCAACTTTAATTTCGTCTCCATACGGTTTGGCCTGGCACAAAGCACTGTACACTTTCGAATCTCCATCTCCAATGTAATGATGGTATTTTACATTATACTTTTCTTGAGATCTTCTAAACATTTCCACAACTCCATCGACTTCCATCTTTCCAGCACTTCCTTCATAGTTTGCTGCACATTTATCTTGATGATCACTGAACCAGTCTTCATATTCTTCTGTGCCTTTTCTATTTTCCCACTTTAAACATGCTTTACAAAAACTGTTCTTGATAAATATGTCAAGAACTTGTTGAGAACGCAAGCCAATCAAACTTGAAATTCCTTGAAGACTGCGTCTGTTGGTTTCATAAGCATTGCTTTGAGCTCCAACTTGCTTGCTCGCGCTTATAATTCTTCTCTCTGAACAATTTTTGCACATAATGTTAAATTTGGAGCCAAGTCCTCGAATATCTTCTTCTATAATTTTAACTTGTCCTTTACATGTTGCACATACAAGAAATTTCTCCAGCTGTAAGAACAGAATGTTTATACCTATTATTCTGTTTCTTGTTTGTGACGCTTCTACAGATATATCTTTTATTTTCCCTGAAGTTGTACTTCTTTTCCTTTTGTTCGTGATTTTTTGTTGAACATTCTCTGAATTTTTGTTAAATCCTTTATGTTTTTTTTTTTCTTCCAAATTTTCTCTTCTTTCCTGGAGCTCCTGATGTTCTATTTCTCTTGTCAGAATCCATAGTGGCTAATATCTAATCCTCTATAATGTTAGTTATTAAAAAACACAAATAAAAGTCACTCACTGAACTCACTAAATTAAAAATATTAACAACACTTTGCACAGTGCAGTTAACCTAAAATCGCTGTCTTCTACACTCTCAGTTAAAAGAGTTCTACACAGCACTTTATTTACAAAAAATTTTTTGTCAATACTGAATAAATTGCATTGAAAAATGCAGATTCAATTATATTCAAAACACTTTTAGTTTAAATCCCAACGACTATGGCGCTGACAGAACGTAAACAGATGATATTTTAAACCATCTATATGTATTGTACGTATTATACTTTTGTATAAGTAGAGTAAAAGTAAAATACACGAGGTTTATACCTCGAGTTAAGTTTGCCTACTATGTCAATGTACATTTACGTTCTAAATTCAGTATTGTATGCTGTGAAGCATAAAATAATATAAGATTAACAATAGTATATCTAAAATGGATAATTTAAGAAAAATCACTAAATATGCAAAAAAGTGACTTCACGGTTTTAGCTGTATTTTCTAAACGAAATCGAATTTGGAAATGCGGTTGGAAGCATAGTATTCAGCGGAAAATTTGCTATCAAAATAGTACATAAAAAAAAAATCGATTTTTCGACCCCCTAACCATGGCTTGTCCCCTTAAAGAACCAAATATGAATAAATTTCAAAAGGATCAGCATAATAAGAATTTTCAACGCTATTAAAATGAAGAAAATAATATCTTATTCAATTATAGAAATTAAGCAAAGACAATATTATAACAAATAATAACATAACATTTTTGTTTTAGGATATGGATAACATACTCAATATTAACATCTATCATAATCTCTTCTTATGTTTCCAAATTTAATACAGCAATAGAGAATTATAATTGCAGCTGAACTTTTCCATTTGAAGCAAAACCATCCTACTTTTTGGTCGACTAGAATATAACCCCAAGGTGATCCAGATTTTACCAAATATACAATTTAAAATTATAACCACTTATCTACAATTGTTCGTATCAACTTGTCAGAATTTTATGAAAAGCAACTATATTTCCTAAGAAAGTTAATAATTTTATAAAAATGCGTTCGGAATAATATATGTTTGGATAATGAAATTCTAAGAAATTTTTACGAAGAAAGCAAAAAGATTCATACATGAAAGATTTTATAAGTAACGCTACGACTAACAATAACATTGTTGGCAATTAAAAAAAAATATATATTGTTTTCTTTTTTAACAACAACAAACAAAAATATTGCGATTACATATTAAAATACCTCAGTGAAACAAGCAATTTTATTTGTAAAAATTATATGTCATATTAAATAATAGAAATATTTAATTAATTATTTAGTCACAAAGTAGAAAACATTTCAGGGATCAATTTAATAACTTCTTATTCTATCTATCTTTCAATAAGAAAATATAGAACTAATCCAAAAGAAAACGAAATAAAACCATTCCTAAACCTTGCAACTCTAACAAACATAGATAAAAATAGTTTGACTGTAATTTTATGCAAAATCAAACTGTATTTGCCTATAGAAAAATGGTTCGCATTCATAAAAGAAATTTTATGAATAGTTCAAGAACAAAAGAAAGAATTTAGGTAGCTGTACTCACATTGCTAAGATTAAATCGAATATAATGTATTGGAAGTGATCAGTTTCATCATATACTGACATGATCATCCTACAAGATACACTATTCGGCACTGTATTGAGTAAAGCAATTTTCTACTCTAACGCACTGTATACTCTCTAATGCAAATATGTGAATGCTACTCATGCCAGAAAAAATCTTAAGTTCTAAAATGAGCTTTTAAAATGGCTGAGATTTTCAAAGAAAGATAATACATGATGCATAAGGACAATAACAAGTCAAAATTTACCAAAATCATTCCAACCTATTAACCTTCTTTTTCACAAAAAAAAATGCCTATGTATAATTAAATTTTTCATTTGGAAATAATTATAATTTTTCTCAATATACGGTTGAAAAATATTTTTATAATGATAATATCAAAAACCCTTTAATGTTATTCTACTTAAACAAAGAGAACAAAATAATATATCTTTTGCCAAAATCCTCAGCAGGGAGGGAAGTGAATGATCAGTTGAATCATTCCCTATATTTCTCCTCACCTTTTATTTACTACAAAATTATTTAATACACACATTATTTCTAAACTCAGTTAATCAATGACTTTATTTTATGTAAAAACAGCAAAACAAAATTTATTATACATTAGCGTAATAGAATAATTTAATTGTCGAAATGCGATGTTCAAACAAGATATATATACAAATTCTAATGCATAACGTATGCTATATTTATTATGTAACGTTTTATTAATCAATTGTTATATAAAATTAAATTTATGTACGAATGAAGTAAGACTACTCGTTTATTCCATAGTGATCCACACTGTCATTTGAACACTAGAAAAAACCGGCACTCAACAAGCGATACAAAGTAAAACCATAGGTTAAGTGTAGTCTAGTGTTAGGAACAAAAATACTTGATTTATTTTATAGAAATTTATAGACGATACGAAATTTTGTTTAAATTTATTGAATTTTTTGTTTTTATTATATGAATTTTTATTATTATATGAATTTTTTATTATAGTTTTATATTATTTGAATTATTATTATTATTGAAAATTCTGTAACAGAAAATTACTGATGGTTTAACTATTCCTATACCTGTTGAATCTCTACGATATTTAACAGTCTGAAGGGGGAGGTGTTACGTCCGGTGACATATCCATAAATTTAAATTTTATCCCAACACTTTCATCAGTAATTTTCAGACACACAAAACGATGTGTCTGCGAAATTCTAAAACATTGCATTTTCAAATATGAGGCATCGTGCGTAGCAGGTCATCAATCTTGCGAAAGACAACGAATTATATTTTCTTTAGAATCAGCATTTCTCAATGCTACTGCCGAATTGTATACGACTGACGACGATGACATTGCCAAAGATGATGATCTCGATTTACTGTTCACGATCATCTTTAACCTAATTATTTTGTATTATAAAAGAAGCGATGTGTGTCACGCACGTCAGTCACAGTAACAGCCGTAATACAGGTGAACTGGCGAGCTCCGTCTGCCCCAGACGGCATACGAGGGCATAATTCATTATAACGGAGTAACAAATACACTAAAGTATACTAACATAAGCGGAATAATTGAACGAGCGAATATACAGCGATAGCATATATTGTGAGGGAAGTTCAATCAACTAAAAATTATACATCGAAGGAATTGCAAGCAGCAACAATATTGGTAATTATATTTTTCCATATAAAATAAATTTCAAACCAAATATTATTCGTTATTTCCTTTATCCCGGACTTCACAGATTGAAACTACTTAAATTAATAACGCACACATAATCTTGTAAATTAAAATCACAACCAGTTTATGAACTAAGAATCGCTAAGAATAAAACCTTTCTTCACATTCTTGTATGGATATAACTTTTTGATATAAAATACTTGAGCATGATGTACTTCTAAAATAAAATCTGAGAAAATCTTATATCTCACTATTTCCGGGTTTTAATAATGCTAGTTTACCATTAGAAATCATATGGCTAGTAAAGCATCGATAATTAAAACACCATAAAGTAGAGCAAGACTCTGCTAGAGGAATATCTGCAACAGTATTTCTTTTTGTTTTTACTACAGGAGGTTGCGTGCTTTTACAGACTTGACCATAATCTTTTGGTGGCCTTAATGCATAATAATGATTGATTTACACCATCACATGTTCAAGTGATATCAAAACAACTAACTTAAACCACAAACAACTAAAGTTATCTATGAAAATAAGATAGAGTCTAAACAGTTTGCTAATATGTTGGCGCGTTGTTTTCTGAAAATAATGAACCATCACTTAATGTATTTAAATACTTGATAATTCATTCTTTGACGCATTGACATGCAATGAACTTCTTTTATGTTAATATCGTTGTAATTTTTGTATAGAAATAACATTCGAAATTAGTATCTGAAGCTTGTATAGAAAAATATTTACTGATGACTCCTCTAAATCATTTTGATGTTTATTACACAAATATCCATAGCAGTGTTTTGTAAATGTTGCAAACATGTGTTATACTGCACTTTTTTATCATACTGTACAGTCCATTTGAAATTCAAAATTTCATTGTAAAAAAAACTGTCAAGATGTTCACTGATATTATTGCTTACTCAGACACATCATTAATTTATTTTGAAATACGTCTTTTAATAAATCCACTTATTTATCCACTTTTTTTATTTTTGCCATTTATGCTCTCTATTAAACAACACTTTTATCTAAATATGCAAAATGTTCTGTATTTTTTATTGACATAAAAGTCCACGAATTTATTTCACTGGAAAAGGTCATGGTTTTATGTTACAAAAACAAGTTATTTCCCAAATAGCCGATATCTCTTTCTCTATGCTAAAATTTTCACTGTTTATTAATATTTGCTCACATACAATATGAACTCATTGCGGGAATTCTTGTCGTATTGATTCTGGATCCATATAGATTATCTAATGTTTTAATGAATTTATAATCGGTATCAAATATTACTTTAAGTAAAAAACAAAGATGAACTGAACTTTATTCCGTTGACAGAAAAGCTCACTGATTTACTTTACTTGACACAAGAATTTGCAATAAAGAAAGCTTTGCAAAAAAAAATGCGTATTATTATCCCACATTATCTGATACTATCGAGACCCATGATCGATATTGCCAATTGATATTCATTCAAAGATGTTTTTATTGATACATTTTCCAATCCACTTGTGAGATTTTAATGAGACCAAAAAAATTTTCTTGTATATATCTTTAAAGAATAATAAACTATTCTCACAGAGTATCAATTCTTTTATGTTTTAAAATTATTTTAGCCTTTAACATTTAGCCATTTAATATACTTACCTAAAAAAATTTATTTGCCCCGTTGGTGCTCATAGATCAAAATTCTTTTAATCGACTTCCTGAGATCTTTGATTATTTAAATTATATATATATATTGTAACGAGATGGCTAGTGGGGGAAAATCCCAAAAAGCCACAGGCGAGCGATGCCCTAGAACGCTGTGCCGCGGGTGTCAGCCTAAAATGACTTGCCATGCATCAACATCGTCCGCAAAGCCAAATCCAAAGCCAAAAAAATATCCATGGTTCGAAGCTTCTCTTCTGAATTTGGTGGGATCAGCAGGGTGTAATTTATTATGAACTGCTGAAATCAAACGAAACTATCACGGGAGATCGCTATCGACTGCAATTGATGTGTTTGAACCGAGCCCTGAAGGAAAAACGGCCGCTGTAAGAGCAGAGACACGACAAGGTGATTTTGTTACATGACAATGCTCGGCCACAGGTTGCAAAGGTCGTCAAAGAAACTTTGGAGGCACTTCAATGGGATGTCCTACCTCACCCGCCGTATAGCCCAGACATTGCTCCTTCCGACTACAACTTGTTCCGGTCGATGGCTCATGGCTTGGCTGAGCTGCACTTCCACTCTTATGAAGATGTCAAAAAATGGATCGATTCTTAGATAGCTTCAAAAGACGAGCAGTTCTTCTCAAATGGTATCCGTAAATTGCCAGAAGGATGGGAGAAAGTAGTGTCTAGTGATGGGCAATATTTTGAGTGGAATGTTTTTTACTACATACTTTAAATAAAGCATCAATTTTCACAAACAGCGAGAACTTATTCAAAGTCCCAATAGAATATTATTTTATTGTTTTCTCTCTCCAAAGAAAAAAACAGGAGATCTCGCACACATGATTTGGTAGGTGTTTACACCCCCTATGTTCATGTAAATTTTTATAAAAACAAAAATTTTGTTTTTGAGAAAAATACATTTTTTCAATAAGTGCATGACTTTCAAAAAGTGCATAATTTTTAGTAGAAACTGCATGACTTATGTATTTTTTATTTTTAAGCAAATATCATACAAGCGGTGAAAGAGGGCATTAAACTCGCAGAGTGCACACCCTCCGGGAAATGGATTTCAGCGGAAATTTGAGATTCGATTTCTGGTATCTAGAAACGAAGCTCACACGGAGTGTATACCAGATCCGGGTAATGAATTCACTTCGGGTTGTAGAATATGCTGGTTTTAACAATTCGAAGGACACGCTACGATGTGATCCATTCACATTAATTATATACACTTTATCAAAGGTGCACTCGAGTACCTGATGTTGCCTTGTATAAGGTTGTTCTAAAGGCTTTTTTGTGGCGACGACTTTTAAAAATACATGTGAGCACGTATGCAGCTCTTTGAAAAAGAATCCACGCTTTTTGTGATGATGTGCAACCGGTACTAACTGGAAGTTGCGCATGTCTCCGCAAAATTCTTCTAAGAATATCTGCGGGTTTGAGGAGAAATCATCACACAAAAAGAATTCGTCGGGTATATGCAAGGTGGTTCCGTACAGGTATTCCAACGGAGAAGCACCTGTGTTGCACGCGAACTTCGCTTTCCAACTAATTGGATCGCTGAGTGAAAGGCGCGCGCTCGAAGAGCAAAACGCGCGACCGCTAGACTCAGATATGAGAACGACCGGCGAAGTTGTTTTTCCGCGGAGGCGGTGGTATCCGGGAGAAGAGCAGGTTATAATGAACAACGCGACGAGTAACTAGATATCACAGTATATTCAAAGTACTAATAGTTACAAGCACGACGCACGTGCTGATTAAAGCACTTAGTCAGTTCGCGCGCAACGGTTATCGTTTAAACGCTCAAACGTTATGGCGCGCGGCGAAGCTGCTATAAAATACGCGCGCATTTGTTAAGTACGGCGGGCTGACTCACACCCGCACGTAGATGGAATAGAAAGCTTGCACGGGGCGATTTCCGTGCAGGCCTTTACACTAATCACGTGAGAAGAGAGCAGAAAACTTACGTTTCGAAGGAGCAGCCGGTGCACTCGACTCTCTCTCTCGCTGGGTAGGATTGGCAGGCTGACTCACTGCCGGCTCCTCGCTCGCTATCCTCCTCGCTCTCGTGGCACACGCGCCGCGGGCTCTCTCTCTCTCTCTCTCTCTCTCTCTCTCTCTCTCTCTCTCTCTCTTGCTCTCGCTCGCTCGCACATACATGGGTCGGCGCCTCCACTTCTATCCCCCACGGTGTAAACAAAAAACGGCGCGGACGATAAAAAAACTCGGAGAGAGCGGTCGCACAATGTGGCTTGCACGGTAGCACACACGAAGATGGATGCCGTTACTCGCAGAAAGTAATAAGCAGCTTCGCGATGGATGACGGGCATATTACGTGTTCTGAGAAGGATTTGATACGCGCGGAGGGCAAGCGCGCTGGCGCGCGGGCCTCGTTTCCGCTGCGCCGGAGTTGCGCGCGGGTGCTCACTGCCTTCGCGCTGCAGATTCGAATCGCGACTGGTGTACGCGTTAAAAGATATATATATATATATATATATATATATATATATATATATATATATATATATATATATATATATATACATATATATACTAGTGGGGCTTCGCCCCTCTGCTCGCTCCGCTCGCCAACCCCCGATTAAAAAAATTGTCATGATTTTTAGATATAAAATTATCGAATACGGATTAATTTAATGGCTGATTACTTTTATGGAGAGAATAAATCTATAATTATATTTTCTATGATAATTTTTGTGAATGTTTTTATAAATTTCATGGCAAACGTCATTTATAATCCATTTATCAGGAATCAAAAACGGATTAATTATAGCTTCTCCAATATTTAATAAAAATGCCGCAAAATCTTTATTTTGTTTACGAATATTTACTTTTAAATTAGAAATATTAAATAATGGCCAAAGGTATGAACTTTTGACAGTTTCTTCTATAATAACACTTCTACATTGACTTTTAATTACTAGTAAAATTTGTCGAAAGTCTTCACCTAAAACAATTAACTATCCTCCAGAAGGTCCATCGTTGCAAGTGGCATCTAAAGTGTTGTCAGTAATTTCTAACTCTTTTTTTGGAATCATTGAAGCTTGGTCCCAAATCATAATGTCTGTTTCCCTCAATTTTTTTTTATTATAATCTAATTTTACAAATATTTTTCACTATTACTTAAATCTAAAGGTAATGCGTAGTTTACGTTTCCTTTGATAAAGTTATAGGGTTTCTTGACTGTTAACATAAGCCTTGCACTGGAGGAACGACCTTTTTGCGTTTCGTTAAAGTTTGAAGGTTCCTTGACTATTAACGTAAGTCTTGCCTTGGAGATACCACCATTTCGCCTTTCATTTCTTAAAGTATGAAGGTTCCTTGACTGTTAACATAAGCCTTACCTTGGGGGATCCACCATTTTAATCACGGTATTCTATTTATATCCTTTTCAAGGTTTTCCAAAGTAATTGCTTCTGACTACACATTTATATCCTTCTATCTAAAATAGAACGCTATAGAGTTCAAAATATTATGTTTCCTTTGATAAAGTTTGAAAGTTCCCTGGATGTACCACCATTTTGAGCTCGACGGTATGTTTATCCTGTAGTTCTCGAAATCATTGCGCGTGATTATTCTATAGCTTCAATGTATTCAATAATCCTTTTGAAGTTCCATAACATACAATTTTTATTCTTATCTAATGTCAATTTCTTTGGAGTACATTTACGTTTCTTTTGTTAAAGTTGAAAGGTTCTCCTAGAGAAACCACCTTTTTGATCACGGTACCTTTTTTTAATTGTAACTCGTAATTTACGCTTTCTTTGTTAAAGTTAGAAGGTTCTTCGACTGTTATTAAAAGCCTTATCATGGAGGAATCACCTTTTTGATCACGATATCCTATTTCTATTCTTCTAAAAGTTTTTCGGAAGGAATTGCTTCTGACTATATATTTAATCCTTCTGAAAGATTTTGCTTAAAATTTGTATACTGGGGTTTTCTAGCTCGTTGATCAAGATTTATATTTCAAGGTCGCTAATCACAATTTTGCTATAAGACTATTCAAATTAAAAATGGCAGATCTAATATGGCCGTTAAAAGTTCGAAAAAAGCTTAGATATTGTTGAAAATTGGTATACAGATATTTTCGAGGTCGTTGATCAAGATTTTGCTATTGGACTTTCGAAATTCGAAATGGCGGATCCAATATAGTGGTTAATAGTTCGAAAAAAGCTTAGGTTTTTCTCAAATCCATGTTGTTTTAAAGTTGGAAGATTCTTTGACTATTAACAAAAGCCTTGCCCTAGAGGAATCACCTTCTTGATCACGGTATCCTATTTACTCCAAAGTTTTGAGAAACTGATTGCAGGGCTACTGGCGAAGGATACCACTTGAAATATAAATCCCACGCGCCTATTAACAGTACCGCTAGGGTGGCGTCAAAAACTATTTAAATAATGACATTATTTTGATGGGGGTTGTGGGAGAGCTGAGGGGGGCGCGGGCGTTTAGGGGGGTCGAGGGCGTCGCGGGGGTGCGAGGAGGGGGCGAGGGGGCGTGAGGGGTACTGGGTGGTAAGAATTTTGAAACATCTATATAATATAGGCTGATATATATATATATATATATATATATATATATATATATATATATATATAACTTATAATTTTTGTAGTATCCACCCTCCATAGTACATTGAAAATATTAAGAAACGATGGTGAGGGTCAACCCAGGATGTAAAAAATCACAACTCAAAGTTTCATTCTAAAATCACAACGTTTCGCTAGTCTGCTTTTCTAGCCTCTTCAGGTGAACATTTATTACACTACATAACAAAAAGTAAAAACAATATAATCGCAACATGGTCATTTTTCGTTGTACACATATGAAAAATCAAATAAAATTACATACATTACATAACTCGTTAACAGATATTTTAAGAGCCGAAGCTCTGTGTCAGAACCTCTATACAGACTACATCGCCGCCGACGACTATTACACTGAGTATTAGATATATAACTCTCGATTTCTAAGAAAACATAAACAAACCAATGCTTGACTACGAATCAAAACACATTATAAATGTATAAACGATGAAAACTGGCGTGCTTATCATAGCTATAGTGTATATAGCAAGATGATTTTTCTTCCATTTAATATCAAATTTATTCAAAATTCTCTTCAATCTTTTATACTGACTGTTTAAAAATTGCGTGTCTTCCTGTCTGTTAATTGTGTTATCAATCCAATTTATATGTAGCATTTCAGATATAAGTCGTTTTTCCCTATTACATTCTCTATCTAATATTAATGTGTTAGCCCAATCAAAATTGTGTGTAGGATTTCTTTTTACATGTTGTGGAACAGGAAGTAATTTATGGGGGTCTAATTTTAATCCATCTATTACAGATTTTTTGTGCTCATTGATTCTCGTTTTCAAGCATCTTTTTGTTTCGCCTACATATACGCTATTACATTTCTCACAGTTAAATTTATAGATCACACTAGTCTCATTCCATTTGTCCGTTCTATCTTTGCCTAACTTAACAATATTATTCATTTTGTGGTTCATCAACGGGACACATCGAATGTTGAATTTTTTAAGGACTTTATTACAAGAATAAAAAAATTGTTCATGAAAAGGTAGTGCTACAGTTGATATTGGGTTAATTATATTTTGATTGTGTGAGTTATTATTCCCATATTTATGTTTACGTATGCGACTTGTAATACATGTATTAATAAAGTTTTCCGGATAATCATTTTTTATAAGCATTTCTTTTACTAACTTAATATTCTTATTGTGAAAAGATTGGTCAGATAGTAATAATGCTCTATCCACAAGGTTTGAAATAATATTACGTTTTTGTTGTTTAGTGTGGTGGGAGTTAAAATTCAATAATCGGCCAGAACAAGTAGGTTTTTGGAACCAGTTAGTTATTATGTTATTATCCCTTCTAACAATCGTTAAGTCTAAAAAATTAATACTATTATCTATTTCTATTTCGTGAGTAAATTGTAAATATTTGTTGTAACTATTGAAAGTGTCAAGAACTAATTGTACTGGATTTTTTGTTATGCACAGTATGGTATCATCGACATATCTATAATAATATTTAAGGATATACATTTTAATTCAAAAATTGCATTTCAAGAAATAATAGAAACAACAAAATTTTTGTTCGATAATACCTTTTTCATCTTTGATGACACAATTTACCAGTAATTATTTCGTACTCCAATGGGATCTCCCATCTCCCCCCTCTTTGCGGATATAGTGATGGATGATTTAGAAACTACCTGCTTAAAATTACTTAATGAAAAATCTAATTGTACACCATTATTTTATTATAGATATGTCGACGATACCATACTGTGCATAACAAAAAATCAAGTACAATTAGTTCTTGACACTTTCAATAGTTACAACAAATATTTACAATTTACTCACGAAATAGAAATAGATAATAGTATTAATTTTTTAGACTTAACGATTATTAGAAGGGATAATAACATAATAACTAACTGGTTCCAAAAACCTACTTGTTCTGGCCGATTATTGAATTTTAACTCCCACCACACTAAACAACAAAAACGTAATATTATTTCAAACCTTGTGGATAGAGCATTATTACTATCTGACCAATCTTTTCACAATAAGAATATTAAGTTAGTAAAAGAAATGCTTATAAAAAATGATTATCCGGAAAACTTTATTAATACATGTATTACAAGTCGCATACGTAAACATAAATATGGGAATAATAACTCACACAATCAAAATATAATTAACCCAATATCAACTGTAGCACTACCTTTTCATGAACAATTTTTTTATTCTTGTAATAAAGTCCTTAAAAAATTCAACATTCGATGTGTCCCGTTGATGAACCACAAAATGAATAATATTGTTAAGTTAGGCAAAGATAGAATGGACAAATGGAATGAGACTAGTGTGATCTGTAAATTTAACTGTGAGAAATGTAATAGCGTATATGTAGGCGAAACAAAAAGATGCTTGAAAACGAGAATCAATGAGCACAAAAAATCTGTAATAGATGGATTAAAATTAGACCCCCATAAATTACTTCCTGTTCCACAACATATAAAAAAAAAATCCTACACACAATTTTGATTGGGCCAACACATTAATATTAGATAGAGAATGTAATAGGGAAAAACGACTTATATCTTAAATGCTACATATAAATTGGATTGATAACACAATTAACAGACAGGAAGACACGCAATTTTTAAACAGTCAGTATAAAAGATTGAAGAGAATTTTGAATAAATTTGATATTAAATGGAAGAAAAATCATCTTGCTATATACACTATAGCTATGATAAGCACGCCAGTTTTCATCGTTTATACATTTATAATGTGTTTTGATTCGTAGTCAAGCATTGGTTTGTTTATGTTTTCTTAGAAATCGAGAGTTATATATCTAATACTCAGTGTAATAGTCGTCGGCGGCGATGTAGTCTGTATAGAGGTTCTGACACAGAGCTTCGGCTCTTAACCTTTAGAGGACGGGGATTTGGGTTTACTGTTTTCTCTCACTTTTCTATAGAAATCGAGTTTTTGTGATGTCTCACATCTCAAAACTAACACATGTAAAGGGTCGATCATGGGCATGGCCCGTATAGGGGCCATCCCGTCCTCTAAAGGTTAAAATATCTGTTAACGAGTTATGTAATGTATGTAATTTTATTTGATTTTTCATATGTGTACAACGAAAAATGACCATGTTGCGATTATATTGTTTTTACTTTTTGTTATGTAGTGTAATAAATGTTCACCTGAAGAGGCTAGAAAAGCAGACTAGCGAAACGTTGTGATTTTAGAATGAAACTTTGAGTTGTGATTTTTTACATCCTGGGTTGACCCTCACCATCGTTTCTTAATATTTTCAATATATATAACTTAGTACACCGCTACCTTCCAGGACACCTACAGGTTTTCTGCAATTGAAGTAGGCATAAAACGTTAAACAGTATATAAGTGACTAAAGAAATAATATCCCTCAGGGTGTTGACTAACACCACGACGCCTGCGGCACCCCCTTTCAGTTCCGCAGTATTTTACGTTGATTTCGGAAAAATTTTACGGAAAAAAACGTTGTGAAAGAAACCCTAAATGTCCTGAATAATACAAAAATGTCCTGAAAGCTTGCGGTAAACATATTCCTAATTCAGTACAGTCCTGAAAACATGCAAATGTCCTGAAACATAGCGGTAAACCAATGAAAAGTCCTGAAACATAGCGGTGAACAGATATATATATTTATGTTTTATGTTAGTTTCCAGGACATTCCAGATGTTTAACGTTGTTTTCGGGGACATTTGTTAGTTTTGGGGACAGTCCCTGAATCTACATATGTTTAACGTCAGTTTTGAGGACATCGGCCCCCATAAGAGACATTATTTCTTTAGTCACGTATAGGTATACAGTAACATGGGGTCCTGGGAACTAACGTTATACAAGTTTATATATATATACTAGGGGGGCTGCGCCCCCTATTCGCTCGGCTCGTCAACCCTAGAACTTTGAAAAATAAGACCTTGAAGACTTTGAACCTATTTATTTTCAAGGTAGTGATTTTTTTTAATATATAAGAGTACATTTACGCTATCAATTTTGATTTAAAAATCATTTGTTGTATTTTATTTTTATTATTTTATGTATAAACTGACCCTTAAATAAATTTCGTATACCGATTTCATTTAGCTATTGATTTAGATCTCTTATAATATCGTTTAAACAATTTCTCATTTATTTTATACTATTATTGCGTATATTTTATATTGTGAAATTTGTTTTTTGAAAATATAAGAGCATAATCGCTTTAAAAATTTTGATTTAAAAATCTTTTCTTTGATTTTATTTGTATTTTTATATGGATCAAATCGAAACTTAATTAAATTTTATATACAATTTTCATTTAGCTAATTATTAAAATCTCTTATCATTCAAATAATTTCTCCTTTATTTTATACTTTTATTGCGTATATTTTATATTGAGAAATTTGGTTTTTTAATATATATGAACATATTTTTTAATAAATATATGCAATAAATATATATACAATTTACTTATATAACTAATTATTTTTTTTTAATTATCAAGAATTTCTTCCCAAATAATATTTTCAATTTCTAATGAATTTTCTAAATTATTTTGTATATATATGTTATCTGGATTTCTACATCGTCATAAAGCAACATATAATTGACCGTGTGAGAATAATTGCCTTTTGATGTATAACCCTACATAATCAAAACTTTGTCCCTGAGATTTATTAATGGTCATGCAAAATGCTAATGTTAATGGAAACTGTTTTCTATAAACAATAAGCGGTAATGAAGAAGATTCTCCTGTATTTAATGTAATTCTTGGAATAAAAAATCTATTACCTACTTTTTCTCTTGTTAATATTTCTGCTTCAATATTATATCTAAATAATTTGGTTATTTTAAGTCTAGTACCGTTACACAGACCTTCGTGTATACTCAAATTTCTAATTGACATAACAATAGCATTAACTTTTAAATCTAATTTATGAGGTGGCACACCTTCATAAATATTGTTTAATGTTTCTATTGGAAAAAGTAGATGAATGTTGTCATCACTTTGATCAACACCTTTATGAGTCGCATAATCTGTACTATAATAAGTCTCCTTATCACCATTTAATAACATTAAAATTCTTTAATTCAATTTAATTAATAATTATTCAAAAATTTAATGTCTTCATTATGAGGTGCTAAAACAACACGATCATAATCATTTATTTTATTAATATTTTTAAAAATTTGTAAGCAAACATCGTCAGTTCTCCTATTATTAGGTATTAAGAAAGGATTTATATTACCGTCTCCAATTTGTAATAATAATTTTGAGAATTCATTATTCTGAGAACGAATATTGTGTTTTAATTTGAAAATTTTAAATAAATGCCAAAGTTCATTATATTAATAGTGTCTTCAATTATAGCACTTCTAAATCCGTTTTTCATTACTGGGAGTATTTGTCGAAAATCACCTCCTAAGATTATTATTTTTCCCCCAAAAGGTAAATTGTTTGTACATAAATCTCTTAAAGATCTGTCAATAATTTCTAAAGCTTTTTTTGGTATCATAGATGGTTCATCCCAGAATATGACTTCTGTTTCTCTTAATTTATTTTTATCTGATTCTAATTTTAAAAAACCGCTGCCAATTCATTGGCACGTAGCTTCCTCAACCGTAATTTGTTGATTCCTTTAATTAATTTTTATAACAAAATTTATAATTTTTAAAAACTTTATTGCATAATTATAATTAAATTCATTTATGAATATTAAAAATTGTTCATTTTTAAATTTATTTATTTATTTATTATTTATTTATATCAAATTTATATAAATTTTGAGCTGATAAATAAAGTTATCATTTGAAATAGAAGTAAAATATCTATATTTTATAATAAAACAAATAGCTATCACGGTTGTTTTGTTATTAACAAAAACGTGTTTTTTTTTATATTTCATAATTCATATTTTAAAAAAAAAAAAAATTTATAGCTATCATTGTTCTTTTGTTATTAACAAAAACGTGTTTTTTTAAAAAATTTCATAACTCACAAATAAAATATAATAATGCAGAATATAATGCATTCATAATGCATAATGCATAATTATAACAGATTATAATAGATATAATTTTTAAACATTTTAATTCATTTTGTTGGTTGGTTTTTAAAAATTAAAAAAAAATCATCGAATGCCTACTCAATGACGTTTCCTCATTCCACACCACCTAGCGGTAGATATCACTGCGCGTTTTTTAAAAATAAAATATAAATCTTTTTTAATTTAGGGATTAAATTATTTTTTGTAACACATGAATGATTTTCTGCGTTTTCCTACATAAAAATATGTTCTAAAAAGTGACTTTTTTTACCTATCGTGTAATGAAATGCATTCTCTCCCTCTGCTCTAAAATTATGTAAAACCGCAAAAATGAATTTAGCCTTGCTTTTTAGGTTCAAAAACGCATAAAATGGAGTTATGAGTTTAAAAAAAAAAAACATGTTTTTGTTTTTGATGATAACTAAAGAACCGTGATAGATAGAAAATTAATTTTTGTTTAGAAAATATAGGTATTTTAATTCTCTTTCAAATGCCACCCACCCCATTCAGATACATAGAGCTGTTCTCGAGAAATTACGATTTTAAAAAATGTCAAAAAATTTTTAACCTCAAATATCTCTGAAACTTATGGACCAATCATTTTGCCCAAAGAACTCGACCGAGAACTATAAAAAATCTACCTCTAAAAGGAATTTTGAAGCCATTAAGTCAATTTTACTCTTGTAATCGTTGGACATACAAAACTGATTTTTTTCATTTTTCAATTTTTTACTCAAAATCTAGCCTACAGAATGTATTCAAATTTTAACAGATTATAGCTATTTATATTCTGTATTATCATGATTTTTCTCAAAAAAATTGACCGTTAAGTTTAGGAGTTATAAGCTTCTAAATAAAAAACACGTTTTTGTTAATAACAAAAGAACTGTGATAGCTAGAAACTTTTTTTTTTAGAAAATATAGGTATTTTAATTCTCTTTCGAACGCTGCCCATCAGATTGGAATAACTCGATCCTATCATTAAAAAAAATGAAAAAACAGTTTTGAGAAAATCGAAAATTTGAAAGAAAAAACAAAAACGGATCGCCCCAATCAAAAAACGGATTTTTGACCCGCCATCACGCAAAAAAAAAAAATGAGACCTGTCCGGTAAAAAATGACCGAGTAGAAGCTGAGATCCAGGCGCGCGCACACACACACACACACACACACCCACACACACACACACACACACACACACACACACACACACACACACACACACACACACACACACACACACACACACACACACATACACACACACACACACACACACACACATACACACACACACACAGACATTTTTCAAAAACCATGTATTTTGATTCCTAACACCTCGGAACACAATTATAACATGTTTTTGCAACAACTCAAAAATTTACTATCACAAAGCTTCCTCTAGGAGGAAGCAAAAGAATTTTCAATACTATTTAAATCTAATGGTAATCTAAAGGTTCTATGAGTAGTCATTCCTTTGGGTAATAGAATAGACGCTATACCAGTCCAAGCCATTGACATAATATTTTTTCCTTTTGATAGAAAATAATAAATTAAAATTTTATATAAAAATGTTTTACCCAAACCTCCAGGACCGTCTATAAAATTTATTTTATTTATATTTTTTATAAGTTGTTTGAAAATAAATTTTTGATCTTCGTTTAATTTTGTAAACATATCTTCGAATATTTCCTTACTAATTGAAATTATTTTACTATCGCATTTTATATCATTTATGATGGGATCAGATTCAGGTAATCCAAAATCTGTACAAGATAAATCTTCCAACAATAATAATTTATTTATATGATCTAAAGCTAAGTTATCTTTATTTTCATGAAAATCTTCACTAAAGTATTTTTTAAAATTTTCCCAAATAATATTGGCTTGAATATTTTCTGTTAGTAGAAACGAAGTAAAAAATTTACGTAATTGAAAAGGTAACATGATACGACATGCTTCTTCAAGGATTTTTAAAATTTCTAAATCGTTTTCTATTAAATCCATTGCCGTCGCAGCTTCTTTATGAGTATTATACGTTACATTTTTATATGTACGTAAATCTTTAAAGGAATTAGCGCCTTTTGTACGACTTAACATTAATTTTAAAGCGAATCTTTCAGAATTTTTTGGAGATACTATATTTAAACGTCCAATAGCATAATGTTTTTGTTCACGTTCACGTTTTACCCAAACTTTTTTTGCGTTAAATATATGATAATGCGATATATTAACGTATTTTATATTATTTGCAAATTTATCATGTTTATTCAAGTCAAACCACGCTGTTAAAGTTGTTTTCCAATAATCAAGAGCATCTATTTCATTATTTTCTTCAAAAACAATTTTTTGTTGATTTTCTGTATGAACTGCTAAACGGATAACAGTATGACTCCTTCCACATAAGGGAAATTTTTGTAACCGCCATGCTGCTTCCATTGGGCTCAAGTACCAGCCATCAATATATTCAGTAATTTCATCATATATTCCATTTCTTTTGTCATAATTTTTTTTAATGTACAAAAAGCTCTATCACTACCTTTATGTATATAATCAAAAATATATTTGATACTTTGAATTGAAGCACAATATTCAACATTAATATGACATTTATATTTTTCTAATAAAAATTTATTATAAGGAACTACCATTGAATTATCTACTGGAATAATTTTTTTACTTCTTTTAAGTCGATATGTGTAATTATCAGAAGAATTATTTGTTCGTTTATATTGAGGATAACCATTTTTTTAAAATGTTGTTGACGATTGAAAAGGTTTAGGAAAATTTTTTTTACAAACGTCTTTACATTTATCATAACATGGAGAATTTTCACTATGTGGTCCATGTAACGTATGTTTTATAACTAATTTTTGTAATTTTTTATCATTATTAGAATGTATCTCAGCAGAAATGTGTTTATTAATAGCTTCTGGTGTCATTAATTTATTTTTATGATCTAATGTTACTACAAGATGTGCATGCGGTAATCCTCTTTTCTGAAATTCAATAGTATACACATAAGCTAAAGCATTTCCAAAAATTTGATGGTTTTCTATATCATTAAGTAAACACTTAAATTTTGTATTAAATAGTCTAACTGTAATATTTGGTATATCATTCGGTATAGTTCCGATAGGAAATGTCGTTAATACATTTTTTAATTCTTTTCACTTAGGATTACACGTCATAGTTATAAATAAATCAGGTCGACCAATATTTCTTACGATTGCCATTGCATCTTGATAATGTTGCTGCATATATCTCGGACTACCTATATAAGTTGCTGGTAGTACAAAAATATTTCCTAGTCTTTCTTTTTTTTCAAAATTTTCTGATAACTTTAATGCACTATTTATAACATGATCCCTCAAACCTTGATAACATTCAGTACGTATTTTTTTTTGTTTCTGCCTAAAATAATTCATTCTATTGTCTTCTATCACAATATAGGCATGTAAAAAGAATTGTTGGGTTAGTCTCCCTCCAAATAAAAGTGGATTGAAATTTTCTGAATTTGGTCTGTACGCTAATCTATAAGAATAGTGCTGTAATATTGTTAGAAGATCTTCTTTTGAATCATGTGGTTCTTTTAGTATAACCAATACTCCAGCCTAAATCTCCTGAAGGAAAAAATAATGGAAATACCATTGGGTCAACATGATGTGATAATTTACTTAAATATTTGTATTCTTTTTCATTAGAACTATTTTTCGGATAAACGCATAGATCATAATTATGAGGGATTCCTGATTTGGAAATAATTATAGCTGCACATTCCGACGTTAATGGCTCAGTATAATTATGTTTTTGATTATTATTCTTACGAACAAAATATAATTTATAATTTTAAAGTTTCTCTGTATTAGTTATTTCGTATAAATATTTATACTGTTTAGCATAAGGATTAGTATTTAAAACTTCAGTCAATAATTTTAAATGTTCTTGAGTTAAATCTTTATGACTCTTTATTTTCATTTCAATTGCAGTATTGTCATCATATATATGAGCAATTCCTGGGAAATTTCCCTTTTACGTCGCCAAAAAAAATGAAAAATTTTTTTGAATGCACACTTACCACACAAGGTTTTTCTCGTTTCTTGAACCTTACAGAACGTGAAAGAACGTTTGTTCCAAGCCGATTGAGTGGTATCATTTTTTTACAGCACTTTTAATTTTTCTTATGGAAATTTAACATGGGAAAAATGGGTGAGAAGTTGTCATTGATGAAGAACCAATAACAAGCTATTGAAGAGGCCAAACCAAATTCCACAGAAAAGCGATTAAATTTGAAGAATAGAGCTTTAATTTGAGAGGGCAATCGTCAAAATCGGTCGATTCGGTGCAAAGCTACGTGAATTTGAAAATGAATGAAAAGTGCGAAAAATGACGAAAATTTTAAGAATGACGATGATTTGGCAAAAATCGCTCATTTTTGGTAATTTTTCGCCATTTTCAAATTCACGTAGCTTTGCACCAAATCGACCTATTTCAACGATTGCCCTCTCAAATTAAAGCTCTATTCTTCAACTTTAATCGCTTTTTTGTGGAATTTGGTTTGGCCTCTTCAATTGCTTGTTATTGGTTCATCATCAATGACAACTTCTCACCCATTTTTCCCATGTTAAATTTCCATAAGAAACACTAAAAGTGCTGTAAAAAAAATGATACCACTCAATCGGCTTGGAACACACGTTTTTTCACGTTCTATAAGGTTCAAGAAAAGAGAAAAACCTTGTGTGGTAAGTGTGTATTAAAAAAAATTATTCATTTTTTTTGGCGACGTAAAAGGGAAATTTCCCAGGATTTTCGCATATATAATTGACCACACGAAGCTTCTGCATTTTTTTTTTTGGTAATAAAGTATTTGGCGTTATATGAAAAACTTGTCTTTGAATTTTTAAATTATAAATAGCTTTATTCTTTTTGTATTTTACGTTTGCACTAAATGTAGCAAAGCAAAATAAGTTATTATAATATCTGATGAAAGTTCGAAAATTATTATCATATAATAATAGATTCTTTAGTGTTTTATTATCTATACTTAGCGGAGACAAAATTATTTTACCCTTACTACAACAAATTGATTTATTATTTTCTTCATTCCAATATACTGCCGAACAAAATTTACAAACATAACTATGATTCACATAAATATGATTCATACTCTAAATTTTTATTTTTACTACATTTCTGTTTATTTACTTTTAACGTAGAAAAGGATGATGACGCGAGATGTTCGAGGATGAGCTCGGCAACGCTTCTCCTACACTATATATATATAAGAGAAAGAGAGAGAAGAAGGGAGAGATAGAGAGAGGGGGTGAGAGAAAGAACTAACGAAGGCACTCAATCCGTCTCCCGCCGTTTTCTCATGCTCTGTTTGCAGTAGCTGCACTTTTCTTTGGGAAGAAAAAATACGGACAGCGTTCGACTTGCAATTGAACTGTCAAATGAATGCGCATATGCCGCGCTGCGCTCGCGTGAGTTTGGCGTTATCCTTGATTTGAATAATTAAGAAGTTTCCTTTCAAAAAGTTGCTCTGTAATTATTTGGTCTCGTTAATTGCCGAGAGAAGACGCGCATTATAATAAATGCGCGAACGCGCTTCTTGTGCTGATGGCAGGAGAGTGGTATAGTTTGTTTTCAGAAAGCAGCCTGCTAAATAGCACAAATGTATCGAGCTGAAGAACTGACAACGGAGCGATGCAAAAGTTGTCGGCAAAAGTTGTCGACAGAAGTGTCTTCTGCATCCCAGATAGTTGTCATTAGAGTGACAATGCGGAGGGACGCGGAGGGACGCGGAGTGTTAACGACTCGATTCAGCTTACAACTATATAGTATAGTAAGATATATAAGTATGTATACTGTTATTATCCAGGACTCCTCTAGGTTTTCTGCAATAGAAGTAGGTAAGGGCGGCGCTGCGCGCCGCCATTGTCTGAAATAATCAAATCCCTCAGGGTATTGACTAACGCCACGACGCCTGCGGCGCCCCCTTTCAGTTCCGCAGTATTTTACGTTGATTTCGGAAAAATTTTACGGAAAAAAACGTTGTGAATGTAACCCTAAAGGTCCTGAATAATATAAAAATGTCCTGGAAAATGGGCGTGAATATGTTACTCATTCAGGACAGTCCTGGAAAGATGCAAATGTCCTGAAACATAGCGGTAAACCAATGAAAAGTCTTGAAACATAGAGGTGAACAGATATATGTATATGTGATATTTCAGGTGAAGTCAGCAGCTCAAAATTTTAAAATCGCTCAAAACTCGCTTTCTATTAGTTTTTTATGAAAAAAAAAAATGTTCCTCAATTTTTAGGTCGATATTTGCAATAATAAAAAAGCTATGCAAGATTGAAAATTCAATTTTTTTTGCAATTTTTGGTTAAAATTCAAGTTTATTCATTTCTTAACTCGAAATCTTGAAACTTTTTGTATAGAACATTGATTGGCAAACAGTTTGCATTTTTTCTGTAGAATGTTTCAATATTTATTTTATGACCCTTTTTGAAAGTCTCTGATTGGCTGCTTCTTAGCATACCTTCATCGAAAGATATTGAGGCTGTGGCCAAATATTTTTTATTCGATAAATTTTTTTTGTATTCTTCAAAAACCCTTTAAAATGCTTTTTTGATCAATACTGGCTGAGCAAAGGGAAAAAGTTAAAATTTGTTTAAATATCAAGAAAAATCCAGAATTTCAATTTTTGATAACATGATTAATGAAACTGAATATTATTCATACATCTTATGGCATAGACCGTACCACTGAATTTGGTTAGAGCATCAAATAGAACATTATATATATTGTATATAACGGGCTAAAAGCTGTCCTCGGTGCGCTATATCTCAATGCGGACTTGCCGATGAACGGCGCAGCAATTGACAGGCGCGAGCACTTACTCGTGCGAACCCTCGACGATTAGCGGCCCGTCAGCTCCGTGCTGTTGCTCGCCGTCGGCTGTTTTCAGCAGCAGCCACGCTTTTTCGACCCGTTGCAACGCGCGACTTCGTCGTCGCGCTCTCTCTCGAGCGTGCTGCCCCAGCTGCTCAGTTATCAGCGACCGCGGAGGCCGGCGGTATTCTTCACCGTGCCACCGAATAGGGAATTGAAAGTAGGATGCGTGAAATAATACGCGAACAAGTAAAAGCAAAGAATTATCTTTATTGCCCCTGGAGGCTGTTCACTATTTACACGCGCGGCGCGTACTGTAGGTACGCGCCGATTCGGGTGGTGCGGCCGCGCACGCGAAGTACGTGTGTGCTCTGCCGTACACACGTACGCGCCAAAGCATCTCGCGCCACGTCGGCCGATCGCCGCGCACGATCGGCGCTCACGCGCGCGTCGGCGGCCTCGCTCGCTCGCCCGTCTCCGCTCCCTGGACGCTCGTCGTCCGCGGGGGAAGCGCGCGCTCTCCTGGCCACGACTTACTTCCTCAGTTGCAGCGAGAAAGCGCGGTTGAACGCGCTCGGCGGTGCCTGCTGCTGCGCGTCGCTGTGTCTCTCTATCTCTCTCTTTCGCTGCCTCGGTCGAGTGTGGCTCTCTCTCCCTCTCCCTCAACCACCGGCGAACGAGGTTCTCGGAGCTCTGCTGCGTCTCTCTCACTCTCGTGCACTACACTGCACCCACTCCGCGATCCTCGTGCACTTCACTTCGACTCTCTCTCTCTCTCTCTCTCTCTCTCTCTCTCTCTCTCTCTCTCTCTCTCTCTCTCTCTCTCTCTCTCTCTCTCTCTCTTCAAGTCGCCGCGCACGGGGGACCAGCAGCTGCCTCAGCTACGGCAGAAGCGATACTGCCGGGCTCTGTCTCTCGCTCTCCTACCCCCTCGCGCCATGTTGTCGCGAGTTTTCATTTCGGGGCTCATTGTGTGTCGTAGTTGCGCTCGGTACTTTTCGCACAGCTACACGTGCGAGCAACTACACACACACACGCAAGCACCCGGAGTCATACGAGGACAAGCACGACTCTACTTGCGAATCCTCATGCCGCAATTGTCGGCCTTGCCTCCTCCAAGGCCGAGGTATGTTTGTTTTCGGTCAACTACCTGTGTGTATACCGTGTGTCGGAGATCGGCTCGATCCAAGCTCCGTGTTCGCGCACATATACACACACAGTCGTGTCTGCCGTTACACCCCCCGTCCAGACGCGGACTATACCCTGGATAGTCTGCTCTGCATCATTGAATCCCTTACACGGGGACGCGTCGGCTACCTCCCCGGAGAGATATTGCAGGACTCGAACTTCCATCCGTTTCTGCCTCGAACCGATTTACCTCCCTCTCCTTTTTGTCGTTGCCCTCGGAACTTCCGCGTTCTATAGGGCTTTCGGGGGTTTCTCGGATTTCTCCTCCTGCCGTCCGTATTGCGACGCGAACCGATCCGCACGGGCGTCCCCGGGGACGCTTTCACCCGATCGCATGACGCTCGCTGCTCGACGGCGCTCCGCCGGCTTTCGGTGGGTCGCTCTTCACCGGACTATCCCTCGGCGATCGCGATCTCTCATTCTTGAACGGCTCCTTTGTCTCTTGGAGGGGATGTCTCTTTGCTCCAGGGGGAAATCCCCCCTTCTGCTGGTTCGTACGATGGAAGGATTCGTCTCCCTCGCTCCGTACCCGACCCGTCAGTGTTCACAAGTTCACTGCGTGTCGTCAGCAGATGAACTCGTTTACCGAGGGCCTCTCGATCGATTCGGGCACTCTCGGCGAATGTGACCAGGCACCCGGCAGTCCCAGCACTTCCACGGCCCGTACGCTACCGCCCTCTTGCCGACTATTCCGTCGGAGCCTGTGCCTCCTCGGTCGTTGGTGTTCGTCCCGCTACTCGAGCTGAACGGGCGGCTGCTATCCGAGCTCTCCTTCCGATATCGCCGAAATTTTCTGTTCTTCTTCTTCTTTTTCTGGCTCTCTGGTGATTCGGTCCGAGACGCAGACGTCTCTGATGAAGAGGCTGACAGCGCGTATCCGGAGCTGATCTGCTTCATTCCTTCCAAAATCATTTGGGAGAAGCGCTCCAGCACCTCGTCCAGCGTTTCATTGCTCTGGGGAGACGGTACCGGCGGCGGCTCCTTGTCCTCAACCGCCGCTCTCTTCCCCCTTAACGGTGCTGCTTTGGGTGCACTGTGCGCTAACTCAGCGTAAACAGGAGCATCTGGTGGGGCTTATAACGCTTTTCGGCGTGCCCCGCTAACTCGGCCTCCACCGCTGTGTCGGACAGCGTATCGACATCGGCGAATTCCCCTCGTCTAACCCGCTTCTGCAGCCGTGGCTTCGTATTTCGACGAAACGTTCCCCGCTGGGTTTCGAGGGGCGGTGGTGGCTCCATCTTGCTCATCATTGCCTCGGGGCAGGTGATGAAGTCACGCACCGAATCGTCGGGTCCTTGGGTGCGCATCGCCGCCTCGTGGGCTAAGCGCTGGTGTAACCGGTCTTTCGCGCCGACCCATCGATGAATTTTCCGGCGAAATTCATTCCACGTGGACCGACCCTGTCTATGGGAACGGACCCACACCCCTGCCACACCGACGAAGAGTTCGGGCAAAGCACTTAATTTCTCGTCTTTCGGGAGCTTCGCCAAGGCCCATTTTTCTTCGACTCTATTGAGGAACAAGTCGTTATTTTCGTCTCGATCTCCGGCGAACCTCAGGAAGCGCGCGCTCGCCTGGCCAGGACTTACCTCTTCAGTTGCAGCGAGAAGGCGCGGTTGAACGCGCTCGGCGGTGCCTGTTGCTCTCTCTCTCTCCAAGTCGTCGCGCACCGGGGACGAGCAGCTGCCTCAGCTACGGCAGAAGCGATATTGCCGGGCTGTGTCTCTCGTTCTCCTTCCCCCTCGCGCAAGGTTGTCGCGAGTTTTCATTTCGGTGCTCATTGTGTGTCGAAGTTGCGTTCGGTACTTTTTGCGCAGCTACACGTGCGAGCAACTACACATACACACGCAAGCCCCCGGAGTCATACGAGGACAAGCCCGACTCTACATGCGAATCCTCATGCCGCAATTGTCGGCCTTGCCTTCTCCAAGGCCGCGGTATGTTTATGTTTTCGGTCAACTACCTGTGTGTATACCGTGCATCGGAGATCGGCTCGAACCGAGCTCCGTGTTCGCGCACATACACACACACAGACGCGCCTGCCGTTACAATATATATATATATATATACATATATATATATATATATATATATATATATATATATATATATATATTTATGTTTTATGTTAGTTTCCGGGACATTCGAGATGTTTAACGTTGGTTTCGGGGACATTTGTTAGTTTTGGGGACAGTCCCTGAATCTACATATGTTTAACGTCAGTTTTGAGGACATCGGCCCCCATAAGAGACATTATTTCTTTAGTCACGTATAGGTATACAGTAACATGGGGTCCTGGGAACTAACGTTATACAAGTTTTATATATATATATATATATATATATATATATATATATATATATATATATATATATATATATATATATATATATATATATATATATATATATATATATATTAACAATAATATTAGGCTTACACAATAAGCGATACCTAATTATGAATTAATAATAAATTAAGCTATAGAGGTTACTTATTATAAAGCTGTCAAAATGAAATCAGGCAGCAGACTCATAATTTCATTCATAATTAGGTATCGCTTATTGTGTAAATCTAATATTCTTGAAACTAGATATTTATAATGTTCTATTCGATGCTCTAACAAAATGCAGTGGTACGATCCATTCCATAAGATGTATGAATAATATTCAGTTTCATTAATCAAGTTATCAAAAATTGAAATTAAGAATTTTGCTTGATATTTAAAAAAATTGTAAATTTTTTAAAAATAAAAATACAAATTAGAAATAAAATTATAAATAAAATTATAAATAAAATTTATAAGAGAGCAGTATTTGTGTCTTGTTATTGGACTATACACTGCAAAACTGTCTGTTGCCTGAGTTCATTTTGACAGCTTTATAGTAATTAACCTCTATAGCTTAGTTTATTATTAATTTATAATTAGGTATCGCTTATTGTGTAAGCCTAATATTATTGAAAAAAAAAAATATATATATATATATATATATATATATATATATATATAATGTTCTATTTGATGCTCTAATTAAATTCAGTGATACGGTCCATGCCATAAGATGTATGAATAATATTCAGTTTCATTAATCATGTTATCAAAAATTGAAATTATGGATTTTTCTTGATATCTCAAAAAATTGTAACTTTTTTCCCTTTGCTTGGCCAGTATTGATCAAGAAAGCATTTTAAAGGGTTTTGGAAGAAGAATACAAAAAAAATTTGTCGAATAAAAAATATTTGGCCGTAGCCTCAATATCCTTCGATGAAGGTATACTAAGAAGCTGCCAATCAGAGACTTTCAAAAAGGGTCATAAAATAAATACTGGCACATTCTACAGAAAAAATGCAAACTTTGTGCCAATCAATGTACTATACAACAAGTTTCAAGATTTTGAGTTAAAAAATGAATAATCTTGGATTTTAACCAAAAATTGCAAAAAAATTGATATTTCAATCTTGCATAGCTTTTTTATTTTTCCAAATATCGATCTAAAATTTGAGGAACATTTTTTTTTTTTTCATAAAAAACTAAAAGAAAACGGGTTTTGAGCGATTTTAAAATTTTGAGTTGCTAACTTCACCTGAAATATTATATATATATATATATATATATATATATATATATATATATATATATATATATATATATATATATATATATATATATATATCCCTATATTTTATAGGCGTTATCGCTTTATGTGCATGCAGTCCCTCCACCGCCCCCTCCACCGCCCTCCACCGTCCCCTCCACCGCTCTCCACCGTCCCCTCCACCACCCTCCACCGTTCCCTCCGCCGTCCCCTCCACTTATCTATTTGCTGCCCCTCCACCGTCCCCTCCACTTTTTAACGTTAAATTCGTTCAAAAATCACGTTATTTGTTAATGTCAGACAGACCACCGTCCTCTCTACCGCCCTCCATCGTCCCCTCCACCGCTGTCCACCGTCCCCTCCACCGCCCTCCACCTCTGGACAACAGTTTAAATAGTCCTTTTGATGATAATCGAAAACCATCAAAGAGAAAAATATCAAGATATCTTTGAATTCGAACATTTTAAAAAGCTCAAAAATATATCAATTATTATTCGAACCAACATAGACAATATTATTTTCAACTATTACCACCTTAAGAAATAATAATAATTATATATGATTTTCGGACATGCTGAAATCATATAGAATAACACAATAATTTTTTATATAATGGGCATAAACATAACCATGGAATTCATCGCCAGTAGCCCTAAAAACCATGGGAGTCATTTCTCCGTAATCCTCCTTGACTCCAACCTAGCCCTTCCTTCCTCCACCATGTAAGATGTGAATTAATTTTCATTAATTATTATTGTAATTTACTCAAAATATTAACTGTACAAAGTTTAAAATATAATGAAAATTAATTCACATCTTTATTACACTTAATAAACAAATATTTTACATTAATATATTAAATATTAAATAAATAGTAAATAAATATGAAACATTTATTTATTAAATGTACGACAATAATCAGATTATTTATGATATTAAGCTTATGAAAAGATATAACATGTCTTATACTTTCACAAAAGGGTAATATTCTAATTAAAATGATTATTGTTATAAATTCATTGGGCTTACGAGAAATTGAGATCAAGCACAAATACGACATAATTTTCACTCATTAACCTTTATAGTAAATTAAATGTTAAAAAATTGTTGAAAAAATATAGATTAAATGTCAAATATTTCTTTTCACACAATGTTATCAATTATTAAAGAATTTTCTGAACAATTTTCAATAAATATATTGTTAGGATTTTTACATCGGGATAAAGCAACATATAATTGACCATGTGAAAATAGTGGTCGTCTAATAAAAATACCAATAGAATTGAAACTCTGCCCCTGAGATTTATTTATTGTCATGGCAAAAGCTAATACAATTGGAAATTGTTTACGGTAAAGAATAAAAGGAAATGAAGGTGAATCTGCAGTATTTAATGTTATTCGTGGAATAAAATCCTCTTCACCAATTCTTTCGCCTGTAATTATTTCTACCTTAACATTATGAGCATATAACCCAGTTATTCTTAGACGTGTACCATGACACATTCCTTCTGAAATATTTATATTTCTAATCAACATAACAATAGCATTTACTTTCAATTTTAATTAATGTGGTAGAAGACCTTCTCTAATATTGTTAAGCATTTCAATTGCATAATTTAAAAGCATATTTTCGTCTGTTTAATCAACTCCTTTATGAGTTGCCTAATCTAAACTATAATACGTATGTATTTTGTCATTCAATAATTCTAGAACTTTATTATTAATAATTTTTGTACCTTTATTATGAGCAGTTAAGATTACACGATCTATTGTAGTTTTAATATTAATGTTACTATAAATTTCTTTACAAATATTATTTGTTTTCCATTTATTTGGAATAATAAATGGATTAATTTTTCCTTTAGCCAATTCTAACAATAGTGAAACAAATTCTTTATTTTCCGAACGAATATTTTGAGTTAATTTTAAAACTGTAAAAAGAGACCATAACGCTGAAAATTTAATTGTTTCTTCAATTATACTATTTTTGTGACCACATTTCATAACTGGAAAAATTTGCCGAAAATCACCTCCTAATATGATCAATTTGCCACCAAATGGAATATCATTAAAACAGACATCTCTTAAAGTTTGATCAATTGTTTCTAAAGCCTTTTTTGGAATCATTGATGCTTCGTCCCAAATAATAATATCAACTTCTCTCAATTCTTTTGTATTCAATTCAAATTTTAAAAAAGCAGTTTCAATACTGCTTAAATCTAAAGAAAGTCTAAAAGTACAATGACTTGTCATTCCTTTAGCTAATAAACTAGAAGCGATTCCAGTCCAAGCCATGGATAAAGTTTTTTTGTTCAAAGATATATAATAATGTATTAAGGTATTATATGAGAAAGTTTTACCTGAACCTCCAGGGCCATCAATAAAATAAATTTTATATTCACTATTTACTATTTCATTGAAAATTGATTTTTTCACATAGCGTGCGCAAAACACGGCTTTTCATGCTTGTTTTCCGTGCGCAAAGCAGTAGATTTACACACTATAAGGAAGCGTGCGCAAAGCACTTGCTTTGCATACTGATTGTGGGTGCGAAAAACGTTTGCTTTGTACACTGTTTTATACACTATCGCTTCAAAACAAATAACAAAACATAACAGTTTGTATATACACATTTCACGAAAATTAACGCGCTACAGGCTATGCCTGATCAAAACAAACAATCTTACTAGTAAAACTCAAAATTTGCTGAGCTCCATGCGGTCAGTCGAGCAACTGGCTCGACTGACCGCATAAATAAATAAATGCATGTATAAATTTGTTTAAATGAATTTGTTAATTGATTAACACAGTTTTTTTGTTTAAATAAAATTCACATTTAAGTTAAATAATATTTTTATACTTTTATGCATTTATTAATAAATAAATGCAAGTATAAATTTGTTTAAATGAATTTGTTAATTGATTAACACATTTTTTTTTTGTTTAAATAAAATTCACATTTAAGTTAAATAATAGTTTTATTACCTTTTCTTTTACCTTTTTCACCTTTTTTACCTTTTTTATATTTAGTTGCTCGTTCTTTTTGTCGCCCTCGTTGACGCTTGAGCAACAAAATCGACTCGCGCTTCGTTTCATATTACTTATTTATTTTTATGTATTGTTATTTTGATAGGTTTGCCGTATTTTGCGCACTTCTGTGAAAAAATAGTATACGCAACACGTGCTCAAGGTGATCCACGCACTAGTTGCGTAATGTACTATTTGATCATTGGTTAATTGATTAAACAAAATATCTAAGATATTCTTACTGTGTGTTATATTTTCAGAATTTTCTTTAATACTATTAATTATTGTTGGCTGAGGTAAACTGAAATCTTTACAGATTTTGTCTTCAGTTTCCAATATAGTTTAAATATGCGATAGCGAAAAAATACAAAGAAGTAGTGAAAAACATTTATTTGTAAAATTCACTTATGAATAAAATAAACTTTGATTGATTTCATATTATCATGTGTATATTGAAATAATATCATTCATCTTTTATCATTATACATTCCTTCTGTATTTATATTCCTAATTAATATAACAACAGTATTTACTTTCAATTTTATTCTTCAATAGTAATATATTGTTATTAACAATTATCTCTAAACATGGGGGTTGGCGAGCGGAGCAAGCAGGGGGCGAAGCCCCCTAGTATATATATATATATATATGACCGACTCTGTCAAATCGAGAGGTCAAAAAATGAATCTTCATGATTTTTTGCATTTTTCTTGCAATTTCAATTGATAATTACTCTTTGAAGGTTTTATATAAATTAACAAATTTTTTTTAGAAAAGTTAGGAAATTTTCTCACTAAAAAGAAGGAACAATCATTAATATTTTATATTTCATGCGAGTACCATAATATTTCTTTTAAAACCTTAAATTGAGGAAAAAGAAACAAAAATTCCTGAAAGTAGGTTATTTTATGTTTAAAATGCTCCTGCCTCCCTCTTAATGATTAAGGATCTTATTTTTTTTTTTTTTTTTTAATTGAATACTGATGGCTTTTTATGAAAAAAAGCCATTTTTTGCTATTACGATGCAGCTAGACCTTAAGAGATGGCCATAGCCTATTTCCTATTAAACGTTGAGTGATTTTAATTGAATCTAGCAATTTTTAATATATATTTACATAATTCTAGTTAACCATCGCTCATTTGTTTTCAGAAAATAAAAAATTTGCCCTGGATCTGCATATAATCACATAATGAACTTATTTTTACATTTGTTTTATTATAACTTCGTTATTCCACTTTTTTCATTTTGACTATTTCCCCTTTTTTTATATAAATTTATTCATTTTAACCTATAATATGATTCATATTGCATGTACATAAAAGCACATGCACACGTGTCACAAGGTAATTAGTCATGAAATTTAATAATAATAACATCCCATGCCACAAATGCATAATATTTCTTTTGTTTCCACTATTTGCAACGCTTGTCAAATTTTTACACATATAATTACATTTAAACCATTACCCAATAATCAGAAGTGTCTGATTTTCTCAAGAGCACGTAGAAAAATATCACACAATCAGAAATAATGCAGTATATTCTAATTTGACATGAGCTACGTTGAAAAGTCTCCTCACTATTCTCCACAACACTAAGTTTTCTTATTTATATATAAACCATAATTATTATTCACATTATTAAAAATATTACTTATGTCGACTGCAATTTACTATCAACTGATAAGAATTTTTCCATCGGTCTTACAGTCTTGCAAATTAAATTAAAATAATTATTATTTATGGCAGTCAGATTGCCCTTGTTTATAATCACCCCCGCAGAATCTGAAATAAAAACTTAATTAAAACCTGGAAAAAACTTTGTTAGCAAAGGACGATCTGACTGCCCCCCACCACCAAATTGCCTAACGTTTCGAGCCCGCTCCGGCTCCTCCTCAGGGACTGAAATGAAACCCGCGATACACCTCCTTATATACCCTCATGCCCCCTTCCTTTCTCTTACCCCCACCACCATCCACTTTCCCCTCTCCAACTTTCCATTCTCTTATCAGTTGATGCACATTATTTGTTCACACAGATTTTCTGATTACATAGAGCACTGTTGTTATGAATAATATTCACTTTATCAAAATAATTTTCAAATCTTCGCTTTTGTCGAATACACTTGGATCTGATTTCTATTTTTTTTATATTTTCGCTCCTTGACAACCTCTTCAAGTACTGCTGACAAATAAGTATAATATTGGTAATTGCTATTACTCCTTCCGATTAGCTTTTTACCTCAGATTGTATCATGGTTTCTTAGTAGGATGTTTAAGTTAAAAGCGTAAGAATTTTAAATATAGTTGTGATATTTGTATCTCAAATCTCACATTTAGTGCCTTAACCTTGCTTTTCATACCTAAAAACAAACTCTTATTCTGATTTAATTTACTTCCTCTGCAGTCTAATCTTCTATAAACGCATGTATTCATTGGCCCGTTATGTTCATAAATTCATGAGAAACAGCTACGGCAATACTTCAATATCTTTAGAATATAATAAAAATTGGCTTATAGTGTTGCAGGTGAATAGTTAAAGCTGTTTTCTAAATCCTGAAACAGAACACGAAAAAACACAAAGGATCACTCTTTTTTTAAAAAAGGATCAATATAAAAAACAAAATCATACATATCTGATAATGAATATTAGTTAAGCTCTTGTTCACTGTCCTTTTTATCCTTAAATTTCGTTGATAATCATGCTTGACTCTTGATTACTTTTTCTCTGTACACAGACATTTTATATTAAACTAGGAGATTACATAGCTTTCGGATCTTTGAATTCATCCAGCTAATGAATGATTTTATAATAAAAAATATGAAACCTGTTTTCCAGGGTTTTCCATCATATGCCCTGGGTCCATATATAATCATCTAATTACCTTATTTTAACATTTATTCTCTTATAACTTTCTTATTATGCCACTTTTTTTCATTTTGATGATCAACTCTCTCTTCTTTGTCTGAAATTTATTCATTTTAACTTATAATATGACCCATATTATACTTTCATGCACATGTATCTCTTTTTTAAAAAAAGAGTGATCCTTTGTGTTTTTTCGTGTTATGTTTCAGGATTCAGAAAACAGCTTTAACTATTCACCTACAACACCATAAGCCAATTTCAATTTTATTTTAAAGATATTGATGTATTGCCGTAGCTCTATCTCATGTTAATATGTGTAAAAATTTAACAAGTGTTGCAAATAGTGGAAACAAAAGAAATATTATGCATTTGTAGCATGGGATGTTATTATTATTGAATTTCATGACTAATTACCTTGTGACACGTGCGCATGTCCTTTTATGTTCATGTAATATGAATCAAACTATAGGTTAAAATGTATAAATTTATATAAAAAAAGAGGAAATAGTCAAAATGAAAAAATTGGAATAAGGAAGCTATAATAAAATAAATGTAAAAATAAGTTCATTATGTGATTATATGCAGATCCAGGGAAAATTTTTTATTTTCTGAAAATAAATGAGCGATGGGTAACTGGAACTATGTAAATATATATTAAAAATTGCTAGATTCAATTAAAATCACTCAACGTTTAATTAGTAAATAGGCTATGGCCATCTCTTAAGGTCTAGCTGCATCGTAATAGTAAAAAATGGCTTTTTTCATAAAAAAATCATCAGTTTTCAATTTAAAAAAAAAACAAGGTCCTTAATCATTAAGGGGGAGGCAGGGGCATTTTGAACATAAAATAATCTACTTTCAGGAATTTTTTGGCAGTCGAAAGCCTGATTGGACTTGTTTTTTTTCTCAATTTAAGGTTTTAAAAGAAATATTATTATACTCGCATGAAATATAAAATATTAATGATTGTTCCTTCACTTTAGTGAGAAAATTTCCTAACTTTTCTAAAAAAAATTTGTTAATTTATATAAAACCTTCAAAGAGTAATTATCAATTGAAATTGCAAGAAAAATGCAAAGAATCATGAAAATTCAATTTTTGACCTCTGATATGTCCAAAACTATCGGTCTAAAAAATCTGAAAAAATTCAGGGGTATCAAAAATAAGTTGTAGAATATTTTCTGAGAGTTTTAAGAAGATTCATTTTTTGACCTCTCGATTTGACAGAGTCGCCCATATATATATATATATATGGGAGCGTCCAGCAGAAACGGGCCACCGAGCGCGCGCGGTGCCTTTTTTCGCGTAAAAGGCGCTCTGTTTAACTCGCTCATAATCGTATGCTGCGTCTTTGAAAAAAAACCAAGGACCTATATCGATAGATTCTTTTCTGCTCTTTCCAATTGCACCATTGTTTTTATTGCGAAGCGCCTTCTTCCGGACGAAAACTCGAGTTGAATATTGAAAGCCATTTTTCTCAAAGTATATTATGTTTTTTTTTTCAAAATAAACTACACCATTGGAAAGTACAACTCTTAAGCTTCAAAACCCTATCTTGGAGAAGTTGGAGAAATAAAGGGTTTAAAAGTAACAACATGAAAAAGACAGCGCCGAGGTTCCGCGCGAGCCCCTCGCGCCCGTGCGTACGGCACGTTTAAGTACACGCTTTATTCAATTCGCTAATAATCATGTACCAAGTCTCTGAAGAAAGAACTAAGGACATATATCGATAGATTTTTTCCTGCTCTTTCCAATGGTGCCATTATTTTTATTCCGAAATGCTTCCTTCTAGTTGAAAATTCCATTTGAATGTTTGAACTCTATTTTTTCAATAAAATATCAGTCTTTTCTTCAAAATGAATTATATTCTTCAGAAGTACAAGTCTTAAACTATAAAATATTATATTTTTAAGTTGAAACATGGAAAGTTAAAAAATAGTAAGATCAAAAAGACAGCGGCTGCCCGAACTTTTTACGCTATGCTCAAGGGCGGATTAATACATGCGATGTGCCCTTTCTTTTTTGTAAATATAAAATGTTTTGTAACTTACAATGCCAATGCGTGGATATAATTTTGTGGATCTAGTTGTAACAGTTAGTATAATATTACAATGAACTTTGTTCATTTATATAACAAAATTTGAAAAACATAATATATTAAACATAAAAATATCCATGAACGCACTGAAAGCAGTGAAACAGAAATTTAAAATAACCCTATAGATTGTTTAATCTGGCATAACAATATTACCTTTTCCTTTAAATTCTAATTTTTTTACATTTTTTTGATTTTATAAGAATTGTCCTTTTTGCGACATCCGCTTCTTTCTTTGTTTGAGTTTTAAGTACTTCTTCTTTTTTGATCGGTGGATATAATTGAGAATCTTCTGACGCTGAAAATCTTTTAAGTTCTAACTTTTTGGCATCATTTAATAATTTAATACAATGAAAGAATTGAGTTCCAGGTATTGTCTTAGCTGAGGCTAGCCTGTTTTGTAGCGTTTCTGGATGTAACTTTTTGTGCCATCATCATTTTTTATACATTTGTTATCTTTATAGCCTGGCATAATTCTACTATTCTCATCACTTTCATAGAAGAGCTTTGCTTGATCTAAAGTATCACTTGATATTTTTTTTATTTCCTCTGTTGTCATTTAATTGGGCTGGGTTATCAAATAATTTACATTTCGATGAAAGTCGACGAGACAAGTTCGAAAATCTAGCTACTTTGCGAGTGCTCCAGTTTTTAGGAAGTAATTTTTGTCAAATTTTGGTCATTCAAAAATTTTTTCAAATTAAAAATAATTTCTTTAGAATCTTTTATTGAAATCTCACTTTCTTCTTCAATCTGAGCATTAGATTTTATTCCACAAGAATCGCATATTTTGTCTCTATCAGTTAAATGCGGATAACAAGCTCTAAGTTTATGGGAAACAAACCTAAGTTTCGATGAATGCTTTATTTCATCAAATGGATTACAGCAACGATTTAAAATGTTACATTTTATTAAGCTTTTTTTTATTAAGGCAATAAGACAAAGGGGCAAAGTAATAAGGCATGTGCATAAAGCACCTGGCTAGTGGGCGACGCAGGCCTCTATTTAAGCCCGCGGGGTGATGTTTTTCATTGAAGGTAGTGCGCTTGGTGCTTGCCATCTAGCGGGCATTTCGGGTACTAATCCCGAACAGAAGCATTTCGGAATAAAAATAATAGCGCCATTGGAAAGAACAGGAAAAAATCTATCGATATATGTCCTTAGTTCCTTTTTCAGAGACTTGGTACACGATTATTAGCGAATTGAATAGAGCGTGCACTTAAACGTGCCGTACGCATGGGCGCGAGGGGCTCGCGCGGACCCTCGGCGCTGTCTTTTTCATGTTGTTACTTTTAAACTCTTTATTTCTCCAACTTCTCCAAGATAGGATTTTGAAGCTTAAGAGTTGTACTGTACAATGTTGTAGTTTATTTTGAAAAAAAAACATGATATACTTTGAGAAAAATGGCTTTCAATATTCAACTCGAGTTTTCGTCCAGAAGAAAGCGTTTCGCAATAAAAACAATGGCACCATTGGAAAGAGCAGGAAAAAATCTATCGATATAGGTCCTTGGTTTTTTTTTCAAAGACGCAGCATACGATTATGAACGAGTTAAACAGAGCGCCTTTTACGCGAAAAAAGGCACTGCGCGCGCTCGGTGGCCCGTTTTTGCTGGACGCTCCCATATATATTGTAACGCTCACTTTTTGTGCATTACAATTAGTGGTATAAAAATAGGAAAAACCCCAACTGTGACTGTTAGGGCTCCTTTCTAGCTAGCCATCCAGAATAGAAACACCTGCATTAAGCAAAAGAATGCCTGGCAGAAGAGGGCCTAAACAACCCATGCGATACCCTAACTACCACTGTTACCTGTCAAATTACTATAAGAGCGAAGACAGCACTCTTATGGAGGAGCATGGCGAGCTCCTCGTGCTGCAACCATGCTGTTCCTGCTGTAGATGACGTTGCTCCTACCATCCCTTATACTATTAATGCTGCTGCGATGCGAGGGAGCTGAGCTCACTCTCCTCCGGTGTTGTGTTGTGTGCCTGCTGATATGGAGAGCACAGCTGCTGGAGGCCCCGTACATCTGGTGAGGGCTTCCCCTGTCTCTCCTTTCCCGACGCACTTGCACTTACGTTGGTAAAGAGTGCAGTCATCGGCGTCTAGCAGAACACCGGGGTGTGCGGGGTAGTCGTTGCATCGCGTTGCGTACTTATCGAAACGTAGGATTAGTTAGATTGCTGGGGAACGACCCAGCTGGCGCTCAACACCACTATTAATTATACCTCGCGAACGTTGAGATTCTGTTTTATGTTTACGTTAATAAATGTCAAAGTTTATTGTTACTTTCAGCGATTGATGATTTAACGACCTTTTCTTGTCCATCTTCCTGCGTTTATTACCCAGTGAATATACGAACTCATATATTTGCATGGTGAATTTAATATTGATATTCATCATTGTTGGCGATAATTCTTCATGACGCTGTACCATGGACAAATCGTAAGTACACCGTTTTAAATGGTACCCAGAACGTGGGACCCCGCGAATCGCGAGTGAAGAAATTGTAATTCGGCGATACCGACGCGCGAGAGAGAGAAACGGGTAGATAGCTATTTTTGCTTTTGCCGAACCGACGTTATCGGTGCAGTCAGCCATTTTGAAAATTCTCGCGTCGCGGCGAGAAGGCGACGCAACAGGCGTCGCTGACAAAAGTTTAAGTGTTCATCTGTGTTAGAAAAATTGTGGGCGCGCGTAATTTCTGAAATTAGAGTAAAATTTTGGTCATTATATGTTTGACATTTTTCTCGTTTTCCTATCGTATGGTAGTTAGAAAAATCTTATCGAAACATTTTTGTAGAGGCTACGTCACAAAAGTCTTCTAAATAAATAGAAGATTTTTGTGAAAATCAATTTCCTTACGAAATTTAAAAATTGATAATTGCTAAAAATAATATCGAAACATCTCGTTGAGGAGAAAATTGTCAAATAATAAATTCTTAATTATAGTCGGAAAAAGTGGTAGAAAATTAGTAAATTTCGAAACTTTCATTATTGTACGCTCTCACAATTATAGTATCGAAACGTGCTTCAGTAATTGACACAGAACGCAGCGCATTTCTGCACGAATAATAACATTACTATTTTAATTATTTATCTTAATTATTTATGCATAATACTATTTGAAAATATATTTCTTTTCATACACATCTGTTTTTATATCGGTTTGCTCATTCTTTAATATATGCTATTCATTAACAACCCGACAAATGCCACCTATTTATGCGAGTGGGGAAAGATTTTCTCATTTATGCGGTACCTATGGCTTTTAATTACTGGCACCATAGTTGAAACAGAAAATTGTTTTTGTTGTTGTTGTTTGAAACAAAGTGGCAACTAAGTGGAGTTTATGCACAATAGGGGATTTGTTACTTTCAATAAAAATAAATCATATTTATTAAACTCGAATATAGAATAAACTAAAGTAGTTTCGTATAGTGATCGAAAATAATTAGTCGATTTTCGAGACATACACGAGTAATACATGTATACGAACTCGGGTTTCTTACATTCCGCGAGCCCGCTGTGCGCGAGACACATTCTTATGTACAGCTATTATAGTACATAGCTACTGAGAAGAATTATTTGAAATATCATCACGCTTAAATACACAGTTTTAAAATTTTATTTCGATCGAATAACATATCGTGAATATTATTATTTTTAAATTGTTATTTAAAAATTGGTCTCTTTGGAATGAAAGATTTTATAAATTATCATTCTGGAACATTATACTTAAATTATTGTTTTTTTTAAAGAACTATTTACAAGGTTATTGCTTGTAAAGTGATATTAAAAATAGTGACTTTTAAATAAACAATTTCGAAATTATTGCAATAAATTTTTGAAGAAAAAATTATATATTTATTATTTTTTTTTGGCGTTTAAATAATATTTGTAGCACGTTGTTATTCTTTAATTGTATCTTTCGAAATTTTTAAATTCGAATATTATCGAAAACGGTATTTAAGCGGCGATTATTTTTAGCTAGAATAGTGGAACTATAGTTGACATTGAATATCTTATTTAAATTGGCATTACTATTAACGTGTTGTCTACAATATCTTTGCGTGTAGTTAAGGGTGGGCTGCTTTAAATTAAATTATGGAAGCAAATTACTATTCAAAATAAACTGGTAGAATACACCTTTTTGGAATCAAGCCAGAAATTTTTAATGGCAATTTGCTTGATGATGGGAACATTGTCAGTGTTAGCTAGTATCAGCTGATCCACCCTATACTACGTGACATAGTAAAAGTTATCTCTTCGACGGTCTAAACGAAACCCCTAACATTTTCCCACATGATAACTTAGTTGTGCCCTTCCTTGCTAGAGTTTGTTGTACAACATAACTACATCCCTATTGTAAAACATTTTTTTGCTTTCGTGCTTGATAGCAAGTTGCTTAGCTGGCTTTTCACGTAGCGTCCGGTTCGAATTTTTTTTTTGGTTTCAGTTGATGAGTTTGAATTTGGTTTTTGATTTGAATTTTAGTTTGGTCATCGAATAGAACTTAAACCCGGCTGATTTGAATTTTGTTTGTCGTTGTTATTTTGTGCTTTCGACTTGAATTCTAATTCGGCTTTAGCTCGAATTTTAGTTTGGCTTGCGGCTTGCAATTTTGTTTTCTCTTCACTACTGCTATTCATTTCAATTAGTTGCTATCGTTTTAAATTATTTTAGCATATAGCGAGGTGAGTATCGAAACTATTTGTTTTTTTTTCCGTTGTTACTGGTAGAATAAGGCAATTAAGTGGCGGCAATTTCCTTTTTCTTCGGTGTGCTACACACATGGAGTGCATTTAGTAGTTGTAGTTAGTAGTTTTTTTTTATCGTAGTAAGTTGGTTGTTGTTGGCGGGGCAAGCAATCAGAAACAGCCGAGATATTGATATAGTTGTTTCGTTGTTAACTGATTGGCTTGGGGACTTCATATCTTTTTTTTTTTGGATTGCTTATTTTTCCATTAGTTTTATTCAGTTTTTTTTTCTTCATTTCTCGAATTGAGAGAGCCTTAGTGGTATCCCGAGGAAACAAGTCAGTTGGCTTCTTGAGCATTTGCGCTACGAAAGCGAAGGGTGAACTTCGTGTCACTCTTAAATAATAAAACCTTTTTTATTACTTTATTATTTTATTCGTCTTTGTTAGGAATAAAATTAAGTAGTTATTTATTGCAGTCACGATGGCTTCGAATGTCGAGAGAGATAATCAGCCAGAGGTAGCTACCGAGAGGGATCGGTTAGAATCGGCTTTCCAATCTTATAGTCGAGAGAAAATGTTCCAGGCGCTGAAGAGTAGTCGGTTGAGTAGAGAAGGAAGTATGCCGGAACTAATCGATCGTTTAGTGAGATTTGACTTGCGTCGAACTTTTGGGGCTAGAGCAGCTTCCTGGAATATCATAGAGGATAACGATCCTTCGAGGGGATCTCTAGCGCCGGGACTAGAGCATGATGAAACTTTCATGGACGTTAATACCGAAACCGCATTTGGGGAGATCTCGGAGGGAGGAGATCGAGCATCCAACTCAACAGTGAAGGAATTATTGGATCAATCGTCTCAGATGGCCACCGTTGCCACGAATATGGCAACGGTTGCAAATAGTGGCATAGTTTCTAGCATGGTATCGACCCATTATGCCCCTAGGATTTATGAATCAATTTATACTGGGCTCTCCTCCAAGCCCAGCCAGCTGATGACAGTGACGAGCACTGGTGCCACACAGCATCCGCAGGGGGCCAGACCAAAACTCCCAGATAGTAGAAATTCGAGTAGTCAGCATTTGTATGATCTACCGAGGGCCCAATCCACGATGTACACTCCGTCAAACAATAGCCATATTTCCTAGACCATTCAAACCTTCCTGGTGGGTTGGGACCTTACCCACAGTGCCTTTCTCGAAACCAATACATATCTCAACTTATCGAAACACATCCTCAACCACAACCTCAACCGTTGCCTCCCTCTATCGAAACATTCCACATGTCACCACTGGTAACCTCACAATCCAACACTGCTCGTGTACATTTCGAAAACCACCCTCTGGTATAATCGGAACCTCTAAGTAATCGTAACAGGACTTCGTGTATCGAAACTATTCAGTCGTCGTATCCTCCTCGGACAGAAGCGAGTTTAATCAGAGAAGCGAACATTCAGCTTCCTGGTTCGACTTCCCAATCAAGTAGAGAACCGAATACTCTACATTACCAAACCAATTTCCGTCGAGTAGAATAGAAAATTCTCAGGCGGCAATAAATCAACAAAATCAGTCAGGTATAGAAGGTGTGAGGAGACATAACCCTCATCAGGCCCTGGTGGAAAATGCGAGATCGTTGTTCGCAGGGCAGGGCCCCCACTAGGGATTTGATGGTAGCATGGGTTTTTCTCCCACTAATAGTGGTTATCCTTGGCCATACCCGCCTATGTATCCACCTCACGGATACTACCTCCCGATGGCATATGGGCCAGCATATGGTCAACACGCTTTTCCATTTGATTATCGTAGCTCTGCGCAAAATGACCCTAGGTATGCCTCATTTTCGCAACCCTCAATAGTACATATGTCAAGACGTTCTTCGAATCTTCATACCACATTCCAGAGAGAAACTCGAACATGCACTCTATTGCAAAAGTGGCAGGTCAGTTTCTCTGGGGAGTATAAAGAAGACGTCGAGGAATTCATAGAAAGAATTAAAGAGTGCCAGTACTCGTTGAGTATCACAGATGGTGAAATTTTGAAATTGATTCCGTCGATTTTGTCTGGTGCAGCCCGTTTTTGGGCCAGGCCTTTGAGTCAAAACTGGAGATCCACAACCGACTTTTTTGCAGCTCTTCGTTTGCAATACGGTGTCCCTGATTTCCAAGCTCGTCTGGAAGAAGAAATTAGATCGAGATCTCAAAGGCCAGACAAAGCAATGGCATCCTTTATTTCTAATTTAAGATTGTTGTTAGATAAAGTAGTACCGAAAATGACCTTGGAGACACAACTCGAGAGGGCATATAGAAACTTGCACCCTTCGCTATATTGTTACATATTTAGGGATCAGTTCAAAACTTTCGAAGAACTACAGGTTCTGGGACAAAGGAAGGAGGTGAGACGAGAAAAGGAAAAAATTTATCGTCCCCCACCACCTTCCTAATCGTCGCTTTTTCCAAACTTTGCATACAACATGAAAAAGTGTACGAAAGCAGCGGTCATAAATACAACTGAAGTTGAAGTTGAACAAAATGTGGCCGCTATGAACGAAGTTTCTAAGGACTATCCTGTATCGAAACAAAAACGGGGCAAAGTCACGCCCGCAAATGGCACAACCCCAAGAGCGAAGCCAGACCAAACAACCACCAAGGCACAAGGAAGTAAGAATGTGCCAACGAAAGCACTCCAACCAGCGCCATTGATCAATACTCCGTCCACCAGTCAAACTTCACGGAGAAATAACACAGCAGATGACAAATGCTGGGTTTGTCAGAAGCAAGGACACTGGGCGAGAGGCTGCAAGGAACGGAGTGGAATCCTGTGCTACAGATGTGGGCACCCTGGGGTTGTCGTCGCAACGTGTCCGAATTGTAGTACCGCGACCAAGGAGACAACCGATGGTAAGAAGAAGCAAGATTCGTCGTCGTTGGATGGTAGTCCTGTAGCGTCAGTAGGATCTCCGATTCAATCGGAAAGATACTTAGTTAGAACATTTCTCACGCCCCCACCGCTATGTCAGACAGCAGCAGTGGCGAACGTAGACAATCGTCTCTACGTCAATGTCGAAATCCATGGTCGCGTCTTTCCAGCATTGCTCGATAGTGGAGCCATAGCCTCATTTTTAGGTCCAAAACTAGCTGAATTAGTAAAGTCTCGTATAACCCCCTGTTCCACGTATATGGTCATGGCAAATGGTCAAACAGATAAAATAGTAGGGGAGGTAGATCTGAAATTCACCATTGATGGGGAAAAAATCACCACTCGTATCAGGGTATCGAACTCTGTCACGTATGACATTATTTTAGGAATGGATCTTATAGAGCGCATGCAAATGCGAATCAATTTCAGCGATAGAACTTGGTATACTCCTAAAGGTATAGTTCACCCTTGTTATTCCAAAACTCAAGACCCTAGTACAGCCGTAGCTGTAGCAACCATCAACAGTGTTTCTGAGCTTTCTCAGGGGGAAAGAATCCTCTTACGCCTGGGATTAGACCCTCTTCTCGCACCTCCTCGTAGAAACACGGAGGCTGCACGGATTGCACCTCATAAAATTGATGTACAGGGCCACCCCCCGATAAAACAAAAAGCTCTGCTTATTTCACAAACACTGGTAGCAGCCGCTCATGCAGAAGTAGATAAATTGTTGGCAGAAGGAGCAATCGAGCCCTCACAAAGTTCGTGGAGTAGCTGTGCAGTCGTCGTACCTAAAGAAGATGACTCCATTCAGCTTTGTATTAATTATCGTTCACTGAACAAAGTAACAAAGAAAGATGCATGCCCTCTATCCCACGTAGACAGCCTTCCGGTCAATGTAGAAAATACGAAATATCGGTCGAAAATCGATTTAAAACAAGCTTATAATCGAATCCCTTTAGAGCAATCCAGTAAAGAGTTCACAGCGTTTGCAATACCAGACAAAGATCTCTTTCAGTTCACACGTCTTCCCGATGGACTAATAAATGCCCGAGCAACCTTCCAAAGGGCAATAAATAACATAATCGATCCAAATTGGCACCCGAAAGTTTTTGTATACATGGTCGATATCATTATCGCCACCGATACTTTTGAAAAACACACACGCGAGACTGAAAGAAGCAGGATTGCAGGTTGATTGGGACAATTGCAGTTTGTGCTGTGCCGAAATTCGATATATAAACTTCGTTACAAATAGAGAGAGTTTAAAAAGGGATAGGGATACAGAACAACTAATTCAGAACTTCCCAACTCCTAATAATCGGAAACAATTAAGAAATTTTTTGGGTAGAGTAAGTTGGTAGGCTGGGTTTATCCTAGATTTGTCTGGAATTAAAGCCCCCTTAAACGAACTTCTTAACAAGAATGTTCCTTGGTCTTGAGAGGGGGGGCGGCAGTAGAAAGCATTCAATACGCTAGACCTTCTGCTTCGGCAAGCAGCCGCATTGTCACGATCGGATCCAAACTCACCGGTCATTACACTTCCTTACCTTACCGAAACACCTTAATTCTATCGAAACGTAAAATTTTATCGAAACACCTTTATTTTATCGGAACACCCTTACCTTATCGAAACACCCTTACCTTATCAAAGCACCCCGAGCTTATCGAAACACCTTTATCGAATCGACCTGACCTTCTCGAAACATCAGGCCCTTATCGAAACATTCCAGTCTTATCGAAACATATGGATCTTGTTGAAATTCTTATGGAATCTCTCTCTACAAAAGTAGAGGAGGCATCAAGCCACTAGTCCCAAGTAAAAGCTCTTAGCACATTAGTCGTCGATGCTAAGGGCATGGGTGAAATTAGGGAGATCACGCGTGATCCCTGAAACGTGTCGTACCACCTCCTCTAGTAGGACATCCCTGGCACAATTATCGGTGCTACATGTCTAGTTAGGGGTTGTTTCTTTTTGGATCTACGAATTTTGTCGTCAAAGATCAAAAATCGACCTCTATGCTCTTTTCCTCATAGGATAGTCGATGAGTTGAGAAGAATGGTAGAGAGATTCCTAATTAGAGGGGGCACCAAACCACTAGCCCCGAATCAACGCCCTTAGCACATTTTTCGTTGATGCTAAGAGCTCGGGTGAAAGTAAAGAGATCACGCCTGATCTCTGAAACGTGTCGCACCACCCCCTCTAATGTAACTTTCCTCGCACGATTGTTGGTGTCGCAGGTTTGTTCCCCAATTAGTTGTTGTAGAATATGTAATTATTGCTTAACGCCTCTATTGCTCAACAAGTCCTTAGTCTAGAATAATTGTTGATATTACGGATAGAGCTAATGGTAGAGTTATGCAGTGATATCAAATACCTCGATTATTACTATCGCCTAAAATAGAAACCTCAGCAAATTTGTTGTCACTGCTGTCAGGATTAGGTAGATATTATGACGGGCAGAATTGTCTGTCGATTTATGTGTAACAACCCGCCCCATTTTATCGAAATACTCCTTCCGAAACTTCGTTATGGTACCGAGACTATAATGCTATTAGTAGGAATGTTCCAAATTGTGCATAAACTCTCGTATAACCGCTTGTCACCGTAGTTATGGGGATAATACTTATTGCCATTTGTCGGAATAGTAGGTATGAGGGTTGTTGATGAAGAGTTTATGAATGAGCTGGCGATAAATGGGAGGAAAATAGACTAAGGTACGCCTCATGGCTACACATGAACACGAAAAACGTGCATTAACCGTAGCTTCAGCATGTTGAGTAGAAAGGCTATCTCCTTGTTAGAACCCAGAATTGTATGGTCACTTACCAGCTGAATCGAATACTCCTATGTTGCTGCGAACAAGAAATCGTTTATCATTGTTCGTAGAGAAAACAAAAAGTTACATAGAATATTTTTCTTTGCTTGTAAATAATTTTCTTTTGCAGATTATAGTACTTCTGTTAATTATCGAGAACAACAAATCACTGTTCATTTGATAGAATACTTTTTGTTTGTGAAATAATTTTTCTTGCGTTACCAACTATCTCGTTGGCTTAGGAAAAACAGAAAACCGCTGTTCGCTTAATAGTATATTTTTCTTTGTAGAACCTTTTTTTTTCTCTCCTTTAGCGTATAGAACAAAAAAAAAAAAAAAAAAAAAAAAAATCACTTTTGGTATAGTAGAATATTTCCTTGCGGTGGCAAAATAGTTTTTTGGCTGTCACGGTATAGGATATGTTATTATATTCGCGTGTTGCATCGAACGCCTGGCGTTGGCAACAAACCTGTGGTAAGTCAATCAACCGCTACGGTCCAATCAGTACTAAACTGTGTTGCGAATGGAGTTCGAATGCGAGCGAATCTTGAGCGAGTGTAAGAGCGCCTAACGTTAGGATAGGAAGCGTTTCCATACAATCGACGTTGTTAAGTATGTAAGTACGGTAGTCACGAATCGCGTAGATATTATAAAGTGAGTATTAAGGGTTTTGTTTTTTTTTCGCGAACCGCGAGGGCGCGCTTCGGTCTTGGGAGTGGGAGTTTATAACGCTCACTTTTTGAGCATTACAATTAGTGGTATAAAAATTGGAAAAACCCCAACTGTGGCTGTTAGGGCTCCTTTCTGGCTAGCCATCCAGAATAGAAAAACCTGCATTAAGCAAAAGAATGCCTGTCAGAAGAGTGCCCAAGCAACCCATGCGACACCCTAACTACCACTGTTACCTGTCAAATTACTAGAAGAGCGAAGACAGCACTCTTATGGAGGAGCATTGCGAGCTCCTCGTGCTGCAACCATGCTGTTGCTGCTGTAGATGACGTTGCTCCTGCCATCCCTTATACTATTAATTCTGCTGCGATGCGAGGGAGCTCAGCTCACTCCGGTGTTGTGTTGTGTGCCTGCTGATATGGAGAGCACAGCTGCTGGAGGCCCCGTACACCTGGTGAGGGCTTCCCCTGTCTCTCCTTTCCCGACGCACTTGCACTTACGTTGGTAAAGAGTGCAGTCATCGGCGTCTAGCAGAACACCGGGGCGTGCGTGCATCTTCGCAACAGGCTGCGCGCTGCCGTCACATGTGCCATGAGAGAGTGAGAGAGAGAGAGAGGGCCTAGTAATCGAACACGAGCGAGTGAGGGCGATCGCTGGCGAGGCCCAGAGAGCTCGTCCGTCGACCGACGCGCTGGGCTCGGTCACTCCATTGTGGACCGTAGCGCGCATTAGCTGCCACTTTTAAAGTAGCTTAGTACCTGCGGTTTTCTGATACTCTTGTTCGCGAGTGCGCTAGCTAAGCCCGCTTACGTGTACCTGCCAGCCTTCCAGCCCGCCTAATCGGAAGATCGACGCCATCTTCAGGGGACAGCGACGGAGATGACGCTAGCTGTGATCCAGCGTATCTCACCTGCCGCCGTTCTTCTTCAACGAGCCCGCCACCTGCGCCTTCGCCCCATCTTCGAGATGGTAAGTTAACTAGGCCGCGGCCACGTGTTTTCGGCTCTCTCTCGCGTCGCGCGCATCGACTCTAGTCGTCACCTAGAGCCGGTTAAAGTCATAGTTTACTCGTGTCGTCCGCGTATTATCGAAACGTACCGAAACTCCTGTAAAGCACTCGCGTGCTCGCGCTTGAATTTGTGTCCCGCCCTACCGAAACCGGTTAGTCGTCGCATCACGTTGCGTACTTATCGAAACCTAGGATTAGTTAGATTGCTGGGGAACGACCCAGCTGGCGCTCAACACCACTATTAATTATACCTCGCGAACGTTGGGATTCTGTTTTATTTTTACGTTAATAAATGTCCAAGGTTATTGTTACTTTCAGCGATTGATGATTTAACGACCTTTTCTTGTCCATCTTCCTCCGTTTATTACTCAGTGAAAATTCGAACTCATATACTTGCATGGTTAATTTAATATTGATATTCATCATTGTTTGCGATAATTCATCATGATGCTGTACCATAGACAAATCGTAAGTACACCGTTATAATATATATATATATATATATATATATATATATATATATATATATATATATATATATATAATATATACACTTATCGTGGTTTATGTAGCCCATGACCTTATATTAGTACCTACAGGCCAGAGTTCCCTATGGCAAGTGACTAAAGATATAATGGACCCTGGGGTTATAAACTCTAGGTCGGGTTGCATAAACTCCTATATTTAGAAATATTATGAAGCCCGGGCTGCATAATCAAAATCGGCCTCGATAAACCACTATATATAAAAAATGGGCTTTATAAACCCCTTTCGAGAAATGTAATATATATAGACACACACACACACACACACACACACACACACACACACACACACACACACACACACACACACACACACACACACACACACACACACACACACACGCGCGCGCGCGCACGCACGCGCACACACTCACACACTCACACACATATATTGTAACGCTCTGCCGGGGATCAAGGCAGAGGTTCGCGGGTAATTCTCTAATACAACAGATAAACAACCGAGTAAAACTCTAGGTAGTTTATTAATATCAATCTAATGTACAGTACAATGGTATGGGCGCCAGGTGCACGCGTCAATTGCACCGCTTATAAGCCTTCGCCGGCTAGCTTCAGTCGAAAGCAGAAAATTCTAATCTAAGCTACAGCTACAGCACGAGCTGCAGCTGGCGCGAGTTCGTAGTCTCTCGCGACTCCCGACTCGGACACGCACACACTCTACGCGAGGAACAACGGGGACGGGAATAAAACAAGGGGCAAACCTCGGCCAGGAGCTTTCCGCTGCTGCAGGTCTCTCTCCCTCTCTCCTTCTCGCTTCCCTAGCCGACCCACGACATGGACCGTCGTTGCAGCTCTCTCTCGGTGACGACGACGCTGATCAAGGCACACCCGTGCGAGGTTTTTCGGACGCCAATCACGATAGCGGCACGCGGCACGGCGGTAGGCGACAGAAAGATAAAATGCCGGCCGGTGCGCTCACGCTGCTCTCTCCGCCGTCCCCTCGTTCGTCCATCGGCCGTCGTCTTCACTGCGGCGCGCGCGAGCCGTCCGTATACGGCCGATGCTCGCACGCGCCGTCCGGCGGATGGCCGATACAGCGCTGAGCCACTGCGTCTCTTGTTCTCTCCTTCTCTCGGCTGTCGTCTGCTCCTGTTAGCCGCATTGGAGAGCGAGCTCACTCATGCTCCAGCTACAGCTTGTCCTCGCTGTAGCTGCTGCTGGTTCCTTCGACTCCTGGCCTGCTGGATACGGGAGGGGAGTGACTAGTGCGCGGAGAAGACAGCGGGAAGAGACGGTTGCGCGCATGTGTGTGCTCGTGTGTCGAGCGTAGCTCGCCGCGGCCGCCGTGCTCTTCCTGCCTTTTATGTGGCATGCAATTTGCCATGTCACAACTCCCCCCTCCTAAACTCGAAGTAGTCGGTGGCCTATCTTCGCACGTTTTACTATTCTAACCATGCCTAACTATCGGTCGTTCGCTCCAGCTAGTCTTCTTGAAGCTAATCGGTATTAGCTACAGCGGTGTGAGTATAGTTGTTTGTGTCCCTTAGCTTCTTCTTCTGCAGCTTGGCTCAAGTGTGAATCTGTGTGAGTGTAACCGGTGAGTATGTGACCTAACTATAGCAACCTGGCGCCGATAATTCGGAACATTCCTCCGTTTACTCGAATACCGAACGACATCGCGACTTCCACACAGCACTCTAACATTTCCACTCACTCATGACTTTAAACAATAATAAAAAAAATGGAAACTGCTGTAGCAGCATCTTACCTGGCTGATCCTTTGGACTAATGCTCTTTTTGAGCCACGTTCTGGTAACCTAAAATAACATGCTGACTTTATCGCGAATAATCAAATTTAGCCAACGATTCATGAGTTTTTCTCTCTGAGTTATTTTATTTTATTGCGACTTACTTAAGGCTTGCTGGTGCGAGAAAACGTCTCTCTCTTACTTAGGAAATCAAATGGAAGGGGACAGGTAAGATAAATGAAAACTCAGCCGTAGGGTGAAGAGGCTGCTTTAATCAGATCTTGGCTCCCTTTACTACAGTCACAAACACTACACATAACATTTTTGGGCCCTGCCCTCTTCCGCTACAGCTTCAGCTGTAGCTATTGGCGTCTCACGCTCTCTCTCTGTCTTCGGGCCCCACTCCTGGCAGCAGGCGAAGCAGATGGCGATGGTGACTCCCGAGCGACCACACATATAGCAGGTGCGTTGGCGGGGGCAAGGACAGTGGACCCGACTGTGGCCAAATTCACCGCAATTCCAGCATCCCGGCCTTGCTTGGCCCGCCTCCGGAGCTGGCCTTGTACTTACTCGCTGGCGGGGCCCCTCCTCGTCCTGACTCAGTGCTCTTTGGAGTACAGGTGCGTCTTACACCCACTCCGGCGGAGGCTCCACCTGCAAGGGGTGAAGTGGGTGTTCTCCCTCCGGGGATGGACTCCGTGACTGTGTGGCGGAGGGGGGTCCGAAGTATCGACCCTGGCCGTATTCCGGGTTCCATAATTTGCCTGGGTGAATCGCCCTCCTGGCGTAGTGGGCACCTGGGCGATTGGAGCCAGGGGCGGAAGAATTGGCTGCTGTCGCGCAGGGCGGAAGCCTCTACCGCGGCCTAATATTCTCGGCCTCCCTGGACCGCCCTCTCTTCCGCTTGACGGACTGCTGGCTCGCTGGCTCGGGCGAGGGAGCGGCTCCTGCTGCAGGCGTTCCTGCAGGGTTAAAAACCAGCAGCGGCCGACCCCTTTTCTGAGGGGGGGGGGCGTCTGCCCCTGCCGGGCTACTCTCCCGATTCGGAGGAGCGGAGCGTCCTCGTACCACATCTTCGGATGCTGAAACAAGATTATCCGTGGCTGTAGACTGATCTCGCTGCGTTTGTGTACCTCTTGGCGGCGTATACTTTTTCAAATCGTTGACAAATACTTTCGTCCGCCGCTTCGAGTGAAGATCCTCCACCAAGTACACTACTGGAGAGTACACTTCTACCACCTTAGCCGGTCCAACAAACCTAGGCGCTTGCTTAGCTGCAAATCGGTCCTCTGCGGACGATAGCACATGGTTTCGGCGCCTCACGAGGTCTCCGACTTGGTAGAGGACCTCTCGTCGATTTTTGTTGTAATTCCGCTCTTGCCTTGCTACAGCTTTATCCATGTGTCTGCGTACCAAATCATGCAAGGCAGGCAGTCGGCTGGCTCTTGTCTTCCACTTATCCACGTCAGGAGGGGAGGTAGGAAGAAGGTTTTCCATGTGATTCCGGAGTAAGGAGGAAGGAACGGGATTACGCCCCAAATTAAGAAACGCGGGAGAAAGCCCTAACGACGAGTGCACAGCACTATTTAACGCGAAACACAATTCGTTTAAGTGCAAGTCCCAATCTCGGTGATCCTCGGCTAAAAAGCTGTTGATCATTGGTCGTAAATTTCGGTTGACTCTTTCCACCGGGTTTGCTTGAGCATGGTAAGGCGGAATAGTAGACTGCAGAATTCCATATTCGTCTAACCTTTCAGTCGCCAGTCGGTTAGAGAATTCTGTGCCATTATCCGTGAGCAAAACCCGGGGGAAACCCCAACGATTTACGACCAATTCCTCAAAGGCTTTTAGCACTGATTTAGCATCTGCTTTTCTCAACGCCTTCAGCTCAACGTATCTAGTAAACAGGTCTTTAAAGACAATCACATACCTGTTACCAGTACGCGAGGGAGGTTTTAGGCCCATTATATCAGCTGCTACGACAACCCATGGACCGTCCAGGTTCCTCTCCGTCATCAGTCCAGCTGGAGCTTGCTGAGAACTTTTGTGAGTTTGACATACTTGGCAGGCAGCTACGTACCAGCACACGTCTCGATAATAGCCTGGCCAATAATAATATGTCACCACTCTCGCAAAAGTCTTCTCCACACCTAAGTGACCTGCTTGTGGAGTATTATGAGCTTCAGCTAGGGCTTTTTCTCGATCTGCTTCAGGGAGGACGAGCTTCCACGCATCCATATCCGGCAGCAACGAATCCACAGTCTTATTCGGACGATGCGCGTACAGTAAGCCGTGTACTACCTTCCAATCCGGGTATTTCGTCGGGTTCTTCTCAATATTACTAATTCTCCCTTGATACCACGGATCTTCCGCTGTAACAGTGGCTATAGCTGCAAGCTCGTAAGTTCCTTCCCATACCCGCGACAGAGGGTCAGGAATTTTGTGCAGCGCACCCTTACGGTGTACAAATTCAATGTTGTACATTTGCAGAGCCGTATTCCATCTGGCTAATTGACCAGCTGGGTCTTTGAGGTTATTTAACCACAACAGGTTGTGGTGATCTGTGATTACTGTAAACTTCTCACCTAGCAAATAACCTCGCAGCCTCTCGACGGACCATAAGTCGGCGAGGCACTCCTTCTCAGTGACTGTATAATTCCTCTCTGCCTTCGACAGAGTCCTACTCACAAAATAGATAGGGTGCTCCTCGCCATCAAATACCTGCGTCAGTACTCCAGCTATAGCATAATCACTCGCATCTGTTTGCAGAGTGAAGGGTAGCGACAGGTCTGGCCTTGAAAGCACAGGAGCTTGCGTCAGTGCGAGCTTCAGCTTCTCAAACGCTTTCTGTTGCTCTTCGTGCCACTGCCACCGAACATCCGTCCTCAGCAGCTTGGTTAGCGGTGCTTTATACCCTGCTAGGTGAGCTATGAAACTGGAGTACCAGCCAATCATGCCGAGAAATCTCCTTAACTGCCTGATGTTGATGGGCGCTGGGTACTCGAGGATGGGCTTTATTTTATCTTCATCAGTCTTCAGTCCGTCCTCGTTAACGATATAACCTAAGTACTTAACCTCCGCGCAACAAAACTCAGACTTTTTGAGGTTAATCTTTAGGTTTGCGTCTTTTAACGCCGTGAGCACGATCTCTAACCACTTTGTGTGCTCTTCAAATGTCGGTAAGACGATAATGACATCGTCTAAATAGGCGACCACATCCGGTTCCCAGGCAGCCTTGATTAGGTTATCCACGATGCATTGGAATACAGCTGGAGCGTTTGTCAGCTCATATGGTAACCGGATGAAGTGGAAAAGTCCTCGCCCTGGTACTGAAAATGCGGTGACCTCTCTGCACTTCGGATCCAACGGAATCTGGTGGTATGCCTGGCTTAAATCTAGCTTAGAAATAGCGGAACTTAACTTATCTAGTATATCATCCATGTTTCGCAATGGATACGCGATAGACTTAGTATGCTTATTAACTTGCATATAGTCTATGCAAAATCGGAACAAGTCATAGAATTTTGGAACTAACACAGGGCAGCTTCGCCAGGGGCTATCAGCAGAGATGAATAGAGAGATTGCCAGCGTCTCGGAAAAAAGTGAGGCAGACTTCTGCGCACGGCGCGCTGCTGCCTCTCGCGGCCGCGACATGGTACTGTACACACGCCACCTGATTGGCTGTTGAAACGTGTGTACGGCGCGGAGCGGGCCGGGAGCCGTCAGCCGGAGAAGACGACTCGGTGGCTCGGTGCACGTGTACTGAATATGTGTATGCCGGACGGCTCGGCGCGCCACGCGCCTGCCGTCTCTGTTTACTTCTCCCGCAACAATTCGACAACGGCCGAGCGGCATGACAATCGCCGCTCGGTCAAAATTATTTATTACACATGCAAATTAATGGAATTTTTAACTCCAAATTATCGAACCCAAATTCTAAATAACAACCCAAGCCCGAAGGGGAGAAGATAAACATAAACGATTTTAGTGTTACATATTGATATCGTAACGGTAGCCGTGGCGGCCAAGGCGCGCAGCTATTTTTGCCGTAATCTTTTGGATGCAAGTTCGATTACAATTCGCTTTTTTTTTTTTTATAACATGTAAAATTCTTTTCCTTATATTATAATTCAACACACATTTTTTGTACCTCAATTTGTTTTATAAAACAATTTTTACTTGAAATTGAGTTATTCTTGTCCCAGACAACATTGCAAGTAAAATTTTCATTTTCAAAATTAATTCATTAAATGCGCTAATTTTATAAGAATACTGTAATATTTTGGATAATATTTGTTCACCCAGTTAAGAATATTTTGAGTAAATTAATTCACTGAAAATTAATTAAATCCATGGTTATATTTATTTAATATTCAAAATAATCTATGTTCAATGGACTTTTTATTTACTTTTTTTAAATGAAAAGGAACGATCAACAATAATTATCGTTGTGCACGTAAGTTCAATTTCCGAAATACATATTCTCATTCACATTCTCTAATCCTTATAAGACATGTCTTATTTATTATAAGTGAATTTCTATTAATATTATTGATTAAATGGTAATCAATAAATATCACAACAGTAAGAGCAGAATTACCAAGCATCTTACGTTGCAATACAATTTGTAACACATCTTTATTCAAAGAATAATTAGAATACCGCTTACCTGTATATTCGGCAGCACGGTTTGCCACACGAATATACGATTCGACGATGTACAAAAAATGAGCTTGTGCTTTAATTATTTTATTGAAGCCCTAAAGAAACTCAAATGAAAATCTCAAGTTTAAATCCAAACGGGTTAAGATGATAAGCCTAAAAGATTTTACACTTTGCATTTTTATTTTACACCGTTATTACTCTACTGGAGCAGGCTTGCAAATAATTAATTAAACTTTCTATTATAATTATGCAGTTTAATAAGAATTAGAATTTTAATCGTTAATTAAATCCACGTTTAATTAAAAATTAGCAATTTCAATCGTTAATTAGACCCGCGTTTAATTAATTAAAATTGCAATTGTTAGTTGAACACGCATTTAATTCGGAATTAAAATTTCATTTGTTAATTAACATTCTTTAACATATTATAAACGAAAATCGCCCCGCAGAAGGCGGAGGAGTTTAATGAAAACTCGAGTATACTCTACGTGGCAGGAGGATCGTGCTTTTGCAGCGAATGCGCATTCGTGCACTCGAGAGTATATCTTACTTTTCTTTAGGGCCCCGACTCCTGCGACACGTTTTTTGATTATAATATATTACAGAATAGTATTTAAGAGCTCTAGAAAATATTCTCGAGGCTTTCTCCTAGAAAATCGAGCCTCGAAACGTAAATTTGGGTCTACGTGGCACGATCCTGCTTTTGTAATGTAAAAAAAAAATTACTATGTTATAGACATTTATTACTCTAGTGGAGCTGAAATTTAAATAATTTAAGAAACCATATTATAATTAATAATAACAATTCTTCTATAAAATATATAATTATACACATACTTTTAGAGCGACCTAATTATTTTACTCGCTTTCCCATTCTTAAATTTTTTATTCTATTTAAATGTATCAAGTAGCCAAGACATTTGACTTTTGTGGAAACTTTTAGAAGTACGTAAATAATCATATAAGAGATAGACAAACAATTTAGAAAATTACAATAATCTCTTAAATAAGACAATGCGAAAAATTCCCTAATTTTTGAAGCTTCGTTTGCCATTTTTAAAGCTTCATAGAAATATGGACTCCATCGGCTATTGCGATAAAAACTATCTCGACTTGATAACATTTGTCTTTTCCACCCTTTCTTTATAGTATTTGGTAACAGTAATATCTTTAGTTGTATTTTTAGTCTCTATTTTTTCATTGATAGCGAATTGACACAATTTGGAATTTTAGTGTAAAAAATGTTTTTTTAAATTAGATTTCGAACTTCTTAATGTTTTCAATTGTAAGTTTTCCATGTGACCAAATGATTTTTAAATTATTATTATAACAGTTAAAAAAGAAACTCTTTAACAAAGTATCGTTTACTAAGCTTATTACCTTACTTTTTACATGATATGTTCAATACCATATGACAGTATTATTACGGTCATAAGAATTTATTTAATGTTACGTTCTAGTATTTACCTATCATTAGTATCTTTATAGATCTTTTTTGGAATACTCTGAAAAAATAACTTTGCTAAATCTTTTTCTTGACTTTAAACGGTCTATGCATTCTTGGAAATACGGAGGCTCGGCTCTCGCCGGCTCGCGCGCGCGGGCTATGGGGGCTCGGCGCTCGCTCGCGCGCGTGTTGTGGTTGCGCGTTTGGCGGTTTAAAGAGCTTGCGTTTGTTTTTATCCAGACGACATTAAGTTGCGCAGCGCGTGAATAATCGGTCTTGACAGGAATGCAGGGATAGCCACATTTCTAGCGCGTGTGATCAAAACTGAAGTGTATGAAAGTGACATTTGTGCAAATTGCAGGTGCGCTTTCTAAAACAATGTGTTTTTAGTGACTGCCGAAAACAGTTTACTTTTTGTAGGTTATTCTTTAACTGAACAACGCTAATGACTGTACTTGTGTACAGTCATGTTTACTATAAATGTGTGAAAGTATTAAGACGATGATGCCAAAGCGAGAGACGACCTACAGTCGATGCAAATATTTGCATTGCAACAATGGGAAGTACAATGGTTACCATTTGTATCATTTCCCTGCTAAACCAGAAAAGCAGCTACAGTGGATAGAAAATTCAGGTTCGTATTGTACCATTTTCTATTAGGATAAATAACAGTTCAGCAATCAAAAAGAAAATTTCTATAGTAAATTTTTTTTTGTTTTTAACATATTCTATTAATTTATTTTAATTTATAAAACGATGTGAGAATAGAGAGAACAAATTACAAATGAGACCATTGTTTTAACGTAATGATAAATTCTTATTTGTAACAATTTATTAATAAAAGTTGAAATTTATTATGTTCATGGGTGTAATACAAGAGTAGCAAATTAATTACAAAAAATGTCATGATTTTGTCGCGCGATAAAAAAAGCAACAATTTTGCTTTAGAAATAAAATTAATAGAATTCTCTATTTCACGAAGTTCGTTTATTTCTTGATTTTTTATTCATCTTTAATCGCGTGGGTCATTTATTGGAATACCCATTTTTACAGCAATATAAAGAATATAATTGCGACATTAACTTTAAAATATAAGTTTTTTTCTTGTCTTTTTTTAATTTACTATTTTGAATGTAAGTATCCTTCCTCTTCCCATTATAGCTTGACATTTTGAAATTAATAATCTGCTTTAATCTTAATACCGCAAAAGCTCACCTAACGATTTTATTATTGTAATTCTCGAAAATCTATTACCTAACAAACAATAGTTCAGGTTTCCGTCTTAAAAGTATTTTATTTATAAGTAAATCGTGAATAAATTTTAAAGAAAATATGTGCACTCAAGCCAGCTAATTTTTATTTATTTAAATAAGACAAAATTACTTAAACATAAGGTAAGTGTGTCAGTTACTGTGCCCGATAAGGAAATGTCCATAATATTTGAGTAATTAATTTTTTAATTTTTTAATTTTTGAACCTCTGAAGACCTTTATATGATAATTATATATTTTTTGCCTGGCGGACCCGAAAGTGCCACTTTTGCTCCCAGCGGCCGATCGCAAAGGTTGTATTTTCGGTCTCGCCAGGCAAAAAAATCGTATACGCACCACGGGAGCAAATAAAGAATGCCTCAGATCGCATGTTTGTCGCAATTACATGCAATCTGGGAGATTCTTTACTTTTGCTCCCTAGGGGCTTAATATGCTATCTGTGACCAGAATAAACATGATTATAATATATTATTATGTGATAAATATTAAATAATTAATAAAATAATAGCATAAGCCTTTGCATCAGTTACTGTATCCTCTAACTTAGTTACTGCGTGTCAGTTAGTGCACATTGTTTTATTTACTGTGTGTCACTTAGTGTAAATTGTTTCAGTTACTGTGCCTTGGATTCTGGATACTGCATTTAACCCTATGTGACTTAGTGCCGTTTGTTGTAATTATAAACAGTAGTCAAGAGGGGATTAATTATACCTTATTAATTAAATAAAATATCTATTTATTTAAAATAAATAATGTCAATCGTATAATTCGATTGGCATTATTTTGGATCATCTAGGTGACTTTTATAAACATTAAGTGTATTTTTTGATTATGAAAAATGTTATTTTTGTCATTTTTCAATCACTTTTATGTACGCTTATTCTTAAGGATTTCGATAAGAAATTCATGAAAAACGCGATGAGTAAGTTAACACATTATTTTAAATATATTATAAGAATAAATAAATCACATTATGAGTTTAAAAATAAAAAGCATGAATTAAATTTTATTTAAACATTTATATATGTATGGTTAAATATGATTGAACGCCACTATAAATGAAAAAATCTAAGGACATAGTAACTGAAGCGGGCGCAGTAACTGACACACTTACCCTAGTCTATTGTACTATATGATTTATTTTAATTTTGCGATGTTTTTCATGTATTGTACAAAAATTGACGGGTTTAAAGGAAGTAGCTTATTCATGAACTCTAAAATTGTTGTAAATTAGTAATATTAGAAATATTTTGTCTTCTTGTATTTGTTTTGAAACGTGCTTTGAATTACTTTTAACATATTGCTATAAATATGCATATGCATTTTTCGCCTTTAAGACATTCCTTTATAAATTACTTAAAAATATTCTGTTTCATATAGCAAGTGTACTTTAGTAAAAAAAAAAAATTATATTTGTCTTATTCTTATTCAAATTATAAATCGAGCAAAATTGTTGAAAATACTTTTATTTTTCGTTTTATTTACTAGATTATATAATATTTTTTGTTATACGTTTAATTAGTAGTATTAACATTCAGGAAAGTTAATTTAATATTACATTTAATTAATTACATCGCTCAAAGAGATAAAATGTTAATGCAAAAACAAACTGAAAACCTTTAACTAAAACTTTTATAGTAACAGAATTGTATTAAATTTATGGGTTTTTGCTTTTTTATGATCCAAATATTTTCTTTTTAAAGTACTAATAAAATATAAAAAATAATTTTTTGTTGTCTATTTGTATCCGTATGTGGATATACATATAATTTTATATAATTTTATATAAAGAATACGCTTTTGAGAAAATAAATTATTTAAAAAAATGAAGGATTTTTACGAATCGTTATATAGTTGTCTCTGTAATTATTATGTGTCATAATATTTTTGATAATACAGCAAAACAAATATCAATAATAATTTGAAAAATTAGTTTTATTGCTATTTATTTGTTGTTTTTGATGTTATTATTGAAAAAGTAATATTTTTCTAAAGAACAAAAAGGCATAGCTAACAAAAATTTTTGTTTTTCAATTGTCGAGAATTTAATTCTGTATCTAGTACATAATTAATATAAGCTCGATGTTAAATGTAAAGTCTGTAAAAAGTGAAAAAATTGATTTTGAAAAAGTTTAAAATTGATAGAAATAAGATTATTTTCCAGATATCTTAAATGAAATTACATGCACACGGTCGTGCGGACATTATTTTAATATAGAAAATTTCGATTCTAAATGAACCTTTTAAACGTGTTTGTAGGAAATTTTTCGTTTTTTGGCACAAACTTCCTTTAAAATAACCAGAAATGCGAGAAAAAATAATTTACATTATGATAAATAACAGATCACTGATAATTTTAGTATAAGTACTAAAAAAAATAATACGAAATCCTAAATCACTTTCAAATTTTCACAGGAAACCATTTACTTTCCAATTGGGCTACAGCTTCGATTAGATCTGCAGGTCTCTGTCGACTACATTTCAGCGACAATGAGTTCACATTTAAGAAAGAAGGGAAGAGACTTTTGAAGCCCAATAGTGTGCCTCTTCATTGGCGAAGAGCTGGAGATGTGGATGAAGAACCACAACAACAAAGGCAACGAGAACAACAACAAGGACAACAACAAGAACACCAGCAAGATCAACAGCAACAAGATCAACAACATCAAGGACAACAACAAGAAGAACAACAAGATCAACAACATCAAGGACAACAAGGACAACAACAAGAAGAACAACAAGATCAACAACATGAAGAAGCACAAGATCAACAAAATCAAGAAGAACAACAAGGAGAACAAGAACAGCCACAGCAACAGGTATCACAAGACGTTTGTATAAATGAAACGACAGAAGAGCCCCGGTCGGAAAAAGAAAATGATTTTATAGGTATGGTAAAAAGGTCAATGCCATCTGTAACTTACCCCTCTGGTAAGGAAATTTTTTCTTTTTCTGAAAAGGATGGTGACCTGTCGTTTCTTCATTATGAACCTCCTGCTAAAATCATTAAAGTAAACGTTAGCTCAACAACTGAAGACTCTGCTCCAATTGCTTCACCATTGAGAAAACGCGTTGTTGATACAATGGTTCGTAGTAAAGTTTATATTTGTAAATTAAAAAGTAAATTATTAGCTGCAGAAACAAAGGTTAAGCAATTGCAGAGATCCCTTAAAACTGAGAAGAATAAAAATAGTCGTCTAACTAGACGTTTACAAAAGAAAGCGTCAAAAAAATTTGCTGATATTGACGATCTTTTGAGAGAAAAAGATATCCCTGATATAGCCAAGACAATGATTAAATTGCAATTGCACAAGCCCAACACGCCATACACAACCGATGAGAAAGACCTGGCAAAACAAATTTATTTTCATTCAGCAGCTTGCTATTCTCGATTAAGGGCGGGGGGATTAGTTTTGCCAGCTGAATCAACGGTTAGAACCTGGGTAGCGGAATGTGACATTGTCCCAGGCATTAATGACGTAATTTTGAAGAGGATAGGAGAATATTTGATGCTGCTTCCGCCACAAGAGCGATTGTGTGCGTTGAAATTTGATGAAATGTCCATCAGAGCGGCTGAAGAATATTCGAAAAAATATGATGTAATCGAAGGTCTTGTCGACATGGGAAGAGATCGCAGAGATTCTAAAGTCGCGAAACACGCGTTGCTATTTTGCATTGATAGCATTAATGCCAACAATTCATGGCATCAAATAGTAGCTTTCGGATTTAACGAAAATGGCGCTAGTGCAGAAGAGCTCTTTGAGATCGTTTCCCAAATTGTAACAGAACTTCAAAAAGTAGGAGCAGATATTCGAGCGATTGTTTGTGATCAAGGTAGCAACAATCAAAAATTATTTAAATTGTTGGGAGTATGTCCAGATAAACCTTATTTTATTGTAGATTCTGTAAAGATTTTTGCAATTTTTGATTGGCCACACCTTATCAAAAGATTGATAGCACAGCTAAGAGCCCACCATTGCATTTATGTCGATGATGAAAAAATTATTTCTTTCACCGATTTAAAGCAAACCTGGAAGCTTGACAAATCTCATGGTACATCAAATTTATTAGGCTTTTTATCAGAAAATCACTTTAACCCTAATAGTTTTGATGCTATGAAAGTAAAGCTTGCTTTTCAACTGTTAAGTCGTCGCATGGCATGTGCAATTAAATTAGTCGGCGGAGACGTTCTATCAGGATTATCTTCGGATACATGGCAAAAGTCAGCCGAGTTTGTTGAGACAATGGATGCTGTTATCGATGCATGTAATGTATATAGTTTGAAAAATCGACATGCATTGAAGCGACCATTGTCTGACAGAAATCCAGAAATCCAGCAGCGACTTGAAAGTTTTATCGAGTGGTCAGAGAAATGGTATATACAGAAAAACGGCAAAAAGCCGCCTTGTCTTTTGGGGTTACCTCTGACTGTTCGTGCTTTAGTAAGTCTGTATTTGGAAATGAAATCTTCACTCCCCGACTTTGAATTAGCAACAGGTCTGTGCAACCAAGATTCTGTGGAGCATGCTCATTCTAAGTTGCGCGGCACAGGTGGATTTAATCCGAATCCTAGCTGTAGAACGTATCGTTTGACTCTTAGACACATTATGTCACCCGATTTTATTTATACGAGTAAAAAAGGTAACACAAATTGCGAAGAGAGTCATTCATTACTTCCTCAAAATGACGTTGTTGAAAAGGAGACCACAGAACTGGTTACGTTACCTGAATATAATTCAAAGGAAATGCAAGAGCTCCAAGAAATTACAGATGCTGCTGATGATTTACTGGAATATCATCTGGGGTTAAAGTCTTCTAGCATGTCAGATATGGACAGTAAATTCACTTATGAACAAAATGCTATAACTTATTTTTCTGGTTACGTGGCGCGTAAATCTTTAGAAAAAAGTCATTGTCCGACATGCGAAAAAGATTTAATGAAAGATGAATCAAAATCAGGGACCACTAATAAAACATACATTAACTTTAGAGAGTACCCTCATTCTGATCCAGAAGCTCCCCCAGCAACGTTCTTGATCAGACCAACGGAACAGTTTGCAAAAGTGGTTAATTGTCAATTAGAAGCCTTTGATAAGATTCATTCAAAATTTTGGCATGAGCATGATCTTTTACTTAAGTTAGTTGAAAACGTAGAAGCATACACTCGTAAACAATTCCCTCAGTGGTTTGATCAAGAAAACATCTGCTATGAGCACAGAATGAAAATGCTTAAGTTCCTTTTGTTAGTTAAAATTTATGCAAAAACTAGGGAACGTAATAATAATAGGAAAACTGTGGCTAAAAGACCGATTGTGACAAAATCTAGAAAACTAAAGAATATTCAAAATGTATAAATTTTTTAGTAACATTATTTTTTGTAAATTATTGGAAAAAAGTGCGAAAAATTATAACTACACTGCTTTAAAATTATTAACTATTAAATCTAAAGCATACTTTTTCCCAATGATAGTTTTAAGTTCGCATTTCTTAATAATAATAATGACATTGTAATATACATTCTGATGTAAATATGTTGATACTGTTCAAAATTATTAATATAAGGCGACTCGATTTTCTGTATCGTTTTGTAATTATAATGTATAAAGTTTGTAAGTAATTTTTATCCTTTTTAGGATACTTCTCAGGTATATTATACACGACAAATTATTAGAAAATAATACTTTCAAGGTAACATTTTTATAATATTATAAAAATATTTAAAATTTTATAAAAATACAAAAAATAATTTAGGATTCCAATAGCTAATAAGGTATTATCGTTTTCAGATTATTTTATTTTCAGATGGGGGGTGGTATTGGTTGCCTTCTCGTTGGTGCCCCCCGAAAACACATGAGCTTATTGTAATTGATAGATGCAGTGTAATAAGTTCCTTTGGCCAAGCAACCAATAAATTAGTTTCAAAAAGATGCTTAATATAAAATAATAATAAAATTTATTTTACGGAAAAAATCTTTTTATATTCAAAATGTGGTTCGTGAATACATATGAAAAAATATTATTAGATGAAAAGCTTTCAATGAAGCTTGACTAAAATTACCTCTCTTGTATACATGAACCCGTCCCTCTTCTACTAGAATATTGCTTTAAAAATGATAAACGTAGGTTCAAAAAGTATCATTTTTCGCATTAGTCTTATATGAGATTATTGCGATTTTCTAAATTGGTTGCAACAATTCTAAGAAGTACAAAATGTAAATATAAGAACTTTTCAAAAGAATGTTAGAGAATTTGCCATCTCTTAAATGACTAACGCCATTTAATAAAAACTTAGCTAATGAAATGTTTTATATAAACGTACTTCTAAAAGTTTCCACAAAAGTCAAATGTCTTGGCTACTTGATACATTTAAATAGAATAAAAAATTTAAGAATGGGAAGCGAGTAAAATAATTAGGTCGCTCTAAAAGTATGTGTATAATTATATATTTTATAGAAGAATTGTTATTATTAATTATAATATGGTTTTTTAAATTATTTAAATTTCAGCTCCACTAGAGTAATAAATGTCTATAACATAGTAATTTTTTTTTACATTACAGATTGTAACTGATTATATGTTGTTTGGATTACTTGATGGAAGAGTTATTATTGACTAAAATATGGTTTTTGAAATTACTAAAATTTCAACTCCACTACAGGGATGCAAAAATATTAATTATATCATCGTCAATGAAGAATTCGAATTTTAGTCGTGAATTAAACCCGCACTTAATTAAGAATTAACATTTCAATCGTTAATTACATGGGTAAAATAGCATTGTTGAACATATTATAAACGAAAATCACATCGCAGAAGGCGGGGAAATTTAAGAAATCTCGTGTACAGTCTACAAGGCATGATCCTGCTTTTGCAATGGATGCGCGTTCTTGCCGTGTAGACCATACCCGAGTTTTCTTAAATTCCCCCGATTTCTGCGGCGGCTTCGTCGTTTATATTATATTACAGAATAGTATTTAAGAACTGTAGAACATGTCCTTGAAGCCTCCTGCTAGAAATTCGGGTCTGCAAACGTGAAGTTGGGTCTACGCGACACGATCGCGTATTCGCCTCAAAAGCAGGATCGTGCCACGTAGACCCAAATTTACGTTTCGAAGCTCGATTTTCTAGGAGAAAGCCTCGAGAATATTTTCTAAAGCTCTTAAATACTATTCTGTAATATATTATAAACAAAAAACGTGTCGCAGGAGTCGAGGCCCTAAAGAAAAGTAAGATATACTCTCGAGTGCACGAATGCGCATTCGCTGCAAAAGCACGTTCCTCCTGCCACGTAGAGTACACTCGAGTTTTCATTAAACTCCTCCGCCTTCTGCGGGGCGATTTTCGTTTATAATATGTTAAAGAATGTTAATTAACAAATGAAATTTTAATTCCGAATTAAATGCGTGTTCAACTAACAATTGCAATTTTAATTAATTAAACGCGGGTCTAATTAACGATTGAAATTGCTAATTTTTAATTAAACGTGGATTTAATTAACGATTAAAATTCTAATTCTTATTAAACTGCATAATTATAATAGAAAGTTTAATTAATTATTTGCAAGCCTGCTCCAGTAGAGTAATAACGGTGTAAAATAAAAATGCAAAGTGTAAAATCTTTTAGGCTTATCATCTTAACCCGTTTGGATTTAAACTTGAGATTTTCATTTGAGTTTCTTTAGGGCTTCAATAAAATAATTAAAGCACAAGCTCATTTTTTGTACATCGTCGAATCGTATATTCGTGTGGCAAACCGTGCTGTCGAATATACAGGTAAGCGGTATTCTAATTATTCTTTGAATAAAGATGTGTTTCAAATTGTATTGCAACATAAGATGCTTGGTAATTCTGCTCTTACTGTTGTGATATTTATTGATTACCATTTAATCAATAATATTAATAGAAATTCACTTATAATAAATAACACATGTCTTATAGGAATTAGAGAATGTGAATGAGAATATGTATTTCGGAAATTGAACTTACGTGCACAACGATAATTATTGTTGATCGTTCCTTTTCATTTAAAAAAAGTAAATAAAAAGTCCATTGAACATAGATTATTTTGAATATTAAATAAATATAACCATGGATTTAGTTAATTTTCAGTGAATTAATTTACTCAAAATATTCTTAACTGGGTAAACAAATATTATCCAAAATATTACAGTATTCTTATAAAATTAGCGCATTTAATGAATTAATTTTGAAAATGAAAATTTTACTTGCAATGTTGTCTGGGACAAGAATAACTCAATTTCAAGTAAAAATTCTTTTGTAAAACAAATTGAGGTACAAAAAATGTGTGTTGAATTATAATATAATGAAAAGAATTTTACATGTTATAAAAAAAAAAAAGCGAATTGTAATCGAACTTGCATCCAAAAGATTACGGCAAAAATAGCTGCGCGCCTTGGCCGCCACGGCTACCGTTACGATATCAATATGTAACACTAAAATCGTTTATGTTTGTCTTCTCCCCTTCGGGCTTGGGTTGTGATTTAGAATTTGGGTTTGATAATTTGGAGTTAAAAATTCCATTAATTTGCATGTGTAATAAATATGTTTGACCGAGCGGCGATTGTCAGGCCGCTCGGCCGTAGTCGAATTGTTGCGGGAAAAATAAACAGAGACGGCAGGCGCGTGGCGCGCCGGGCCGTCCGGCATAGGCATGTTCAGAACACGTGCACCGAGCCGCCGAGTCGTCTTCTCCGGCTGACGGCTCCCGGCCCGCTCCGCGCCGTACACACGTTTCAACAGCCAATCAGGTGGCGTATGTACAGTACCATGTCGCGGCTGCGAGAGGCAGCAGCGCGCCGCGCGCAGAAGTCTGCCTCACTTTTTTCCGGGGCGCTGGCAATCTCTCTATTCATCTCTGCTATCAGATGGCTCGATAATTCCCTCCTCCAGCATCCTATCGACTTCAGCCCAAGCCGTCTGCAACATCTTCGGAGTATACATCCGAGGAGCTTAGCGAATGGATTCATTTCCTTGAATGTCAATGAAATGCGGGGCGACATTAGCTAACCCTAGCTTTTCCGGTGTAGGTGGAATCAATCTCTGTTGGATTTCTTCAATAATCAACTGCTGATCAGCTTTAGCACGACTCAGTCCTCCTATGCTGGCTAAAGCTGGGAAACAGGTTGGATCTTGGCCATAAGGGTAAAACTGATGCACTACTCCCTTCGGTGTCCACCATGTATCGTTCTCGTAGTCGATCTTCATCTTAAACAATCGCTTGAAGTCGATTCCGTAAATGCAGTCGTACTGAACCTCATCTGCTACACGGGAAGGCATAGATAATGTGGTATTATCGATGCTCACCGTCATATTCATTACTCCTTGTAGCTTCACTGCACCTCCATCAGCTACGCGTACTGAAGCTGCTTCCTGTTCCAAAATTCTCGGCAAATTCCTTGCTGACGCCTTTGCCGAGATACGAGGGAACGGAGCCATCGTCGAGCATGCCTAAGAGTTTTCTTCCATTCAATTCTATGTTGAAGAATAACCTTGGCTCGACGTTGCTGATAGCGCTTCTCATTATCAGTGATTCTGGAGCTAGAACTTGAGGGTTGTCTCCCTCGCTCATAGCTGCAGCCGAACTTCTTTCTGGAGTAACAGCGATCGAATCAGAAGTGGAAGGAGTCGAGTCTGAAGTACGAGAGGGTGAGTTGACTCCGTTAACTTCCCCTCTTACTCGTTTCCCGCCGCCGTAGTCGAATTGCACTTGGTGCATCGACGCGCCGTGGTATTAGGCTGTCCTCACATTAGGCAGACTGCAGCGTTCATACACTCAGGTCTCCAATGTGCGGCTTGGCCGCAGTGGAAAGATGGCTCTCGGATTTTCCATCGCTGCATGTCCTCGTACTTCGCCTTCGGGGGGACGGTCTCGATCTTCCACTCTTCCTGTTTAGCCTCGCTGTCCGCCGGCTTCGCTCGAGCATTTCCCTTTTGGTCGCTGCGGCGACCCTTACTCTTGCTGCGAGCATCTCGTTTCCGATCTTTCTTCTCTTCCCGCTGTCCATCCGTCGATTTGAACTTCCGTTCCCTCAGCGATCGCTGCTTCTCTCCTCCTTCCGTCTGTGTGGCTGCTACAGGAGCTAGATTGCTTGAGCTGGACAGCTTCAGCTCGTTTTCTTCCTGTGTGCTCGGAACCACTGAGGCTAGTTTCACCTGCCGCTGCTGCTTCGGAAGAGTGTACGCTGAAGCAGAGTAAGCTGAATCCGCAATTGGAGGTGGCGGCTTGTACGCCTTCTCCTGATCTCTCCGCAGCTCCTCTCGCTTGCCTAGTTTTTGCAATTCCGGAAAATTTTCAAAATCTTTTCTCTCGATGCGCAGCCGGTACGAAGGATGAAGCTTCTGGTATCCTCGATCTAGCTGCTCTCCCAACATAAGTGGCGGCTTTAGCTGATCCAGTAGGTCACGCACCTTCAGTAAATAGGTGGAGATCTCCTCACTTGGTCCTTGCGTGCGCACCTCCAGCTCCTTCCGTAGTCTCTCTTCAAAGCTGTACTGCAGGCGAAACGCGTCGACGAAGTCTTCGTATGATTTTCAAAACTGATACTCTCGACGAAACCACTGCCACTACTCATCATCGAGAGCTGAGGGCAAGGCTTTCACTATTTCCTCGAGAGTCAGTTTGTAAGTTTCTTTGCGTTTGGTTAAGTCTGCAATGAAACTTTCGGGGTCTCTTTTCCTATCCCCTTTAAACGAAATATGCCACTTGGTGAGTAGCTCCGTCGTGTGTTTCTCTTTATAAAGCGATGAACGCTCGAAAAACGACGCATCCTGACTCATCCCAGGAGCAGAGACATCAAATCTCCCCGGGTGAGACTGGAAGTTTGCAGCAGGATGTATCGGAGCTGATGAAAATCCTGTGGCAGCTGGCGGTGGGACTGCAGGCGGAAAATACAACCCAGAATGCGGAATGTTACCATTATACCATGGATACCCTGGAGCATTGGATATCATCGGCTGCGAGGACACAAAAGCTTGCGGAAATTACCCAGGTGGATACTGAAACGACGCTGGCGGCGCTGGCTGATTGTAATACGGGCGCACCGGCTCGACTCGTGCCCCAAATCCGCTCGCTTGTGAAGCTCCAGCTGAAACAAAATTTTGAGCGAGCGACGCTGAGGACATGAGAGGCGGCTCATGATAACCTGGTGTTACTCGCAGCATTGGACATTATGAGTAGACAGCAGGCCCTGCTACGCCGTCGAAATTTCCTAGAGCAACATTAGCTGAAAGCTGAGGAATACTCGCCGAAGGTAGCGAACCAACTCCGGAAACACCGCTGCTGAACTCTCTTCCCGGATACCTCGTGGACGGAGCAGCCGGATATCTCATCTGTTGCAACGGCAACGCTGGAAACGGCAAAGACAACGTACCATCGAACAATCCGTTCGGCTGCCTCACCGCCTCTCCTTCACTTGCAGATAATGGAATCTCGTTCCGCGCACTCGCCATACTCGTTAAATCCATACTATTTTCCATGAACGTGGTATGCTCGTGAGCACGAAGTGGACCGAGAGGATAACGTGTGGATTGTGCACGCGGATTAGGAGCTGACTCCCTCGTGGCATGAAACACTTCCGGCGCGGCGATGCTAACACGCCTCTGCGCGTCAGAACTCTGTATCGCTCGGCCGCACGCCGCGGCTCACTCACTTCGATGTGCAGCCTCGACGTAAAAGTCTGCGACGGCTCCTCCGTCGAAATTGGATCGCGAAATCTACCTATCGATTGACCTGAGAGCGGCTCTGCTTCTGAATACTCTGGGGCTACCACCGGCTGCACTGGAACCCTAGATGGCGAAAAACGTGCAACAGAATGCCTACTCGACGACGAAGGACTATGCGCAGAAGTGGACTCGTCCGCCGGCTCGTCTCTGGCCGGGTCCCATGGCGCGGCGTCTGCCCCAAAATGGCGTCGCATCTCGTGCCTCTCCAACCTATTATGCAGTATGATCGCGTCCGAGCGAATATTCAGCCCGAACCGCTGAGCAGTCATCGCGACTTCCCCGTCGGTTAATTTATTAATCGATCGCTTCAGCGCTTCAGCTGCAGCTATCGGGTCGACGCACATTAGATCATTCTCGTCGACACCGAGCGAAGCCCAGCTCCAGTCATGATTTTCCATCTAGAATACCTTCTCAGTCAGCCTCGGTCGAATAGCTCCGTTGATTTTCCTTCGCAATCTAAATTTACTCAAAATTTACTTTGTTTTACTATTACAAATTCTAACTTTAGCAGAACCAAAAAGACTAAATCTAAAACAAGCAAAGTAAGCGAAAAACAAGGAATGAAAATCAAGCCAATCAACCGAGTTGATGTGAGAAGGTAAGGTGCGACAATTACGCACTTGCTCCTGGACCGCCAATTGCAATCCCTCAGAAAATTTCCCCTCCCGTTTCTATTAAAGATCTTATAACGGAGGCGTGGGAAGGTTTATGGAAAGTTATGCGGAAAGGAGCGTAGACGAGCAATCTCTCCAAGGGGGGAGAAAGTAGAGTAAAATAAAATAAGCACCGAAATGGAAAAAGGAACATGTCAAACCAAAAAACGTAAAACAGGAAAATGATTCTGTCGTGCACGCGTGTTCAGGAAGTTACTCTTAATCTTAACACTCCCTGAACGCGTTGCAAAAATTCTTTTATGCCGCGTGGCTAGAGCTGTAGCAAGATGTGATTTTGCGAGTATCTCATTAACTCTTAATCGCAAAATCACGCACAAATCGCAATCAAATTTCTCAAGCAATTAAATTATTATATGAAACAAAATCATTCCAGCAACTTAATCTGAAGCGTCTGGCTAAATTCAATTTGCTCACGGCGTCTATTAACACCTGCACGCGGTAGATACTTTGAGCGCAATATGGCTGCCAGAACGCTTCTCCCGCGCGGTTCCCCGTTGTATGTGCGCGCCGCAATGGGGAAATCACGACGCCGATCCCTTAACTTTGCCACGGCCTTTACCATGGCCCCACGTTGGCTGCGCCACTTGTAACGCTCTGCCGGGGATCAAGGCAGAGGTTCGCGGGTAATCCTCAAATACAACAGATAAACAACCGAGTAAAACTCCAGATAGTTTATTAATATCAATTAATGTACAGTACAATGGTATGGGCGCCAGGTGCACGCGTCAATTGCACCGCTCATAAGCCTTCGCCGGCTAGCTTCAGCCGAAAGCAGAAAATCCTAATATAAGCTACAGCTACAGCACGAGCTGCAGCTGGCGCGAGTTCGTAGTCTCTCGCAACTCCCGACGCGGACACGTACACATTCTACGCGAGGAACAACGGGGACGGGAATAAAACAAGGGGCAAACCTCGGCCAGGAGTTTTCCGCTGCTGCAGGTCTCTCTCTCTTCTTCTCGCTTCCCTAGCCGACCCACGACGTGGACCGTCGTTGCAGCTCTCTCTCGGCGACGACGACGCTGATCAAGGTACACCCGCGCGAGGTTTTTCGGACGCCAATCACGATAGCGGCACGCGGCACGGCGGTAGGCGACAGAAAGATAAAATGCCGGCCGGTGCGCTCACGCTGCTCTCTCCGCCGTCCCCTCGTTCGTCCATCGGCCGTCGTCTTCACTGCGTCGCGCGCGAGCGGTCCGTATACGGCCGATGCTCGCACGCGCCGTCCGGTGGATGGCCGATACAGCGCTGAGCCACTGCGTCTCTCGTTCTCTCCTTCTCTCGGCTATCGTCTGCTCCTGTCAGCCGCATGGGAGAGCGAGCTTACTCATGCTCCAGCTACAGCTCGTCCTCGCTGTAGCTGCTGCTGGTTCCTCCGACTCCTGGCCTGCTGGATACGGGAGGGGAGGGACTAGTGCGCGGAGAAGACAGCGGGGAGGGACGGGCGCACGCATGTGTGTGCTCGTGAGTCGAGCGTAGCTCCCCGCGGCCGCCGTGCTCTTCCTGCATTTTATGTGGCATGCAGTTTGCCATGTCACAATATATATATATATATGTATGTATATGGGTCGTTCTTGTACTTTTCGGTCATAACCGGTCGCAGGGGGTCAACCAATTTCCTTGCTAATTTTTCCTGTAAAAGTACACATAAAAAAAGTGAGAAAACCGCAGTATTAGCCCCCGATATCCAAAATTGAGACAGATACACTCTGCTGAATTTCGAAAAATCGTCAAAGTATGGGTATTTTCGAAAAATTCTGTAAGGCTCATTTTTTGGTCGATTTGAATGATTCAAAAAAGAATTTTTTAGTTATATTGTCTAGTTTTAGAAAAAAAAATTTGTGGATTAAAAATAATGCAATGAAATTTTTACACAGAGGAAAACGTGAATCTAAATATTTTCATTTTTTGGGTCATCTTTCAACCTCTGTAGTTCCTCGAGTTTTATAGATACTGAGATCGGGTGGTGCCTATTTTCTTCGTCTTAAAAAGGCGTTTCATTTTAACCTGGCCATCGATTGATTTGATTAACTACAAGCAAACATACAGCTCTTTGAAAACGGTAAATTTTTAAAAATCGCAATGTTGGCACCCCTGTAACTTTTTTCTATGAAAATCAATTGGACTCGGATTTAGCGGAAAAACAAGTATCAACCTTCTAGAAAACGACCCAATTGATTTCGTTAGGTTTCTTTGGACTTTTGCAAAAGTTACGAATTTTTTAAAATGGGCGTTTTTCGTATACGTATCCATTAAGGGCGTGTACACCTAGTGGCTCCTGAGGCCAAAATCAGCTAAATCGATGGATTCCCATTGGTCTAAATTACTTAAAATTCATGTATTTATTGCCCGAAGAGTTGAAAATATTAAAGATATTTTATTAATTAATTTTAAAATGCTACGAACGACAATAAAAATTACAAAAACTCTTAAAATTAAGCAATGAAAATTGGTTTTCCAATTTCTACAAATACTTAATCAAATAATTTTAATATTTCCAACTCTTCGGGCCATTACAGCATGAATTTTAAGGAACTCTAAGACTTGTCCCATGAATATTCATGGAATACTCTTTTTTTTAAAGGCTTCAGAAGCCACTATGTTTAAATCCCCCTTTAATACGTAAAACACAAATCATCAGTTTCTTGTTTGAGCATCCACGGCAAAATTTATATTTCGAAACATATTTTCACCATGCTATTTTTCAAAACACTGTTTCTATAGCTATAAGGGCTCTTGCATGAATAAAGGTACCCGCTCGTGTGTGTTTATGTTCCTTCATGTGTGTCACTGTTCTTCAATGTGTGCCCATGTGCTTCGAACACCGAGGAACAGTGAAGCACATCGAGGAACATAGGGAGGAAATACAATAGGCACCGTGCTCTGCTCCGTGCCCTGCTTCGTGCTCCGCGCCATCTGCGCCGTGGTATAAGCATTCAGCTGATTGGTTGATTCCACCTATCTCGACATTAGATATATACATATGCTCTATGATAGTAGTATGGGCTATGGGGCTTCTGGAACTTTATCCTCCCTACCTTGCCGACCACGGGTTCTACTCCTCGCTAACTTACCAACAGTCGATACCGACCGATTTCCCCGGCCGGTAGTGCATGCGCCTGCAATACCAACCGGTTTTCATTTACCATGCCGATCGCGACCGAGATTTCCCCGGCCGGTAGTGCATCCACCTGCAGTACCAACCGGTTTTCATCTACCATACCGATCGCGGCCGATTTTCCCCTGATGGTAATCGAGCAGATCGATTTACCAGCGAGCATCGGGATGTCTCATGTGTCTTGAGTAATATTCCTTTACATATGTAATAAAATGAATATAAATGAGTATTAAATTATATTATTTTAATATTAACTACAAATTGAAAAGATATTCAAACTTTTGTTATGTATGATAAGACGACAGAGTCAATGAAATAAATAAGTTGTGTGAAACATATTGAATACCTCTCATTCTTATCATTATTTTATAATACTTTATCAAAGTATGTAATATACTTTACATAAAATGTAAAATCATTATTGAAATAGATGTGTGTTTTTACCCATCGTTAAAGTTAATAAAAGTTTTGTTCTGAAAAAGTTAAGATGTTTAAAAGTTTTATAACGTTGTTTAAATTCATAAAACTATCATTACTTTGTATACAATAGAATAAATTGTACAATAAATTATTATTGAATGATAATTTCCATTTCAATTTCAACAAAACTTTATTAAAATATATCTAATATTTTCACTCTATATAAAAAATTATAAAATTTTTTTATTGAATTATAACTTTTTTACTAAAATTAAACTTTAATGATAATTTTAGATGAAAATGTGAGTTCAAGACTTACAATAAAAATACAATAGAAATAAAAATTGATTAGTTTTTATTTATAATATGAAATATATAACTTATAAAGATTAATACATAGTAATACAATAGTTAAAACGTAATATAAAAGTAATACAAAATTTGATCTGATATAATATAATAGTTAAATGTATAGGTATGTAGAGAATCATTTAGAAAGGATATAACAATTATAAAACTGAGACTTAATGTATTAACATATAAAAATAGCTATACGTAAATATATAAAACGGATTATAAAAGTAATATAAAAGTACATTATGATTTTATATTATGTGTTAAATGTGTGAATATACTGGTACAAAATAATTGTAAATTATAAAAATTATAAGATTTAAATCGTTTAGAACTGATATAAAAGAATATTACAAAATTGAAACTAAGTGTATATTAAACATATAAAAAATAGCTATGTGTAACTGTATAAAATGTATTATAAAAGTAATATAAAAGCACATTGTGATATTATATTAAGTTTTAAATGTATAAACTGATTGTTACAATTTTATTATTTAGATTAAAAACTTATATGAATTCTACTGCAAAGCCACCAAGATATTTTAATTTAACTTCTTTTTCATGAATTTCTTCTTGAAGATGATTATATAAAGTTTCATTGCTTACCAATAAATCACTAGCTTTTTTTGGTAAGAAGATGTCGAAACTATTGTTCAATTCTACCTCAGCTTTTTTCCCATATTTTGTAGTTACTATTTTTATTTTAGTCACTTTATACTGTTCATTAACAATTAAATCTTTTAATTTCTTACAAGGTAAAAAGTTAGAAGAACGTGCTGCAATATTGAGTTCTTCCATTATTTAAGTGTAATTGCAAGACTATTTTATGTAAAGTAGAGTAGAGTGAGTGTAACTGATGTCTTGGCACTAGGAGCGTTTACTTTATAAGCACTCCAGCGCTTCTTTCTATCCCCACCTAGTCAATTTCCATGGATTCATAATTTTCATCTGACTGTACTTGCTCCTCACTGTATTCATAATTCTTATCTGGTTGTACCTACTCCCCACCACCTTCCTTTGGCTCCTCCTCCCCATTATTGTTAGTAAAAATTCTTTGCTTTTGTAATTCTTCTGATAATTTTTCGTCTAATATTGTTAAATTAAATTGATCTATAATATCAGATATTAATCCACTCTTTACAGACATTTCTGTAGAAATGGAGTTCTGCAGGATCCAATTTTTTAAAAGTAAAACACACTGCACAGCACAGCAACTTATTGATTTTCTATTTAAATGCACATCACACGATTCACTATCATCCACATAGGACTTTAATTTTCCAATTTTTGGACAGCCAAGATCTTCTAGGTTCACTATTTGTACATTATGATTACTGTAAAATGATTGAAGCCAGTCTTTTTTTTGTATACCTTTTATATAAATTGTGATTTTCTTTGCCATTTCAGGCAGTTCTTCTAAAGTATTTACTAAATCTTCATGTGTATCTTCTCCATAATTCCAATCTAAGCCATGTAAATAATCTTGTAACCATAAATTAGTTTTTTGAGATTTTTTGTTCAATTCATACCATTTACATGGTGATTTTATAACCTTTTTAACTATTTTATTACTATCCGTTTGTACATTGACTGCAGCTAATTCTTTACATATGAATTCATTGTTGTTTCCACGAAATCCCTTAAAATCCATAACTACTTCCATTTTGCTGTGTGGATGAGAATTAATTAAATAAAAACTAAAATTTATAAAATAAAAAATAATATATAATTTTTTCACACCTTAAATAATAACTTTATTAAACGTTTTTGCAGACTATTTTTAATGATCTTTTGAAATTATAGGTTTTAAGTAGCACTTCACTGCACTAAAATATTTTATTGAAATAGTTTATTACAAAAGCACACACAAAATCACTTTTTATGGTATTATAGCTGTATTAGGAATATAGCATAAGCTTCACAGCACTATGTCTTTATTAGAAGTTCTTATTAAGAAAGATTTTTTTGACTAATTGATTCGTATTGTTACGCAAGCTTATAAGAACACTTCATCCTACACCCCTCCACGATTTCTGCGGCGAGGCGGCAAGTCACCGCAGTCCCACTTATTACACTTAGCTATAGCAAACGAGGTCCCCACTACAATAAGATAGTTCACCCCACACCCCTCCACGATTTCAGCGGTGAGGTAACACGAGTCACTGCAATCCCAGTTTCACGCGCTCATTTTAATATGGATGGTAGCTCAGTGAAGAGCAAGCGTAAGGAGACTGAGCTCCGCGCTTATCTACCGCTCCAAATGTTGCATAAAATTCTGCAACTACATGGAATAATGGGGCATATGTTGTTAAAGGTAACTATAAATTTTGTTAAATTTTATAAGATTTTTTTCTTTAGTTACAGGAAGAAGACTTTCATCAATTTTTAGCTCACATCGAAAACTCAACTTTAAACAGAGATTTTTTTAGCCAAGTCAACAATATTTAGAATTTTTTTAGTTACATACATTTAAATTTCAAAGGTTTCCAGCATTTTTATAGCTAGATCATCTATTTTTAGCAACAGCTCTTTTTAACGTATTATTTTTCAACAGAAAATTTTTTAGCTAGATACATTCAATTTCAAAGGTTTCCAGCATTTTATAGCTAGATCATCTATTTTTTAGCAACAGCTCTTTTTAACGTATTATTTTTTCAACAGGAATTTTTTAGCTAGATACATTCAATTTCAAAGGTTTCCATCATTTTTACAGCTAGATCATCTATTTTTTAGCAACAGCTCCTTTAAACACGTATTATTTTTCAACAGGAAATTTTTTAGCAGATACATTTAAATTTCAAAGGTTTACAGCATTTTTACAGCTAAATCATCTATTTTTAGCAACAGCTCCTTTCAACATATTATTTTTCAATAGAAAATTAGTTTTTAATCATTATAATTTTTATATTTTTGTTAACAATTATTTATAAAATTTGTTTCTATAGATATAAAACTAGTTTGTCTTAAATAAAAGTTGGTAATGAATTTAGTGACCTCTTTCAAACCTATAGTACTAATGCTATAGGAAATCTTTGGAAGGTAATAGAACACCTAAAGTATTTCATTATATTTACAAACTAATACTTTGATAATAAGTGACTCTTGAATTCGGTGACGAATGTAGTTCAGTCTAGTTCAGTTTCTGATCGCGAACACTAGTGAGTGAGTGAATAGATTAATAAAAATGATTTCAATTTATAGGATAAAAAAATCATCGGTGGCACCGCAACACGGAACGCGTGAAGTCACAGTCACACACTTCCGGAGAGATCCTCGTAAAATATGTGATCTTCCGTTACCACCATTTGCAGAAGTAAGTTTTACTAGATAACTATTAATTTATTTCATTTTGATTTTTAATTTTTGTTTTAACATTTATTCTTATAAATTTAAAAAAGAAGTTGACATACGTATAGATAGTAATATGTTTAAATTATTTGTAGGAACTGAAACAACAAGAATTTTATACTAAAGATATTATATTACAAAAAGACCAAGCAGTGCAATATAACGCACCAGAAATTCAAGAGGTATTTATTTTATATTAAATTATTAAAATATTAATTAATTATGAAATTAGATAATAATAAATCTCATAAATTTTCATTTATAGATAGATGATCAACAGAATGATCTGTCACACTCAGATCAGAAACCTACTCAATCGATTATGCAGGAAATAATAGAGGTATTTATTTTTACTGAATTTTAAAAAAATTATCCAATCATAAAGTAAAATAAAATAACATTTCAATCATTTCAGAAAGAGAAAGCAGTAAAATCAATCATTCAAGAAATAGCAGAGGTATTTATTGTTTATAGAATTTTCAAAATATTTTAATTTTAAAATAAAATAACATTCATTAACATTTGTTTTATTTTAGATAGAATATCAACAGAATCAACTGTCAGAACAACTACAACAGCAAGATGAACCAAACCCAACATCTTTTTGTTTACATTCTATGACCTCTCCTCCCCACTCATTAAATTTTGACTTTAATGTAGATCATTTTTTTATACATTGACAGATGAATTTGAAGAGGAAAGTCAGAAGTATAAATAAATAATTAATTATTCTTAAAAAATGTTGGTATTATTAATATTTGTAACTAGAATATTATTTTTAAATAAAAATATTACTATTTATATTAAAAAAATTTTTTCAATTTATTTTTCATATATATATTTAACTCTTGTTTGTACTAACATAGAAGAACTGCATTAATTTTTATATATGTATATACACACAGCGACAGAGCGACAACTTTTCTACCATGAAATCGCACCTTAAAGGTTACTCCTGCGGTCTATTCGACTATATGTACTTATATATATATATATATATATATATATATATATATATATATATATATATATATATATATATATATATATATATATATATATATATATATATATATATATATATATATATATACAAGCCTTAGCTATCGATACAATCACTTAGTGAGTGATGGTAAAGTAGTATTCACGCTGACCGCATAAATTTAAATTTCATATAATGAGTAAGAAGACTGATAAAGTTATCCCCTCCAGTTTATTACAATTCTTTATAAAAACATGAGTATTCTACAGTGAATCATCAGTATTCATTTTAACTTTACCAATTCAAGATAGAAACTATGACTGAAGAAATTATAAGTGAGTGTCTTGAACAAGTGCACCTGTTAAATAAAGGTGTAGACTTACTTTGTGCACAGAACGTGGATATAAATACAATCAACCGATGGAAAAAACATTGTCTTTCATCTAAAAAAATTTGAAACGTATTCTTAAATATAATAATTTAGTAGTTTCACAGAAGCAAAGTATTTTACATGCAATGGGACGACTTATATGCCTTATTATTAGACTAGATACTCTATTAAAACGAGGTGCAGGAGTTGCACAGCAAACAATTAAAAATAGAGTACGTTGGATAGACATTGATAGTGCTTTTGGAAAACGTATGCGGACAAGTATCGTTGCAAATATTGCGCACATTGATGTCCATTCTTTTTTAGACGATGTCAAAATTTTATTTACTCGTTATGTAAAAAAATTATTTAAAGAAAATTATATTGATGCTTTAAAAATTAACGCAGTTCTTCTATATAAGTACAAACAAGAGTTAAACAGCAACGGTGAAAAAGAAGAAAAAATTGAAGAAAAGCATTTTAATACAAAAAATGCTGAAATTTTTCTTTCAACAGATCTTGAGCAATGGTTCAATGAGAATATTAAAACTCCTCTGACATCTGACATTGAAGAATTTCAAGATAGAGATTCAGGTTGGTCTCTGCACTCCATACTAAATATTCAGATTAATATAAATAAATATAATCCTATGCGCAGTGGTAGTTCATACATTCCTTTGCCAAAATTTATTCAAAACAAGAAGGCTTGTGTTAACGTACAAAATAGTGATAATCAGTGTTTTAAGTGGTCTATTTTAGCAGCTTTACATCCAATACCTACAAAAAATAATCCTCACAGATTAATAAATTTTTTATCACACGCCGAAGAACTAAATATGAAAAATATAGACTTTCCTGTTCCCTTAGGACAAATACAGAAATTTGAGAAACAGAATTCTGAAATATCAGTTAATGTTTTTGGACTTAATGGTAAAAATATTGTACCATTATACTTAACATTTAGTAAAAAACTAAACCATGTAAATCTTCTTTTGATTGAAGAAATGGGTGATGAAAATGAAATGTTTCAAGATACAATATTTCATTACGTCTACATAAAAAACTTGTCCAGACTTGTAGGGAGAAGCCTTTCACATCATAAAGAAAAATGTTATATTTGTGATAGATGTTTACATTTTTTTAATGATTCAAATAGTCTAGCTAAAAATGAAATATACTGTAGTCAACTTAATAACTGTAGAATTAATCTACCTGAAGACGGTAAAAATATCATAGAATTTAAAAATTACAAACATAAAGAAAAAATACCTTTTATAATTTGTGCTGATTGTGAATGTTTATTGAAGTCTGTTATTGAGTGTAAAAATGAAGAAAGTAATACAGCTGTTTTTCAAAGACATGAAATATTTAGTATTGGTTATTACTTAACATGCAGTTATAATGATTGTCTTTCATATTATAGAAGCTATAGAGGTAAAAATGCAGCTCTTTGGTTCGCTACAGAATTAAAATGTATAGCAAAATTGATTGAAAATATATATTGTAATGCAGAACCTATGGAAACGCTAACATTAGAGCAAAATGTTGCATTTTTTCAAGCTGAAACATGTCATATATGTTGTAAGCCATTCAATAATACTAGTATTAAAGTTCATGATCATTCACACCTTGATAAAACATATAGAGGACCAGCTCATGCATCTTGTAATCTTAATTATAAAGATTCACGAATTATACCTGTAATATTTCATAATCTTAGTGGGTACGATGCTCATTTTATTATACAAGATGTTTCTAATCATTTTCCCGGAAAAGTTGATTTGCTGCCTTTAAACAAGGAAAGATATATTGCTTTTACAAAACATATAGAAAATAGTAATATAAAATTTCGATTTATTGATTCTTTTAAATTTATGGCTTCTTCGTTAGATAAATTAGCATCTTATCTCAATGAATACAATATTATATACTCTCAATTTCCAGGCTTGGATGAAAAAAAAGTTAAATTGCTTACAAGAAAAGATATTTTACCATATGAATATATTGATTCTTGGGAAAAATTAGATGAAACAAAATTACCAGCAAAGGATAAATTTTATAGTACACTTAATGATTCAAACATATCAGATGAAGATTATAATCATGCACAAAAAATCTGGAATGTTTTTAATATAAAGAGTCTTGGTGAATATTCTGATCTGTACATAAAAAGAGATATTTTACTGTTGGCTGATGTGTTTGAAAATTTTAGACATCAATATATGAAATCATATGGACTTGATCCAGCTCATTATTATACTACACCTGGTTTTTCTTGGGATGCAATGCTTAAATGCACAGGAGTCAAATTAAGTCTTCTAACAGACATAGACATGCTTTTATTTATCGAATGTGGTATTAGAGGCGGTTTAAGCCAATGTTCAAATCGTTACGCTGCTGCTAATAATAAATACATGAAAGATTATAAAGAAAATGAAGAGGATGTGTATTTAATGTATTTTGATGCTAATAATTTATATGGCTGGGCAATGACACAAGCTCTTCCTTATGACTCATTTGAGTGGATTGAAGATTACGAAAATTTTAATTACAATGTTGATGATAATGCTTCGATTGGTTATATTTTAGAAGTTGATTTAGACTATACTTCAGAAATTCATGATGAACACAATGATTTGCCATTTTGTCCAGAGCATATAAAACCGCCTGAATCAAAACAAACAAAGCTTTGCGCTACATTGATGAACAAACGTAACTACGTTATTCATTATCGTTATCTAAAACAAGCAATTGCACATGGACTTCAACTTGTTAAGATACATAAAGTTTTAAAATTCAAACAATCTCCATGGCTCAAATCTTATATTGATTTCAATAGTTCTATGAAAGCAAATGCAAAAAATGAATTTGAAAAAAATCTCTTCAAATTAATGAATAATGCTGTTTATGGAAAAACTATGGAAAATGTACGTAAACGCGTTGATGTGAAACTTTTAACACAATGGGAAGGAAGATATGGCTTAGAAGCTTATATTTCAAAACCAAATTTTCATAACAGTGCTATATTTAATGAAAATTTAGTAGCTGTTGAACTAAGAAAGGTAGAAATTTTAATGGATAAACCAATATATGTGGGACTCACCGTTCTGGATGTATCCAAGATACTCATGTACAGTTTTCATTATGATTACATGCATAAAATGTATAATAATAATTGTAAGCTTCTTTATACTGATACTGATAGTTTAATTTATTCTATAAAATGTCATGATATTTATAATGATATTAAATTGAATATTCATTATTTTGATACTTCAGAATATTTAGTGAACAATGAATTTGGTATTCCACAAGTAAATAAAAAAATTGTTGGACTTATGAAAGACGAGTGTAATGGAAAAATACTCACAGAATTCGTAGGATTAAGAAGTAAAATGTACAGTACACGTGTAAATGGAGAAGATGCTACAAAAAAATCAAAGGGATTAAAACTGCTGTTATGAAAACTATAACTTTTGATGATTACGTTAATTGTTTGAAAGATTTATTGATTCAAAAGCGAAAACAGTGTATGATACGATCAAAGTTACATAAAGTTGAAACAATAAGATAAGAAAAGATTGCACTAAGTCCTTATGATGATAAAAGATGCTTACAAGAAGGTGGCACAGAGACACTTGCTTGGGGACATTATAATATGTAAATTATTTTTTTAAATTTAAATCAAACATAAATAAATTATAAATTAAAATAGTAAACATTTATTTCAGGTGTAAGCAGGTAAAGCGCGTTCGTTTTCAAGAAAATATATCTATTCATGTAATGCATACTTGGCTATATGCATATCAAAACGCTCGACGAGGTGAATGGGAAATGTTTGCATGTGATCGTGAACGGTTTCGATTAAGAATTAAAAAACTTAGTAAAGTACTTGATCCAACAATTTTAACAAAATGTGAGGAATTTAGAAAAAATAAATAAATACATTTTTATATTGATATCATTTATTGTTATCTTAAAATATATATTACATGTAATTTTTTATAATTTTAATAAAAATATATTACAAATTTCAGATTTTCCTATTAATCTTTTATATAATTTTTATCTATCCAACTATTATGAGAATTATCAAAACCTAACCATTTTACATAGATGTTATTACCACGTTTTTTCAATATTTTTTCTACTAGATAAATATCAGGATATTTAGTCTTCAGAAGTTCTTCAGCATAAAATCCTCCAGCAATTGTTTTGTTCTGGTAATCCTTTAAGTGGTAAGTCACAGGAACTGTATTAATAACTTTACAAACAGTAAAAATTTCAGTTGACCAATTTGGTGTGTAACCTTTCTCAAAAATTTGTTTACTTTTACTTACTCTGACTTTGTCATTGATTTTAAATTTTACTTTATTAATTATTCTTTTTTGAGATTTACTAACTCGACTAAGAATTTGTTGCACCTTTGATGGAGTTACATCTTTTGGTTTCATTCCAATGGTTCGATGATATGTGCTATTATATTGTGATACTAAATCAGGTAAAATATCTATCCATCTATAATTACCACGCAAACTAAATTTTTTCCACATTTTATTTTTTAAAGTACGATTAAATCGTTCACATATTGATGCTTTTAGATTACTATATGTTGAATACAAATTCACATTGTAACGTTGCATGAGATCTTGAAAGTTTTTGTTATAAAATTCTTTACCACGATCAGTTTGTAGATTTTTTGGTATGCGACCTTCTTGAAATATTGATTCCATACTTTTACTAACATCTTTACCACTTTTTTGTTTTACTGGAATAGCCCAAGCAAACTTTGAAAGGGTATCTAATACAGTAAGCAAATATTTATAACCTTTATTTTTATACGCATATGGAATCATTTCTACTAAATCAGCTTGCCATGTTTCATCTATATCACGCAAATCAAACTTTCGACGCTGATAATTACGTCGAGCTGGTTTATGAAGTTCTTCTACTAGCTGTTTATGTTCCATTCTTCTTCTTCTTTAAAATTTTTTATATCCTTTCTTTTCAGGTTGAGAATAAGTATTAGTAGAATATTTTTTCCAATCAAAGCTAGATTTTTCTGTATATTTTGTACATTCAAAATTATGTGTCTCCTTTTTTCGTTCAGCCTCCTTGAAAGGAGTATATTTTATATCTTTGTATTTCTGCTCCATTATACTTAATGCACATTTAAAGAGCGTGTGAAAGTATTTATAGTTTTGCAGCGTTACTTATGGAGAGAAGGACTAATTTTCATTTATCAACTTTTTAATCTCTTGAATATTTATGTCATGTTTGATTAGTTTTTCATCAATTTCATCTCGGTGATTTTCAACGATTACATCTAAATCTTGAATATCAGATTTTATTTTTTTTATAATATCCAATACGCTATCAATTTCAGCTCTGACTATTCGATGTAAAGTTATTAAATTTACAGCATCAGTCAATTCATTAGGAGCTGCAACATTACACAGTCTTTTATTGTCAATGTCATACTCACCATTATCTGTGAATTTATATCCAATACCGGCAGGACCTGGAATACCTTGAATTTCATTTAAATGACGTCCAAACACATCTACACTCATCTTAAATTTAATGTATAATATTAGCTTCACGTAGCTCCTCTATGATCGAGTGAATTTCGTTTATATGATTCTGATTACCAGCTGATTTTTCAGCTCATAATAATTTTAATCGTTCTACTAATTCATTAGGATCATCCCAGTATATATAGTCAATATTGGTCATTCTTCGTACTATCTTAAATGGTGGGGGTAAAGTTAATCCTTTACCACTTGTAGAGGAACGTTTAGACGGTTTTATTAATTTAGAAATAAAATTCATATATTTCAACGTATTTTGCTCACGAACAGATTCTTCTGATTTATATTTTCTGTAAGCATTAGTCATATTTAAGATTTCTCCATAGTTACTCATATCTTTATTTGAAATAAGGCTTTCATTTGGTTCTTTTTTAAATATTAGTTCTACAAGACCCTGACTTTTCACATACTTTCTATCATCTATAATTATATAATTATCATTAAAATATATAGAAGCATTATCAATCATATAACCTCCACGCAACTTACGTACACCATTTGTAGTATCTAGTGATTCAGTTTTATTGTTATCCAACATTTGCAAATATTCAGTAATATCATTCCTTGTTGATAATTCAGTTTTACCTTTATTTGAAATTTGTAAATATTCATTAATATTATCACTTTTTAATGTAGTGTTATTATCATTATCATCTTCAATATTTTCACTTTCACTTCTTGGTGATTCAAATGAAGTATCATACTCATTTTCTATCTCTTGGTTTTCATCTTTCTCTTTTTTTTTAACTTTCTCTTCCTTTTTTATACTATTTCGCTTATTTTTTATTGCTAATTCATTTTGATTTTTTATTTCTTGATTAGCTGTTTCAGAAACGTTCACTAATTTTTCTAATGGTTGAATGATTGGCTTAAATGTTTCATTCATAACTTTTTCAATGTCTAATTTACTTGATTTCAACAGTTTATATTTTTGTTTGATAGCATCACGTGCTTTTTCCATTTGTTGTAAAATATTGATCTCGTCGGTAAAGTTAGCCATCTTATTAGTTCAATGTCTAATGACATACTATTTAATTAGTTTCCAAACGACTTATATTTATAAAAAAACAATCAAATCCTTTTCTATATCTACCATTATTAATTTCACGCTCTTTATCGATTACGAGAAAAGTATGTTTATCATTCCAACAAGATGAACATAAATTTTTAAAAGCTTGATATGTCATATCAGTGGGAACATGATCATTGTAAATGTGCTTTAAGTTTATATCATCTTGACGAAACACAATTAAAAAATTAATATTGTCACGTACTAAATGCTTAGGAACTTGTGCATAAGATTGACAGAGATAGAAACAGTCAACATTTTTATGTCTACCCATACAATAAAACGCTTTAACATTATCTTGTTTTTCACATGCTATATCATCGAATATCATAATAGAATTCGGAAGAGTTTCATCAGGTGAAATAACTGTATCATGCTCATGAAAAGATAAATATTCAATTCCTTCGATTGGCTCGATGAGTTCTGCCAGAAATTTATATTTTCGTTGATTAAGAGATTTTGAATACAAATAAATATTTTCGAACTTTAAACCATGTGGATGAGTTAAAAGTGCTAGTAAAGTATTTGTTTTACCACAATTTGAAGGGCCTGTGATGCATGCTCTAATGTTATTTGGAAGTAGTTCTCCGTGTCGTTTATATTTTTCTCTATGTGGCTCAGTAAAAGTATTAAAATTTATCACCGGTAATTTAATAGTTTGTTTTTTAAAATCCATTGTGCTTGAAGTTATAAACGAAACTGTGACAGTAAGCTATAAAAGCGTGTATTTATAACCATTAAGTCAGTCACCATAAAACTTTTAAAGAGTTATGATCATTCATAAAGGTCGAGGATTAGTGAACAAATTCATAAATAATTTACCATTCGAACTTCATTTACCTGGTTACCAGTATTGCGGACCAGGAACGAAATTACAACAAAGACTAAGACGTAGCGATCCCGGTATAAATCCGTTAGACGCTGCTTGCAAAGAACACGATATTGCTTATTCGAAAAACCGTGAAAACGTTGAAGCGAGAAACGTTGCAGATAAAATTTTAGCTGAAAGAGCTTGGCAACGTGTCTTAGCGAAAGACGCAAATCTAAGTGAAAAAGCAGCCGCTTACACTGTTGCGAACATCATGAAAGCTAAGTCTAAGCTTGGAATGGGGATTGGTAAGAGGAAAAAAAATAAGAAGAAGACAATGCTTACATTGAAAAAACTAATAAAATCAATGTTAAAGACTATCAAACCAAGTAATGATTCACGAATTGCTATTCAATCAGCACTCAGAACTGCACGTAATAGTATAAAGAAGATTGGTGGTAAAAAGTATATTAATATTCCGCGAATATTGCCTGTTCCAAAAGTAGGTGGCTTTCTTCCTGCACTTATTCCAATATTTGCAGGTTTAAGTGCAGTAGGTTCGTTAGCAGGTGGTGCTGCTGGTATAGCTTAAGCTATTAATAAAACAAACAATGCTAAACAAAAATTGGAGGAAATGAAACGACATAATGAAAAAATAGAAGCTTTGGCTCTTGGTAAAGGATTATACTTGAAACCTTATCAAAAAGGATATGGGATTTGCTTGAAGAAACAAAAAGTAATAAAAAAAAAAAAAGTTCGTCACGAGAGAAAAAAAAAACATTATTAAAGTAATACTTCCGAAACGTGCTTTAACAAATTTAGATTTAAGAAAATATGCTCATCACTTGAAAATATTTAATTTTAGAGGAGTATTCATGAGGAATGCATTACCATCAAATGGACCACTGTATAATGAGTCAGCTATCATTAATCTTGATGATAGTACAGGTCCCGGTACACATTGGGTAGCTTATAAAAAAAATGGTAAAAATATTATCTATTTTGATAGTTTTGGTGATTTACAGCCTCCAATGGATCTTATACAATATTGGAATGTTGAAAAAATTAAATATAATTATCAGCGGTATCAAACATTTAATTCATTTATATGTGGTCATCTTTGTTTAAAATTTTTATGTAATTTACTTGATCATTCTGACAATTATAATCTATATAAGATTCCCCGCTAAATCAGATTCACTTTAACTAAATTATTCAAGATGATAGAATCATTGACACTTACTTTATCTGGCTCTTCGTCAGTGCTAGAAACACATTATTTTCCACCGATAGAGCTTGATTCTGAGAAAATGTATGTTCTTGGATTAATTGAATTATTAACATTTTATTCTATTCCTAATGTAGACTATGGGCAAAACAAATTTTATGTTGGAGAAGAAGTTATTGAAATACCTACAGGTAGCTATGAAATTCGTGATATAGAAAGTTTTCTACAGAAGAATCTGGAGTCCAAAGAAATTAAAATAAGTATTGCACCTAATAATAACACTCTACGCAGTGAAATTTCTTGCAGTTCACAAATCGATTTTCAACCATACGATTCTACTGGTAGACTGTTAGGTTTCACTCAACGTTTGTTGGAACCCTATATAAATCACATCTCTGACATGCCCGTCTCCATTGTACAGATAAGCGCTCTACGAGTAGAATGTAATATTTCGTCTGGAGCTTATATCAATCAGAATAAAGTTCATACGATTCACGAATTTTTCCCAGCCGTGCCACCAGGATTTAAAATTATTGAAATTCCTAAGCTTATCATATATCTCCCGGTTAATGTTAAAATTATTGATCATTTACAATTACGTATTGTAGATCAGAACGGAAATTTGGTTAACCTACGAGGTGAAATTATTACAATTCGTTTACATTTGAAGAAAGCTGTATAATGGGTATTGTTTTTAATACAACAGCAGCAGAAAACTATATTAAAACATCAACATGCCATCCAAAAATCAGTCAACGACAAGCAGTCAAGCAACTAACACTACGAAACATAAAGTTTCTAAAAAGTCTTGGACTAAAACTAAAAATAAACGAGGAGAATCGCAAGAGGAAACGTTCTTACGCCAATTAACTTGTATATTTATATGCTGTTATCGTTGCATCTTTGAAAATAATGGAGGAAATTCTTAATGTACAGACACCTATTATTTTCGATGAATCTATATCACACTATGAAATTCACGCTCATCAACCATACACTTCACTAGCATTTAATAATAGTGATGAAATTCGTATATCTACCCAACATCAAGACTTATGTTTATTACCATCACGAAGTTCTTTACATATATGTGGAAGTCTTACACTTGCAAATGGACAACCAGTATGTGTCATTTATTTGAAGAAATTCGCTATGAGATAAATGCTATAGAAATCGATAAGTGTAAAAATGTAGGTTTAACTACTCTTATGAAAGGTTATGCTTCATTCAATTCAAATCAAAGTAAAATTCTTGAAAATTCTGGATGGATCGATGTTGAAGAAACTAACAAAATTGTTGATGATAATGGAAACTTCGATATATCTATACCACTTTCAATGATTTTAGGATTTGCTGAAGATTATCGTAAAATTGTTGTAAACGTAAAGCATGAACTTGTACTGACAAGATCTAGAAATGACATAAACGCTGTATATCAAGAAGGAGTCGAACGGGATGATAGAACCGAATATGAGGATTTTAAAATTAATTTAAGTAGAATAGAATGGTTAATGCCTTATGTAATACTGTCAGATAAACATAAGATACATCTTTATAACTACATTAAAAAAGATATAGCAATATCAATGAGTTTTCGTCCGTGGGAATTATATGAATACCTTATGCTTCCCGCAACATCACGACATGTATGGACAGTCAAAACATCAAATCAGTTGGAAAAACCACGTTTTGTTATTCTTGCATTCCAAACAAATAGAAAAGGACAACGAACTAAAAATACAAGTCAGTTTGATCATTGTAATGTATCAAATGTAAAACTTTTTCTAAATTCTCAATACTACCCATATGGAAATCTAAACCTAGACATAAATCAAAATCAGTATGCAATATTATATGACATGTATGTAAATTTTCAAAAACAATATTATCACGGTGTAAGTGTTTCAACAGATCCATTTCTCAGTAAAAAGGATTTCAAGAAATATACTCCATTAATAATTATTGATTGTTCAAAACAAAATGAATCATTGAAGCAAGCTGCTGTAGATGTTCGTCTAGAGTTTGAGACCAAGGAGAATATACCTGAAGGAACAACAGCTTATTGTCTAATTTTACATGATCGCATCATTAAATATAATCCGATTAGTGGTGATGTTAAAAAAATTGTTTAATAACTTTCTTTTATTTGTAATTATTTTATTATTATATTTTTTTAATAAATATTTATCATAAGATTTATTATATGTGTATTTTTATTTATAGTTACCTCACCCTCAAACATAATATTTAAATCTTATTTTCATTATTTCATTCTATTTGTTGATTACAATGCATTTGCGCCTTTGCTTTAAAAAATCTTAAGAAAAAGTTTCTTAAAACATTATTAAAATTTTTAGATTTTTTATATTCTTCATTTTCCAAATATAGCTATAAGTAAAATAAATATGTGTCATCTAACATTGCACTGCAAAAAAGATAATCAGGACACATGTGACATCCCGATGCTCGTTGGTAAATCGACCTGATCGATTACCATCAGGGGGAAATCGGCCGCGATCGGTATGGTAGATGAAAACCGGTTGGTACTGTAGGCGCATGCACTACCGGCCGGGGAAATCTCGGTCGCAATCGGCATGGTAAATGAAAACCGGTTAGTATTGCAGGCGCATGCACTACCGGCCGGGGAAATCGGTCGGTATCGACTGTTGGTAAGTTAGCGAGGAGTAGAACCCGTGGTCGGCAAGGTAGGCAGGATAAAGTTCCAGAAGCCCCATAGCCCATACTACTTATGATCCTAATAGAATCAACCAATCAGCTGAATGCTTGTACCACGACGCAGAAGACGCAGAGCACGGAGCAGGGCACGGAGCAGAGTACGGCGCCTATTGTATTTCCTCCCATGAACACACAGCGAGCTAGCTGTGCCTCGGTGTTCCTCCATGTTCCTTCTATTCCCTTATTCGTGCAAGAGGCCTAAGAGCTCGTCTGTAACGGTCCTTTTTCTTTTTCCATGGAAGATTCTTACATCTGGGATCGGATATCTATAGATTAGGTTTTCTATAGATTTATTTTGTTTATTTCAAGCAATACTTTAAGCAATGAATATCGTTCGATCTTCTTTTCATATAGTACACGTACAACAGACACTGTGGTGTATTTGTAGACATGCCCTAGTGTTTACGAAGGTACTATACATGGCTGTAGTGTAAGTATCGAAATATAAATTTTGCCGTGGATGCTCAAACAAGAAACTGATGATTTGTGTTTTACGTATTAAAGGGGACTTAAACATAGTGTCTTCTGAAGCCTTTAAAAAAAGAGTATTCCATGAATATTCATGGGACAAGTCTTAGAATTCCCTAAAATTCATGCTGTAATGGCCCGAAGAGTTGGAAATATTAAAATTATTTGATTAAGTTTTTGTAAAAATTGAAAAACCACTTTTCATTGCTTAATTTTAAAAGTTTTTGTAATTTTTTTTGTCGTTTGTAGCATTTTAAAATTATTTAATAAAATATTTTTAATATTTTCAACTCTTCGTGCAATAAATACATGAATTTTAAGTAATTTAGACCCATGGGAATCCATCGATTTAGCTGATTTTGGCCTCAGGAGTCACTAGGTGTACACGCCCTTAATGGATACGTATACGAAAAACGCCCATTTTAAAAAATTCGTAACTTTTGCAAAATTCCAAAAAAACCTAACGAAACCAATTGGGTCGTTTTCTAGAAGGTTGATACTTTTCTTCCCCTAAATCCGAGTCCAATTGATTTTCATAGAAAAAAGTCACAGGGGTGCCAACATTGCGATTTTTGAAAATCGACCATTTTCAAAGAGCTGTATGTTTGCTTGTAGTTAATCAAATCAATCGATCGCCCAGTTAAAATGAAACGCCATTTTAAGACGAAGAAAATAGGCACTACCCGATCTCAATATCTATAAAACTCGAGGAACTACAGAGGTTGAAAGATGACCCAAAAAACGAAAATATTTAGATTCACGTTTTCCTCTGTGTAAAAATTTCATTGCGTTATTTTTAATCCACAAATTTTTTTTTCTAAAACTAGACAATATAGCTAAAAAATTCTTTTTTGAATCATTCAAATCGATCAAAAAATGAGCCTTACAGAATTTTTCGAAAATACCCATATTTTGACGATTTTTCGAATTCAGCAGAGTGTAGCTATCTCAATTTTGAATATCGCGGGCTAATACTGCGGCTTTCTCACTTTTTTATGTCTACTTTTGCAGGAAAAATTAGCAAGGAAATCGGTTGACCCCCTGCGACCGGTTATGACCGAAAAGTACAAGAACGACCCATATATATATATATATATATATATATATATATATATATATATATATATATATATATATATATATATATATATATATATATATATATATATATATATATATATATATATATATATATATATATATATATATATATATATATATATATATATATATATATATATATATATATATATATATATATATATATATATATATATATATACATATATATATATATATATATATACACATATATATATTTATGTTTTATGTTAGTTTCCAGGACATTCCAGATGTTTAACGTTGGTTTCGGGGACATTTGTTAGTTTTGGGAACAGTCCCTGAATCTACATATGTTTAACGTCAGTTTTGAGGACATCGGCCCCCATAAGAGACATTATTTCTTTAGTCACGTATAGGTATACAGTAACATGGGGTCCTGGGAACTAACGTTATACAAGTTTTTATATATATATATATATATATATATCTTACTATACTATACGTTGTAAGCTGAATTGAGTCGTTAATTCTCCGCATCCCTCCGCGTCCCTCCGCATTGTCTGTCCGCATTGTCCCTCTAATGACAACTATCTGTGATGCAGAAGACACTTCTGTCGACAACTTTTGCATCGCTCCGTTGTCAGTTCTTCACCTCGATACACAAATAACAGGCCGCTTTCTGAAAATAAACTATGCCACCCTCCTGCCATCAGCGCAAGAAGCGCTTTCGCGCATTTATTATAATGCGCGCCTTTTCTCCGCAATTAACCAGAACAATTAATTACAGAGCAACTTTTTGAAAGGAAACTTCTTAATTATTCAAATCAAGGATAACGCCAAACTCACGCGAGCGCAGCGCGGCGTATGCGCATTCATTTGACAGTTCAATTACAAGTTGAACGCTGTCCGTATTTTTTCTTTCCAAAGAAAAGTGCAGCAACTGCGGGGGGGGTCCAAAGTTTCGACGACTCACTTGAAAATTGAAGTCAACTATAGACGTGCTCGGTTTCGATATAAGTTACTGCAGATTGTGCAAAATTTCGAAATTCTAAATTACGAAAATCATATTTTCGAATCTAACAATTCACCTACTGTCCAAAACATCGAATTTCATCAATACGATTTCAAAGCAAATATAACTTGTTTCTAATGATTTATTTCGAAATATGTTTATTGTATCCCTATTAAAATTCTATTAATGAAATTCGATGTTTTGGACAGTAGGTGAATTGTTACATTCGAAAATATGATTTTCGTAATTTAGAATTTCGAAATTTTGCACAATCTGTAGTAGCTTATATCGAAACCGAGCACGTCTATAGTTGACTTCAATTTTCAAGTGAGTCGTCGAAACTTTGGACCCCCCCCCAACTGCAAATAGAGCATGAGAAAACGGCGAGAGATGGATTGAGTGCCTTCGTTAGTTCTTTCTCTCCCCCTCTCTCTATCTCTCTCTTCTTCTCTCTCTTTCTCTTATATACCTATAGTATAGGAGAGGCGTTGCCGAGCTCGTCCACGAACATCTCGCGTCATCATCTTTTTCTACGTTAAAAGTAAATAAACAGAAATGTAGTAAAAATAAAAATTTAGAGTATGAATCATATTTTGGTGATATGAGTTATGTTTGTAAATTTTGTTCGGCAGTATATTGGAAAGAAGAAAATCGTAAATCATTTTGTTGTAGTAGGGGTAAAATAATTTTGTCTCCGTTAAGTATATATAATACAATATTAAAGAATCTATTATTATATGATAATAATTTTCGAACTTTAATCAGATATTATAATAACTTATTTTGCTTTGCTACATTTAGTGCAAACGTAAAATACGAAAAGAAAAAAGCTATTTATAATTTAAAAATTCAAAGACAAGTTTGTCATATAACGCCAAATACTTTATCACCAAAAAAAATGCAGAACCTTCGTGTGGTCAATTTTATATATATATATATATATATATATATATATATATATATATATATATATATATATATATATATATATATATATATATATATATATATATGTATATATGATGACAATACTGCAATTGAAATGAAAATAGTCATAAAGATTTAACTCAAGAAAATTTAAAATTATTGACTGAAGTTTTAAATAGTAATCCTTATGCTAAACAGTATAAATATTTACACGAAATAACTAATACAGAGAAACTTTCAAATTATAAATTATATTTTGTTCGTAAGAATAATAATCAAAAACATAATTATACTAAACCATTAACGTCGGAATGTGCAGCTATAATTATTTCCAAATCAGGAATCCCTCATAATTATGATCTATGCGTTTATCCAAAAAATAGTTCTAATGAAAAAGAACACATATTTAAGTAAATTATCACATCATGTTGACCCAATGGTATTTCCATTATTTTTTCCTTCACGAGATTTAGACTGGAGTATTGGTTATACTAAAAAACCATATGATTCAAAAGAAAACCTTCTAACAATATTGCAGCACTATTCTTATAGATTAGCTTTCAGACCAAATTCAGAAAATTTCAATCCACTTTTATTTGGAGGGAGACTAAGCCAACAATTCTTTTTACATGCCTATATTATGATAGAAAACAATAGAATGAATTATTTTAAGCAGAAACAAAAAAATTACGTACTGAATGTTATCAAGGTTTGAGGGATCATGTTATAAATAGTGTATTAAATATATCAGAAAATTTTGAAAAAAAAGAAAGACTAGGAAATATTTTTGTACTACCAGCAACTTATATAGGTAGTCCTAGATATATGCAGCAACATTATCAAGATGCAATGGCAATAGTAAGAAATATTGGTCGACCTGATTTATTTATAACTATGACGTATAATCCTAAGTGGAAAGAATTAAAAAATGTATTAACGACATTTCCTATCGGAACTACGCCCAACGATATACCAAATATTACAGTTAGATTATTTTATACAAAATATATTTTATATTTTATAAAACATATGTTACATGGACCACATAGTGAAAATTCTCCGTATTACGATAAATGTAAAGACGTTTGTAAAAAAAATTTCCTAAACCTTTTCAATCTTCAACAACATTTAAAAAAAATGATTATCCTCAATATAAACGAACAAATAATTCTTCTGATAATTACACATATCGACTTAAAAGAAGTAAAAGAAATATTCCAGTAGATAATTCAATGGTAGTTCCTTACAATAAATTTTTATTAGAAAAATATAAATGTCATATTAATGTTGAATATTGTGCTTCAATTCAAAGCATCAAATATATTTTTGATTATATACATAAAGGTAGTGATAAAGCTTTTTGTACATTAAAAAAATGATGACAAAAGAAATGGAATATATGATGAAATTACTGAATATTATGATGACCGGTACTTGAGCCCAATGGAAGCACCATGGCGGTTACAAAAATTTCCCTTATGTGGAAGGAGTCATACTGTTATCGGTTTAGCAGTTCATACAGAAAATCAACAAAAAATTGTTTTTGAAAAAATTATGAAATAGATGCTCTTGATAATTGGAAAACAACTTTGACAGTGTGGTTTGACTTGAATAAAAATGATAAATTTGCAAATAATATAAAATACTTTAATATATCGCATTATTATATTTAACGCAAAAAAAGTTTGGGTAAAACGTGAACGTGAACAAAAACATTATGCTATTGGACGTTTAAATATAGTATCTCCAAAAGATTCCGAAAGATTCGCTTTAAAATTAATATTAAGTCGTATAAAAGGCGCTACATTCTTTAAAGATTTACGTGCATATAGAAATGTAACGTATAATATTCATAAAGAAGGTGCGACTGCAATGAATTTAATAGAAAACGGTTTATATATTTTAAAAATTTTTGAAGAAGCATGTCGTATCATGTTACCTTTTCAATTACGTAAATTTTTTACTTCGTTTCTACTAACAGAAAATATTCAAGCCAATATTATTTGGGAAAATTTTAAAAAATACTTTAGTGAAGATTTTCATGAAAATAAAGATAACTTAGCTTTAGATCATATAAATAAATTATTATTGTTGAAAGATTTATCTTGTACAGATTTTGAATTATCTGAACCTGATCCCACCAATAATGATATAAAATACGATAGTAAAATAATTTCAATTAGTACGGAAATATTCGAAGATATGTTTACAAAATTAAATGAAGATCAAAAATTTATTTTTAAACAACTTATAAGAAATATGAATAAAATAAATTTTATAGACTGTCCTGGAGGTTCGGGTAAAACATTTTTTATAAAACTTTAATTTATTATTTTCTATCAAAAGGAAAAAATATTATATCAATGGCTTGGACTGGTATAGCGTCTATTCTATTACCCAAAGGAATGACTACTCATAGAACCTTTAGATTTAAATAGTATTGAAAATCCTTTTTTAAAGTTAGAATCAGATAAAAAGAAATTAAAAGAAACAGAAGTCATAATCTGGGATGAAGCATCTATGATACCCAAAAAAGCTTTAGAAATTATTGACAGAACTTTAAGAGATTTATGTACAAACGATTTACCTTTTGGGGGAAAATTAATAATTTTAGGAGGTGATTTTCGACAAATACTCCCAGTAATGAAAAACGGATTTAGAAGTTCTATAATTGAAGACACTATTAAATATTTTGAACTTTGGCATTTATTTAAAATTTTCAAATTAAAACACAATATTCGTTCTCAGAATAATGAATTCTCAAAATTATTATTACTATATAATAATGGAGACGGTAATATAAATCCTTTTATAATACCTAATAATAGGAGAAATAACGATGTTTGTTTACAAATTTATAAAAAATTTATAAAAAATATTAATAAAATAAGTGATTATGATCGTGTTATTTTAACACCTCATAATGAAGACATTAAATTTTTGAATAAAAAAATTTTAATGTTATTAAATGGTGATAATAAGACTTATTATAGTACAGATTATGCGACTCATAAAGGTGTTGATCAAAGTGATGATAACATTCATCTACTTTCTCCAGTATAAAATTTCCAATAGAAATATTAAACAATATTTGTGAAGGTTTGCCACCTCATAAATTAGATTTAAAAGTTAATGCTATTGTTATGTTAATTAGAAATTTGAGTATACACGAAGGTTTGTGTAACGGTACTAGACTTAAAATAACCAAATTATTTAGATATAATATTGAGGCAGAAATATTAACAGGAGAAAAAGTAGGTAATAGATCTTTTATTCCAAGAATTACATTAAATATAGGAGAATCTTCTTCATTACCGTTTATTCTTTATAGAAAACAGTTTCCATTAACATTAGCATTTTGCATGACCATTAATAAATCTCAGGAACAAAGTTTTCATTATGTAGGGTTATACATCAAAAGGCAATTATTCTCACACGGTCAATTATATGTCGCTTTATCACGATGCAGAAATCCAGATAACATATATATATATACAAAATAATTTAGAAAATTCATTAGAAATTAAAAATATTGTTTGGGAAGAAATTCTTGATAATTAAAAAAAAACAATTAGTTATATAAGTAAATATGTATATATATTTATTACATATATTTATTAAAAAATATGTTCATATATATTCAAAAACCAAATTTCTCAATATAAAATATACGGAATAAAAGTATAAAATAAAGGAGAAATTATTTGAATGATAAGAGATTTTAATAATTAGCTAAATAAAAATTGTATATAAAATTTAATTAAGTTTCGATTTAATCCATATAAAAATACAAATAAAATCAAAGAAAAGATTTTTAAATCAAACTTTTTAAAGTGATTATGCTCTTATATTTTCAAAAAACAAATTTCAATATAAAATATACGCAATAATAGTATAAAATAAATGAGAAATTGTTTAAACTATATTATAAGAGTTCTCAATCAATAGCTAAATGAAATCGGTATACGAAATTTATTTAAGTTTCAGTTTATACATAAAATAATAAAAATAAAATACAACATAAGATTTTTAAATCAAAATTGATAGCGTAAATGTACTCTTGTTTGGGAAATATCAAGTTTTGAATTTCCCGCGGTTGCGCGACTGAGGGACAACTCAGCAGGCGGACGCGCGACGGCAGCACTCAGCAGCTGTTCTAGGCGGAACAGCTGAATCGCTATACTGATTAGCCGAGTATGGCAAAACTCATGCTGTCTCTCTCATGCTTACACATGTAAATGAGTGAGACGGTGATTTGACTCACTCCTCGGTAACAACGAGACGAGGAAGAAGACGGAAGTGCTCTCTTAATTCTCACACTCAGTTAGTATCCATGTAATGGGTCGCCTCGTGGAAAAACTCACGGTACTTTGGCTCTCAGTGGATACACTCAAAACCTCTTAATAAAAGTCTCTCTCAGTAATGGTCTACCACGAGGGAAATCTACTGTGCCGGCGATTCTCATGTGATGGTGCTCTCTCTCTCTTCGGTTGTACAGCGTGCTCGACACTCGACTCATTCTAAAACTTCTCTTCGTCTGGACGGCGTGCTCTCCACGAGGCCGCATGGCCAACTCACCCGGCATTCTCATTACTCGTCAAACTCTCTCTCACTGCAACGGTTGACCACATGGAAAATATCAGTGTGCACGTTCGGCAACTCTCACGTCGGAGTCTCTCAAGTGTAGTCTCGCTCACTCTACGCAAAGTCTGTCTCTGTGACGAATGGCCTCATGGAGAAACTCACTGTGCACATTCGGTGGTTCTCAAGTGAAACATTCAAGTGTGGTGTCTCTGGCTCTCTCAACATGGACTGCTGCACGGCAACATCTCATACGGCGCCGTCTCGCACGGCAGGGTTTACACAGCAGTGTCTTTCACACGGAAACTTCCCACACGGCGGTGATACTCAAGCGGCATCTTCTCAACGGCGCTCGATGCTTCGAGCACACCACGAGGCAGCAGCTCACGCAACCTATACTGCATGTTGATGGCTGTTATCAGCGAGGAAACCTAACTGGAATTCTCAACTGGAATTTTCTCATCTGGCGCAACTCATCTGCTGCTGCATCATCGGATTCTCTCGCGCATTCCGGAGGAATACAATCACTGCAAACCCAGGTAACCACTCACACATGCGGCCATTTTATACAAAAGTGCGCTGCTACACGGAAGCTTAATCAAGCTGTATAGCGGGAATTACTCAGCCACGATTAGATCAATAATATCTAATCGTGGCATCTCATTGAAAACTCAACCACCATAAAATCAATAATACTTTATTGTGGTGATTATTGTATGGTTATATTGTATGGTATAACTCATCAGTGATTGGCAACGTGTCTCAGCAAACTCACCCACACTCACACAGTAAAACTCAAACACTCAAATTGTAACACTCACACACTCAACCAATTATTGTAAGACTCATACACTCAAATTGTAATACTCAAACACTCAACGAATAATATTGTAACAGTTATACACACATTTTATATCGACTTCAATTAATTCTTACAACAAACTTTTCAATCAATTTAAAATGCTTCTTCATATAAATATGTAATAGTAATTTATATTTTATAGTTATTGTGAATATATTATAGTTTAATTTACCAAAGTGTTTGGCTCAATTTATTTTGTAAACACCCACAGCATGCCCTCATTATCAATTATGGCATTCTCAAACAACTCTTATATATTCAAAACAATCACTACCTTGAAAATAAATAGGTTCAAAGTCTTCAAGGTCTTATTTTTCAAAGTTGGGGGTTGACGAGCGGAGCGAGTAGGGGGCGCAGCCCCCCTAGTATATATATACACTTATCGAGGTTTATGTAGCCCAAGACTGTATATTAGTACCTACAGCCAAGAGTTCCCTATGGCAAATGACTAAAGAAATAATGGACCCTGGGGTTATAGACTCTAGGTCGGACCGCATAAACCCCTATATTTAGAAATATTATGAAGCGCGGGCTGCATAATCAAAGTCGGGCTCGATAAACCCCTATGTATATAAAAAACGGGCTTTATAAAGCCCATTCGAGAAATGTATATATATATATATATATATATACACACACACACACACACACACACACACACACACACACACACACACACACACACACACACACACACACACACACACACATTTCTTTTACCAGATTTATGGAGCCCTTTTATACACATGAGCATATTTATGGAGCCCGTTTTCTTTTATAGAGCCCGGGTCCCATAAAATACTCTTATATACCGATCTAGAGTTTCTATACCCAGAGAGGGATTATTTCTTTAGTCACTTGTATACGGGAACTCTGGGCGTAGGTACTAACATTCAGGGATGGGCTCCATAAAGGGGTTAAGTGATAATTATATATATACATATTTATATGATGAAGAATCAGTGATCCACGATATTTATTGTGTATATTATGTGTAAAGATGTATGAAATTAGGTCGTCATCGCCCAGAGACGGGAATATATAGGTTTATATATATATGGGTGTCCCATTTTAAAACCACCAGGCAAATATCTCGAAAACTAAGGGAGATGGAAAAAAACTTTTAATACAAAAGTTGTAGGGTTCAGAGGGGCCCAACTGATCGTGACCTTGGTTATGACCTTGAGGTCAATGATCAAGGTCATTTGAAGGTCAAATCGATTTTTTCAAATGCGAACCCCCACTTTTGACCTCGTAAATGGAAAGAGCGGAAAATTTTACGTTCAGATATGTCCTTGAGTCAAGGTCATGGTCATGGTCATGGTTATGTTTAAAATTAAAGTCAATCAACGCATCAAAATATTCCCATAATTAGGCATACGAGACAAATTGTTAAATACAAACGTTGTAGGGTTCAGAGGGGCCCAACTGATCGTAACCTTGGTTATGACCTTGTGGTCAATGATCAAGGTCATTTGAAGGTCATATCGTTTCTTTCAAATGGGAACCCCCACTTTTGACCTCGTAAATGGAAAGAGCGGAAAATTTTACGTTTAGATATGTCCTTGAGTCAAGGCCATGGGCATGGTCATGGCCATGTTTAAAATCAAAATCAATCAACGCATTCAAACATTCCCATAATTACACATACGAGTGTTAAATACAGAAGTTGTAGTGTTTGGAGGGGCCCAACTGATCGTGACCTTGACCATGAACTTGAGGTCAAGGATGATGTCGTTTGAAGGTTAAATCAATTTTGTTTAACGACAACCCTCACTTTTGACCTCGTAAATAGAAAAACCGACAAATTCTGATATGACCTTGGGTCAAGGTCATGGTCAAAATTATGGTCAGTTTTCGTGCAGTTAAGAGCAAAGTCGGAGATGACCCGGTCACCTAAGGCAAGGTCGGAGATTACCCGGCCAGTTAAGGCAAGGTCGGAGATGACCCGGCCAGTTAAGGCAAGGTCGGAGATGACCCGGCCAGTTAAGGCAAGGTCGGAGATGACCCGGTCAGTTAAGGCAAGGTCGGAGATGACCCGGCCAGTTAAGGCAAGGTCGGGGATGATCAGGCCAGCTAAAAATTCATTGGAAAATTCCACGTTCATGTGTATTTAGTCATGGGATCCAAGTATTTCGGTCACCATTTACTGAAGAAGATGCTCAAAAGTTGCACCATTTACTTGTTGACAACATTCTATTCTCCTTTTAAAGTTTCTAACAGTATTTAATAATACTTGACGTGGAATACTTAAGCAGATTTGTGTAATCCTTTGAATCATGTCATCTCTTGTAGTTGGCCTGTTGCGGTAGACTGTATTTTTTAGGAAGCCCCATAAATAAAAATCTGGAGATGTCAGATCTGGAGATCTTGGTGGCCATGCTACGGGACCTCCTCTACCAATCCATCGACCATTAAACCTTTCATTAAGAAAATCTCTGACAATTCTGGCATAATGTGGAGGAGCACCATCTTGTTGTAGCCACATTCTGGCCCTTGTATGGAGATCAACGTTTTCTAGAAAGAGTGGCAGCTCGTCTCTCAGCAACTGTAAATAAGTATGTTGAGTTACGTGACCTTCAAAAAAATAAGGTCCAATCAGACATCCGTTAACCTTTAGAGGACGGGATGGCCCCTATACGGGCCATGCCCATGATCGACCCTTTACATGTGTTAGTTTTGAGATGTGAGACATCACAAAAACTCGATTTCTATAGAAAAGTGAGAGAAAACAGTAAACCCAAATCTCCGTCCTCTAAAGGTTAATAATACCACACCATACCGTTACATTCCAGCGATGCTGATGATCAACTTCTCGCATCCAATGAGGATTAACAGGAGACCAGTAGTGGTAATTATGACGATTCAACATACCAGTACTCTGAAATGTAGCCTCGTCGCTAAAAAGAACATTGTTAAAGAAATTTTCATCATCAGTAATTTGTTGTGTTGCCCATTGGCAAAATGTTATTCTCCGTCGATAATCTTCCACAGTTAAAGCTTGATTTAGAGTAATGTGGTAAGGATGGTAACGCACATATCGTAAATATCTACTGGCCGTAGATCTTGGAATACCCATTGTTAACTCGATTTCCCGTAAACTGACATGAACATTTAAATGTACCATGGCTAGAACAGCAAGAAAGCGAGGATTATTTTCATAATCGTGTTCATTCAGTGTCCTCCTTCTTCGAACGAAGTTTCCTTGTCGACCGCGCAGTTCAATGTCACGTATTACCGTATGATCAGGATGTTGTCATTGAGGGAACCGAGCACGATACAATCTGCTTGCCTCTCGATAGTTTCGTCGACATTCTCCTAAAATAAGAAGAATGTCAACTATTTCATTAGCAGAATAGTCAGGCATTCTTTTTTAGTTGTAAATGCAATTATTTATCAAAACACACCACAAAAGAAATAATATGTTATTATACTATACAATATTTTAAAACGAAAAAGTTTAATTTTCTGTGCCAATATAAGTGTGCTCAATTTGAAAACAATTTGATGTAAACAGTAATAATTATTGACTATTACCGATCAATGCTGAATACTACCGGTCACTATTGGATACAGGTGGTCAACACTTATTAACTTTTGTTATTATTTGATATAAGTGGTTAACCCTGGTAAATATTGATAATAGTAAAAATAGTAAAATTTTCCGCTCTTTCCATTTACGAGGTCAAAAATAGGGGTTCCCATTTGAAAAAATCGATTTGACCTTCAAATGACCTTGATCATTGACCTCAAGGTCATAACCAAGGTCACGATCAGTTGGGTCGCGCCAAACCCTACAACTTCTGTATTTAACACTCGTATGCGTAATTATGGGAATGTTTGGATTCGTTGATTGATTTTGATTTTAAACATGACCATGACCATGACCATGACCTTGACTCAAGGACATATCTGAACGTAAAATTTTCTGCTCTTTCCATTTACGAGGTCAAAAGTGGGGGTTCCCATTTGAAAAAATCAATTTGACCTTCAAATGACCTTGATCATTGACCTCAAGGTCATAACCATGGTCACGATCAATTGGGCCCCTCTGAACCCTACAACTTTTGTATTAAAAGTTTTTTTCCATCTCCCTTAGTTTTCGAGATATTTGCCTGGTGGTTTTAAAATGGAACACCCGGTATATATATATATATATATATATATATATATATATATATATATATATATATATATATATATATATATATATATATATATATATATATATATATATATATATATATATATATATATATATATATATATATATATATATATATATATATATAAATTGAAACAGAAAACCTGACATTGGAAGAAAACGAAGTCTGACGATGAGAAATGGAGAAACTTTAGAATCTGAAACCAGGCATAAAATTTTTCACTATTTAGTATCTTTAATATGAGAACATCTTTTTCATGAAACTTTTTGTGCAATTTAGTATAGCCAAATAGCATGTTATTATTTTAAATCTGAGTTAAATAAAAGCGATTGAAATTTGCAGTAAATATTTGAAATTCTCGGCCAGGCATTTCAATGTATATGTAACATGGATCGCTCCTTCAGCCATTTTCTATACTTACCTTTGGAGCGCTCCCGCGCTCCTTGATAATAAGAATAACAATAATAATTGCTTTATTTAAACCTGTATGTTAATTATAAGTTTATTATTAATTATGTATTTTTTGGCTTTTCGCCTCCCCATACAAAAGATATGTATATTTATATATATTTTGTACATAGTACAAAACGATTTATTTATGAATTAATTTATTAATTTATTAATTAATTTATTATTAGTACAAAATTAAGGCTCTTAATAATTAATATACCTTATGTGTGCTTCTATATATTTACATATACACATACTTAAGCATATTATATTTCTATTTAAATAATTTTAGGTTTGTGCTATAAAGATAAAAAAATTTTATATAATTTGTGGTTATTTTTGAATAATTTGGGACCAAATGGCGGACTTAAAGCATTTTTGGACCACCTTATTTTACACATTGATTGCAAAACACCGGAGTTTTATATGTTAAGTCTTTTTTGCGATTGCATGACACACTACTTAACGTAAGTATAAGACAGTAATTATGATATTATTTTATACATATGAATATATTTCCAATTCCATAATATTTTTGCAGAATTTTAGACGATATAGAAATGTATGAAACTCAAGATCCATTCAAATTGTTTGATTTTGCCACAATATCGATATTTCTTAATCAATTCATTTATAAGTCAGTTTATACACTTTTACTTGGTACGTATTATACATTAATACTTAATACGTACGTACATTTAATACTCTAATTTATCGGTATTCGAATAAATAGTTTCAAAAGATTTTGTGTTGTTTCTAATGGCGGAGTAACACAACGTTATGATATATTAATAATAATTATAGTTAAACTTGAGTGAACGTTAGATACTGTTACGTCGAGATTACCTACCAAGTAAATCAAATAAGTAGGCACTGTTGTGAGTAACTCCATGCGTAGTCTGATTCCTAGCTTTTTATCAACTCTTGATTGCACTATGCGTAACCAGCATACGGAATGTAAAACGAAATTTAAGTTATATTTAGAGAAAAATATCTGATATTATTAATTTTTATTATTACAAGATGTCCCGTAGAGTTGTACCCAACTGAAAAAAGTCGCTTGATAAATAGCACGATTAATAGCATGATTAATAACATGATTAATAGCACGATTAATAGCATGATTAATAGCATGATTAAGGACGTTCTCTTGGTTGAAACAGCAGTTTTCGAATTTTTAACTTTCAAATAATGTTCAATTAATTTAATAATCCAGTAGTAAGTACATATAACAAATATACATTAGAGGGAACATAAAACAATTTTTTTCAAACGAATTCAGGCAATAGTTACTATGATATTGTTAAAGTTAAAGACAAAAACTTCAATAAGTTACCTAATTTTTTTCTTTCTTATCCAATCTTAACGAAATAAAGCTTATTTTGTTCGTTAAGAAATTTTAGGGGAGTATCGATGGGAAAATTTATGATACGAGTTACCAGTACGGCGCAATATCAATTTATTTAAGAAAAGTAAGTCAAGTTTTAATAAACAAATTGATATTACGTCGTATTGGTAACTCGTATCATAAATTTTCCCGTCGATACTCTCTCTGAAATTTCTTAACGAACAAAATAAGCCTTATTTCGTTAAGATTGGATAAGAAACAAAAAAAATTAGGTCATTTATTGAAGTTTTTGTCTTTAATTTTAACAATATCATGGTAACTATTGCCTGAATTCGTTTTAAAATTTTTTTTTTGTTCCTTCTAGTGTATATTTGTTATATGTACTTACTTTTGGATTATTAAATTAATAAAACATTATTTAAAAGTTAAAAATTCGAAAACTGCTATTTCGACCAAGAGAACGTCCTTTATAGCATGATTTATAGCGTGACAAGTACCATGACTTTATCGACCAGATTTGGCATGCTCTTTATCACGGTATTAATCATGCTATTGATCATGCTATCAATCATGCTATTAACCACGCTATGAATCATACTATTAATCACAGTGTTTCGTATATTATTTATTTCAACTAAATAATAACAATAAAAATAAATAAACATATTATTTAATTCTATTTAATAATAACAATTAAAATAAAAAATATACATAATAATAACGTTATGTTATGTTATGTTACGTTATGTTATGTGGATATCCAGGTAAGTCTGGGATTCCAGTGGGTCTATTGAAAATATTTAGGTGAATATCTAAATAAATTCTGTTAATATTTATTTAAGTTATATTACTTTCTCAAATAGAAAGACTTTATCCGAAGTCTAAACGAGAGAAGCCAAGCTTTGTAATTATGTAAAGACGTTCCAAAAACAAGGCACAGCTCGTAGTTCGACATACCAATGACATTGGAGAAGTCGTGCGGGCGATTCCATTTGACTTCCTTATCTACCCTTGGCGTTACTTAGTAAGGGGAGTTTACTCCAGCTCGCCGCCTAGCGGGAGCTGGAGCAAACTCCGCTGCGTTAGGTCGCTGACAGTCTCTCCTGCTAGGCGGCGAGCTGGAGCAAACTCCCGTTACTAAGTAAGTGCCACCAAGGGTAGATAAGGAAGTCAAATGGAATCGTCCGCACGACTTCTCCAATGTCATTGGTATGTCGAACTACGAGGCGTGAATAGTTTTTGGAACATCTTTACATAATTACAAGGCTTGGCTTCTCTCGTTTAAACTTTGGATAAAGTTTTTCTATTTGAGAAAGTAATATAACTTAAATAAATATTAACAGAATTTAGATATTCACCTAAATATTTTCAATAGACACACTGGAATCCCAGATTTACCTGGAATTCCAGCTGGATATCCATATAACATAACATAACGTAACATAACGTTATTATTATGTTTAATTTTTATTTTAATTGTTATTATTAAATAGAATTAAATAATATGTTTATTTATTTTTATTGTTATTATTTAGTTGAAATAAATAATATACGAAACAGTGTGATTAATAGTATGACTAATAGCGTGATTAATAGCATGATTGATAGCATGATTAATACCGTGAAAAATAGCATGCCAAATAAAGTCATGGTATTTGTCACGCTATAAATCATGCTATAAATCATGCTATTAATCGTGCTATTAATCATGCTATTAATCATGCTATTAATCATGCTATTAATCATGCTATTAATCGTGCTATTAATCGTGCTATTTATCACGTGACTTTTTTCAGTAGGGTAGACCCTAACGCCTTCTTTTTTTAATGTTATGAACATATATCTCCTTTATTTAATAATGCACTTTTATATTCCAAAGAAAAAGATTATCCTTCAAGCTAAACCTGAAACATGTTTCAAAATGTTAATGCGTGACAAAATATATCAAAATTGTGCACAAATTAAAAAAATTTATAAGAAACTTATATGAGTTTATTTTATATTACCTTACTATGAACAAAATATTGAAAATTATGTGGATTTTCAAATCTTTCAGGTGGCCAGAATTTTTCTATCAAGTGGCTGCAAATACATAGTAAAAATCTATATAGAAAGATAAAAGAATTTAATATTCATGAATATTAAAAATAATAAAGCATTGAGTTGGAGTGGTAGAATCAGACAGAGTCGACCTCGTTTTTTACCATTTCTTTATTTCTCTTGCTTGCTGTTTCTCTCTTCATAATTATATTTGCAATAACTATGCACACGTATTCGAGTTGCTAAAGTTAAATTTTCAACATGTTTTGTTGCTGACTATGCAGTCTTGCAGTAAATATTTGTTGTCAACTACTACAATAAACATTAATGTGGTTCTATGGACAGTATAGTACTTAAATATAAAATATTCTACAATGAATTGTTCTCATACTGCGAAGTGAGAACCCATATAGTATCATAGACCGGCACTTTAAGTTACAGAATAAAATTTTTGTAACGAAATTTCAATACTAACAAAGTAGTTATCGTCAATGTAAAAAAATGATGCAACAAATCGCTTTAATCTTTTTCATTTTTGCTTCAATTTCAATTTTTAATGACTCATTTTCGTCTTTGTTGGATTTCATTACGGATATCGTGGATCAAATTCATAAATTTTTTAATCCTGAAGAGTTACAGGTGATTGTTTATCAAGTTTTGTATGACTCTGGTATGAATTCGAGCCAAGCTTTATAAAATATTGCCTGCAACTTTTAAGGTTTTAAAAATTTTTTAATTTGATTCACGTTATCTCGTAATGAAATCCAACAAAGATGAAAATGAGCCGTTAAACATTGAAATTGAAGAAAAAATGAAAAAGATTAAAGCGATTTGTTGCATCATTTTTTTACATTGACGATATCTACTTTGTTAGTACTGAAATTTCATTAAAAAAAATTTTTCCGTAACTTAAAGTACCGGTCTATGATACTATATGGATTCTCACTTTGCAGTATGAGAACAATTCGTTGTAGAATATTTTATAATTAAGTAGTATATCGGCCCATAGAACCACCTTAATAATATCAGAGAAACACCAATATAACCACAGATTGAGCTACTTCTCATTGCTCCATCTTGTCCACCTCACTCTATACCTGAAAAAAAAATGAAATACCAGAAAGTATCATTTTGTATTTTATTAGAAATGATAAAGAAAGGCAAAGTTTATACTTATCTAATAGCAACAGTTGAATAAAGTTAATCATATCCAGCAGCTCTACCTAGACTCAGATTTTGAACACACAATATCCCCAAAGCTCTACTATTAAAGTGTTAAAATTATTGTTAGAATCTGACAGCTGTCAGCTATGCAGAAGAAATAGCAATATACACTCACTGTGGCATTATCGCAGACGTAGTTAATAGCCCAATCGGTAACTCGGTCGATAACCACGCCATATAATCGGATTGCGGATTTTGTGTTTGCGCTATAATTTGTATACTTCTGATTCAGACGGAGAATGTTCATTATTAGAATCACATAAAATTTCATCTTCGTTATGAATCTCATTAGATTCAACTGATTCAATTCCATCGGAAAATTCAATGTTGTCAATGTGATCGACAAATAACGCAGCCATATCGTTACAAGTGCAATTGCATTTTCAGAAATTGATCTATTTGGCTCTTTATTTATAAAGCCTTATTTCTCAACGGTGTTCACACATACAAAAACCCAATCAGTCATAAATTGTTTGAATTTTTGGTGATCGTTAATTTCAGTACAGAAAAATTAAATATATAAAAATTAAAATTAATAAAATTAAAAACTTCTTAAAAATTCTGATTGTATAAAACTGTATAAACAATGAGTTTTCGATGGAATTGAATTAGTTGAATCTAATGAGATTCATAACGAAGATGAAATTTTATATGATTCTAATAATGAAAATTCTCCGGCAGAATCAGAAGTATACAGATTGTAGGGCAAACACAAAAGTCGCAATCAAAATCAGCAGTCCGATTATACGGCTCCATGCTCCTTGTTTTCAATGACATGCACTAGATGGCGTGGTTATCGACCGAGTTATCGACCGGACTATTGACTACGGCTGCGATAATACCACAGTGAGTGTATGTTGTTATTTCTTCTGCACATCTGACAGCTGCCAAATTCTAACAATAATTTTAACACTTTAATAGTAGAGCATGGGGGACATTGTGTGTTGCAGATATCCTGCAAAAGTGGAAAATATAAATTTCGAAGTCTGGACCAAGGTAGAGCTCCTGGATACGATTAACCTCATTCAATTATTAATATTAGATAAGTATAAACTTTGCCTATCTTTATCATTTGTAATAAAAAACAAAATGATACTTTGTGGTATTTCATTTTTTTCAGGTATAGAGTGAGGTGGACAAGTTGGAGCAATGAAAAGCACCTCAATCTCTCGTTATATTGGCGTTTCTCTGATATTATTAACGTTTCTTGTATTAATTCACTACAAATATTTACTCCAAGACTGATAGCATAGTCAGCAACAAAACATGCTGTATTTGTTTAAATAATGGACATCAACGAACGAGTTTTAGGCAAAATTCTTTATTTATGCCGACGTTTCGAGAGTGAATTTTACTATCCTCTTCAGGGTTACAATTAATTGTTAATATAATAAAATATAAAGAAATATATTATCATAGCGAGAGGAAAAATTAGTACCGTATAAAGTTACATAGTTGAAGATATGACACCATCCATTTTTTCAATTAGTAATGTTATGACGATCGTTGGAGGAAAAATAAAACAAAGTGTTAAATGTTGATAGTGGCAACTTTTCGTTGGCATTGGTGCACCAACCTCATCAGGCCTTTTTTATTTTCTAACCCAAAAACGTTCACAATATAAACAATCAAGATGACAAAAGAGAAAAAACAAAATGTGAAAATTAAAGAGTTACCAAATTACAAAGTATGTGGATATAATCCGTCGATCAGATGTTAATCTCGACTAAAATTAATAGACACGTACCTACTATTTATGTATTTTGAAACTGTGTTTACAAACAAGCTATACGTTATAAAGTTCATTTATGATGGGAAAATACACTGTACTTAATTTTTTAATGTCTTCCTTTTTATTGATACTGTACTTATTAGATTTGATATAAACCATTTCAGAAACCAATCTTTTTTATAATTGCTTTCATAATCCAAGATAGTAGTATGTTCCCAATCAAATTTGTGTTGACATTCTAAACGATGTATACTGACAACCGACTCTTTAGTTTTGTTAGTTCTATGCTCACTAATACGTGTATGTAAAGATCTTTTTGTTTCACCTATGATGTGGCAGAGCAATTTAAACAGTCGAATTTATATACCACGTTCGTACGGTCCCATTTTTTCGTTACGTCTTTACCTAGCTTAATAATTGAAGACAAACTTTTGTTTAGTAACGGGATTGTACAAATGTCGTGAGATCTAAAAATATTAAAAAGGCTGTTGAAATCATTATTAAACGGTAAAGATAATTTTGGCAATTTTTCATAATGATTAACTTTTCTCTTGTCTGTGTCTATATGCTTAAGTTTGTTTAATCTAGTTTTTATATGTTTTTCTATGAACCACATCGGATAGTCATTGTTAAGTAAAATGTTCTTTATACGTTTCTTATTGTCTAAGTGGAAATATGGATCCGAGAGAAGAAAGGCTCTATCAACTAAGTTAAAAACAATATCGTTTTTTTGCTGGGCTGGACGATTTGAAAAATAATTGATTAACCGTCCCGATGATGTCGGTTTTCGCAACCAATTTGTCAAAATTTTATGTTGGGATCTAATTAATGTCATGTCTAAAAAATTGAACTTATAATTCTCTTCAAATTCATAAGTAAATTTTAAATTTGTGTCATATGTATTAAAAACTTTAATCACATTGTCCGTATGCTATTTTTTAACACAAATAAGCGTGTCGTCAACATATCTATAACAGAAAATAGGTGTACAGTCATAATGTCGTTGTAAATCTCGTAAGCAATTTTTTTCCAAATCATCCATTACAATATCAGCAAATAATGGCGAGATTGGTGACCCCATGGGTGTTCCATAAGTTTGTTGGTGAGTTTGATTGTTGAAGGTAAAAAATGTATTTTTAAATAAGAAAGTAGTACAGTCTTTTAATACATCTAACGGGATGTTCCAATGATGGTGGATGGAAACCGCTCGTCTATCTAAACTCTCCAAAACCAATTCACAAGAGATGTTTGTAAATAGAGACGTTACGTCCAATGATAACAATTTGATTGGGAACATACTACTATCTTGGATTATGAAAGTAATTATAAAAAAAGATTGGTTTCTGAAATGGTTTATATCAAATCTAATAAGCACAGTATCAATAAAAAGGAAGACATTCATAAATTAAGTACAGTGTATTTTCCCATCATAAATGAACTTTATAACGTATGGCTTGTTTGTAAACACAGTTTCAAAATATATAAATAGTAGGTACGTGTTTATTAATTTTAGTCGAGAATTACATCTGATCGACGGATTATATCCACATACTTTGTAATTTGGTAACTCTTTAATTTTCACATTTTGTTTTTTCTCTTTTGTCATCTTGATGGTTTATATTGTGAACGTTTTTATGTTAGAAAATAAAAAAGGCCTGATGAGGTTGGCGCACCAATGCCAACGAAACGTTGCCACTATCAACATTTAACATCTTGTTTTTATTTTGCCTCCAACGATCGTCATAACATTACTAATTGAAAAAATGGATGGTGTCATATCTTCAACTTTGAACATGAGTCTTCGATCAGAAACAGACCTCCTGACAACACCTTATTTTTTTGAACACATTAGACAAACACATGGAACTGATACATGTAAGCTCCTTCAAAAATGGACAAGGTTAAATCGACTACTGGCGAATTGCAACTCACAACGATACTATCTCCTCGAATGCAGAGAATTTGGAACCTCTCCACGACATATAAAAAATTTAAGTAAAAAATTTCTTACTCTAAGTTTCCATAGTAGGTTGTGCAAAAAAAAGCTTACGAATTTCACAAAATATTTCACTAAGAAGTTATTAAATTTGGAAATCCGGGACATTAATTTTTACATAAAATTTATTGAAAAAAATCTGAACAGTTTAAGAGAAAAAATTACACACTCTACCTTAGACTCTCCAACCAAAAATAAGTTCTTTTTATTCACTGCCAACAAATGTAAAATGATACGTGAAAAAGCGGGCTCGAGACTTATAAAAAAGCTCACCGTAGTAAAGTCATCTACTAGTGTTAACAACATTAAAAATACTTGGCTAAGAAACTTAACGAATGTCCAAATTCCATCGGAAGTTATTGACGTTGTTACATTGGGTTCAAATTTTAGTCACACGTCAAAGATTTCTAACGATAGTATAGTGAATACAATAAAAAACGTGGAAAATTGTCTGAATTCAACTTTGATCAACAATGATGAAAAAAACGAAATACGGAAAAAAGTCACAAAATCTTTAAAGAAAGCGATTAATGTAGAGACACACATGCCATATACTGATAGACTTTTTACAGAAAAATTAAAAGTATCAAAAAATTTTTTAAAAACACATAACAATATCTTTTTTACAAAATCAGATAAAGGCAATGTAACGGTTTGTTTGGAAAAGTCGGTCTATAATGAGAAGATGATTAATTTATTGTCAGATGAAAAAACTTATAAAAAGATCAATAGAAACCCATTAAAACGTCTAAAAGATGGAACATCTAGTAAGTTGAATTATTTAAATAACAATGGTTTTCTATCCAAGAATTTTCATAAAAACATGCTAACTCAATCTGATACGACATTGGCGAAATGCTATGGATTACCGAAGATCCATAATATAGATGTACCGTTAGGTCCGATTGTTTCCCTTGTGAACAGTCCTACATATTTTTTAGCCAAAATTTTGTACGAAGAACTTAAAAATGCGATACCCAAACCGAGTTCACACATTAATAATAGTTTTGAATTGAAAGGGAAATTAAAAGATATAATGTTAACGGATGAATACACTTTGTTATCATTGGACGTAACGTCTCTATTTACAAACATCTCTTGTGAATTGGTTTTGGAGAGTTTAGATAGACGAGCGGTTTCCATCTACCATCATTGTAACATCCCGTTAGATGTATTAAAAGACTGTACCACTTTCTTATTTAAAAATACGTTTTTTTCCTTCAACAATCAAACTTACCAACAAACTTATGGAACACCCATGGGGTCACCAATCTCGCCATTATTTGCTGATATTGTAATGGATGATTTGGAAAAAAATTGCTTACGAGATTTACAACGACTTATGACTTTACACCTATTTTCTATTATAGATATGTTGACGACACGCTTATTTGTGTTAAAAAACAGCATACGGACAATGTGATTAAAGTTTTTAATACATATGACACAAATTTAAAATTTACTTCTGAATTTGAAGAGAATAATAAGATCAATTTTTTAGACATGACATTAATTAGATCCAAAAATAAAATTTTGACACATTGGTTTCAAAAACCGACATCATCGGGACGGTTAATCAATTATTTTTCTAATCATCTAGCCCAGCAAAAAAAGAATATTGTTTTTAACTTAGTTGATAGAGCCTTTCTTCTCTCGGATCCATATTTCCACTTAGACAATAAGAAACGTATAAAGAACATTTTACTTAACAATGACTATCCGATGTGGTTCATAGAAAAACATATAAAAACTAGATTAAACAAACTTAAGCATATAAACACAGACAAGAGAGAAGTTAATCATTATGAAAAATTGCCAAAATTATCTTTACCGTTTAATAATGATTTCAACAGCCTTTCTAATATTTTTAGATCTCACGACATTTGTACAATCCCATTACTAAACAAAAGTTTGTCTTCAATTATTAAGCTAGGTAAAGACGTAACGAAAAAATGGGACCGTACGAACGTGGTATATAAATTCGACTGTTTAAATTGCTCTGCCACATACATAGGTGAAACAAAAAGATCTTTACATACACGTATTAGTGAGCATAGAACTAACAAAACTAAAGAGTCGGTTATCAGTATACATCGTTTAGAATGTCAACACGAATTTGATTGGAAACATACTAATATCTTGAATTATGAAAGTCATTATAAAAAAAGATTGGTTTCTGAAATGGTTTATATCAAATCTAATAAGCACAGTATCAATAAAAAGGAAGACATTCAAAAATGAAGTACAGTATATTTTCCCATCATAAATGAACTTTATAACGTATAGCTTGTTTGTAAACACTGTTTCAAAATATATAAATAGTAGGTATGTGTTTATTAATTTTAGTCGAGATTAACATCTGATCGACGGATTGTATCCACATACTTTGTAATTTGGTAACTCTTTAATTTTCACATTTTGTTTTTTCTCTTTTGTCATCTTGATGGTTTATATTGTGAACGTTTTTGTGTTAGAAAATAAAAAAGGCCTGATGAGGTTGGCGCACCAATGCCAACGAAACGTTACCACTATCAACATTTAACATCTTGTTTTTATTTTGCCAACGATCGTCATAACATTACTAATTAATATAAAGTTACATTCTACCGTTTGGCATCGTTAAGGTTGAAATTTGAAACATATAAAGCATATTTGTGCAGAATCGGTTGGACCAATGTGCTAGAAAAGAATTTTTTTAAAACAGTTCAAAAAAAACAAATAAGCCGTAATAAAAATTAAATTATTATTAAAAAACATAAAAGACTTACATCATTCCTTGCGTCTCACTTTCATTGTTTTTACAAGAACGTAAGATCTGCGTGAATCTTGAAGAAACACTGAACGAGAGATAGTAATTTTATGTGAGTAATCTATGTAACGGTTAGGAGAAGGGAGAGGGAGGGGACAGAGCGGGAAATACAGTCGGGGCTCCCGCTAGAGTGAATCAGAAGAACACGATTGAAAGAGGTGAGCGGAGCGATGTATTAATGGGTCTAGAGCTAATACGCCCATGTTGCAGACATCGCTCCAGGTATTTCACCAATGCATGCTATCCGGATACAATCGAGCGAGTCTCAGCCGTATGTATGGAAAAGGAGAAGGAGTGTAACCGAACATACGCGTATACACAACTGTTAGGATAAACTGCAATGCTTTTTTACCAATTCTGTCGTTTTTTTATAAGAGTTTTTTTAGGAATTGTGTGATTTCTATGCGATTGAGGGTATTACTATGGAAGTAGATATTTAACATCTACGAGAAAGAACGTTTGTAAAAATTTGTTTCTTTATCTAAAATTTTGATGTTTTTAAAATCGATTGTATGTCCAGTTTTTTCCACATGTACAACTAATGCAGAGTTGTTAGAGCAATTTCTTGCGGTCCTTATATCAACGGCTGAGCGGAACAAGGTTATATCTCACCGTCTTTGATAAAAATGCCTTTTGGCTTGGTACCCTGCTTTCTTCACGAGATTAGTGGTAGAGTCTCCTTCTCGTGGAAACGAATGGTGTTCGGCTTTCCTGACTTCTAAATTCTGTTGCAGGTGCGATGAATGTAGGGGAGACGGCTGGTACAAACAGAGATGGCTGGTACTTGTTTATTTCTTGGTGAAACAGCTGCTTTCTTTTGCGCCTAGAAAGATAATTCCACTAGATTGGGCTAGAGCTTAGATACCTTCACTAAAAGGGAATGGTTATGGACAACAGAACAAAGTGACGGAAATATTTTGAACCAATAGCTGAAGGTATCTATACGGGCGTATTAATACCCAGAACTTAGATAACCAACCACTATTGGTTCTTTTTCGCGAAATTGAGGGTTTGATTTAATTGAAAAAATAAAATAACCCTTTATTTTAATGGGGAGCTAAAATCGGAAAACATGAAATGGGGACAATATATGGTGGAATTTCTAACTAAAGAAAGAAAAAGAAAGATAGCAATTTATAATCTTTACTTACTTTTATTTTTGCTGGAAACTGCTTATCCGTTGTAATTTGAAATGAATATAGGTAATAACAAACGAAATATTATTATTATTATCGAAAAATTAAATCTAACTAGGAGAGACTTAGACCTTTCGAAACACCAATTTTCCTAAAACTCACAAAGTTTATTGGTAATATCACATAATAAAGGTCTGTCTAGTTATAGATCCTAACACCTTCTGTGAAAAAAGTTAGAGCTATTCTATTTTTTTTTTTTTAACGAAGAATTTAAACAATATTCAACGTATTTTCCCTTTCTTCAGTATTTGCGCTGTAACAATAATATATTCAATGGTTTATACTGTTAAAATATATATAAATCCCTGTATAAAAAAGAGATTGAAACGTTATGCTGTACTGCGCGCGCATCTCATGACATAGTATCATGGCGTCGTGCAAGTGAGAGACAGAGATAGATTTGGCGCGGAAAACAAGTGAAGGCGCGCGTAGGGCGTCCAACTTCTAGTTATATAAAATATCAAGAATCAAATAAAATTATTCATTAAAAAAAATTATATTACCTGAATATATTCAATTTCTTGCGATACTTACATTATTTGTGTTTTGTGCCTCCAATATTAAATCAAATCGCAGAGCTTCTTTTCTCTTTTTGTAAGGGTATTTATTATGCAATTGTAGTATGTAATTCTATCTTACTTTGAAGTCAGTAACACGTTTTTCTCAACTCAGGCATGAAATAGGGCGTTTTTCACGTGTGAAAGTAGGAGAGAATATTTCGTATTTCAAGCGTATTTTGTGAAAGTGGTAAGAAATATCTATTTCTACCTTAAAATAGGTGAGAAATATTCATTTCTCACCTAAAACAGGTGACAAATGGCCATTCTCACCCAAAACACGTGACAAATGGATATTTCTCACCTAAAACTGGTGAGAAATGAAAATTTCTGCCTTTCTTTAGGGGATATAATTAGTTTCAGTATAATCATTAAATTAAATGTGGTATATTATTTATGTAATTTGATTTTACGTTATTAAACAAAATATCAATTTTTTGGTATTTTCGGATATTTTATGTATTTTCGGACAAATAAATGTGATTGAAATTTAATTATACCTTCTGTCAAAAAAGTACCCAGAAAAGTTTTTTTAAATCTCCCGCGTTATAGATATTTGAATTTTTTTTGTATGTTGGCATCACTGTACCAAATTATGATGCCAAGTTTGAGCGCGTTCCATGAAGTAGTTTGTTTACACCAGCTGTTATAGTCAGTTAAGCTCAGTAGTGCGTCATGATTTTCACAATGAATACAAATATTGAACAAAGAGTTTGCCTCAAATTTTGTGTTACCAACGAAATTTCGTGCGCGGAATCTTTGAAAATGTTGGAAAAGACTTATGGGGAATCAGTTTTATCAAAAACACAAATTTACGATTGGTACAAAGCATTCAAGGAAGGTCGAGAAGTGTGTGAAGATTTGCCTTGATCCAGACGGCCATCGACAGCATCCACCGTGGAGAACATTAAAAAAGTGAAACAAATCGTATTGAAAAATCGCCATTCAGGCTTAAGAGAGATAGCACAGGAGCTAAACATCTCCCACGAGTCAGTTCGTACGATTTTGGTGGATGTTTTGGGCATGAAACGCGTCGCCGCTCGACTTGTTCCAAAAGAGTTGAATTTTCTTCAAAAAGAGTACCGCAGACAGATCGCTTTGTACATGCTGGATCGTGCTAATTCCAATCCTACATTCATCGAACGCATTATAACTGGAGATGAGACATGGGTCTACGAGTTTGACATGCAAACAAGTCAACAGGCATCTCAATGGCAAACAAAAGACGAGCCAAAACAAAAAAAATCACGTCAAAGTCGATCAAAAGTGAAAGTCATGCTGACTATTTTCTTTGATATTCATGGTTTGATGCATCGTGAATTCCTACCAGAGGGACAGACGGTCAATAAACAATATTATTTGAGCGTTTTGAAGCGTTTGCGTGAAAAAATCCGTCAAAAACGGCCAGAATTGTGGAAGAACAATTCGTGGATTTTGCACGACGATAATGCACCACCGCATAGAGCCGCAGTTGTAACCGAATTTAAGGCCAAAAACTCAATAAATATAATCGAGCAACCACCGTATTCACTAGATTTGGCCCCATGTGACTTTTTTCTGTTCCCGAAACTAAAATTACCTCTCCGTTGAAAAGGTTTTAAAGCGATCGAAGCCATACAACAAAATTCGTTGAGGGAACTGAAGGCCATCCCAGAAAACGCTTATAAAAAATGTTTTGATGATTGGAAAAATCGTTGACACATGTGTGTTGCATCAAATGGGGCCTACTTTGAAGGCGACAAAATAAATATTGATAAATAATTGAATATTGTGTGTTTTATTTAAAAATTCCGGGTAGTTTTTTGACAGATAGTATTTTAATAGTCTATAGTTTTTGTGTATTTATTTCAAATTAATTTGTGTCTCAACTGCTTTGTATACGACTTGAAATGCCCAATGCTCTCTCCGACTCACACACGTAAAAAAGGTCCTATCATGCTTTCATTAAAAAAAGTACGGTGTGTAATATGGAAAGAAAAGCTATTTCAGACTTGGGTGAGATATTTTCAGCACTCGTCTCTATCTCGGGCGCCTTCGGCACCCTAGATTCCGACTCGTGCTGAACACCTCACCCTCGCTAGAAATAGCTCATTTTCTTCGCTTGTTGCACAATGCACTAGTTGATGATACATCAAGAGGATTGATCTTGAAAATCCACATAATCCTTTTTTCTCAATAAACTTCTCAATGCTATTGCTGCTCTTTGACAGATGAGGTTGCCTATACTTCCGCAGCCTAGAAAGAAGATAAATAATATACAAAGAACCTATTTTTTAAGTAAAAAGTAAGGCATAATATGTTAAATAAGTTTCCTTAACAAATTTTCGGGGTTACTCACTCTTTACTTATCTCACAAATACTGCCCCGATGATACTCTTTTTTTCGATGCAGTAACTATGACTTCTACAGGTATTCCTAACAAAAAAACCGCTGCCAATTCATTGGCACGTAGCTTCCTCAAACTTAATTTACTGATTCCTTTAATTAATTTTTAATTCCGATATTTAAAATTTTATACTTCAGAAAGACAGAAATAACAAAACTCCAACATAATTTATTCAAATTTTTATAGATTATACATTTCCACAAAATTTCACATACATAAAATATATATCACAATTGCCTATAAATTTGCAACTGATATTTAGAGCTCTATGTATTTGAATGTAATTTATAGCATTCGAAACATAATTAAATTACCTATATTTTCTAAAAAAAAATGAATTTTCTAGCTATCACGGTTCTTTTGTTATTAAGAGAAATGTAAAAATTTAAAAATTAAAAAAAAAATGAGTTTTGGATGTTCAAGTATTACGATAGTAAAATTGTCTTATTCGCTTCAAAATTCATTGTACAGGTATATTATTGATAGTTCTCGGCAGAGTTTTTTTGGCAAAATGATTGGTTCATAATTTTCAGAGATATTATAAACTAAAATTATCTTTTTATAAATTAAATTAAATTTAAATATAAACTAAATTAAAAAAAAATTATAAATTAATCCTCAAGAAATAGATTTTAAAAATGTCTACAAAAATTTTAACCTCAAATATCTCTGAAATTTATGAACCAATCACTTTGCCAAAAGAACTCATCCGAGAACTATCAATAATATACCTCTACAATGAATTTTGAAGCGAATAAGACAATTTTACTCTTGTAATAGTTGAACATATAAAACTCATTTTTTTCATTTTTCAATTTTTACGTTTTTGTTAATAATAAAAGAACCGTGATAGCTAGAGAATTCATTTTTTTAGGAAATATAGGTAATTTAATTCTCTTTCGAATACCACCCACCCCATTTAGATACATAGAGCCGTTCTCGAGAAATTACGATTTAAAGAAAAATTGAAAAAAATTTTAACCTCAAATATCTTCGAAATTTATGGATCAATCCTTTTGCCCAAAGAACTCACTCGATTGGTATACAAAATCTACCCCTACAAAGAATTTCAAAGTGATTAAGCCAATTTTACTATAGCTATTGAACGACAAAAAATCACTTTTTTTTATAAATTATTTTTTTTCTCAAAAAATAATGAATAAAAAAACTTAAACATTTAGTAAGTTATAGTACTTAATATCCTTTATAACCAAAAAAATATTCATGTTAATTTTTTTAATTTCGAAATATAACCTATTTACAAAAAATTACGTTTTCATCAATAACTTATGACGAAATATAGCTACCGACTTTTTTTTTTTTAATTGTAGATAATTTTATCCTACATACAGAGAATTCATGATATATAAACAATATTTGTTCTAAATATTAAAAAATCGAAAAAAAAAATTGTGAAAATAAAAAAATGGCTATAAAAAAAAAAATTAAATTTTACAAAAATAGAATATTGACCTCAATTATGGAAACAGAATTTAAAAAAATGATCACTCTCCCGTTAAAATCGGTCGAGTAGATCATGAGATATCAGTGTACACACACACACACACACACACACACACACACACACACACACACACACACACACACACACACACACACACACACACACACACACACACACACACACACACACACACACACACACACACACACACAGACACACACACACACACACACACACACACACACACACACACACACACACACACACACACACACACACACATGCATACGGACATTTTCTAAAAATAGTGTATTTCGATTCCAAATTTGCTAAGTAACATTTCTAACACATTATCTCATAAACTTTTTTTTTTTACTATCACAAAGCTTCCTCTATGAGGAAGCAAAACTGTAGTTGACTGGTTTTTCTCCTTCAAGCAAGATATTTTTAAGTTTTGTTGTCAAGCGATACACAAACAGGCATGTAAATGAATGCTATTTGCTAAACTGATAACAGGTGTGTTGCGTCGACCTATACCCTATATCTGTGATGATTCACGTTTGGTGGATAAAACAGTGCTGTAACATAACTTGATCGATAAGAATAAGCATCTCTCAGAGAGATGATGTAGTTCTTATGGACTCATCATACAGAACGTACAGAAGGAGAGCTAAATTTAGGTCGTTATTTCTATATAAAAAGTAGTAGGTCGAGGCGACAACGGCGGCGATATATGAGGTGTTTCATGTCAACTGCCCCAGCGCGGCGCGCGAGCGCCAAATCGTGCTATATCCAGCTCATGTTTACGATACGAAAACGTACTTAAAAAAATTTTATGATAAGCATTTCCGACGTATTTTTTCCTCAGCTTTCGAATGGTGTGGGCAGTTTTTCCGAAATTTTCTATTTTCACCTTCAAAAAGTACAAACTGTGTTATATTTCAAAAAGTGTATTTTTAATATTTGTTTTTTGACCCTCTAGATCCAAAGCTGAGCATTTTTTACGTAGAAAAGGATATTTTCAAAGAGTACCCGAGATGTTTTGTGCGATAAATAGAATGCGAAAGAGTAGACGCACCGCCTTTCCTGCGCGCGGTACTACGCGGTATAGCGGGCTGACTGCGCCCGCCTCGTTGCCTATATAATAACCTTTTATAATCTTTAATTCTTTACCTATTCTTCTGGAGTTTTAATAATGCATGGAGTAATATTTTATTAATCGTTTTATAAAAAAATAAAATTTCAAAATCCAAGCATTTATGTGTAATGATGCACACGATAGATGCTATTTGGGTGACTGTTTGGATTGCCCCAATATGTCTATATTACGAAAACATTTGCTTGAATGTTATGATGAAAATGATATTTTCCAAATCGAGTATCAATCATGGTTTCACATGTGCACAAATTTATGAACATACTGGGGGAAAATAAATAAAATTAAAAGCTCACGATTTTTTCGCTAAGAAACAATTATTCGCTAACAACTTTTTATAAATAACGCAAAAAGCAATCTTCAAGAAATAGAATTTCTCGTGTGTTGCGATTTTGCAGAAAATTATACTTTCGTTATACAAAATTCTATCCAGTCTTTCCACTGGAATAACAAACAGATAATAGTTTTTTCAAACATGTAATCATTGCTGTGATTTCCGACAATTTAAATCATGATACCATAGCCGTTTACGAATATCAAAAATTGTAATATCTTACCTTGAAACTAATTTTGCAGTCAAGAAAGTTTATTATTTGGCTGATGGAGCAGGTCAGCATTTTAAGAATAAATCCAATTCTCAAAATCTTCTTTTTCACGAGAAAGATTTTGGAGTTACAGCTTAGTGGCATTTTCATGCCACAGCACATGGCAAAGGTGCGTGCGATGGTATAGGTGCGAATCTAAAAAGAGGTGCAAAACGAGCGAGTCTACAAGTTTCTTCTAGTAATCATATTTTAACAACAGAAAAGCTGTCCAACTGGGCTAAAGATTACTGCAAAGAAATCAACTTTTTTTATACCAGTAAAGAATCGTATGAAGAAACAGTTCTGAAACTAAAACCACGACTGGACAAGGCTAAATCTATACCACACGGAGAGAAAGAAATCAGTAAAAATTACCAAACTGACAAGTAACCCTGAGAAAGACTTGTAAATCCAAAATTTTTACCAAGATTTTTAGCAATTTTTACAAAAAGATTAGTAAAAATTGCCAAAAGTTTAGTAAAAATTGCCAAAAAGTTTGGTAGCAATTTTGGATTTACAAGTGTGCCTCAGTTGGTAATTTTTACAGTTTGGTAATTTTTACTGATTCCTTTCTCTCCGTGCGTTATAATACCATGCTATTATTCAAATGTATGAAAGTACATTGAAACTCAAAAAAACCTCTCTGTGTTCTGAGTATAAAATCTTCCCGAAGAAAACTGCGAAAACAAAAAAAAATATTATTTACACTGGAAAAAAAAACGTTAGTACAAGAGTTACTATATTACTGTTAATTTTGAAATTTTTTTTTTATAAAACAATTAATAAAATATTACTCCATGCATTATTAAGAATCTAGAAGAACAGGTAAAGAATTAAAGATTATAAAAGATTATTATATAGGCAACAAGGCGGGCGCAGTCCGCGCGCTGTACTGCGTAGTACCGCGCGCAGGAAAGGCGGTGCGTCTACTCTTTCGCATACCATTTCGCATAAAATATCCTTTCCTACGTAAAAATGCTCAGCTTTCGATCTAGAGGGTAAAAAAATATTAAAAATACACTTTTTGAGATATAAGACGTTTTGTACTTTTTGAAGGTGAAAATGGAAAATTCCGGGAAAACTGTCTACACCATTGGAAAGCTGAGGAAAAAATACGTCGGAAATGCTTATCATAAAATTTTTTTACGTACGTTTTCGTATTGTAAACATGAGCTGGATATAGCCTGACTTGGCGCTCGTGCGCCACGCTAGCGAAGTGGACATGAAACCCCTCATATACGGGATATTTCACACGAAGTCAGCAGCTCAAAATTTTTAAATCGCTTAGGCTTAGCGAGTTTACAGTTTTTGGTGAAAAAAACATGTTCCTAAATTTTTAGGCCAATATTTTAATAAACACAAAAGTGATTCTACAAGAAAAATTGTTATTTTTTGAAATTTTTGGTGAAAACTCAACTTTTGTCATTTTTTTACTCAATGTTACGTTATAAAAGAAAATTTTACTTTTCAATAACGTTTTTTAAATAATTTTTAATATTCTTTTCGTAAATCATACATCTTTCCTTTTTAATTAAATTCAATTTCGTGGATAAAATAGCGTTCCGTTTTAAAAGACTAAAAAGAAGAATGTATTCTTTGCGACATAAACTGTAGGTCGCTACAAAGAATTCATTCTTCTTATCGCGGACTCAGTGTAACTTAACATCCTCTTCTGATCACGCTCGTAGGGGAGGTGGCTTCGTAAAGTTCGTGAAGCTGACCGTGCAGCAACAGCCAACCGCTGCACGTGTGCTTCGAGCCGATTGACGTTACCATGATGAAGCGGGGACAGCACGTTCCAGGCCTAGCGCAGTTTCCGCCTCCCATGAGCGTGCGAGTGCGAGAGAGAGCGAGAGGGGAGGGACGCCGGAGGACGAAGCGTGCCTCTGAGCGTTGCACTTACCACGTGGCGCGGCTGTGTCGATCGAAAATCCAAACGATAATTACATATATTCGACGCCCATATAGTAGTATGCTGCTAACATAATCAGTGAATAATTAAGTAGTGAATGGAGCGTAGCGAGAATGGTAATTTTTTTTCTCTCTTTTTGTGTGTTTAATTGCGACTTTACTCCGATTGTTTTATTGTGATTGTAAATTCTTTCTAATTGAGAGAGAGAGAGAGAGAGAGAGAGAGAGAGAGAGAGAGAGAGAGAGAGAGAGAGAGAGAGAGAGAGAGAGAGAGAGAGAGAGAGAGAGAGAGAGAGAGAGAGAGAGAGAGAGAGAGAGAGAGAGAGAGAGAGAGCAAGCGAGCGCACCAGCCGTTACAGGCCTGCAAGCGCTACCCAGCTTTCCACTACAGCACGCAGAGCGCTCGCTGCACCAGAGCGCTCACAGTACTTGAGCGAGCCGTGCGCAGCAGGGATTGCCCGTCCGATACGGCCTGCTGCTCCGGGCAAACTACACGATCGTGCACGCATGCACGCACACACGCACGCACGCGTGTACACGTATACTAACAAGTAGTATACTATTTCGTTGTTACCTACAGTAACGTATACATCGTAAACAGCTATCGTAGGACGTCATTTGCCGTACATAACCTTTTTTCAAATCATAAATAACAGCACTTTATAATTTATTGAATATGTCAAAATTTGTGCCGAATAAAGTGTTTTTGCGGGGAGTTTGACTTCATTACTTTAATATGAATAAAAGTGCAGCTGAAGCTCATCGTAAATAGTGGAAGTATACAGTGAACATGCTCTAACTGAACAAACGTGTCGGAAGTGGTTTGCACGTTTTAAAGCTGGTGATTTCGACTTAGATGACAAGGAGCGACCTAGTCAGCCAAAAAATTTGAAGATAATGATTTGGAGGCATTGCTTAATGAAGATTCATGTTAAATGCTTAATGAATTGTCTACACCATTGGGAGTTGACTTATCGACAGTGGGAAAACGTCTTAAAAGTTTGGGCATGATCCAGAAGGAAGGACATTGTGTCCCACGTGAATTGAAACCAAGGGATATTGAGAGACGTTTTTTCACGTACGAACTGCTGCTCTAATGGCAGAAAAGAAAAGGTTTTTTGCATCGAATTGTTACCGGTGACGAAAAGTGGATCCATTATGATAATGCGAAGTGCAGAATGTCATGGGTTAAGCCTGGTGAACTATCAACATTAGTGGCAAAGCCCAATATCCATGGGTCAAAGCTCCTGCTCTGTATTTGGTGGGATCAGAGGGGTGTCATTTACTGCGAACTCCTAAAACCGCATGAAACCGTAACTGGGGATCTACAGACTGCAACTGATGCGATTGAACCGTGCATTGAAAGAAAAACGGTCATAATACTCCGAAAGACACGAAAAAGTCATTTTGATGCACGACAATGCTCGCCCACACGTTACAAAACCGGTAAAAACATACCTGGAAACACTTAAATGGGAAGTGTTACCGCACCCGCCGTATTCTCCAGATATTACTCCTAGCGACTACCACTTGTTTCGATCAATGGCTCATAGCCTGTGTGAGCAGAAGTTCACATGTTATGAAGATTGTAAGAAATGGGTCGATTCGTGGATTTCATCTAAAGGCGAACAGTTCTTCCCATGCGGTATTCGTTCACTGCCCGAAAGATGGTCAAAAGTCGTGGAAAGCGATGAGAAATACTTTTATTAATGTATTATTTGATTTTCATATGAAATAAATAATATTTTTTCATAAAAAAAAAATGCTACGAATTAATTCCAATACTCAATATTTATAATAATAATAATATTTTTAACAATAATATTTTTAATAATAATAATATTTTTAATAATAATATTTATAAGATACTTACATAATTCCTTCAGGAACCTCGGCTACTGTCTGCTAATACCACACACTTTGCCACTTTTTTTTGTTTTTGTTTTTTCTTTTGTCACAAAAATAAACACTATGCTAACATTTTGTCACTTAGAGCTTAGAACTAAACACTATAAACTATTTACGGCGCCAAGATGTGTGGAATCATGTTAAAAATTGCCTCTCGTTCTGTCAGTGCACCAGATCTACATTACAGTCCGGGCACAACCAGAATCCACAAAATGCACATCGAATACAATGACGATTGCGCTGGCACCAGAATCATTTCACACAACCATAATACATATCGCGATAACGCCGTGGTGCATCATACGCCCAGTCTCTGCGCCGGCGTCTTATGCAGTGCTGAACACCCCGCAATTGTCGACGCATACGCCGGATTTTTTCGGCGCGTTGCATCCGTAATAATTGTTGAACACTACGAAAAAATCTTTGACGCACAGGCATCGTGCGTCGGAGTGAAACTTCATCCATGTCCAGATCACTGTCATTATCGGAACTATCGGAACTATCACTTTCACTATCCTGCACTTGATCAGGATGATTATTGTGTCACTTTGTTTTTACCACTTTATTACTTATCTTATAACTAAACACTATGCTAATACTTTTTCACTTTATTTTGCCACTTTGTTACTTAGAACTAAACACTTTGCTACTTTGTTTTACCACTCGCGCCTGCACACACACACATACACACACACACGCACACACACACAAATATTTTTAATAACAATATTTAAATATTTTAATAATTATAAGAATATTATACTTGCATAATTTCTTTCGGAACTTCATCTACTGTTGTGGCCGCTATTACCACACACACACACACACACACACACACAAAATTTGTCACTTTGTGGTTAGTTGGTTGGTTAGTAGCGACATGTGTCCCCGAAGAAAACTTGCGACAGACTGGATGACAGCCGGCTGCACTAGCCATCATTTTTTTAAAAGCTGGCGAAAATCTGAACGAAGCACCGACTGTACTCTTATTTCGTCTAGAGACAGGATACATTTTTTGTTGAAACTTGCAAAAAAGGTGCACCAAAGTCGGATGATGTGTTCTTTTTACGCATGGAGAATGCAGTAAAAATTATTTCTCATGAAACTTTTAAAATCATACGATATCAAAAAGATAAAAAAAACCCTCTGATTTTACTCTTATTACATCTAGAGACTACTCTAAAATTCTTTTCTCACGATTTTTAGCAACCAAATATATTTTGTAGAAACTTTGCAAAAAGTCATATTAAAATCGGATCTTGTTCTCTTATTGCATGTGATGATTGTTATATTTTCATATGTGCCACTTTCTTAACTTATACGTTCCTGATACATGCTATGAAAAAAACTGCAATGAAAATTCATTTATTATGATTCGAAAAAACACAAACCCCCCTTTACGTAAACCTCAAGGCAGGATGAGAAAATAGAGAGTTTTGTACACTGATCAATGTATTGGTACGGTATTTGTACGATTTACCACCGGAAATTACAGTCAGATCGATTCGCGGTATTAGACTTTTTTATAAGGTACATCTTCTTTTAAATGAAGATGTTTTGGAGCCTCACTGTTGATCGATTTCGTTATCGATACATTGATCAGTCTAATCCATGATTATATCAGCTCGTGGTATTATACTTTTTTATAAGGTACCATACCTTCTTTTAAATGAAGATGTTTTAGAACCTTATTGCTTGATCGATTTCGTTATCGATACATTGATTGTTCAGTCTAATCAATGGTTATGTCAGTTCGTGGTATTATACTTTTTTACTACCCACTTTACCCTCTAACCATTCCGCACATTTATAACTTTCATTAACAAATTAATTTTGTTATTTATTCGGTATTGGTAAGGTATTGGTACAAATATCTCGTAAGTTACATTCAGATTAATTCACGGTATTGTTCTTTATTGTTAGATACAACATTCTCTTTTTATCGTAGGTATTTTGGAACCTCGCATATCGATCGATTTCGTTATCGATATATCGATTAGTCCAATCGATGATCATTACACCGACTTAAACTCTTTTCGCTGGTTGTTTCTTATGACAAGTACAGTGGATGAGACGCTGTCACTTCTTTGGTAGGTATTACGTCATAATAGCGGACTGTTCAGATTGTATAATAGCCCTACTTATGACTATTACGTATGTGACATCTTCTTAGCTTATATGTTCCTCATACATGCTACGAAAAAATTAATTTATTGTTATTATCAAGTTCACAAATCACTCTTTACTTAAACCTCAATACAGAATGAGAAAATAGAGAGAGTGTAGTGCACTGATCAATGTATTGTCTATCTTCTTTTAAATGAAGATGTTTTGGAACGCCATTGCTTGGTCGATTTCGTTATCGATATACTGATTTATCCAACCGATGATCATATCAGCTCATAGTAACATAGTTTTACTACATATTGTATCCATCTATGGCCAAATCCATCTCAAATCGAACAGCCAGAGTACGCCTACCACACCGATCATTTTGGAATCGAAGTATTGCTGTTCTTCTCAAAAAATAATTCGACACGTATTTTTTCATTTTTCGATTGCACTAAAATGACATCCGGTTGGCAATGTCAAAAATTTTTTTACAAAATTCTAACTTTCAAATTTTTTAAGTTTTTGAGTAAACTATACGCGATCTTACTCAGATTAGCGCCTTTTTTCGTGTCCTGCATGACATTTGCATAAAAATAAAAAAATGCATAAGTTATGCAGTTTTTACTAAAAAAAAATGCACTTTTTGGAAAAATGCATTTTTTCAAAAACCCCATTTTTTTTTCTTATGAAAATTTAGATGAAGATAGGAGGTGTTAATACCTACCAAATCGTGTGTGTCGGATATTGTATTTTTGCCCATAGAATGGGAAAAAAATAAAATAAAATACAATAAAATTTTATTAATTCAATATAAACGGATATATGTAAAGTATATATCTAAAGTAATACACACACGCGCGCGCGCGCGCACACACACTCACATGCATAGGCAGTATACAGTATAGGCGGTATACAGAATCTGAGTTTATTATGTACTTATAAATTTGTACGCTAGATGGCGAACGTAGTATTTTTTAATACAATACACAGTTTTCTGAAATTTATTACATATCTCTATTATATTAAAACAACCACTATGTCTGAATATTTCTCAAAAGACAGAATTAAATGTTCCAATTTCTTTGGGAGACATAAGAAATCCTACTATGTATAGAATAAAACACGATTCAAGCATTTGAATGATCTTGTTCATCCATTGAAATGTCGCTATCCTAATTTACTTTTGACACCGTCTACAAGTATATGTAACAATTGTTATAAGTTTGCCTTAAAATTGGTGGATTACACTAACGATGAATTTGCCGATATCGTAGTCGATGTAGCAACTGAGAATGAAGTTGGCGATATTGAAGTTGATATAGGCGAAGATTTTTTACCAAGTACTCCAGAACACATCAAAGAATTTAATAATGAAATGAGTAAATCATTTTTATGCTCCGTGTCACCACTTAAGGTGATGTGATACCCATACTGTTACTCAATTCTGGGTTCCCGTTTATCTCCTTCAATTTTAAACTTTTTGAAAAAACTCTTTGACACGTTTTAAGTTTAATAATAAACTATAACGTATCAAAGAGTTATTTTCCTTAAAATTAAAATTTGAATGAGAAAAACGGGAACCCAATTTTGAGTAATAGCGTGGGTATCGCATCACCTTAAAAGAAAAAACCTTATACGTGAAAAATCTACTGAAAATTACGTAAACCAAAAGAAAAGAAAACTGATTTCAACATTTTCTAGTACCCTCGCTGCTAAGTTAAAGACACTCTATGACGTTTCTGTTGAATCAAATGAATCAATCACAGCTCTATGTCAATGTACGGAATGGGTACAAAATATTGGGTTAGCCCTGCAAAAATGTTCTACGGTATGAGAAAAAATAAAAATTCTGACTTTGCTACCTTCATCCTTTACAAAACATGAAATTTTGTCTTTATTTCCAGAAATAACAATATATATGATCAACAAATCGAGAAATCTTGCTAAAGAAAAGGGAATTTATTCCCATCCAGATCCATATTCAGGTCATCCGATAATTGTTCAAGACAAGGTCCTAATAAATGTGACGTTGTTACAATTAAAGTTAACAATAAAGAGAAAGAAGTTAAGCGTTCTCTTACTCGAAGTTTAAAAGAGACGTATAAAGTATTTAAAAATGATAATCCAGAATTGAGAATTGGAAAATCGAAATTTTATAGCTTGTGACGAAAATATGTCTTACTTACACGAGTTGCTATAGGCCAAGGTATCCAGGACTTGCTGCTGGTTGACAATGGAGCGTCGACTGTGCTGCTGTATCTGCTGCGTCGTTTCTTATAGCCGTGGTTGCTTCCTCCACTCCCTGGATTACCATCCCCCACCACTGCTTTGGAAGCTTCTCTCTCCCCTCTCCGAAAATTCTCGAGCTCGCGGAGGGTTATAAGAGGAGCAGCTGCGTCCGCTTAACGTCATTCACGCATTCGACCAAACACCAGGAGGATCTGCAGAGAGAGAGTTGACTGTCTGGGAGTTGTTGCCCATGAAAGAAGTTTGTCTCTGTATCTATTGCGCAAATTATGATTTATTTCTTACGAGCTTAATTAATTTTAGAGGGAGTAACGTCACAGAGTTGGATAAAAGTCGGTCACAAATAATAAATGCAACAATGTGTTCTGAGCCATCTGATTTATGTTATTTGCAATAATGTAAAATATGTCCACGAATTGAGGGAATTACGTTTCATGTTTTAAAACTGCAAGATGTAGAAGGCACAGAAGAAATTACATATGCTTTGTGGGATAATGGAAACTTGATTAAAAAGACACTATCAAGTTCTGTTTTTAAAGATGAACTTTCGGTATGGACCATGAAGGTACTCACATGCATGTAAAAAGTATACAACGCAAAGCTATAAATGCAGAAAGAGAAAGTGCTAAAAAAGCTCACATCATTTAGTTCTTCAAATAGACTTCGCTGAAAACTGGGCTGTGATTCATAATAAAGCTGTTCAAAGAAATCATTGGGTTAATGATCAAATTTCTATTTTCACAGCAGTGTCTTATCAAGGGGATACGACACAAAGTTTCGCAGTCATAGGTGATGACCGAAAACATGATTCAGCGTATGCTTTGCTAGCAGTAGAAAAAATTATAACTTATTTAAAAGAAAATTGTTGTGATTCAATAAACAAAATTACCATCATATCAGACGGCGCCGCTAGCCACTTTAAAAATCGCTTTCAATTATATGAAATAAAACGAGCACCATATGCACAGCAAAGGAGCTGTAGATGGTGTGGGTGGATTTACAAAGCATTGTGCTACTTCACATAATCTTCGAGAGTCCCACGAAAAATCTATTCAAAATGCTAATGATTTTGTAGAGCACGTTCAAAAATATGCTGATACAATTAAAATAATACATTTACAAGATGTTGAAATAGAACAATTCAGTAAAGCAAAAAATATTGATTAGCTTACAACTCCAATGTATCCTGGAATTCAAAAAACTCATTTATGGGTTAAAGAAACATGTAATAATAAAACACATTGTTGTACAGCAAAAACTGCTGATCATTTATAACAAAAGTTAAAACAAAACAAAATAAAAACAAAGGTAGTCATAAAAATAAAAAATACAGAAAATTGAAAATAAAAAAATGAAAAACAGCTACAGCGTGTAAGTACGAATATATACATATATTACTTAGATATGTACAAACATTTGTTTATATTGATTATTATTGACTACCATCGTAATAAATGAAAATTTTATTGTATTTTATTTTATTTTTTTTCTCATTCTATGGGCAAAAATACAATATCCGACTCACACGATTTGTATAAACACCCCCTATCTTCATCTAAATTTTCATAAAAATAAACATGGGGTTTTTGAAAAAAATGAATTTTTCCAAAACGTTCATTTTTTAGTCAAAAATGCATAACTTATGCATTTTTTTATTTTTATGCAAATGTCATGCAGTACATGAAGGAAGGCGCCAATCTGAGTAAGATCGCGTACAGTTTATTCAAAATCTTAAAAAACTCGTAAATTGGCAGTTGTTTGAAAATGACCTTAAAAAATAAAATTTGAAAGTTAGGATTTTGTAAAAAAATTTTTACATTGCCAACCGGATGTCATTTTAGTGCAATCGGAAACTGAAATATACGTGTCGAATCATTTTCGTGAAGAACAGCAATACTTCGATTCCAAAATGATCGGTGTGGTAGGCATACTCGGGCTGTTCGATTTGAGATGGATTCGGCCCTATTTATCGCATTTTATAACTTAGTCGTAAAAATTATTGCATGGAATTTTTTTATAATTCTGAGTATTTTAAAAAGATTTTTCATTATAATATAATATATTAAGCTGCGATTATGCTTTTAGACTTTTAAAATTCATAAGTGTCTATTCCTCGAAATTTCGCTGCGTTGCTCTGCATTCTTTTATAGCGCCCCACCGTAAAATCTGTAGTTTCATGCTCTTTGATGTGTACATAAGCCGCCTTAACCGACATTTATACCACATTTCGTTTGTCTGAGCCCAGGAACTATCAAAGATTAGTTGAACTAGTACACTGTTACATCCTTATAAAAATTTGGTTTGAGTGATCGTAGAAATACACTTCATCATCCAGACATACTTCTATCACACATTAACGTGAGTTCTTCTTGAAGTATTAAATACTACCACTCTTTCTTAAATCGTTAATATTGTAACAAGGTAAATTTTGAAATGGAAAATAACTGGTTAGATGATACCTGATTTGAACATGGTCTTCGATGAAACTCGTATACGCCCGAACCCATCTCAAATCAGGTGGCCCGCGTATGCCTATGTCACCGATCATTTTGGGATTATTTATGTTCTTATGTTCTTCTCCAAAAATTATTTAACCCTTATATTTTTATTTTTTTGTTGCAACAAAATTTCATGCGTTCAGCAATGTCGCAAAATTCCGAGAAAATCCTTACTTAGAAATAAATTTTTTCAATGTAATTTTCAAACAGCTACTGCTTCACCAGTTTTTTAAGCTTTTTAGCGTGCAACACATAATTCCACTCAGGTTTGAGCCCTCTTTCATGGTCTGTATATTATTTAAAAAAAAAAAAAAAATACCCGAGTTATGCACTTTTTACTGAAAAATGCAGTTTTTAGAAAAATGCGTTTTTCTCGAAAAACCCTATTTTTTTCTCAATTTTCTTTTCTCATGATAGAGGACGTAAATAGCTATCTAGGCGTGTTTGTGAGATTCACGGGTTTTCCGCTGGGATAGCGATCACTAATGATAACACACAAACAAATTTTTCACACTTAGCGCTTATATATAGTGATATAACAATGATATAACAGTTAATATAAAGATGTTTATCTTTGTGCGTATATAAGTAATATACAGGTATGCTCATATGTATATATATATTTTTTTTTTATGTCTTTTAGATTTTTTATTTTTATAACTACCTTTGTTTTTCCGCTTCGTTATTCTTACTTCAGTAAGGAGACGATCAGCGGTCTTTGCTGTCAAATAATGTAATTTATCATTGCACGTTTCTTTAATCCATAAATGAGTTTTTCAAATTCCAGGATACTTATAGGAGTAGCAAGCCAATCAACATTTTTCACTTTTCTAAACTCTTCTACGTCAACGTCTTGTAAATGTATTATTTTAATTGCATCTGTATATTTTTGAACGTGCTCTACAAAATAGTTGGCATTATGAATGGATTTTTCATGGGGCTCTCGAAGATTATGCGAAGTAGCATAATGCTTTATAAGTCCACCCACACCATCTACAGCTCCTTTACCGTGCCCAGTAGCAGAGAACAACCATTTTATATCAAATGGTACTCGTTTTAATTCATATAATTGAAAGCGATTTTTATGTTTAAAGGGGCTAGCGGCACCGTCTGATACAATGGTAATTTTCAATCTCTTATCAAGGGGATTCGACACAAAGTTTCGCAGTCACAAGTGATGCCCGAAAACATGATTCAGTGTATGCTTTGCTAGTAGTAAAAACAATTATAACCTACTTGAAAGCCAATTGTTGTGATGCAATAAAAAAATTACCATTGTATCAGACGGCGCCACTAGCCACTTTAAAAATCGCTTTCAATTATATGAATTAAAACGAGCACCATTTGATATAAAATGCTACTGCTACTGGGCACGGTAAAGGAGCTGTAGATGGTGTGGGTGGACTTATAAAGCATTATGCTACTTCGCATAATCTTCGAGAGCCCCATGAAAAATTCATTCAAAATGGCAACGATTTTGTAGAGCACGTTAAAAAAACGACAGCCAAGCCCGCTGTTGGTCCCCTTACTGAAGTAAGAATAATGAAGCCGAAAAACAAAGGTAGTTATAAAAATAAAAAATCTAAAAGGCAAATAAAAAAAATAATACATGTGCATACCTGTATATTACACACAAAGATAAACATCTTTATATTAACTGTTATACCATTGTTATATCACTATATACAAGCGCTAAGCGTGAAAAATTTGTTTGTGTGTTATCACATTAGTGATCGTTATTCCAACGGAAAACCCGTGAATCTCACAAACACGCCTAGATAGCTATTTACGTCCTCTATCATGAGAAAAGAAAATTGAGAAAAAAAATAGGCTTTTTCCAGAAAAACGCATTTTTCTAAAAACTGCATTTTTCAGTAAAAAGTGCATAACTCGGGTTTTTTTATTTTTTTTTTAAATAACATACAGACCATGAAATAGGGCTCAAACCTGAGTGGAATTATGTGTTGCACGCTAAAAAGCTTAAAAAACTGGTGAAGCAGTAGCTGTTTGAAAATTACATTGAAAAAATTTATTTCTAAGTAAGGATTTTCTCGGAATTTTGCGACATTGCTGAACGCATGAAATTTTGTTGCAACAAAAAAATAAAAATATGTGGGTTAAATTGAGATTTGAGATGGATTCGGCCATACATATGACAATTTTAAATGTCATTCAACGAGTCGAAACAGTCGAAGCATATGACGAAGATCATTGGGCCAATGAAAATTCATTATTCAATACTGTTGAATCAATAAATAGAGATTTAAAAAATTTAGATGACTTAGAAAAAAGTAACACGTACATAAAACTTATTCTTGACTGTAATGTGCATCATACAGAAAAATTACTTAGAAAAAAAGATAATGTATGTAACCAATTAAATAAAATTACAACAAATTTATTATTATTAAATCAAAATTTTGAACGAAAGTTTGAACAGCAAAAGAATCAAATTAATAAATTAAAAAGTGAAATGGAAAAATTGAAGCTGAATAAAAACGACGTGTTCTTGTTTATGCACATACTGATTGTGCACATATTAATTGTGCACACTTTAACATTGGTATATATCTATATATATATAGCTGTACCAATGCTATCTGTGCACAATAAATATGTGCACAATCCTTATGTGCACAAACAAGAACATGCCATAAAAACGCATCAAAATGCATACCGTATTTTATATAAACCTATGTATATCTCATTATGATAATAAATATTTTTTAAAGTTTTGTAAAATACTTGTCGTTTCTTATTTTAAGAATGATTTTTATATGGTTCATAATGTAAAATATACTGAAAATTTATAAATCATTATACCTATTATTAATTTAATGGTTTATTTACCATTTACGCACGCACACACGCACACACGCACACACACACACACACACACACACACACACACGCTCGTACGCTCAATCTAGAAATGATTACATTCTCAAAGATTAGAAAGGATTGTTAAAGAGTGTGAGTGTTTATTGATACTTTATATATAAATGAGCTACTTTAATTATTTGTCTTTCAATCGCAGATCCTGCTAAAGCATGATAATATTGAAAAATGTTTGCTCACAATAGTAATCAAAACTCCAAGTTCCAATGTCGCCAAGTACTATCCATGCTGTATGCATTAAATAAGTCGTACTCTGAGAAACTTACAGTTCGTCTGGAAAGCCATGTTACTGGCTGTGGTGATTTCAAACCTGTTGTTCATCTAAGTGGTCAAAATATTGCGATTGGTCTACTTACACATACCGAGTGGATCTGCTTTGAAGAAAGTTTTCCCAGGATTGACGAATTCTTTGAATCAGAAGAAAACGAAATGGTTGATCAAAAAATATCTTGTGGTAGCAGCTATAGCATAAGGTTCATGATAAGTCTTTCTGATAAAGCTTTTGAGCTGATAGACGAAACACAACAGAAAAATCATATAGTAATCCACCAACGAAGGAACGCTTTCAATCAAGATTGGTGTATAATAAAGCAATCTATGATAAGCTCAAACACATCTCTAGAAACGTAGACAATAGGATTCAATATCTGTTAAATGCGGGCAAAGATATAAAATATGTATTTAATGAAATTTGTAACTATACGAAAGAGAAATTACCAGAAATAAAACAATTGTTACAATAAACACAGTTTACATTTTATGATGTTCATTTTATAACAAGCACATTTTATACCCATAATGTTAATAAGTTACGTAAAATCTTCAAAAAAAATAATTTAAGTATGCTAATAGATGATGCCTATATTTTGATGTATGAACTTGTATCTTTGCACATGAAGGATATTGATCATGTTATAAACAAAAAAAATATTAATCAATAAATGTATTAAAATATCAATCTTGTTTTTCCTTACTTTGACACGTAGGGCATATGACCCTAATAATTAATTATATTAATTAAAAATTCTGCTTGTTTCTTCATTATCTTTATTTTAAAGTAATAAACTTAGCATAAATTAATCTGTCGAAAGTGGTAGTACATTAAATAGTTTGATGTAACACATCAAACTTTTCGATTCACATTAGGCTTATTGATTCAAATTAAGCTTTTCGACTCACATTAAGCTTTTTAGTACACGTTGAGCGCATTTATCACAAGTTTTGTAGCTACAAAATAGCTTGTTACTTCAATTAGCTTATCACTTAAAATAAGCTTACCACTTCAAATTAGCTTGTCACTTGATCAGCAATCTGATTTCTCGAGCAGTTTGTGACACGTGCGCCGCCGCCGTCGCAAACCTCGAGACTTATAAAAAATATTATTTGTTTTAATGAAACAGTTTTTCTCATGGATCCACGGTGGAAACATCCTTGGACATCTATGGTTTGCGGTCCCACATCGTATGGAAAAACCGTGTTTGTTAAAAACTTTTTAAAACATATATATAGTATGAGTAACGTACACTTTGATCGAATAATAGTTTACTATTTCGAATGGCAATCAATGTATAAAGAACTGGGTGATAATATCGAATTTCACGAGAGTTTACCCAAAAGTTCAGACTTTGTCGACGACCCCAGGCGAAAATTGATAATTATAGGTGACTTGATGCATGAGTCTTCGGGTCGTATTATTGCCAATCTTTTTACCAAGGGTAGTCATTACAATAATTTAAGTGTAATATTCATCACGCAAAATCTTTTCCATAAGGGCCAACGTGAAATTTCGTTAAATTCTAATTATATAGTTATTTTCAAAAACGCTAGAGATAAATCTCAGATACAGTATCTATCTCGCCAAGTGTGTCCTGACAATCCACAACTTCTACAAGAGACTTATCTTGATGCAACTAAACAGGCACAGTCCTATTTATTACTTGACTTACGCCAAGATACACCTGATAATTGTCGTTTTCGTAGTAATATATTTCCGTATGATAAATGTCACTATGTTTATGTTCCCAAGAAATCTATAAAAGGTAGCGAACTTGCAAACAATATACCAGTCATACGTTTGTAATGGGTTCGAGTAGACGTAAACGTCTTGGACAAAGAAATTTAAATATTTCAAAAGCTCTGCTTCATTTCGGTAACAATCAACGACGTACTTTATTACGTGAAGCAGATAAAAAACTTGTTATTCTCATTTGCGAATGTGGTTTAAATATTTTACGTAGTAACCTGCCTTTGAACAAAAACTATAAAAATAAATCGAAAAAGTACGTTTTATTCTTAAGAAAATTAAATGATTCTACTCAAAGTTTCAAAAATAAAAAGAAGTTGATTCTCAAATACCAGACTTGTTTACCGCTCATCTTGGCACCTGTGATAAAACTATGGAGCATGCAAGAAAAATGATTTTGATCCCTGAATAAAGTATAAACAACTTACAACTTACACCATCGCTTATCAAGTGAAAAATTGGCTACCATGCAAACACCGGGTACACCTACGTCGCGACTAGACAAAGAAATGAGCGAAATAATAAATTCGACATCAATTCAAGATGATCGTGAAAAATAAGCAATGTATCAACAAGCATTGGAGCGTTTTATGTATTATAAAAAAAAATGATACAAATAAGTTTCAAGTGAGCAGTGTAAATACCCCCGGAGATACCGATGAAGGAGGCAGAGTAAATAACGACGCAGATACGTATGAAGAAAATAGCAATGAGAGCATAATATACTGTGTACCACCACAGTTTTAATTTAAAGCTAAACAGTTATTACAACAATTGTATGATTTTGGTGATGTCAGATGGGATGATCGTGGTAAGATTACCATAGATGGCAGTGTCGTTAAAGGCGGAAATATAGTAGATTTGATTAACGATGTTGTGAGAAATAGAAAACAGCCGTGTCAAATGGGTATGGTCAATTTGCCCAAACACGTCGTAAAGCAAATATACCACGAGAATTTATTGTTAACAATCAAATTTGGGAGCTTGTTTCTTCGCCACAATCTGACAGCGACGACAAAGAAACTCAACAGTCTGATAGCCAAGAAACAAACGGAAAACCATTCGTTAACACAACTCCAAGAAAGTTAAGAAAAAGATTGCGCTTCGAAGAAACACCTAGACACGTTTCAAAAGTTTGTATTCTTCCATGGGATGGCCGGAGTAAACATTGAAGAAGATTTGATTACACACTCAGAATCAAATCTTGTAGATATTTTAATCCATCTTTTACCTTTTGAAATACATGCTCCAGGGTACCATTTTTGTGGACCTGGTACGCGCTTAAACGAAAGGTTAGCGGAAGGTGAGAAAGGTGTCAACCCACTTGACGATTATTGTCGTGAACATGATATAGCATATGCAAACAGTGGTGATCGTAGTAAAGCTGATTGTTGGCCAATCGTGCCTTTGCGCGTTTGTTGTCTGAAACAGCTACAACTAACGAGAGAAGTGTGGCTTTGGTCACAACTTGTTGTGTGATTAGTAAAATAACTCTTGACAAGTTCTCTTTGTACAGTAAAAAAATATATTGTAGGATAGGACGTTAATGGTTCTACTGCCCATGTAGTAAAGAAAACAAATTGCAATTATTTATCCAACGTTTCGGACAATTTATTTTCGTCCCTCTTCAAGGTCTATAAACAATATACAAATAAAAAACACAAGTTTACTTAAGAATCACATACTTAAGACGAATAATTTACAACGCTTACCAAAACATATCGTAAAAAACTATGTTTAAGTGGGCATCCTAAGTGACCACTAGTCAATATGAAATTATAAATACGATTTCGTCGTATTTATACTAGACTATGCCACCGTGTGAATCATGCAAGGGAGGGGGTAAGAGAGATATGCTATTGTACAACGATGACACGACGTGTATATGTAAATGTGAACAGTATTATTATGCGAAACATAGAATGGATTTTATAGCTATAGCTTATAATTATTAATAAACGTTTTATATTCTGACTTTAGGAAATTAGTATCAAACTGTCTGTTTAAGCTATTATGTTGTGAGTGAATGTGGAGCATTTCTGATAATAATCTTTTCTTTAAATTTTGTTCCTGATCTAGAATTTTAATGTTATTGAAATCAATTTTATGATTTGTAATCGCTATGTGTTCATATAAAACTGATCTGTCTCTCCTAAACTTACAATCACTTGCATGTTCTTTACTTCTTACAATTAATTTTCGGGATGTTTGTCCCACGTAAGAAGCAATTGTAAGAAGTAAAGAACATGCAAGTGATTGTAAGTTTAAGAGAGACAGATCAGTTTTATATGAACACATAGCGATTACAAATCATAAAATTGATTTCAATAACATTAAAATTCTAGATCAGGAACAAAATTTAAAGAAAAGATTATTATCAGAAATGCTCCACATTCACTCATAACATAATAGCTTAAACAGACAGTTTGATACTAATTTCCTAATTTAATGTATACATTAAAAAAATAATTAAAAAAAACGTAAAAAGAAACTAAAAATGTTTAAGATCAAGATAGATGGAAAAAACGTTAAATAATGTTTTTGTCGGCCACCAAAATCACCAGCCTATGCCGGTGCTTACAACCTTTTAAAAACACTTGGTAAAAAACATGATCGCAAAAAAATTATTAAATGGTTTGAAAGTCAGGATGCTTATACTCTACATAAGCCTGTACGTCGTCATTTCCCACATAGGACTTGCGACGTTCGTAACCCATTTGATGTGTGGGAAAGAGATCTCGCTGATTTACGATCATTAATAATCTATAACGATAACAACATGTATTGTTACGTCCCGATTCGTGTATAGATTTTAAAGGTATGATTTTACACGATCGCGCACTTTTAACGAAAGTTCTACTTAGCTAAGCAAGGTAGTTGAGCTGCGTGGCTGGCTTGCGGTCGAGGCGGCGGCCCTTAGGGTAGGCCCCGATGGCGTTACGCGTGGGCTGGCTGTGCGAGGATCGTCTCGACGGAGACGTGCGTCCTTCGCTCGTGGGCTGCTGTCACCACTCCCTGTGATCGGCGGGCAGGAAGACCCTCGTTTGCTCGGCTGGCTGCCTCTCTGGTCCAGCGTCGGCCCGTGGTGGAGATTCCTTCGGTCGCGGCGCGGACGAAATATATTTCTTTACTTTGAAGAATTTTCTTTTGACTCTTTATGCTTTTAGGAAGACTGCGATACGTTTTTGTAGGTATTCCGTGGATAAATAATAAGACAAAAGACGATTGATTTTATGTTAAAATGTGGAGACGCTCCACGTATATTGAGAAAAATATAAAAGTATAAAAATATAAAAGTATAAACGATCTTAATGGATAAAAATTACAGAGTGAATATATATCGAGAGCTCGTCTCATGAGTGGACTGCCCTAGTTAGATGGTGGAGGTTGACTGACTGCTGGCTGCTCCGCTCTGCTCTGCCTGGCTGGCTCTGGCTGCTGAAGAGAAAGCGAGTGGTGGGAGTGCTCCGGCTGTAGTGGGGCGTCCTTCCTATTGGTCGAGCGGTGGGCGTGGTTTACGCTGATTGGTTCTCCCGCTCTAGGCTTGGCTTGGGGACGCCGATGCTTGGCGTGGGGACGCCGTGTCACGTGATGATGCCATTCAGCTTGGCGTGGGGACGCCGTTGCTTGGCATGGGTTGGTGACGCCATCATGTCGGCTTGCTTTCAGATTCGGCTTACTCCCGATATTTTTATCTGCCTAAGCATTCTCATTCGATAATCAGTTGGGACACATCGTAATCACACTGATTACTTGGAAAGAGCATGCTTTCACAATGACGCTTATATCTAGAGTTCTGGCATTCGATGCTTTTGATTTATCTTAATGGGCATTCTTTCGCAGAAAGGGTGCCTTGGAGCATGTAATGCTTACAGAAGGTGTTTAGCTTATAGATTAGGTATGTTGGCGGTGCTTGAAGAGCGGACGTGCCTTTGTACTGTATATCTGATGATTAATTACTCTATTTTACTTATGCGGCAGTTCGCTTGAGGAGCGGACGTGCCTAATATATTGAGATTATTTTTTTGTCGGCGGATCGACTTTACATACGGCGAGAAAAGAATGTGTGTACATAAGATAAAACGTGTTGCTCTGCACGTGCGTTCTTGGAAGGCATGGCAGATAATCCAATTTATTATAAGTTAAAGAATTACGCATTCTTCTCCTTAAGATAATTAAATGTTAGTTAACTAAGATTGATTAATAATATGACGTGTGCATATGCGTATAGATATAGGAGCATATGTGCATGTGTACAATGAGTGTAGATATATATATATAGGTGAGTGAGAGAGTGCGCTCTCGAGACTGTGTGAATGCATATGGTAAGCTGTAGGCGGGCAAGTTACCGACGGGTGGTAAGTAATCGGCTCGAGGTCAGTAGAGAGGATTACGAGTGAAGGTAAATGCTTGAAGGGGTTGAGAGGCTGGCAACTGGTAATGTGCCAGTTTGAGGTAAAAGGGTTGTAGAGCCGGTGGCTGGTAAGGTGCCGGCTCGAGGTAAAAGAATTAATTAGATCTTCTGCTCTTTATCTTGAAATGAAAAAGATCGGAGTGCATACTCGCGTTCAGACGTTACAGTATCTACTTGTGGTTATAGAAGTTTTATCAAAATTTGCATGGGATGAACCAATTCGTAAGAAAACATCAAAAAGTGTCGCTATAGCTTTTGAACGTATTTTGACACAGTGTAAAGGACAATGCTCTATGCTGTTTCAAACTGATAAAGGTAAAGAATTTCTGAGTAAGAAGATGTAAGAAGTTTTGAAAAAGAATAGTATAAATTACCGTGTGGTTAGAAATCCTGATATTGAAGCGGCTGTGGTGGAATGAAAATTGAAGGGCCGATTATGGCGATATTTTACTCACACAAACACGTACAGATATATTGATATTTTATAATAATTGTTGATGCTTAGAGTAGTTCTTGGCATTCTGGTACTAAAATGGTTCCTGCTAAAGTTAATTTGTACAATGACGCAAAGCACGTGTAAACCTTGCCCAACGATACAATACGACTCGTACTCGACATCCTAAATACAAGGCGGGTGACTTGGGGTGTGTCATTCGTGCCAAACTAGTGTTCAAGAAAGCAAACGAAAGTGGTTGAAATTTGGAATTTTTCCGAATTATGCGCATATCTACTGAGAGATAACCACCTGTATCTACTTTGGAAGATCTTGACGGTGAACCAATCGAAGGTTTTTTCTACGAAGAACTTTCCAGAGTACAAAAAAATTTGCACACCGAATCATTTCAAATAGATAAGATTCTAAAAACTAAATGTAAGGGGAAAAACAAAAAATAGTTTGTAAGTTGGAAATGTTATTCCGACAAATTTAATTCCTGGGTTTTAGCAAACAATTTCCAAAAGATGTAATGAGAGAGCAATTTTACATCGTATTATCTAGTAACAACAGTGTGTATCTGTTTCCTGAAAACAAAACAACACATTTTACCACAGTTACCTCAAAATATTTATTTACATTGTGAGTGGTCTGTAGCTCTTTGTCAGATTCAGATACCCTACACATTTTAACATATTTCGATCGATAACTATGAGGGTATGGTTTGTGTAAAAACAATTGAGTCATTTTCATCAAATGATTTGAGACACGAATCAACAGAAGGGGATGGTATTGCACACTTATCACCAGGAATCTACGCAGATATGGAAAATCTTTTACAAGAAATAATAATTTTCCTAATATGAAAAGTCACTTACAATTCAAAATACAACGGGGAGGATTTATAGAAATTGAACGAATTTGTCAGAATACTTGTGACATGTATTATCATAGTTCGATATTGTCCGAAAAACTCTTCAGAATTATTGGTTTTGAAAACCGTAATGAAAAAATCAAGGGTACAGTTGTCAGTCAAAGACCTGCTGACCTTATTAGTGGTTTGCCGGCAATAATAAGAGTGTATAGCGATATTTGTGAACCTTAGATTACAGGTGATGTACATACACCCCTTTTACGTATTGTTCCTCTTAATATGAACGAGTATAAATATGGTAGCATCGAGATTAAAAACTTTACCACACCAATGTATATTCCATTGTTATCTACGTCGTTTCAATCGATCACGATAGATATAATGAACCCCTATAGCATTCGAATACAACACGTTGACAGTGACACTTCATTTTAAGAGAACCGTATAAGATGGGTTATTTTGAAGCAACTTATGATAACCAAAATTATCGTGATCCATTCGATAATTATATTACAATAGATACATCTACGCAAAAAGGAAAAGGTGTTGGAAGCTTTTTAAAAGGTGTCTATCGTAGTGTTTTACTGCTTGTAAAATAGGTTTTGGAAAAGCTGTTGGCAAAGAGGCTTTACGAGTAGGTGTAAATATGTTAGATGACATTGCACATGAAAAGCCTTTTACAGTGTCTTTTCACAATAATATACGAGAATCTGGAAAGAATCTTAAAAGAAAAGCCGAAGAAAAATTGGATAATGTGATAAGCGGTTCAGGATATAAAACTAAGCGTTGGGCACGGAAACAACAGTCGACTACGAACTCCGGTATAGTAAACACCAAAAATAGGAAGCGCTCCAAAGTTAAGGCAAAGAAAAAATTTGGTAATAAAAAAATACTGTAAAAATAAAAGGAAAACTTTGAATGAAAAACGTACTGCACGAGATATTTTTGAAGAATAATGTCTTTTCTACATAGTGGTTCGTGTGCATGTCTTAAATCTGAAGTGAATTTATTTAGTGTACCTCCTACTCAAGCAACGATTGCAAATTCATATTATGTTCAATACAAGCCAATATCTTCGCTAACTGAAGGGTCGCCAATAGAGTTTTCTATACCGGGAACTAGTGAATATATCGACCCTATGTATACTCTGCTTAGTGTTCGTGTAACTATTGCACAAACAGTAACACCTCCGGAAACCATAGATAAAAATACCTTGAAAAATCTTTGTCCTGTAAATAATTTTATGCACTCAATGTTTAACCAAGTTGATGTATTTTTCAATCAAAAACGTGTTTCCCCATCCAATAACGCGTATGCTTATCGATCATATATTAAAACTTTATTAAACTATGCGTCTGCAGCTAAAAAATCTCATCTTACCAGTGCAGTATGGTACACCGACACCCCTGGAAAAAATGGATGCTACAGATGACGGAAACGAAGCCGCCGAAACCTTATGAGTGAGGAGAAAAACATAGATATGATTGGGCATTTACATTGCGATGTTTTCAATCAAGACAAATTATTAATTAAGGGTGTCGAAGTACGTGTGCGGCTTGTACGATTCGGAGATAGCTTTTGTCTTATGGACAAAATTCTACCGACAGGATTCTACACCGCTCGAATCACCGAAGCTGCTCTCTTATATTGGCTCACGAAAAAGCCCTTTCGAAAACAACAGCTAAATATGCTCTAATACACGTAGAAGATAAAGCTATTACAATGCATAATGGTATTCGTGGAGAAACATTGGATAATTTCATTTTAGGGCAATTACCAAAAAGAATTATTGTTGGATTTGTAGAAAATAAAGTTTTTAATGGCGATAAGAGTCTCAATCCGTTTAACTTTGAAAATTTAAATATAAATTACTTGTATCTCTACATTGATGGTGTACAAGTACCGTCTAAGCCATTACAACCAAATTTTAAAACTAATAATATGTGTGATGATGCATATCATACTTTATTTTCTGGTAGAGCTACACATTATTTAAATGAGGGTAATTCGATTTGACGCAAATCTTATGCCAATGACTATTGTCTTTTCGCTTTCGATTCAGCACCTGATTTACACATTGGAATCTAGTAAAACATGGTAGTGTAAGATTGATGTTCGTTTTGATGATCCGTTAAGCCGTAAAGTATATTGTATAATTTATGCTAAATATGAAAATATACTTGAGATTGATTCGTCACGTCAAGTTCTTGTGGACTATAGTGGCTGAGATGGTGGGGGAAAGTAGTAGCAGTGGGGAGTAAAGGTTAATGGTTAGGAAATGTTTCTGACGTGTCAGTTGTTGATTGGACGTTGATATGTTCAAAACTATGAAGATGGGTATCGTCGTAGATATACAGTGTGCCAAAGATTATAAGAACCGTGCGGTACCAAAAGAAGTGGCAGTTCTTTCATGAAATCAAAATTTCACAGGACATTAGATTGTTTCTCCGAATGCACAAATAACTGCAGTATGTCAAGAGGTTAGAAAAGAAAACGATTGCTTGTCACGAAACCATCACGAACTTGACTGGCTTGATCAAGGTGTTTCCGAAAAAGTCTTGTTCAAAAATCTACAAGAAATTTGTAAGAGAGCAAACAATATTTATGTTCGTGGTGGTATGTAAGTGGTGATTTTATGAAAAATCACTACACGACACATTATAAATTTAGAGTTTGAGGAAGATTGTCCACCATTTCACAAACTCACAGCATCTGGTAATGTCTGTATGCAAGATTCTTTAAAATTCGGTTTTTCAAAGTTTAGTTGTGCTTTGAACAACGCCTCTAAGTTAAAAATATGGTTGAACGCACGTGGTAAAACTCAAGCTGCTGAAGAGTTTATCTTTGAACCATCTATTAATCTCTGCGATGAACAATGTACAAATTCAACGAATTTTATCTCGAATTCCTACTCACGCTCTGGGGGTCTTTGCAGCAGATTAAATTCCCCTGGTCTGGACGATACCGACAGCTTTTATTTTCAATACCCAAAGTCACGATAAACCTGGCTTGCATTGGGCGGCAATTTTCGTGAATAAAAATGGTGATGTCTGGTACTTTGATAGTTTTGGTGTACATCCTTACATACCCGACCATATAAACCGAATTGGGAGAAATGTTAGAAAATTGCGATAGAATTCACGACAACCGCAACTGGTTATGTTTGTCTGATGTTTTTACATTACATGTCTGTGGTTCTTGGAATTGGACATTATATCGAAAAATTTTCTTGTAACTTACACAAAAATGATCAAATTGTTAGAAATTATGTTTCAAAATTGTATAGGGGCACATTTCCATGCTACCCGCCGCTGAACTAGCCCCACTACTATTCTACCTCTTTCAATAGAAAACCCCCACCAATAGTATGAATAGTATAAAAAAGAGCGTCTAGCACAGCCTACTGATTAGTTTGCTCGATCTCTCCTGCTGAAAATAATACCCAAGCATGGCTGGTCAGGGCAAGCGTAAATACAAGTCAATGGCTGGTCAAGATAGTTTTTCCAAATATCATTGTCATCAACTGCTGCCGATGGTGTACGGACTAAATAAATTTTATACCAAAAAAATCACAATTGGTCTAGAAAATAAGAAAATTCGTGGTGAATTTCTACCTGTCATCCGCCTTAGTTCGGACGACTTTATTGGTATACCACTTACTGTGTCTGACTGGCGTTTATTTGAAGAAATTTTTCCAGTTATTGATAAGTTCTTTGAAGCTGAACATGGTGATGTGCTGGTAAAAAGATGCCCTTTAGCCATTTTAGCATAAGACATATTGAGTTATGGTGACAAAGCTATTGACCTTGTGGAACAAGATTCACAGACGTCAGATGATCAACCACCTACGAAAAAGAACCGACGTAGTTTAATATTTAAAAAAGTTTCTTTTGATAGATTAAAAATATTAAAACTTTGTATCGTGTGAGAGTGGGATTTTTATTAGATGTAACCTGTAACATTGAATATATTATTAATACACTTTGTCGTTATTTAAAAGAAATATTGCAAGAATCACAATCATCGCAATATACGTATTTCTCTAAGAACGATGTATTAACTTAGGCGGAAAAATTTGGAATACCTGATTCCGATAAAGTTTAAGATGAAATAATGGCTAAAAAAATGATATATTAATATCAATACCGATTCATAATGTTACGTCTTTAATATACGAACTTGTATCATTACATTTAGAAAATATTATATTTTTAATGAATAAAAAGATGTAAATGTATCAAACTTGTTTTTACTTACCTTTCTCACTCCTATCCTAAAGTACATCTTAGTCTCAAGATTCAATAATATAAAGTTAAATATTATAAATTTTATCATTAAAAATATTACTTATGTCGACTGTAACTTACTATCAACTGATGAGAATATTTCCATCGGTCTTACAGTCTTATAAATTAAATTAAAATAATTAATATTTATGGCAGTCAGATTGCCCTTGTTTATAATCACCCCCGCAGAATCTGAAATAAAAACTCAATTAAAACCTGGAAAAAAAAACTTTATTAGCAAAGGATCGGACTGCCCCCCACCACCAAATTGCCCAATTGCCCAACGTTTCGAGCCCGCTCCGGCTCCTCCTCAGAGAGTGAAATGAAACCCGCGATACACCTCCTTATATATCCATACTCACTTATTTCCTCTTACCCCCACACCACCATCCACCTTCCCTTCTTCAACTGCCATTCTCACTTAAATTAATGAAGAATGATAAATGTTATCTAATTTACTTGACTCTACCATTAAATTTACATTATTCCGATTCCTTAGAATGTGAATACTTTCAAGGCTTTCCCTCTTATATATATATATATATATATATATATATATAAATCGGCAAAAATTATTAGAGAGAAATTCTGTATAGCGCGTAAAATATTAGAGTGTAGAAAATATTATTTCTTTTCATGTTAGATAAATTCCCTTTTTCGGAAGTTTTATATAAAAGCAAGATTTGTTGAGTTGATTTTCATGGTGTTTGCATTTATAACAGATTCGTAAATATTGCACTGTACGGAATTAGTAATTTCCTATCGTTATTACTACCTTAATCATTTTGCTTAACAGTTTTCATTTTATTATTATTTATTTCGATTAATCACGAAACGGAAATCGGTGTTTATCTTTTTCTACGGAATATTCATATTTTTATACACACTCGGATATATTGAGCGTGTGGAATTAGCCGCCAAATTGCGTTTTCTTTATTTTGTATTACTTTAGTTAACCTAAATCCCTTTTACTAACAATTGAACCTTTGTGTAATACCTTAGGGAGTGTGTGTCTTAGTCGAAGCCATTCTCCCTCCCCCTTTTCATTTTTATTATACCTTTTAAGTATAATATATATATAAAGCATAATTGAGCAAATTGCAAATAGAAAGTTCTTGGTCGCGGGTGTATATAGAAACTGCGCCGCGTGACAGATATATATATCACATAATAATCATCGACATTTAGGAGGTCTCTCCCTGGCAAAAGGACCCTGGTTCGGTACCCCTCCATAGTGTCGGTAAATCGGGAATATCAAGTTGAATTATCACGCGCCTCCACGCATCCTTAAGGGTCATTCCCTTTTATTAGACTTATTAGACGATTCCCTTTTCTTTCTATCGGTCTCTCCTGTTTTACCCCCACCCCGCCGGTGCCAGTAAGTGAGGAGCGCGCACCAGTTATCGGCCTCTCTTCTCTACACAGCGCTCCGCTTCTACACTGCTCAGCGCGCACGCAGTTATCGCTCGTCTTCTTTGTGCAGATCTTCGTAGGCGTAGCGCTTGAGTACAGCAGCGCGCGCGGTAGGCCAGCCGCTTTCAGTTTGAATTGTCTTGGCTTATTAGCCTTCCGCACAGTACTTTTTCACCGAATTCCCTTTTATTATTACGAAAGAAAATTACAGCACGTTGGTTTACATGGTTGGAGGAAGGATCATTCTTGTCTACCGCTGACTCAGGACACGCTTGATTCGACCACCGCTCTAGTGTCCCCATCATCAAAGGGCCCAGCAGGATAACTCTTCCTCCGCAAGGGTCACATTTGGGAGTCGATCGCCGAGGCGGTATACCTTCAACTGGACGATATCGAGAAGTACAAGGCTCTCCAATCTCTTTTACGTCAGGGTCACTGAAGAGGACGAAGGATCGAGGAAGAATACACAGCTTTACAGCTTACTCCCTCGATTGCACGTTCGGAGTTTTTCTTACCACATATTTGCGATTCTTCCCTTCCCTTCCAAGAAGAGGCCACCCTTAACGGTGCAGGAGCGTTCATCTTAAATCACGAGTCAGCTGACGTGATGGAGGTTAGGGGTATTTTGCATCGGCACAGAGACTTTTTAACGTTTTCCTGGGATTTTAGTTCACTAATAGCATATTATCCTTAAAACGCGGGCGGGCTCTACGTACACGAGCCGATCGCTTACTTTTGTTAATTAGGGGTAAGAACCGTATACAAGCGTTTTATCGAATATTGTGATCTATCTATTTACGTGTATTAAGGGAATAAGAATACCACAATAAATTGTGTTTTGGGATTTGGATGAGTTTATATTTTATTTTCTCCCAGTATTCCAGGTAAGAATTTATTTGACTTACCCACTATAAAGAGCGAGGTTTAGCGCAGCCTTACACTTATGGGCGTGTAAGAGTGACGAGGATAACGTTGAGGTTCCGACAAGGTAAGAATGAATCAATATTCTTAGGGGATTCAATTGAAAAAATAACAACATTTAATCACGTGACGACTTTTAGCAGCCGTCATGGAACACTCAAAATCCTGAAACTTTTTGTATAGCACATTGATTAGAAAAGAAATTTGCATTTTACTCATAGACTGTGGCCATATTTATTTTATGACTCATTTTGAAAGTCTCTGATTGGCGGCTTCTTACAATTATTATACTTTCATTTAAAAAAAAAAAAAAAATAGTACTGCAGAATATGTTTTGTTCGACAAAATTTTTTCTGATTCTTTATTAAAAATACTTTAAAACAATCCCTGGATCGAGATTGGTAAACCCTCTTGAAAAAAGTTATATATTTTTTAAATATCAATAGTAACCAATAATTTGTATTTTTAACAAGCGGATGGATTTGAGAACTTAATATTATGCATACATCTCATGTCATGGATCTTGTCACTGAATTTTGTCAAAGGAAAAAAAATGCATTAAAAATCTATTTTCAACAGTATTTTCAACAGCTAGGCTTAACATTTGTATTCACTTTCCTTAACTTTTAATGGGAGCCGCTTACACTGCTAATAGCTCTACTCGCATTCTTCATATCTACTCAAAATTAAATTTAATAAGTAATCTATTGTGAAATCCGGAATGAAAGAAATTACGAATATTATCACGAACGTAACACTATTATTTATACAAAAGCTGAAGGTAAATTGCTATAAAGAAGTTCAAATCAAAGTAGATAAGTACAGTAAATGAAAAAAAATACATAAATATAGTCATGAAAATTATCTGTCAACTACCCTAGCTTTTAAATATATTAATAATAAATTACTTAGGATATAATTTTGGAGTATGGTTTCAGTGTAAGCTTAAAATTAAGTAATTCAATTATGGATGCGAATGATTTACAGTATTACAGATTACATAGTTTTTAAAATTTTATAAAGCGAAGTCTTAATAACAAAACCATATTTTATTTAAAAATAATTGAGTAAGACGTATTTGTCTGTATATTGGAAGATATGATTGCTAAATTTTTAAATATCCCGTACATATCGCCGTCGTCGTGGTCGTCGCCTTCGACCTACTACTTTTTATATAGAAATTACATCCTAAATTTAGCGCCCCTTCTGTACGTACTTTGTGGTGATCCCATCATCTCTCTGAAAGATGCTTATTCTTATCGATCAGGTTATGTTACGGCTGTGTTTTATCGACCAAACGTGAACCATCACACATATAGCGTATAGATCGATACAATTCAGCTGTTCTCAGTTTAGTAAACAGCATTCATTTACATGCCTGTTTGTGTATAGCCTGACAAGAAAACTTAAAAACTGCTTGCTTGGAGAAGAAACACCAGACAACTACAGTTTTTTTGTTAGGAATAGCTGTAGAGGTCATAGTTGCTGCTGTTACAATGCATCGGGAAAAAAGAGTATCACCGGGGCAGTATTTATGAGATAAGTATGTGTAATCCCGAAAATTTGTTAAGGAAACTTATTTAACATATTATGCCTTACTTTTTACTTAAAAAATAGGTTCTTTGTATATTATTTTTCTTCTTTCTAGGCTGCGGAAGTATAGGCAACCTCATCTTACATGTTATGCACTTTTTATCGAAAAATGCAGTTTTTAGAAAAATGCATTTTTCTCGAAAAAGCCTATTTTTTTCTCAGTTTTCTTTTGTCGTGAAAGAGAACGTAAATGCCCATCTAGACGTATTTGTGAAATTCAGGGGATTTGTCCTGGGATAGCGATCACTAATGAGATAACACGCAAACAAATTTTTCACGCTCACCCCTTATATAGAGTCAATGATATAACAGTCAATATAAATGTGTTTATGTATGCTTTGTGCGTAAGTAATATACAGGTATACACTTATGTATGTATTTTATTTTTTATTTTTGTCTTTTAGATTTTTTATTTTTATAACTACCTGTGTTTTTCTGCTTCATTGTTCTTACTTTAGTAAGGGGACGATCAGCAGTCTTTGCTGTCAAACAATGAACTTTATCATAACACGTTTCTTTAATCCATAAATGAGTTTTTTGAATTCTCGGATACTTAGGAATAGCAAGCCAATCAACATTTTTTACTTTTCTAAACTGTTCTACATCATCGTCTTGCAAATGTATTATTTTAATTGCATCTGTATATTTTTGAACGTGCTCTACAAAATCATTAGTATTTTGAAAGGATTTTTCATGGGGCTCTTGAAGATTATGCAAAGTAGCATAATGCTTTATAAGTCCACCCACATCATCTGCAGCTGCTTTACCGTGTCCAGTAGCAGAGAGCAATCATTTTATATAAAATGGTACTCGTTTTAATTCATATAATTGAAAGCGATTTTTAAAGTGGCTAGCGGCGCCATCTGATACAATGGTAATTTTTTTATCGAATCACAACAATTCTTTTTCAATTAGGTTCTAATTTTGTCTACTGCTAACAAAGTATACGCTGAATCATGTTTTCGGTCATCACTTATTACTGTGAAACTTTATGTCGAATCCCCTTGATAAGTTGCTGCCGTGAAAATAGAAATTTGATCATTAACCCAATGATTTCCTTGAACAGCTTTATTATGAATCACAGCCTAGTTTTCAGCGAAGTCTATTTGAAGAACTAAATGATGTGAGTTTTTTTAGCACTTTCTTTTTCTGCTTTTATAGCTTTGCGTTGTATATTTTTTACATGCATGTGAGTACTAACCTTCATGGTCCAAACCGAAAGTTCATCTTTAAAAGCAGAACTTGATAGTGTCTTTTTAATCAAGTTACCATTATCCCACAAAGCATATGTAATTTCTTCTGTGCCTTGTATATCTTGCTGTTTTAGAACGTGAAATGGAATTCCGTTACTGCCTGGACAAATTTTATATTCTTGTAAATAACATAAATCCGATGTCTCAGAACACATTGTTGCGGTTATTATTTCTGAGCGAATTTCATCCAACTCCGTAACGTTACTCCCTCTGCAATTCATTAAGCTTGTAAGAAATAAATCATAATTTGCGCAATAGACACAGAGATAAACTTCTTTGATGAGGCTATGTAAGACATATTTTGACTACTACTCGCACACGCAATAAACCCGGCTTGAGACTCACTCCCCGATGAGATGGTCCACGTTGTCCTGCTCGGACAGCAGGGCTCGCACGCCTCGCGCTTTTCACGGCACCACGCACGACCGCTGCGTGCCGTCGGTGCCACAAGGGTCCTCCCAAATTCCTCGTTCCTTCTCCGCTGAGAAGGAAGACACCACTTGCGTCTCGCGCGATGAACTCTCACTCTCTCTCTCTCTCTCTCTCACACACACACGCTATAAATACCCTGGCTGCGGTCGTTCTCTTCAACTGGACGCAAGGCACCTCGGCTCTCGCTGCTGATGGCAGCTTCTCGTGCTCTTTCTCTCTCTCTCTCTCTCTCTCGCTCTGATGCAGCCCCCTCGGTTGGCTATGCTCGTCCTGGCCTGTCTCCTTCAGATAACTAGCTTTGGTGATGGTACTTGCACTGGTACTCACACACACAAGAAAGAAAAATCGCACGCGCACTCACTCTCTCTCTCTCTCTCTCTCTCTCTCTCTCTCTCTCTCTCTACGGACATCCGGTGAGTGACGAGATATCGGCGCTCTCTGCCCCTCTTTCGCGCGAGCCTCATTTCTCTTGCGCGCGCATGATGCTCCGCCCGTCTTTCGTCGCCGAAACGTGCTCGCCGTCGAACCATTCGCGATCTTTCGCTCGTTCTCTACGCTCACAGCGTCGTACTCCCCCTACTAGGCCTCGCTTTTCCTCCGCGAAACCAGGCCAACTCCTAGTTCAGGAGGTTTCTTCCATGGTGGCACGTGTCTTAGCATCGCGTTTGCTACACACATCCGCACTCGTCGCCCCTCCTAGCCATCACACACCTTCCGTCGGGGCCTTTATCTCTCTTGACTGCACTATCCACCCTGTCCATGCGCGCTCGCCACTTCTGCTCCGCTCTCAGTTGCTCCCTCTGCATCATCGCACGCCTCTCGCGCATCCTCCAAACGCAGTGCCTCGCGGTTGCGCCTGTCGAAGTTCTCTTGTATTCGTTTTTCGTGCGCGAACTTCACATCCACGAATTGTGCGTGTGCCGCGCTGCACCGCAGACATGTCGCAAGGTCGACTCTGTGCCTTCCGCAATTAAAACAAAACATACGCACTTTTGTACGGGGGCACTGCGTTTGGTCTTGCCAATTCTACTAGCAGTTGAAGCAGTGGAACGCAGGCGGGTCCACTGCTAGGTCAGTTAGAATGGACCTTAGCCCACCAAACATGACCCCGTTGAGCCGGGCAGGTTGCGTAGCTGCGAGATGCTGTCTTGGCTACACTCGTCTGGCTCCGTATTGCTGCTCGCGTTGTCGCAACCTCTCCTCTCGCTGTATGCGCGGCGATGCCGGAGGTTCTAGCCTGCAAGGCGCATCGGGATGCTCCTCGAGCTGCGGAGACGGACGCCGCGACACTTAATCCTTGATCGTCGGCTGACGATTTGGATTGTATCGGCGTGTTCAGCGTAGCTGCATCCTGCTCATGTGCGGCGGCGTTACCTCTCTTCTCACTTCCCTACGGGCGGGCACCCCCTTGCTGCAGTGGGGCAAGCTCTGCTACCTCGGCATCCGAGTCTCAGTTCTCGTCGGCGTAGGGCCATATCCTCTCTGACCTTGCTGGCTGGGCGCGCACTGCTCTCATCGGCTCCGATACTGCTGCCGCTTTCTTAAGGAGTGTCGGGCTGCAGTTATCGCTGAACCCTAGGAGGTAGAGTTCGAGCTCGTCTTTCGCTCGTCTACTCTCCACTACCCGCGCACTAGCCAGAGCCCTGGCTTACTCCTCCGCTTAAATGGACGATGATGGCTCATCCACCAATGGAGCTGCAACCGTATTCTCCTCTTCCTCCTCGGCTCCACTGACACAGCGGACATCGTCCGGCCTCTGCAGCTCGACGTCAATGATGAGAGGCTCCTGCAGGCGACGCATCGCAGCCTCGGCTGCTCGCTCACGCATAAAAGCGGCCTCGCGCTCCCTCTCTAGGGCCTCGATCTTGTCGACGATCCCTCAGTGGTCCTCCCAGCCTCTCTCTCTTCTTCGGCCTGCTCATACCAGCTACAGCTGGACTCTGGGCGCTCCTTCCCAACTCTTGCCGCAACTTCGTCGTCGCGGGAAGTTGGTGGCCTCTCCATGCCCGAGGGGGAACGCGGCCTCGCCTCAGCTCCCTCTGCAGACGTGTTTGCCTCGCTTTCCATAAATCCTAGGAAACACAAATGAATTAGATATTTGTTCAAGTTATATTTTTCATGACCCTGGGAGGAATAAATCGCTTAAGTTCCGATGCATGCGCCTTCGCAATACGCCTCGTGTCCCCACCTACACTCTCGAGAACGTAAACCGTCGTCGATTTAATCTCCACAATCTTTAGCGGTCCCTCATATTTCGGTGATAATTTGGCGGAAAACTTATTGATTCCACTAGATAATGGGTGAGTTCGGCGCATCACCAAGTCGTCCTCGCTAAACTCAACGTCACGTTTGTTTTTATTGTACTCTCGCGTCTGCTTCTCACCCACCTGATCGATATGTCTTGCTACCAAATTTCGCAACGCATGTAATCGTTTAATGCTATCGACCAAAACTTCCGGCGGCACTCTTAATACCGGACGCGCTCCCTCAATTTCCCTGCGCAGACTCTTTACTGGACATGGATTTCTGCCGAAATCCAAAAATACTGACGTCATGCGCGTTGTCGCTTAAATCGCGGTGTTAATTGCGTGTCGGAGTTCATGTATCTGGACGTCCCAGTTACGATGATCAGCCCCCACAAACGCGGCGATCATAGTTTTTAAAGTTCTGTTACTACTCTCGACCAAATTAGCCTGCGGATGTTATGGCGGCGTCGTCACGTGCTTTACACCGTCTTCCTCCAGTACTTTTCACAGTATTCGATTATCAAATTCGCGTCCATTATCGGTTAATATATTTCGGCGTCTCCCATCGAAACAAGATTAATTCCTCTAATACATGCAACACTGATTTTCCGTCTGCTTTCCTAATCGGTCTTAATTCTACCCCGAAACACGATTAAGTACTTCATTTGGCTTTTACTTGGCGGAAACTCCATTAAATTCGCGGCTACTACTACCTACGGCCTTTCTACTATTCTGCTACCCGTCAAGCCCTGTGCTCCCGTCTGTGTTACCTTATACCTTTGGCACTGCTCGCACGCTCGCACAAAATTCCTATCATCGTAGCACATGCCTTTCCAACAGTACTCTCGCACTATACGATCGTAGGTTTTCTCTACACCGAGGTGCCCCGACGACGGTGCATAGTGGCAACACTAATTTTAATTTCTCCTCGTAGCTTACGATCGGATCTAGGAGCGGATCCTCGCGATACCTATATAGTTTTTCCTCGTCCACTATCCAATCAAATATTTCAACGGCGTCCCTTGAACCTCATTCAACACGCGCAGATACCGCGGATTGCGAACTTCCTGAAACGTGGCTGCCTCTACTTCTACCTGCCCGTACATTCGCGAGAGCGCATCAGGAAATTGGTGTAACGAGCCCTTGCAATTCTTGACTTCTAAGTTCCATTTTTTCATTTCTAACGCCCATCGCGCCAATCATCTCGACGGCTCTTTCAAATTCTTCAACCATTTCAGCGCGCTATGATCTGTAATCGCCATGTACTTATAACCTTCCACGTACGGCCTAAATTTCTTAATTGCCCATAATAGCGCGAGGCACTCCTTCTCTGCCGACGAGTAATTTCGCTCCCCTAGCATCAATGTCCGGCTCGCATAAATAATCGGGTGCTCTCCGTCTTTAAAAGTTTGCGCGAGAAGCGCGCCTAACGCAGAATTGCTCCTTGAATAATAAACGGTTTTGCAACATCCGACCGCGCTAGAGCAGGGGCTCGCGTCAAAGCATCTTTAATGCTTTTAAACGCTGTCTCCTGCTCCTCTTCCCACTCCCATTTCTGTCTCTACATGAGTCTATTAATTGGCAATTTCATCTCAGCGTAGTTCTCGAAAAATGTTCTAACCTCGCTAACATTTCGCGGTGTAGAATAATTTAACACCGGCGCCACTCTATCCGGATCTGGCCTCGATCCCCTAGTGATCTAATAGATAACGAAGATATGTGACGCGCGCGCAACAAAACTCACACTTTTTACGTTGTACTACTATACCCGTATCAGCAATCCTACGCAATACTATTTCTAGCCACTTTAAATGTTCATCGAACGTATCTGTTACTACTATCATCTAAATAGCAGAATACGTACGGCTCCCATTCTTGCCCGAAAAGCGCATCGATTAATCGCTGGAAGGTTGCCGGCGCATTCGTTAGAACCCAATGGCATTCGCGGGAACTGCCATAGCCTTGATCCTGGTTACGCGAAAGCAGTATATTTTCTACTCGAGTGCTCCAGCGGTACTTGATAGTATGCTTGGCGCAAATCTACTTTTGAAATATACCTCGCATTTTGCAGACGATCCAGAATTGTGTCCATATTCGGAATCAAATACGCGTCTTTCTTCATGGCTTTGTTAACGTCGCGATAATCAAAGCACATGCGACCTTTATCATCCCTCCACGAAATCACCGGTGCGCTTCGCCAATTGCTCGCTGATGTCCCTATAATTCCCGCCTTGAGTAATTTATCGACCTCACCTCTCGTAAACTCAAACATTTTCGCCGATATTCTCCGAGGCTTCTATCTCACCGGTACGGTGCCTTTCATGTCGATGTGGTGCTCGACTAAGTCCTTCATACCAGGCACATCGGTCTCGGGAGGAAGAAGTTTGCCTACGAGTTGCTCTACTAACTCAGCTCGCTAGTCGCCACCTCACTAATACCCGCGCTCTCAGCAAATGTCGGCGCTTCTTCGCTTGCTCCTTTTCCTGCAAACGCTCTCCATTGTCCATGGTTTGATCGCCAGGTGCCTCTCGCTAGGCGCGCGTCAATATCAAATTCCTTACAAAAACCCATACAGAGAATCAGGTCATGATCTAATTCGGATACGGCTGTTATACTAATCTTTTATCGGCTCGCCGTCGACTTCGAGCATTAATTCGAGCAGGCTCACTACCGGCGTTACCTTTCCATTAACCTATCTGATCACCGAATCATACGCTTTTAATCGACCTTTAACTATCTCAGCCACGCGCGGCCCTGCAAGTGATAACGTAGCTCCCGGGTCGAACAACGCTTTATACTCTTGCCCGCCTAACACAACCTTTAAATAGTATCGCTTATCTACTCTCATAACCACGACGCCACTATCATCCACCGGTTCGTTTTCAGCGCTCTGATCATGATTCTCACTACTCTTGGCCATTTCTCGCGGTCTTATCTCGCTCTCCTTACGCAACTCCTGCATCATTTCCTCCACGGCGAGTTTAAGCGATAGTGGCGCTGTATCGAAGTAAGAAGTTAGATCGTCTATCTACTGCTCTTGCGTTTTAGAGCTTTTTATTGATACTCCCTTTACTTCGAGGAGTGATTTGTTTCTAGGAAGGTGGTTCCACCGGCTCTCAAGCTCTTCGCCTAAGTGTCCATCAATTTCATGGTGCTCTATGAGCCAGGAACCACTTATCCTTGGATGACGACTGACATAACCTCAAAATTCGGCCGACCGGGCGGTGTTGACGGGACTGCGAACATCAGCGGACATCTGCTATTGTGAACACATTGGACAAGGCCACCACTCTCCAACATCAACACCAAACGCACTACCCATTCCAGCACTTTACTCTTGAGTGCAGTAAAGTAGCAACGAGAATTAAACTTGAGGAATTCAACGGGTATTTTGAATCTCGACCCTTGTTTGTATTGTGTTGGTAGCCGACGGAGAGATACCAATACAAACATCGCACAGCAGAAGTGACCTTCGTTCTTGCTTGGTGAGGAATGGCGAACAAGTGTGTGGTCTGTAAGGAAATCTCTATTCAAGCACTTGGCCTGTGCAAGCAATGCTGCCGCCAATGTAAGCGACCGTGCCATTCCAAATTCGCTGGGAAAAAGAAGGATGGCCCATGCAATCTTTGTCGCAAAACCGCACCGTCACCAACCTTGCAGAAAGCTACTGGCAAGCAGAAGCGTGATACACTGACAAAGACACACACACCATCAAAAAGCGCAGTCAAAAATCGTCAGGTGAGCGCGGTTAAATCATCGCAGCGTAGCACGCCGACGTCGACTCTGTCGCTGAGGAAGCCTCGTGCGACTCCCCACCACCAGCCGTCGGCGTCCCTCCTCGCGTCGACGCCGGCACACTTATGTGCGGATGACGCACATGCTACTGCTCTAGGCACTGGCACAGGTGTAAAGCTGGTTGCCGCGACGCAAGCGCATAGAACCCCGCCGGCGTCGTGTGAAGTCGCTGATGATACTGGTACTGCTGAGAAGGCAGCTAATACTTCCGCTACTGCTACCACTAGTGCGGGCGGCGCCACTACAACGCCTGCTGCTGAAGACCTGGTGAGTCATTCTTCTCGTGAGATTCCGCTTGGCGAGGCGAGTCTCCTTGGAGTCTCGCATGTATTAATACCGGTGAGTACCATGGAGCTTTTCTTTCGCCGCTTCGATATGCTCGAGCAGCAGCTGGACGAGCTGAAATCCCTCATGAATAGGAGCCCTGATTCGCGCAGCGTATACCCGTTGCTAAATGGGAGCGCTGCAGTCGATGTGGCTAATTTAACTGCCATGGTATCTGCACTTGAGGGAGTTCTTGCTAACCACTCTGGTGTGTTAGATGAGACTAGCAGTAACACGAGGTTGCTGCTTGATGCTACTGAGGGTCTTAAAGACGGCTTGCGAAAAGTCCACGGCGAAATTGAAAGTGTTCATGGTGCTTGCCGGGGGGTAAAATCTAAGTTAGAATCTAAGTTAGAATTTAAGTTGGACAGCGGCCCCTCGCAACAAATTGTTACCAATGTCGTGAAATCCAGCCTTCCAGACCGAAGCAAGAGTTGTTCACCTGTGGACGATTCAAACAACAATAACGTTTCAGCCGATATTATTATATCCAACATCTACGACGGCACAGATAACCAACGTGCGGATATCGTTCACTGCATTCTCTCCACCGTTCTTCCATCTATCGAGAGGAACGATATTACGTCGATACGCTTGCTTCGCTCTGAAAGACAGGGAAATAATGGCCCTTTACAACCGGCATCTGAGAACGGTCGACAGCCTTGGGTCATCCACCTCTCTCGCCGGGAATTGATTATGCGTGCGAAAGGGAAATTTACTGCGTTTAATACGAAACAAATCGACGTATCATCTCTTAATCAGGAAACGTGTAATAGCCTTATACAGAGTAGAATTTTTATTAAAGAACTATTGAATAAAGAATGTTTTTTGCGCTTCAACAACCTTAAAAGAATTGCACGTGGCTTGGGTTTTAAATACATTTGGCATAGAGGGGATCGGTTCCTGATTAAGAGGCGAGACGGAGATAAAACGCAAGAATTCACGTCGGCAGCAGACCTGCACGCTCTTGCAGCATCGTATGGCGGCTTGTTGTTAGCGCCGCAATTACATCTGACCGCAGTATGACTGCCGACGTAGGAAATTGACTAGGCTAAGAAAATCCGAGAGAGGTGGAAAGCGGGAAATTGAAGGCGGGATTTCTGAACGCAACGTCTCTGTATAAACATATGGAGATGTTTCGTCTGTTTCTATCGACTGCTAGCCCCTGCTATCACCTTTTTGGCGTGGTTGAGTTACGTTTCGCGCAGGAAGTGGACGATTTATTCGCGCAGATCAATGGTTTTTCTGTTTTGCGTCAGGATAGGAATAGAGGAGTGGCTCTGTACATTGGTAACAACTACAAAGCGACTATATTATGTTCGTCGGTATCTCAATCTGCCGGACAATCGGGTATCCCGGAGTATCTAATGTACAGGGTCCAACAGGGTAAATTGCCACCGGTCTTCGTGGCTGTGGTCTATAGACCACCGGATATTCCATTAAGTACTTTAATAAATTCTGAACTAATTTCTGATTTTAGGAAATATTCGGTGGGCTATGACTATAGGATTATGATGGGTGATCTAAATGCGAACATGTTATCGACCGCACTGGATACGACTTTTATTAAGGAACTTGCGTGTGAACTCAATCTTAAGTTAGTAGAGCATGGCGTGACCAACCACGGCAGAGACTCTCACACCTGGATTGATTTAATTTTAATTGACGATGAGAACATAGTGCTGGATGCAAGTAACCGCATGGCAACTTTTCCAAACACCCACAATATAATAGATGTTGAAATAGATTTCCAGTCGGTGAATTCCACAGATGTCAATAGCTTCTTGTACCGGGATTTTAAGTCCAGTAGATCTGAAGAGCTTCTGCCCCTTCTTAACGCTTGTGATTGGTCACCAGTTTCCAGTCCAGATAGCGGAGTTGACCTCAGACTAGAACATCTTAGCCAGAATGTTATGGGCGTTGTCGATCAGCTTGCGCCTTTGAAGCTCTTTAAAACTTTAAAGAAAGGTCTTCCTCCTTGGGTGGACGCTGATCTCGCAGATCTCTACAAACAACGTAACGCAGTATGCAAAAGGTACAAGCGTACTCGTAACAGCGCTCTAAGGGAGGATTTCCAGTCCCTTGCCGCGTTGGCAGAGCAGCGTACGCAACAAGCGAGGGAGACGTTCGTCCAAAACAGGCTATTTGATGCCATGGAGAATAACAGGAATGTTTGGAATGAGCTTCGGAGTCTTGGCTTATTATCTAAACCCAACGAACATCTGCATGGCTTTACTTCGGGCGAGTTGAACACCCATTTCGCCGGGGTCTCCATCTCTCACTCTGAGCATGAGGCAGATTTGGATGAGATTCTGAATGGCGCTAGTGATGAGGGTTTCACTTTTCGCGAAGTGACTTTTACAGACATGGTCCTAGCCGTCGCCCATTTCTCATCTCAAGCAAAGGGAGAGGACGGTATACCCCAAAGCGTTATTGCCAAATCCCTGCCGGTTATTGGTAATCACCTAGCCACACTCTTTAACTCTTCACTCTCTAGTGGAGTCTTTCCCAGGGCTTGGAAGCGAGCCCATCTGGTGCCTCTCAAGAAAACGGCAATTCCATCTGCCACCTCGGATTTCCACCCAATTGCTCTCTTGAGCTTCCTATCGAAAGTCCTGGAGAAGATAGTCCATGATCAAATTTCAGAATATTTAGACTCAAAGAAAATCCTCGACCCTCGCCAAGCAGGTTTCGGACAACACCACTCAACGCAAACAGCGCTATTAAGACTGACCGAAGACATTCGGGCTGGCATTGACAATGACAAGCAGTATCTAACTTTCTTATTACTCTTTGATTTCAGTAAGGCATTTGGCACTATCTCTCCCTCTAAATTGCTCCGTAAACTAATCTTGATGGCTTTCTCTAGGGCCGTAGTCCTGTAGGTCAAGTCATACATCACGGGTCGTCAACATCGAGTAGTTACCAAATTGAATGGTGAATCGGATTGGCTCACAACCAATCTCGGCATCCCACAGGGCTCGGTTGTCGGGCCCCTCCTGTTTAGTTTGTATATTGATGATATTAAGGGCATTCTCTCTAATTTTAGTGGACCAGAAGGGACCTTATTCGATAGTGTCACGCACTTGCTTTACGCAGATGATCTCCAAATCTACACTCAAGCTACTGCAGGTGATCTTCGTGAGGGTATTGAGCACTTGTCTGCTGTGGCGCGAGCTGTATCAGCTTGGGCGTCCGATAATACCCTGCATCTCAACACTGGTAAAACTGAAGCAATTATTTTTGGTTCTGATCATAATATCAATCTACTACATGGATTGAACTTACCGGGTGTTGAGGTGCAGGATAACGTTTTCGTGCCTTTCGTTGATTCAGTAACTAACCTCGGTGTCATTATGGATTCGAAGCTGACATGGAACCAGCAGGTAGATGCAATTAGCCGAAAGGTTAATAGAGCCTTATATGGGCTTAGATTCTTCCAATCCTGTACCACCGAGGCGTTACGCAAGCAGCTTGCAAGTGCTCTTGTTATTTCTCACTTAGACTACTATTCTGTAGTATATCTTGATGTGTCAGTGGATCTTCACAAACGACTCCAAAAGTTGCAGAATGCATGTGTGAGGTATGTCTGTGGTGCTAGAAGGAGCGAGCACATAACTCCCTACAGGAAGAAACTGGACTCGTTAGATGTTAAGGCAAGAAGAGAATATTTCATGTCAGTACTAATGTACAAATCCCTTAGATTGGGGCGCCCATCTTACCTTGCAACCCTCTTTAACAAAAACCAGTCCAGAACCTCAGGTAGGGCTCCAAGAGATCTAGTAGTTCCTAGTTCGTGAACCAATACTGGGTTGTACTCGTTCTGTGCCCAGGGTGCGCGTCTCTGGAACTCGCTTCGTGAGAAAGTCCGTAATCTCCATTCATTGTCTAGATTTAAGTCAGCTATGCGAGAGCACTTGCGTTCTTGTACGCTCTAATTATGATATTTAATTATTCTAAGTGTGATATTTTTCTCTACGATATGTATGTAGGTGCGATTGAGCGACTAACTTTTTCTGTGATACATGCATATTCCAAGGAGTATAGAGACTGATTTTTAACTTTATTGCGTATCAGAGATATTAACTGATGAATATTATACAGATACTGACTTTATATACATATCGGCTAATGTTATTACGTAAACATATACACTAGTCTATCTGTGATGCCTTAAATTTTATATGTGCAGCGAGCCGTCTAATGACTTGTGATTTACTAAGTGATACTTCATGTAATGTTTTTGTCTTGAGCAAATAAACCACTATACTATACTACTACTAAGCTGCTTATCTAACTCGGTGTCGAAATTGTCGTAGTCTAAGCACGGTGCTGCTGGCTCCCCGTCGCTCGCGCCACTCGGCTCCGGCAGTACTGCTTCGGAATCTTGCAGCTTGCGCGCCACGCTTTCAGACTGACTCGCGTTCGCTATCATCGACTCCTCGCCTATCTGTACTTTACTCTCTGCGCTCACGCCTTACGTCGCTAACACGTCAGCATCCTTGCTGCGCTACTGATCTTCACGCGATTCATGAACTAATTTTGCTTCTTTATCCTCACGCATGCGCTCTGCATTGCTAGCACTCTCGCATTTACTAGTATGCTCTGCTCCCTCACCTACAGGTATCGCGGCCTTACTCTCCTCTAAGGTGCTTAATAGATCCGATAAGTCAATCTCTAAACTGTCGTCCCTCGCTAGCGAGTTCTTACCAGCGCGGGGAGCGAGGTTTATTTTGACTCCGCGCCCTGCGCATTTCCTGACGGGGACATCAAGGGCGCACAGCGCGCACAGGTTAGCACCGTCACTTCTGGCGCTCCGCACTTATTGCACGACAGATTCGCTCGCTGAGGACACTCACGTGCTACGTGCCCTCGCTGCCTACACCAGTAGCACACAATATACGGGCACTCCGATGTACGGTGCCCTACTCCCTGACACGTAAAACACGGACCTACAAACGGCATTTTTGACTTTCAAAAATTCATTCATTCAAAAAAAATTGGGTGTTGTCCACCCGCCTGGTTACTCTGCGCACGCTGCTCGCACGCCTGCCCATTCTCCCTAGGCGCCACTGTGTTAGGCTGACGCACAGGCTGCGCATTTCCCGGCGCGTACGCGTGGCTTCAGCTTCGTTCGTTACCTCGCGTCACCTCTGCGCATGTACCGCCTTGCCCATTGCGGGCCGCGTTCGCTTTCGCGTGTCCTTGCTGCACTCCTCGGCTGTGCTCACACTAGCCTCGCTCGCACTTCCCTCCTCTTCTCGCTTTCTCCTCTTAGTTTTGTGTCAGCTGTACGGGTATGCTCTCTTCTCCCGTGGCTACCACTCGTACTTTCGTCGTGATCGGTGGACTTGTAAATGCAGCGTTCTGTATATGCATCTTCTCCGCAGGCGGAGGAGGTGCATATCGGCCATCAATGTCCTTGCGATGCTTAAACCGCCGATCGTATTTGACTATATCATCCAGCGTCTCGACTACTTCATCCATCATCGCGCGGCGATACTCCGGCAAGAGATTTCGGTACGCGCTATCAACTTGACTGTTCTCGCTCGGCGGCCGCTTGAAATGCAATACTATAAATCGAAAATTCTGAACGTAACTCTCCACCGATTCTCCTTTGCCTTACGTTCGCCGGCGCAAGTCCTCAAGAAGATCCTGCGTATCGTATTCTCCGATAAATCGACGCTTAAACGCTTTCACCAAAGACTTTCATGAATTAATACGCGCCTTTTCTAACCTAAATCAAGTCGCTGCTTCACCCGTAAAAACGCATGGTAGCGCGCCTAACATCACTAAGATGATTAGCCGCTTTGCAGTCACTCGGTTGATGCTGAAATTCCTCCGCTTCTCTCTTAGTCGCTGTACCATTAAATTTCAAATTCCAACTTCGCAGCGTTTTCCCCGCGTAAATTCCATCATCGTCTGCGCGGTATCTATGCAACCTTCGTTCTCGACGTTCCGACTCGCCCTCCGATGATGATGCCTGCAGTCTATTCCGCCCTCGCGTTTTTGGCTTCTTATCGGCTCGACGGCACGAGTTGTGTCGTGCCTATACTCGTGTGTATTACTATACTCGCGTGTTCTTCCTCTCTCAATTAAAAGACAATTTAAGTACTTTAAGAACAAAATTTGACGTAGTTCAGGGTTCTCACCGCGAAATAAATAAATTAATTAATTTAAATAATAAGAGCAACAATTGTAATAGCTCGATGGGTTCTGATCAGCTAACTGATTCGGTCTATGCCGGCCACCATGCCGCACGCATCTACTGGCACGACGGTGAACTCTTCTTCTCATGCGAGCGTTGGGGGCGGGATTGCGCGGTTCGATGACGGCTCTGAGTGCTGTGAAATTATTATAAACGGTGTGTTGAAGGAAAATTGCGATGCCTCGGAAGAGATTATCAATGAAATCGCTTTCGCAGCACTCAACAAAGTCCTTCCGTCCCTGGCTTTCCAGGGACGGAGTGTCGCCAGTACTCGCATCTTTCGGCCGCGGGGCTCGTCTGAGAGGCAGAATGAAGAGCTGGGGAGCAGTTTGGTATCAACGTCATAAGCTCTGCCCTCTTGCGTAGTTAGGCTCGAAAGTCACCAACTAGTTCGTGAAGTTATGCAGGCTAAGCGTGCCCTCACCAATAATTATATGACAACAAATGACCTTAATTTAGAATTGCTCGACCCAATTGTTGTGGCCTATGTGTCAAAACAAAAGATTTTTATTAACGAAATGTTGCCCCACGCTCAATTTCAGCTTTTCAAGAGATCGAAGCCCATTGCACAGGGGCTGGGCTTCAAATATATTTGGCACAGAGGCGGCAACTTTTTGTTTAAGCGTAGGGGTGGTGAGTTTGTGCATATCTTCTCGTCTGCCGCTGATCTACAAGCTATTAAAGGAGCGTATCTGGCCGTGCCGAGCAAACCTCAACAAAGTAGAAGGAAAAACACCATCAGAAACGAAACGAATAAACCTAGTATCGGCTTACGGCCGGAAACCGCTCAGGGTGGCAGATCGGCGGCAACGTCATGACTGGACTCGGAGGCTGCCAATGGGAGAAGGGACGGGAGTTTCCTCAAAGCGGGTTTTCTCAATGTGAACTCTATTAGGGCTCACATGAAGAAGTTCTGCCAGTTTATCGCGGACAATCCCTCCTATCACTTATTCGCGATAGCTGAGTCGTAGTTGGATCCTGTTGTGGATGACAGTTTGGTCAGTCTTGATGGCTTTTCGATTCTGCGACAAGACCGCAATATAAATGGCTGGGGATTAGCCGTATGTATATAACGGATATAAAGTTACGAAGCTTGCGAGTTCGAACACACTTGGCTTGGGTAGGCCTCTCATCCCCGAGTACATGTTTTGTGCTGTGTAGCAGGGCGACTCTTCCACCATCCTAGTCGATATAATCTACAGGCCCGCCAAGATAGCTATGCAAGAAGATCCCGAGCTGCTTAAGGTTCTGCGTAACCCCTGCAGTGAGTACAGTCACAAAATTATCTTGGGGGATTTAAATGCAGACCTGCTATCTAAAACGGACGCGGATGCCAATACTATCAGGAGCCTGGCAAAAGAACTGTCACTCCAAATTATACATCATGGCCCAACACACCATAAGCCTCAGTCTCACACATGGATTGACTTAATTTTAACTGACGACAACGTACTTGACTACAAGTACGAATGCTACCCAGTTTCGGTAGACATGCGATTATTGATGTCACCGTAAAGATCTTTTTGTCGGAATCTGTAAGAGATTCCTTCTCTTACAGAAATTATCAGCCCGAAAACGCTCAACAAACTATTTTCTGGCTACGACAAGGTGGCCATGGAGTCAATCGAAACTGATTTGGATGTTTTACATAATTTAAATAGTAATCTTAAACTCGCATTAGATAAGTTAGTACCGCTGAAAAGTGTTGGGTCGAAGTTGAGGCAACTCATCGATAAGATACAGCTTATTCCATTAAAAAAGAAATCAATACCATCGGCTCCTAGTGACTTTCCATTGCCTGCTGAGCATTCTCTCCAAGGTTCTTGAAAAGCTAGTTCACGACCAGCTCCTGGAGTTCACACTCAAAAGTATTCTTGATCCCCTTCAAGCTGGCTTTCGTAAGCATCACTCAACTTCGACTGCATTGCTTAAGTTAACAGAAGACATCAGATTCGGTTTCGACAGACGACTTACCACTATTGCTTTGCTTTTTGACTTTAGTAAAGCATTTGACACTATCTCACCAACTACACTGTTACGCAAGCTAAACAGTATGGGTTTTTCTCGCTCGGTGCTCTGCTGGATACACTCATATATTTGGGGCAGAAAACAGCAAGTAGTGATCAAGTCGGAAACCACACAGTGGATTACGACCAACTTGGGTGTTCCACAGGGCTCGGTGCTGGGCCCATTATTGTTCTGCTTGTACATCAACGACGTACAAGAACTCTTTTGGACTAACGGTGTAGGACACGTTCTCTATGCCGACGACCTACAGGTATACGTTCAAGTACCATAAGACCTAATTCACGAGGGTATTTCCAAGCTCTCCTCAGTAGCCAAAGAAGTCTCTATATGGGCGATGAAATCTGGCTTCTGTCTCAACCCCCACAAGACGCAAGCAATGCTCTTTGTCTCTAAACACGCGGTACGCGAAGTTGACAAAATGGGGTTGACAGGTGTTGAGGTTGGGCCGGGTATCACTATCCCATTTTCTGAGACTGTTGTGAGCCTCAGGGTGGTCCTGGACCGCACGCTCTCCTGGTTACCACAAGTTGATTATACCATTCATAAAGTAAATCGTTTACTTTATACACTTCGTGCTATGCGGTCTTGCACTACCCAGTTGCTCCGTCAGCGTCTTGTTGAAGCGTTGATTTTTCGTCACCTCGATTACTGTTGCACCATCTTACATAACGCCAGCGTTGGCCAGAAGACGAGACTGCAAGGGTTGCAAAATTCTTGTATCAGGTTCATTTTTGGACTAAGATGGGATGTTCGCTTAACACCCTATCGCGAGCGTTTGAATTGGATGCGTACGGATACTAGAAGAACATACTTCACTGGTATACTGCTCTATAAACTGTTTAACTTCCGCAGTCCATTCTATCTTCTCAGTATGTTCGATGTGCACCAATCCGAGCACCCAGCTAGGGAGAACACTGGAGTCCTTCTAATTCCAAAGGTGTCTCCGAGTTTGGTATAAGGTCCTTCCGATGCCGAGGAGTCCATCTTTGGAATTCCCTCCCTAAAGCCATCAAATACCTACCGAGCTTATCTCGCTTCAAAGGCGCTTTTCGATCGCACTTATTCGCATTAGATTGAGTTGTGTACGTTTCTTATTTTTATTTTTATATTATGACTCTATATTTTATTCTTTATTTGTAATGTAATACTGCGATATCTGCTAATAACTAATGCTGTGATAAATTTCTAGTTCTACAAACAATCGCCATGTTAATTAATTTATTTATTTATTTATTTGTTTATTTATTTATTTAATTAATTATGTTTTCTTATTGTTCATGATGACTTAGTGTCTACGGTTATCTACTGATATTTTGTAATTATTTTGTAATTGTCTCTATGTGCATATGACTAACTGTATCTTTTTGGAATTTACCAAAATAAATAAACTATTATTATATTATTATTATTTTTAAATCCTCTTTTACTCAGGGCATCTTTCCGGGTGCCTGGAAGAAAGCACAGCTGATTGCGCTGAAAAAGTCTGCCGCTCCGGCATCTGTTTCAGATTTTTCTCCCATCGCGCTGCTGTGTTTTCTCTCCAAGGTGTTCGAAAAGGTCGCCCATATCTACATCACAGAGCATCTAATTAAAGACAATATGCTTGATCTCTTCCAGACCAGTTTTTGTCGTCACCACAGTACCCAGACCGTTTTAATTAAAATCACAGACGACATACGTATGGCTATAGATAAAAAGAAAGTCCCTCTGCTTCTCTTGTTCGATTTCAGTAAAGCGTTTGACACCGTATCACTAACTAAGCTGTTGAGCAAGCTTAGGCAACTGGGATTTTCAAGAACGGCGCTTCGTACTCAGATTGTTAATTCCAAAAATAATGGAAACTCGGACTGGCTAGAAACAAATCTGGATGTTCCACAGGGCTCCGTCCTTGGTCCACGGCTCTTCAACTTATACGTCAACGATTTACAGGACACTCTTAACTGACATACGGTCAAGCATATCTTCTACGCAGACGACCTTCAAATCTACATATACTCCACTATGGGCAAAATACACGATGGCATTACTAGACTGCCCGAAGCAGCACGACTCGTATCTGGGTGAGTGGGGTACTCTGCACTGCGTCTTAATACTGGAAAAATGAAGGCAATATTCTTTGGTTCGAAAGAGAAAGTTAATAGCAATGAGTCTTAATAGCAATGAGTCTGCCAGGTATTGAGATGCAGAGAGGTGAGCTCATCCCTTTCAATGCCGAGGTCGTTAGTCTCGGTGTTACGTTGGATAGTAAACTGACATGGAAACCGCATGTAAATCAAGTCGCAGAAAAAGTCAACAAGGCCCTATACAGCCTACGGTTTATTCGAGCATGTACCAGCGAGACTCTCCGCCGAAGATTGGTTGAAACTAGAGTTTCGACCAATCATAGCAAAATAGCAGCGAAGTAAAGCCTGCGATAGTCTGAACGAAGCCAGCCTAAGCGTTGCCTGCAGGGGGTTCTATGTTGGTCCCTTCTAACACCAAAAATATATCGCACACAAGAATTGCTGAGTCGCTGACGTTGTTCGTCAGTTGCGTCTAGATACACTACGGAGCAGTAGTCCAGATGCGGTTGGACTCTAGTCCAATAATAATTGCCAATAATAATAATCGACTCGCGAATCTCGTCATAATTCTCCGCGGGTGTTTACCAGCGCTGAGGCGCGTCTCTCCGCGGTACTTGCTAAATCGGCCTTGGTTCAAATCTTGCCCCCTACCTCGGCAAAACTAAACCGCCTCTCTCGCTACGCACGCCTCGCACGTAGCGCTGAGAATAATATTTCAAATTACCCTGCCCGTTGATTTGCGCGCGTATTTCCCGCGACAGCTCGATGTCCGGCACGTGCTGCATCGCCAAAAACGCGCGAGTTACGCCAACTGTCGGCCTTGTGCCGCAGGATGGTGTAACCATCGTCGCCGTCGTTGTCGCGCTACTCGCCATCGTCGTTATTAGCGCAGTTGTGGTTATCGTGGAGGTGGCCGGCGCGTGAACTTGCACATCCTCGCTAATCACTACGTTGACTCGCCGCGGCTCGACCTTGCCGTTCGACGATGCCGCTGTCGCGCGCCCCAATCCATCCACGACACCACTACCACGCGCTGTCACCTGCTCGTCATTAATCTCCTCGTGCGACGTTATTACCGGAGCCGCATCTACTGGCGCGACCTCCTCCGCGTCATCCCACGGATACCAGGGAATCTCCGTATTCCCTGGCTCCGCGCCTCTCAGCACCGCTCTCAACAACCGCTCTCAACAACCGCTCTCGCAACGTAGCATTCGTTCTGACGTACGAACATCCATTGAAATTCAGTTCGGCGTGCACTTCATTGGCGGATAATCGATCTATATCACGGTTTTTCTCTCGCCTCTCTCGCGAACACAAAAGTCCCCACACCGTCGCTTGATGCCGGTCTACCTCGCTTTTCAGCTTAACCATGGTAATGGCTAAATACGAGGCACGCACTCGCACTATCTGAATTCACGAAATACTATTCCCTTCGAGCAAATACTACGCGCGCCCGTCTTATTTCCAGAATTGTGTACGCGCTCGCTGCCGCGCGAAGGCAGGCGCGGCGCGGTCGCCTCTCGACGCGCGCAAACACGTTACGCAGAAAAGGGGGGAGGGAAATGCTTTTCAGAACCGCGCGTATTGATTCCCACGCGCACTTACACTATCACACTCATACTCTTTTTTTAAAACGTTACTCCACGTTGGGCCGCCATTTGCGACACGGTATTTCGCGCGATCGCAAACTTCACGTGTCTCGAATTACCCGCGGGCGCAACAGTTTTTAAACGATCAACCTGAGACTTCTCCTCGCCGAATTTATAAGGCGCCAGACGAGGAGACTACTCGCACACGCAATAAACCCGGCTTGAGACTTACTCCCCGATGTGGTGGTCCACGTTGTCGCATACTCTATCTTGAACAATTAAAATCGTCATTTATATAATATTCCCTAACAATTTTTTCGGTTCTTTCGACAATTCAATGGCCTGTGTACGCTTCTGGTTCCGAATAAACTCGCTTTTCTATCATGTACATTGTTATGTCTCGAAATAAGGATGAAATTTCATTTTTCGTTAAGGATGAGGGTAGCAAAGTCAGAATTTGTATTTTTTCTGATACCGTAGAATACTTTTGCCAGGCTAAATAAACGTTTTGTACCCATTCTCTGCAACGGCATGCAGTTGATTCGTTTGCTTTTATAGAAACATCATAAACATTCTTCAATTTCACATCGAAGACATTAGACAATGTTGAAAGAATAATTCTTTTCTTCTTTTTTTTCGTAATTTTCAATTGATTTTTCAAGTATAAGATTTTTTCTCTTAACCCATTGACGCGCAAATGCACATTTTTGTGCACACATTTTCAAGTACAGAATTCTATTGGAAAAACAAAGTCATTTTTATCCAAAATCCTATATAGGGGGATTTCGAGGGTGCTCTTTCAGAATCTGCAACTTATTTTGTAAAAAAAAGTCAGTAAGTGTATTATTTTTGAGTTTTTTTTAAAAAAAGTAAAAAAAATTAATAAAATTTTTTTTTCAAATCAATTTTTGTTACTGTTTCTGTTTTTGGATAATCATATTACCGCCAGAAATCGCGGTCCGAATGTCTGGCGTTTCCAAAACACTGGTTGTGAATCTTTTTTCCCCTTTTAGCTTTTCCAAAATGGCGGATTTTGTGAAACAGCGTAATGTTAAACTTCATGATTTTTGTTCTCGAAATGTATGAACTTAACGAAAAAATGTTATAGAACAAAAAATGCTTAGAATCACTCAAAAAATACGTATGAATTTTATCAGAAGTTTTTTAACCAATTTTGAATTTGTTAATTTTTAACATTTTTGAAAAATCAAAGAAATGTCTCAAAAACTTCTGAAAAAAATCATACGTATTTTTTGAATGATTCTTAGCACTTTTTATTCTATAACATTTTTTCGTAAAGTGTATTTTTTTCGAGAACAAAAATTTTGAAATTATGCGTTACATAAACACACAAAACGTCGAATGGATTGAAGACTGTTTAATCGTCATTCTGCCACTATAGATATGTACTCAAATATAGCGTTGCCCAGTTCTCACCACGGGGAGGTAGACGATGCAAGAGAACCTTCTTCTTTTTTTTTATATATTTTTTTTATGTTTTGTATTTTTTATATTTTTTATATTTTATTCTATTCTTTTGAATGTATAGAGAGAAAACAGTTTTTACAAACATGTAAACCACACACCTTGGAGAGCTTTCTAGTTCTTAGAGAACATTGTTTGTTAGAACAGTTTCTTTACTTGCGGACTGAACGGCATTACTGAATTTGTCATTACATGTTTTCTTTTCCAAATAGCATTTAGCGATAGCCATACAATCATCTTTACTACCTATTTTTTTGCTCTTACCTGCTGTTGCAAGACAGATTGTACAAGACAGTGGCGTTGGTAATTGCTATTTGGATACCTCTGATAAAAATGACCCAAGTGACCCACTGTCTTGTACAATGTTGCAACAGCAGGTAAGAGCAAAAAAATAGGTACTAAAGATGTTTGTATGGCTATTGCTAAAAGCTATTTGGAAAACGAAAAACATGTAAAGCCCAAATTCAGTAATGCAGTTCAATCCGCAAGTCAAAGAAACTGTTCTAACAAACAATGTTCTCTAAGAACTAGAAAGCTCTCCAAGGTGTGTGGTTTACATGTTTGTAAAAACTGTTTTCTCTCTATACATTCAAGAATAGAATAAAATATAAAAAATATAAAAAATATAAAACATAAAAAAATATATATAAAAAAAAGAAGAAGGTTCTCTTGCATCGTCTACCTCCCCGTGGTGAGAACTGGGCAACGCCATATTTTACTACATATTTATAGTGGCAGAATGATGATTATACAGTCTTCAATCCATTCGACGTTTTGTGTGTTTATGTAACGCATAATTTCAAAATTTTTGTTCTCGAAAAAAATACACTTTACGAAAAAATTTTATAGAATAAAAAGTGCTAAGAATCATTCAAAGAATACGTATGATTTTTTTCAGAAGTTTTTGAGACATTTTTTGATTTTTCCAAAATGTTAAAAATTAACAAATTCAAAATTGGTTAAAAAACTTCTGATAAAATTCATACGTATTTTTTGAGTGATTCTAAGCATTTTTTGTTCTATAACATTTTTTCGTTAAGTTCATACATTTCAAGAACAAAAATCATGAAGTTTAACATTACGCTGTTTCACAAAATCTGCCATTTTGGAAAAACTAAAAGGGGAAAAAAGATTCACAACCAGTGTTTTGGAAACGCCAGACATTCGGACCGCGATTTCTGGCGGTAATATGATTATCCAAAAACAGAAACAGTAACAAAAATTGATTTGAAAAAAAAATTTTATTAAATTTTTTTACTTTTTTTTTTAAAAACTCAAAAATAATACACTTACTGACTTTTTTTTTACAAAATAAGTTGCAGATTCTGAAAGAGCACCCTCGAAAACCCCCTATATAGGATTTTGGATAAAAATTACTTTGTTTTTCCAATTGAATTCTGTACTTGAAAATTTGTGCACAAAAATGTGCATTTGCGCGTTAATGGGTTAAGAGGCGATACAGAGCCCAAGAAAGATGTACTTATTTCATTCTTAAATTTTGTGTAGGCAGTTTTCCCGAAATTTTCCAGTTTCACCTTCAAAAAGTACAAAACGTCTTATATCTCAAAAAGTGTATCTTTAATATTTTTTTGGACCATCTAGATCGAAATCTGAGTATTTTTTACATAGGAAATGATTTTTTTCAGAATTTGCTCAGGATGTTTTCTTCGAGAAATAAAACATGAAAGAGTAGCGCAACGGCTCTCTTGCGCGCGGGACGTCGCGTAAACTAGGCCTACCTCGCTACCTAATAACTTTCATAATCTTTACCTGTTCTTTTTAATTCTTTGTAATGTAAGAATAATATTTTATTGGCTTTTTTATAAAAAAAAAAGCAGAGTTTTATAGCTAACAGCAATATAGTAACTATACTAACGCTTTTTTCTTAGTGCAGATAATTTTTCTTTGTTTTTTCTAACAGTTTTTCTCGGGAAGATTTGATATTCAGAACTTAAAGAGGTTTTTTTCAGCATTAAGGGGGCTAGACACCTTTTTTCTCTGAAATAAGAAGTCACATTTTAATACATAAATGTAAACTATTTATTTCATACTTTTTACATATAAAAGTGGGTATATTTACCTTACCTTAAACTTTCTCCGATGGGCCTTTTATATGGTCCAGAACCATAGTCATCGATGAAACAAGTTTTTTCACTATCCGTAAGCTTTGAAATTTTCCTGTGGATGGATTGACTTCAGATTTGAACTAAATTACTCCTGAATAGTATAATTCTCATATGAGTGTAGGGATTTTTGATCTAATGAGAAAAAAAAATTGTGCTGTTTTTCAAGGGTTTTTTTTTAATTTTTTTAAATTTTTTATATTTTTTCATAATTTTTCTGATGTAAAAATTGTTTCCGACATTTAATCCTAAATCCCTACACTCATATGAGAATTATACTATTCAGGAGTAATTTAGTTCAAATCTGGAGTCAATCCATCCACAGGAAAATTTCAAAGCTTACGGATAGTGAAAAAACTTGTTTCATCGATGACTATGGTTCTGGACCATATAAAAGGCCCATCGGAGAAAGTTTTAAGGTAAGGTAAATATACCCACTTTCATATGTAAAAAGTATGAAATAATTAGTTTACATTTATGTATTAAAATGTGACTTTTTATTTCAGAGAAAAAAGGTGTCTAGCCCCCTTAATGTACTTTCACCAATTGGAATAATAGCATAGTATTGTAATGTGCCTGGTATGAATTTAGCCTTATCCAGTCTTGGTTTTAGTTTCAAGACAGTATCTTCTTTAGTGCTATAAAAAACTTTGGTTTCTTTGCAATAATCTTTATCCCAGTTATAAAGCTTTTCTGGCGTTGAAATATGATTATTAGAAGAAACTTGTAGACTTGCTCGTTTGGCTCCTCTTTTTAGGTTGGCGCCTATACCATCGCATCCACCTTTGCCATGCGCCGTGGTATAAAAATGCCACTCACCTGGAACATCAAAATCTTTCTCATAAAAAAGAAGATTTAGAAAATTAAATTTATTTTTAAAAGGCTGACCTATTCCGTCAGTCAAATAATAGACTTTTTTTACTATGAATTTAGTATTGAGGTAGGATATTATAACCTTTTGATATTCATAAACGGCAACAGTATCATGGTTTAGATTGCCGGAAATCACAACAATGCTTACATGTTTAAGCTCTTCATTTTATTTATAATACACAACAACTGTAAAAACAGTTGCTTGGTTGTTGTTCCAGTGGAACGATTGTGTAGAATTTTGTATAACAAACGCATAATTTTCGGCAAAATCACAACACACAAGAAATTCTTGTTGGTGAAGGTTGTTTTTTAAGTCACTTACAAAAAGTGATTGATTCTTAGCAAAAAAATTGTGAGATTTTAATTTTATCAATTTGTCTTCCTGTATGTCCATAAATTCATGAACATTTACAGGTTTAGAAGCTATTGTACACCGATCTGTTTGAAACCATGACTCATACTCTATTTGAGAAATATCACTTTCATCAAAACATTCAAGCAAATGTTTACGTAATCTGGACATATTGGGGCAATCTAAACAGTCACCCAAATAGAATCTATCGTGTGCATCATTACACATAATTGCTTGGATGCAATCGTGGTAGTTTTTAAGAGGCAATCTAGTATCTTTTGTTAAATTTTTTAGATCCATAGCATTTAGCATGATCTTTACGTTTTTGTGATGTACACACACGCATACACTATGCGTTACTACTACTTCCAGCTAAAACACAATGTGGTGGCCTCAATTGTGTAAATTTAGTAAAACCAGTATTAACGTGTTCATTTTATTTTTTATATAAACTATACAGTTCATTTAAATTACCAAGCAGTAATTTTTTTTGAACATGTTCTCTTTTACCATTGCTCTGCTTAACAGATATGTAATCTTTTAAACCTGGCATAATTCGGCTTACATAATCTTTTTCATAAAATGTTTTCACTGAATTTACAGTTTCATCTGAAAGTAATTTGCCACTTTTCTTAGCAGGTATTGAAAAAATTCCACTTTTAGCTACTAAATTTTTTGCTTCGCGAGCTTCCCGTTTAGTGCAAGCGAATTGTCGCATTAAGTCTCTACGAGACCAAAACTCAGGAGCAAGAGTTAGTAACTGAGTTCTCTCTTGCTTATTTGTTGATTCTGAAACTTTTTTCTTTATTTGTTCAAGAACTGCAACACCAGCTTTCTGATACTCATCGTTACACACTATTTTAGCTTTTTTAGCATCAGCTCGAGGTAAACTTGATTTATGTTTGTATATTTGGCGTTGACAGTTAGAACAGATTTTTGCTTTTGATGGTACTAAGGGATATGCGCTTCTTAAAGGTGTTGGAAAGTCGATCAAATTTTTTATTTTATATGAAGGGTGATCATTTTTACTTAAAGGATTTATGCATTTTAATTTTCAAGTTGAATCCATTTTAGTTGCTACTATAAACGAAATAAATAACGAAACAAAGAGTTACCGATGATTTAATCATCAAATACCCGAAAGCACTATGAAATCCAAGTTTGATTGTATTGACAGAAATTCGAAAAAATTTCGAAGAGGAATAAGATGAAAAGTCATTGCAATTATATACTTTCGACGTGACGATTCACATACGAATAGAAAATTCCGATATGAAAGCCAGCTATGGAAAGAAAGATGAATCATGCGGTACCGCGCAACGTCCCGTGCGCAGGAGAGCCGTTGCGCTACTCTTTCGCGTTCTATTTCTCGAAGAAAACATCATGAGCAAATTATGAAAAAAAACCATTTGTATGTAAAAAATGCTCAGGTTTCAATCTAAATGGTAAAAAAAAATATTAAAAATACACTTTTTGAGATATAAGACGTTTTGTACTTTTTGAAGGTGAGAATGGAAAATTTCGGAAAAACTGCCTACACCATTGGAAAGCTGAGGAAAAAATACGTCGGAAACGCTTATGAAACAATTTTTTAGTTACGTTTTAGTATCATAAACGTGAGTTAGAAATACCACGATTTGACGCTCGCGCGCGTCGCTGGGGTAGTTGACGTGAAACGCCTCATATGTAAGCGTTAAGCGTGAAATTTTATTTTTATGGTACCTCATTAGTGATTGCTATCCCAGGGCAAATTCTCCGAATCTCACAAATACGTCTAGGTAGGTATTTACGTCCTCTATCATGACAAAAGAGAATTGAGAACAAAATAGGCTTTTTCGAGAAATATGCATTTTTCTAAAAAGTGCATAACTTGTGCATTTTTTATTATTTTTTTTTTTAAATAACATAAAGAACGTGCAAGAGGGTTCGAACCTTAGTGAAATTACGTGTTACACGCTAAAAAGCTTAAAAAACTGGTGAAGCAGTAGCTGTTTGAAAATTACATTGAGAAAATTTTGTTCTAAGTAAGGATTTTCTGAGAAATTTTGATGCAACAAAAAAATAAAAATATACGAGTCAAATAATTTTTGGAGAAGAACATTATTACTTTAATTCCAAAATGGTCGGTGACATAAGCATACGCGGCCCACCTGATTTGAGATGGATTCGGCCTTGTGTGATATTACCAATAACCTCTGTGAGTTTTATCAAAATTGGTGTTCCGGAGGTCTGAGCCTCTCCTAGTAAGTTACAAATCACACCTATAGTTTGTTTCACAGAGCAGAGGTTATGTTCGAAAATGGGAATTAGAAAAATCGGAGTGAACCGTTCGGTAACAAATTTTGAATGTGCTGATTAAAAATTTCGAATGAACTAGTAAATTTGAAAATGGAATTTGGAATTAGATATATAAAAAAAATTTGGACTATGAGGTTGAAAATTTGAAGTTTAGAAAATGGAATGTTGAAATTGGAAAATGCGTGCTCTTGCGAGTGAGCATTCGACTGCACTGAATTTTGAAGGATGACTAGGTAGCATAATATGTCGATTAGAAAAGGGACGCAGTCACTTCCTCCTATTCTTGAGATTCGAGGGAAACTATTGGTCACTCAGATTGTCGAGACAACCCTCACTCAAAAATGAATGTTCGGATTCATTAATGAGGTCCTAATATGCGGATTATATATAACTTATTTAATAACAAAATTGAGGAAACTTTCATTTTTCTAAGATAAAATTGATGACAAATACCCTACTTTATTATAATTGTTTTTCTAAAATCATGAACGGTTAATAGAAAAATTTTAAGAACATATAAAACTTGGCAGAGATGATGATAATTAATGGAAATATTAACTAAAACATGAAAAATATTAACTTTAAACTGAAAATTATTTAAGAAATGATTGTTAATTAATATTTCTATGCGATTATTACGGAATATTGTGAATTATTATTATTATTACATTATTTAAAATAATGTATATATTTTGTTACAAAATATCTTATTTTTAGGAGTGACAATGTACGGACTTCTTAGGTGGGAAAAACAATTCCTAATTCTTAATTCTTGATTCTTGATTCTTGATTCTTGATTCTTGATTCTTAATTCTTGATTCTTGATTCTTGATTCTTGATTTTTAATTCTTCTTACGTCGCGTGATTTGGTCATTTTGGAAAATAAATCGCTTGCTGCTCGAAAATGAAGCTTTTTCTCAAATGAATAGAGTCAAAATCTTTTATTTTTCCCAATTCATCCAAAAAACGGTCTCCAAATCGACTTTTGGTTTTCATGACTCCCCTCTCGTACAGTAAAGCTCTAAATTGTGCAAGTTATTGATTGTAAATTTGTCCAGGACAATAAATAGACGCCTGAATAAAAAAAAATGAAAACTTTTGACGTGAATTTACAAAAAAAGTATTTTAAAAGTTCCAGTAGAATAAGTAGAATAAATCGCTTGCAGATCGAAAATAAAGCGTTTTTTTATGACAAGAGTCAAATACTTTTATTTTTACCCAATTTACCCAAAAAATGATCTCCAAATCGAGTTTTGGTTTCCTGCTTCACCCTCTCGTATAGTAACGCTCTAAATTTTGCAAGTTTTTGATTGCAAATTTGTCAAGGACAATAAATAGACGCCTGGATAAAATAATGTATACTTTTGACGTGAATTACCAAAAAAAAAGTATTTCAAAAGTTCCAATAGAAGATGAGAAAAAATATTTTCAAAAATCTCGTGAATTGATCATTTTTCGAGAATAAGTCGCTTGCAGATAGAAAATGAAGCGTTTTCTTTTAGAATGACAAGAGTCAAATACTTTTACTTTTGCCCAATTTATACAAAAAATGATCTCCAAATCTAGTTTTGGTTTCATACTATTCACCCTCTCGTATAGTAGTAACGCTCTAAATCTTGCAAGTTTTTGATTATCAATTTGTCGAGGACAATAAATAGAAGCCTGGATAAAAAAATGAAAACTTCTGACATGAATTTCTAAAAGTATTTTAAATGTTCCAGTAGAAAAAATCGCCAAGATGGCGTCGGAAGGCGGGCTGCCTTCCGGAGAGCCTCCTGATAAAAATCTAGAATTAGTGTATAAATGCCACCCAAAAAGGAAATTGTCACTTGTAGTTTGCATAGTGTGCGAAAACGTGTACCATAAAAGTGATTATGAAAAGTGTAAAGACAAAAAATATATAAGTAATCTATTAGTGATATGTCCAGATCACGTGGAGCTTAATATAACCTTAAAAAATCAAGAAACTAAACTCTGTGAAGCAGCTAAAATATTAATTGCGCAAATTAAAAGTGAAAAGGAGGAACAAATAAAACATAAAATATTAAATGAAATATCTATTATCTCTGATAGTGTACATAAATCAGTAGATAATGAAAAACTACTAAACGTTACGATGCTAACTGAAAATGCTGAACTGGAAAATCAACATCAAATTGAAATTCAACTACTAAGACAATTAAATCAAGAACTAATGGAAAAAAAACGACATATTGAAGCAATTAATAAAAAAGGATAAAAATGACCAGGAGATGGAAATAAAGCAACATAACCAAAAAAACATATGCAGAAGTAGCAACTAACAAAGTAGCAATTAAAAACAAAAGAATACCGAAAATAATTATGAAAAATCTTAAAAAGGACATTAAAAATCCACATGACTTTAAGAAAAAAGTATGTGACGTTTTAATAAAAGAAAAAGATATACAGATGAAACAACTAAAAGTAGTGAACGACAATGAAATTGAGATTAAAAGTATGAATGAAAAAACTGCTAAAGTAACAATTGAATTACTCTCAAAAAAACTATCTAACAATTATAAAACATTTATTAAAAAAATTGAATCCCCGAAGATGAAAATAGTTGGTGTAGACAACTATACTAATATGAATATAGAAGAGCTGAAAGAGGACTTAAATAAAAGAAATTTTATTGGATATCAAGATAAGTGTAAGATACTAAATATAGACAAAAATAAGATTACAAACAAGACAACCATAATAATTGAAGTTCCAAGAGAGCTATATAAACATATTAGTGACAATCAAAATAGAATCTTTATTGGATATCAAAGCTGTAAGGTATGGGATTTAATAAACATCAAGCCCTGCTTAAGCTGTGGAAGATTTGGACATAACACATTGAAATGCAAAAACACTCTATGCTGCTTAAAATGTGCAGGTCCGCATAAGACTTTGCAATGTGATAATAACCCATCCACATTACATGTGTCAATTGTTTTTACAGCAACTCGAAATATAACACAAATTTCGAGGTAAAACATATGGCCAATGACACAGAGAAATGTACAATATTTAAGAATAAGTTCAATAGATATATAGATATGACTGATTATCTGATAAGACCTACTATACTTAGGTAAAGTAGGAAACAGCAATCAAGCCACTACGATGACCAGCTCGACTAGCGCAACTATGCTGACTTCGCCATCTAGAGACAACTGGACTAGCGCAACTTTGCTGACTTCGCCGTTTAGAGCCAGCACCGCGTCTCTAACACATACGACACCAAGGAAACAGCAAACTACATAATGGAGCAACATGTCGATCTCATTGAAGAATTGCAAAAAGAAGTAATACAAGAAGAAATGTCATTTCTTGATCTTAAAACTCTCAATAAAAATATAAATAAAAAAGATAGTTTGATATTACAGGTCAATATTAGAAGTCTAAATCACAGTTATACGAAATTGAATATTGTTATTAAGAGCTTGAAGATCAAACCATATATAATTGTATGTACAGAAACATGGAATTTACCCAATCCTCACTTTTTTGCAATACAGGGATATAAATTGTACTACAATAACGGTAACTTAAGTCAAAATGATGGTGTCGTTGTATATATAAAAGATTGTGTATCAGAAATTACTGAAATAATCGAAATTGGTAGACTCAAAGTATTAAACTCACGAATAAGTCTAAATAACAACAGTAATCTTGAAATTTCCGCATTATATCGATGCCATGATTTACCGCGCCTTGAATTTATTTTGAATGTAAAATCATTTATCAATAGCAAAAGAAATATAAAAAACCACCTGATTATTGGTGATTTTAACATCGATATTATGAAAGATGATGAAAATAGCTTAGAATTATTAGACAATATGATGGAAAAGGGTTTCTTCCCGGATTTTATACATACAAATAGACCAAATGATAGTGGCGGAAGCCGTACATGCATTGACAACATGTACATAAAAGCTACATCTATAGACACTAAAACTTTTAAACTCTCGATTCCTTTTACTGATCATTATCCACTTTTCTTGAAACTGAATAAGCCACCAAAATTAAAACAAGAAAATATCCAGTATCACTATAATTACTATAAACTTTCAAGTATAGCCATTACAAAAAATTGGAATGTTATAGAGGCAATGCATGATCCCGAAGAAGCTATCGCATTCTTGATAACTGAAATACAAGACTGCTTAGAAAAGTCTAAAGAAGCGCAAAAAACAAAAAATAACAAGAGATATCCAAGAAAGGATTGGATATCTAAAGCAATAATGATCTCGTGTGAAAAGAAAGAACAACTATATATTAAAATGCGCAATGAACCAAATAATAATCTAATAAAATTAGAATATAAGAATTACACAACGAGGCTACACAAAGTTATTAAAGAGGCAAAAATAAAACATGAAAGAAATTTAATTAAGAACAATATCAATAATACCAAGCAACTTTGGAAATACATAAACAAAAAAATGGGAACCAACTTGAAAAAGAATAACACAATAAATAAGATCATTTTAAATAACAATTGCACAATAGAGGATCAGACGCAAATTGCCAATCATATGAATTCGTACTTTTGTAGAATTGGAAAAGATCTAACTAAGACCATTGTAAAACCCCAGGTTAAGCATTTACAATTACCAGCAATGAACATGAATACAATTTACATTAAACCGACTAATAACGAGGAAATTCTTCAAATAATTGGTAACTATTGTGATAGTGTTCCCGAAGATATGAACATACGCATACAGGGTACTAAATTGTGCAGGGTAGAATACTGTAAATATCTAGGTATAATTATTGATTATAGGCTAAAGTGGGATAAACATATTGAATATATAATAAAAAAAACTAAATATATAATATATATACTGTACAAGTTATCAACATATATGCAATCTGACACACTTAAGGGGGTCGGACACCTTTAGAATGACGAAAAATTAATTTTTTTTTTTATTACATATTTTACTAAAAAAACACTTGTAGAATATGTCCCAATTAGTTTTAAAGCATTATCTATTTCTGTTTTAAGAATATACATTAAACACTGATAAAGCTTTTCATTTGTTTTTTGTTCAAATTACATTTTTCCCCTTGTATACATAATTATATAATCATATATTATTTCTACTAATTTTTTTTTCATTTCACTGTTCTTAATATATTTAAAATTCTCACTCTAAATATCTGTCTGTATATACTTTAAAAGATCCAAAACTAATATTTTAATACATACAGATCCAAAACTAATCATTAATACAAAGATAAAAAATAAATAATATAATTTATGGACGGTATTTTTGACAAAAATAAAAATTTGATTTTAAAACTTATATAGCAGTTAAGTTGGCACCGCAACAACCTGGCTTATCAACGACAGCCTCTTACAGGCTCACAGCTCACTCCTTTATTGTAACAGTGAATCCACATCGCATGTCGTATGCCGTATGCCGTATGCCGTCAGAAAAATAGTTGTTGTCCGAAATCTATAATATTTATAACTCTATGGTTACAATTCCTATAGGGCCTTCACACAGCTCTAAGGAACAGATATAAAGTACAAGAATAACATGGATTATATATCTATATATACGAGGAACAGCAAGGAACAAGACTCTTGTTCCTTGTGTATCCTTCTGTTCCTCGTATATATAGATATACTAACCCATGTTATTCTTGTACTTAAAGGGCGCTACAGGCAAAAGAAAAAGCAAAAGCACAGGAACAGATATAAGAATAACATGGATATGTATATCTATATAAATGAGGAACAGGAACAGATCTAGGTGTTCCTTCTAGCGGTTCCTGTTTCTCATATATATAGATATACATATCCATGTTAATCTTACATCTGTTCCTGTGCTTTTGCTTTTTCTTTTTGCCTGTAGCGCCCTTTATATCTGTTCCTCAGAGCTGTGTGAAGGCCCATAGGATTTATAACCATAGAGTTATAAATCCTATAGATTTCAGACAACAACTTTTTTTCTGACGGCATACGGCATACGGCATACGGCATGCAATTTTGATTCACCGTAACAGAGCTGATTTTAACCTATGTAAAAGTTCGCAAGCAATGTAAACATGCACAGCTGTCATTTCATATAAACACTGTGATATCAGCATCCGCACCTTCTCTATACAAAGTGTTGTTCTTAATTTTCATTGTTTCCAACGGATTTTGGAGTAAACATTTAGTGTATTATAATAAGTAAAAGTATTTTAAATCAGTTTTTAAAAGTTTTGAATAATACGTGTGACAGTTGAATTAATGTTTTAGAAATAGCTTTTAGTACTTGAACTTTTATTGGAAACTTTATACTTAAAATAACAGGGATTGATACTAAAGAAAAATTAAGTCTATATTGACTATTACAAAAAACATTTAGTGTACAGATTTAAATCAACTTTTAAAGGAAGCGAAAGATATGCTATTGTGCAGAAAAATGTTATGGAACCTTCGCTTCTGCCAGAAAGCTACCATTATCAGCCATTTCCTGAATCTCACTATGATATAATTGACATTTTATTTTCTGAAGTAAAAACAGTTATGCACTGCTATAAATATGTATCAGTCGTATTCTCTTTATTAAATAATAATATTATATGTGAAAAAGAATAATGAAGGACAAGTAAAGAAGTTCACCTTATCAGACATTAAAAGAAGATCAATATAGGAATGTTGCTGCTATAAACATTTTTTTCAAGCATTTGGCTATGGCGATACTGACTTCATTACATGCATGAAGGATTTTGGATTTCTCAACACATTCTTTATTTACCTCAGTATATGTACAAGAATCTAATATATGTGATAAAGATTATTAAAAATATATGGATTTAAAAGCACCAAAGGATCTACATATTAAACCACTTAACAAACTTGACTGACTGATGTGGATATGACTGTTACGCGTGCGCATAGCTTACAAGTCTGATAGATCGTATACTGAGGTACCAGAATATTTGTTCTAAATGTAAAATATTTTGAGCGAAAAACAATATTATTTTGTATTTCAGGGTAGAGATGGAGTTAAGTAATAAAGAAGAAGAAATAAAGAAGTATTTTAGTAATTTTATCTTTAAAGCTGTTTTCTACATAATGTAAAATTTTGAGCTCTGCCGTCGACTCCAGATTCAGGAACTGCATATATTTTAATGGGAGAGGTCCTAAAATTTTGGTATTTTATATGTCTATTGACTGAAAAGTTGTATGTATCCAATTTATTTGATTAAATAATTTTTTACGGTAAAAGATTGCTAAAAAATCTGAATTTCACTTAATTTTAAGATTTTTTAGCAATTTTTGACCGTAAAAAATTATTTAATCAAATAAATTGGATACGTAAAACTCTTCAGTCAATAGTCATATAAAATACCAAAATTTTAGGACCTCTCCCATTAAAATATATGCAGTTCCTGAATCTGGAGTCGACGGCAGAGCAAAAATTTTGAAATGGCCATATATTTGGTTAAAATCTATCAAAATTTTTTTTGGGGTCTCATTTTATCATAAATTGAATATATTTTTAGGATATTACTTCTAAATATTTCTAATTATGAAAATTAATTTTTTTCAGGTCATTTTATGAAGAAAATTGTAAAGGTGTCTGACCCCCTTAAGCAATATATTATGCATTTTTTCATAGTGTCATTAGCTATGGAAATATTGCATGGGGTGGTGCATATAAAACAACTTAAAATTACTACAAAACATCCAAAATAGGATTTTAAAAATTATAAACAAAAATATTTTCAATCGAGACAACCCCTTGAATCTAAAACAAATTTTTGCTTACGAATGTGTAACGTATCATTATAATGAACTTAAGAATTTATACTTAACATCGACTAGCAAAACTAGAAATAAACTTATAATACCACCAAAGTGTTCGAAAACTGTTAGTGATAAAGATAACTATGTCAGAGCGATACAAGTATTTAATTGTCTTCCGAAATCTAAGCCAAATCTTAAAGTTCTAGATATCGCAAACAATTATAATAAGAAAAAGTTAAAAATTTGAATTGATACTAATATATTCTAGAATTTAAACTGAAACGGGAGGCCTGGGGAAATCTTTTGTAATTCCGCGAACCGAACCCTAGAACACGGTGCCGTCGAGTGCTACTTCTACGACGAGCACTCGGGGTTGATGTTCTCTGGATCCCTGTTTACAAATGTCGAGTCCACGATTGAACTCGACTTTTCCGTGTGCCGGAAAGGGTTAATACTCGCGCTAGCTAGACGCGAGGCGCGGCCACTCAGAATGATCGTCGTCTCGGTTCGACGATCCCGCGGAGGCGGCGGTATCCGGGAGAAGGTTAGGTGAAGGTTAATAAATAACGAGTGGTCTTGGTTACATTCAAAACTATAACAAGATCTATTCTCAGTTATACTATACAAAATACGCGTCGCGTTACGTGTTGACAAGAAGGCGGGAGATCTGCCGCTCGGCGCGGGCGGATCGAGGTGATTGTGCGTGAAGGTGCGTTGGTGACCTACACGTCCAACACAATTTTCTGGTTGGACTCGGTGGTGGGGAGTTATATGCTCCGAGCGCGTTCCTCGATCTTGACGAGCGGTATACTCGACTATCCAACCCCTGCTGGATATACCGCTGTTTGGAACGTCGAGAGGCTACCGTCGTCCAAGGATTCGAACGTGTTCCTTGATTCGAACCCAGTCCACTCGAGGGTTTTCTGCCTTTATCTCTTTTGGATAACTTTGGAGGTCGTTGCATGGCCGCCGCATACGCCTCTTTTTTCCCTGTCGAGCTAGACTTTTGAAGACTTCGGGACGACTTCTTGTTGTCTTTAGTCCCTAGGTCCGATCGAGGTTGCTTTGCAGAGTGTTTGGCTGCACCTGCGGCTCGTTTCTTGTTAGGCGCAGCGGAATTATGAAATGACGACATTTGCGCGCGTAGCTGGCGCAGCTCGTCGTGCAGTCGCCTTACCTCTTCGCTTAGGCGCCTAACTTTCTCCTCCTCCAATTTACGCGTCTGATTACATTCGCATTCGCAATGACGCTCGCCTTCTGCTTGCGTCGATACGTTGCGAAATTGCGAAGTAATCAGCGTTCGGTCCACCGGTTGTGTCGTCACCAGACTATTAATCTCTTCCTCGTTGCTCCTTGGAAGGCTTGTCTGCTCTTCGTCTTCAGGAGTCTGGGAATGAGTAATACAGCCGTCCGATGCCGATGTATTCCATAAACGGGCCATATCGGACGCTTCGGACCGGGGAAGCTTGGAAAATCTCCCTTCCCCCAGGCTGCATTTGCTCCGTCGTCGTGAGCTTGGGAGTATTCAGCACAGCCGTTCAGTGCCCTCAGGCGGTCTGTATACGCCAAGCGACGTGAAGTGTCAGACTTCTCGAACAGGGGGAAGCTTGGAGAATCTCCCCTCCCCCAGGCTGTGCTTACTCCGACGTCGATTTCGTGGATGGAAGCTGAAGATGATGGCGATGGTGCGGTTGCTGCACAGCTGTCCGAAATCCATGTGCGGTCTGCATTCCCCGAGTGACTCGCGTTCTCGGATTCTTCGGGCTGGAAGGAGATCGGGGAATCTCCCCTCCCCCAAGCTGTGCTGCACCTTAGGTGTACCTGGACTTCACCCGGTCCTCCCTCTGGAGATAAAGTGCTCCGTGGTGACGTAAGAGCTTCGTGTCTTACGTCGGGAGGACTACCTGCTCTCTGCTCCATATTCTGGTAGACGTATCTCCGTATGGAACTCAGCAAGTTGTTGTCTACTGCTTTATTCGACATCAGTTGCTGAAACAGGCTGTGGGTCAAGGGGTCGGCGATTCGGTTCACTTCTGGAGCGCCGCTTGCATTGAGGGTCGTCGTGTTGACGAACTTATTCCTCCAATCGAGTCTCCTTGTGAACTGCTCGTAAGCACTTCCACTTATTTCTTGTGTGAAGTGGGCTGGGTTGTAACTTCCCATTAGCCACTGAGCGATTCGCTTAGAATCCCCTCGAGATGTCCGGTGCTTCTTAAATCTAGAGCTATATTTGCTTCTATTACAGCTTCAAAGCTCAGCTCTAGATTTTTGCGCCAATGCTCCATCCTTTCGGCTAGTTCTTCTGGGGTCGATGATTCCATCTTGCGAAGCTAGACCGACTGTATAAAATTGTGTGACGAATTGTGTGTGTATGCGCAACTAACTGCTGAGATTCTCTCTCAAATTGACCGTCTGTTACGCAAATTACAATGTTAGAATTCTAACTACCACACACAATTGTCCCAAGCTGCTCGAGAACGACGTATCTCGATGCAGCTAGCTAGGGAGAGAGCGTGGCTATTCCAAAAAAAAAAATTCGCGACGATAACGATTTAAATAATTCCCGCAACCAAAAAAAAGGATGAAAGTATTCTCACTTTCGCCCGGCTGCACGCACATGCACGGTCAAACCAAAAAGAAATCGCGGGAAAAGCGCTTTAAAGCTCGGGTCAAAAAAGGAATTTAATTCTCGCCACATATGACGACGAAAACAACGATAATCGTCGTTTAAATGCTCTCGCCCTGGCTTTACAGCAGTTTAAAAGACTCGGGACAAGTATACACAATACTGCCCGAGCATAAACATAAACACCTACAAAAACAAGCAATCTGCTGTTTTGTGTTTATGTTTCTATGCGCGCCGCGAGTCTTCTTGTCTGTTTGTTTACGCCCGGCACCTCGACTTGGCGAGTTTAAATCACTGCGCCTATCAGCTGTAACGGCTTATGGCCACTGGCCGTCTGCTGATTAGTCCGGTGCAGTGATTTGCGCGCGGGCGAATTTAAACGAAACGCGATTTGAATAGGCCGATTTCGAATGTACCGGCCTCTAACCTTCTCCTTAAACCCAACACGTTAGGGCGCCATTTGAAACGGGAGGCCTGGGGAAATCTTTTGTAATTCCGCGAACCGAACCCTAGAACACGGTGCCGTCGAGTGCTACTTCTACGACGAGCACTCGGGGTTGATGTTCTCTGGATCCCTGTTTACAAATGTCGAGTCCACGATTGAACTCGACTTTTCCGTGTGCCGGAAAGGGTTAATACTCGCGCTAGCTAGACGCGAGGCGCGGCCACTCAGAATGATCGTCGTCTCGGTTCGACGATCCCGCGGAGGCGGCGGTATCCGGGAGAAGGTTAGGTGAAGGTTAATAAATAACGAGTGGTCTTGGTTACATTCAAAACTATAACAAGATCTATTCTCAGTTATACTATACAAAATACGCGTCGCGTTGCGTGTTGACAAGAAGGCGGGAGATCTGCCGCTCGGCGCGGGCGGATCGAGGTGATTGTTTTTCGCTGGGCCGGCGATCAAGACACCGGCCGCTCGCCGCTGCGAGCCGAAAATACAAATCAATCGCTGCGCGGAAAATAGGCGAAGAGTCTTACCGGGAGGGGAGTGCACTCCCCTCGTCGCTCGCTCACGAATCCGCTCCTGCGTCAGGCCTTATCCTCCGATCGACTTCGGAGTGTGCAGGCCGAGTCCTAACGTCCAGCGTTCACCTACAGACGCTTCGGACCCCAGAGTGGCTCGGATTGCTCACGTGCGCTGCTCTTCATGGTCGGTACGTGTACGGGCGCTGCTCTGCACCGGCGAGGACGCACGATACCGTTTTCTTCGCGGACGATCAAATTAACTCGCGTACGCGCGGTTTGCAGCCCGAGAGAATCTGATTCAAAAAGAATCGGGCGCGACTTAGCAACGGTCAAAGTCGCGCCTGCCCCGCGCATAGCTAACGCGAATACATCGTCCGAGCGATGTCAACACACGCTCGAGATACACGAATTCGCGGGAACGAGAGCCTAACGGGTTCGATAGAATACGGAGGACCGAGATACTTATCTTCTCCGTATTTTATCTTGGAACTTCGTTATAAAACAAAGAAAAAAAAAATAAATTAAATAAATAAATAAATAAAAATTTATCCTTCCAGTATGGGTGAGATAATCAATGTGGACCAAATATATTATTTATAGTGGAATCTTTGATTCCATGCCTAGTTTATAAGTTACTTCAGTTTTTTTAGTTTTAAGTACACCGGACCTATGTACAGGTAGCTATGTCTACCTCTATAGGATGTTTGCTGTTTCAGACATGTAACTATGTCCTGAAGTAAGCAATAACATGTAATACAACATGTACAACTCTGGTTTAAATAAATAAATAAATAAATAAATAAATGAAAAAATAGATGTTCAAAAATCTCGTGATTTTGTCATATTTAGAAAATAAATCGCTTGTAGATCGAAAATGAAGCCTTTTCTTTTAGAACGACAATAGTCAAATACTTTTATTTTTGCCCAATTTACACAAAAAATGATCTCCAAATCGAGTTTTGGTTTCCTGCTATTCACCCTCTCGTATAGTATCGCTCTATATTTTGCAAGGTTTTGATTATCAATTTGTCGAGAAAAATAAGTAGACGCCTGGATAAAAAAATGAAAACTTTTGACGTGAATTTCTAAAAGTATTTGAAAAGTTCCAGTAGAAGCTGACAAAAACTTTTAAAAAATCTCGTGATTTTGTCATTTTTAGAAAATAAATCGCTTGCAGATAAAAAATGAAGCGATTTCTTTTAGAACGACAAGAGTCAAATACTTTTACTTTTGTTCAATTTACACAAAAAATGATCTCCAAATCGAGTTTTGTTTTCCTGCAATTCACCATCTCGTATTGTAACGCTCTATATTTTGCAAGGTTTTGATTATCAATTTGTCGAGGAAAATAAGTAGACGCCTGGATAAAAAAATGAAAACTTTTGACGTGAATTTCTAAAAGTATTTTAAAAGTTCCAGTAGAAGTTGACAAAAACATTTAAAAAATCTCGTGATTTTGTCATTTTTGCGGACCGAAAATAAAGCGTTTTCTTTTAGAATGACAAGAGTGAAATATTTTTCATTAAAAATATTATTTATGTCAACTGCAACTTACTATCAATGAAACTGAAGTTAGCAGCCGCGTCCAGCAGCCAGTTCGAATTTTGAAGGGGTTCTCAACTCAGAAAAAAAATTCCATCTAATAAAGTCTAGCAAAGCCAAATTCATTTTCCAATCTAAAACGTTAAAATACGATAGAATTATGTCAAAAAAATGATTTTCCGTAATAAAATTGCTAAAAATATTTATTTATAAATCCGTAATTGCAAATTTCGAGCCGGCTGCCAGCCGATTATGCCCGTTCTTTGGCTGTTAAAACCAAAACTGCGCCTGTGCATTCTCTATAAATGGATATACATACTTCCAACATCTCCAGAAAGATGTGTAGATAGTTATACAAAATGAACACCCCGCATTATTTATTTATAAGCGTTTTATTGCAAAATTCGAGCCGGCTGCCAGCCGATTACGCCAGCTTTTCGGCTCTTAAAAAGAAACTGAGCCTGTGCATTCTCCATAAATGGATATACGTACTCTCCATACTTCGAGGAACTTGCTCAGAAAGTTATAAAAAATGAACACCTTCCATTATTTATTTATAAGCATTTCATTGCAAAATTCGAGCCGGCTGCCAGCCGATTACGCCAGTTTTTCGTCTGTTAAAAAGAAACTGAGCCTGTGCATTCTCTATAAATGGATATACATACTCTTCATACTCCCAGAAAGTTGTTCAGAAAGTTATAAAAAATGAACACCCCGCATTATTTATTTATGAGCGTTTTATTGCAAAATTCGAGACGGCTGCCAGCCGATTATGCCCGTTTTTCGGCTGTTAAAACGAAACTGTGTCTGTGCATTCTCTATAAATGGATATACATACTTCCAACATCTCCAAAAAGATGTGTAGATAGTTATAAAAAATGAACATCCCGCATTATTTATTTATAAGCGTTTTATTGCAAAATTCGAGCCGGCTGCCAGCCGTTTATGCCAGCTTTTCGGCATTTAAAAAGAAACTGAGCCTGTGCATTCTCTATAAATGGATATACATACTCTCCATACTCCCAGAAAGTTGCTCAGAAAGTTATAAAAAATGAACACCCCGCATTATTTATTTATAAGCGTTTTATTGCAAAATTCGAGACGGCTACCAGCCGATTATGCCCGTTTTTCGGCTGTTAAAACGAAACTGCGCCTGTGCATCCTCTATAAATGGATATACATACTTCCAACATCTCCAGAAAGATGTGTAGAAAGTTATAAAAAATGAACACCCCGCATTATTTATTTATAAGCGTTTTATTGCAAAATTCGCGACGTCTGCCAGCCGTTTATGTCCGTTTATCGGCTGTTAAAACGAAACTGCGCCTGTGCATTCTCTATAAATGGATATACATACTTCCAACATTCCCAGAAAGATGTGTAGAAAGTTATGTTGAATGAACACCTTTAATGGTTTATTTATAACCCGTAAACGCATGATTCCAAGCGGCCGCTTGCAATATCCGACTATTTTTCGATCACAAAACAAAAAGTAGGCCCGTTCATTCTCTGAAAACGGATAAAGGGTCTCTCTATAGTTCTAGAAATTTGCTAAAAAAGTTTTAGCGAATGAACACCTCTAATTGTTTATTTGAAAACTGCGTAAATGCATAATTCGAAGTGGCTCGCCGCGAATTTTGACCGCTTTCTTTCACAAAACCAAACCTTAGTCTGTTTATTTTCCCAAATGATAGAGAGACTCCTAATAATTGTGGAATGATGCTCAGAAAGTTCGTGAATATTATACTTTTTCGGTATTTTAATTTTTCCTTTTAATCTTTATATTTTTTATCGTATATTTATTCTTTTCTATGTACAATATTGCATATAATAATAATTCTTTTTTATTCTTTTTCATTTTTATTATCATTCATAAATATTCGATTTGGGTATTACTTTACGTAATACAAATCTGTCGCGGAGGGTACTGCTGCATGGAATAGCTGCCAGGTTGTCTACTGGCGGCGATTCGATACTTATTTTGGAACGTTGTATGCATATAAGCCTGCTCCGTTAATCAATCTGTGTTTCCGATATAATTTCGGAGATTTAGGCTTTCATGAATACATCTAAAACTACTGCCAATACATTGGCACTTTTCAATCTTTGTTTAGCGAAATGTTATGGTATGAATAACAATTTAGTATAATTATATTTTTCGTTTTATGTTCTATCGTTTTTCTTTTTCAGTTATCGAATACAAAATATTAAAATAACATCATAGATAAGATATATAAATTTTCTTCGGGCAACAAACCCGTTTCAAAGATATAGAAAAGCTATCTCTATGCCCAATTTCATGAAGATGGACAATTTTTACTCCAATTATCGCTCGACAACGAAAACGTCATTTTTTTCAATAATTTTTTTCTGGTTAACCTCTGGAGATAGCCTTTTGAAATTTTTACAGGGTAAAGTTCTATTTATAGTTAATAATTCGTAATAATTTTGTTTTAATATATATATATTTATATATTATATATATATATATATAAAACAATTTCGAAGATAAAGTTCTTAAAAAATTAAGATCGATAGATATTCAAATCATTCAAAAAAGAAAATGTAGATAATTTAATTCTCCGTCAAATACATTTTAAACAATTTAGTAGAACTGGCCATGCCATAAAAAAAATTTAGAAAATCTCTTTTTGATTATAAAACAAGGTTCGATCACTCTTAAAAATACTTATATATTCGATAACGTCCACAAAAACGATGAGAATGAGCTTTGTTCGATCAAAATCGGTCAACGCGTTCTCGAGATAATGCCCGTACACACACACACACACACACACGCGCGCACACGCACACGCACACGCAAACGCACACGCACACGCACACCCACACGCATACACACTCACGCACACACGCGCTCGTGCGCGCGTACTCACGCACTCGTGCGTACTCACACGAAAAAAAATTTTTCTCAAACGTACTTCGTAAAGCAACCGCCAGGTGGCTTACTGGCGGGGCTCTCGTAATTATTTTGGAACCTTGGGTGCATATAAGTTCGCGCCGTTCATCAATCTATCTTCCGAAATAATTTCGGAAATTTAGTCTTATGAATACATTTTAAAAGTTATTCAGTCATGTATACTTCATTTATGTATGAATTGTTTGCTCGTTCTTATGTAATATAATTTAACATTCCTTTATTTGATTTTCTAGTTTAATGTACTCTTCAGAATGTATTGAAGAAGATAGGAGTTCTTTCATATTTTATTTCTTATGTTGCAAACATATCTTTCGATAAAAACAACTAATATACATAATAAAAGTATTATGTAATATTTCTTTTAAAATTCTTAATTATATTGTAAAATATTTATATTAAAATAGTAAGTGCTGAGGTTTCAGTTTTATTTAATATTTATTTTTTTAGAAAAGTAAGCTTGCGTTTAAATTAAAAAATGTCAGTTAATGACGATATTATTTTAAATTTAATTGAAAAGGATGCCCGTATAAATATTTTTAATGACAGAATTGCTACCTCGCTCTAATCAGGTGTGGGAGGTTATTCGTGATAAGCTTAATTTAAAAGTGCAATGTATCACTATCTTTTTAAAATTTAAAAGAAATAGGGACGGTATATTGGACAGAGCGAGAGCTATTAATACAGCTTTTCCGTCCGTTAATAATAATAACGATAATGTTGATGAAAACATAGATGTTTTACAAAGTTCTAAACTACCGTTAATAGATCTTGTCTGCCAATGAATAATGTTGGCGATACAGCTTTTCTATCAGTTAGTAATAATGATGATAAAGTTGATGACAACATAGATGTTATTCACGTTCATAAATCTACAGTGAATACATCTTGTCTATCACTTAATGTTGATGATACTTCTAATGAAACCAAAGATAAAGTTGATGAAAACATAGATGTTATTCACAGTTATAAATCTACAGTTAATACATCTTTTCTACCACTTAATGTTGATGATCCTTTAGTGAAACCAAAGATGCTAGTAATTTGGATAATTTAAAAAGTGAAATGAAAGAATGAGTTAATGAAACAAAAAGTAAAATTAATTTAGGGAATTATGAAACTTGCAATATTTCTGTAAACAATGGTTCTTTCATTGTTCCACAAGAATTTTTTGACAAGTTTTGGTGTGAAAATGCAAACTAATTATCTAAAGGTTGGACAGTAGCTTTTAATAAATATTTTGAATCGATCAATAACAAATGTGTATTAAAATTTAACTACCATAAGCTAAAATATGGTAATAAAAGAAATGCTAAATTTACTCCTTTTATAGCAGATGCCGAGTGTAAGATGAAAAATTGCTATAAATTTAAATTCATAATTAAAGAACTATTAAATAAAGGATGCGATCACGAAATTCGCGTCATCGCTACTGGCACTTATAATCATGCAAGCAATGATATCCAAAGGCGGCATATAACTGGTGAACTTCGTGATGAATATGCTAGTAGTACAGCTATGATGGTTCTGGCTCATGATGGTTCTGGCTCAGTAACCCAGCACCCTCCCCCCTCCCCTTGTGTTTTCTGGCTCATCCCCTCCCCTTGTGTTTTCTGGCTCACCCCCTCCCCTTGCCTCTCCCCCCTCCCTCTTGTGTTTTCTTGTTCATCCCCTCCCCTTGTGTTTTCTGGCTCACCCCCTCCCCTTGCCTCTCCCCCCCCCCCTTTCCGTTTCTAGAGCACCCTCCCCCCCATGCCGACTCCCTCTTGGTAAGACCCTGCGCTAGGTAAATTATAATAATTTCTATTTTACCGACTCAGGATAATAATTTTATTAATTTATTTAATGTTATTGACTATGGTAAATGACAAAATAATTTTTTTATGAAATAAAAAAACTCCGGAGGGTGGATTCGAACTCACGATCTTCAGATCACTGAGCAGCCACCTTAGCCACTCGACTATCGAGTCATATGTATACTCCCATCTAAATAAGCGTCTTATAGCGCGAGCGGGCATGACGCAAACGAAGCTATAATCTCTCCCCACCCCCGTTTCTGGCTCACCCGCTCCCCTTGCGGCTCACGCCGGCTCCCCTGTTGGTAAGACCCTGCGCTGTAGGTAAATTATTATTATTAATTAATACTGTTTTACCGACTCAGGATAAATGTTAACTATTAATTTATTTACTTTTTTATCGACTATGGATAATACTAAACATTACAAAAATAATTATTTATATGAAAAAAAAAAAAACTCCGGAGGGTGGATTCGAACGCATGATCTCCAGATCACTGAGCATGCACCATACCCACTCGGCTATCGAGTCATATGTATACTCGTATTTAAATTTGCGTCTTATAGAGCGCGCGGGCATGATGCAAGCGAAGCTATAATCTCTCTCATGCGTTATCTATCACACCTTCTCTTTGTTCCGATATTCACATCGCGCGATTCTTGGAACTCGAGAGTATTTCAATTGCGCTCTCCTTATCCACACTCTTCCGTCTTATAATATTAAGGATTATTCGTTAAACAATTCACACTAAAAAAACTATATGGAAATAATTTTTATAGTAAAATTTAAAAGTATTTCTTCATATTGAAAAAAAACAAAAGAAATTGCATTTCAAAACTTTTAAATCATTTTTTAAAAAATTATCTTTCGATTTCTCGAAATTTACTTCAAATAAAGTGTATATTTACCAATACAACAGTAAAATAAGTATATTTAAAACTTTTTTTCTTTATAAGTGAAATCCACTAATAATGAAAAAAGGTAAAATAATAATTAACAATTCATTTTTAAAAAATATGCCTTTATTATGCATTAGATTATATGTACATGGCACCAAACGATTCACAGAATGTCGATGTTGTTGAAGCATCCATGTTTTAATCATCAATGCATTACGTAGAGCATATACATTTGATACATATATGTGATTATTGCATAACACGCTTTCCACAGGTATTATTTTTTAACAGAACTAAAAAATGAGTTACGCAAACTTTTTTTGTATTATATATTTTAATATGAACTCCAATATAGATTCCTCAAGACAAGAAGACTTGATATATATATTTATTCACAAAAATATAAAAAATAATAATATACGATATATTTTTTTAAATATACAAAATGTATATTTATACATATTATATCGTAGTACGAGATAAACGGCGGCGGACTCTAGGTGGTTCATCATCACTGTCATCATCTTCGCGTGGTCGCTTCTCATATATTATTCGACAGTCCTCGTCGTTGTCATCCTCCTCCTCCTCCTCCCTCTCCTGAGACTTGGAAGAGACGGAGATACATAAAGGTGAAGAGCCGAGCTGAATAAACTCGTCTTCCAATCGGCGTAGACATGCTTTGCCACCACCGAAACAACAACAACCAAAAGGCAAGACATTCAAAACACAGCGAGAGAGGATGAGCAGTCTGGTGGAAACACCACGTACGAGGCACCAGCCAGTGATACTGGAAGAACGTGTGAGACAACGTCTCCAGATAGTTGAACATACCAATAAAGTCAAGGAGGAAGTCCGAAGGAGACCCACACGCATCCCTCTACAAAGAAGGGACTTGGTGAGACGACGTCTCACTTTCAAGGATAAACCAAGCAGCCCCTTACCGAGTTACGAAAATTGGTTTATGAAATATAACCTTCTCCCATCATTCCTTTAGAAAATGTAATAAATATAAAAGAAAAATATTATTATAATAATATACAAAATATTTTAAAAATATGTAAAAAAATATAAAAGAAAAATATTATTATAATAAATATAATATTATATAAGATATTTTAAAAAAAATATGTATAAAAAATATAAAAAAAGTATTTATCAACCACAATCTCTCTCTCTCTCTCTCTCTCTCTCTCTCTCTCTCTCTCTCTCTCTCTCTCTCTCTCTCTCTCTTTCGCAGTGACGTTTCACGTAATGTGACTCGCGTCGGTAAGTATACTGCTAGAGTGTACAAGATTAGTTTTCTCTCTAACATATACTCTCTCTGTATTAATGAAATACGCGTTGATTCCACATACATACTCTAGCTATAATTATGTGTGAAGATGTATGTAAACCATCTATATATAATTTTCAAGAATATTAGATAAAGAAGCCATTTAATCTTTAGGAAAAATTATTCTAAAAGTTATGCGTGTAAACAACTATATATAATTTTCAAATACATTCAATAAAGAAGCCATTTAGTATTTCGTAAAAAATAATTTTAAAAATTATGCGTGAAGATATATGTAAACAATTATATATAATTTTGAAATACATTCAATAAAGAAGCCATTTAATCTTTCGTAAAAAATAATTTTTAAAAAATTATGCGTGAAGATATATGTAAACAACTATATATAATTTTTAAGTATATTAAATAAAGAAGCCATTTAATCTTTAGTAAAAAAATAATTCTATATCGAATTTAGATGAAAAAAGGTAAAATAATAATTAACAATTCATTTTTAAAAAAATATATCTTTATTATTCATTAGATTATATGTACATGGCACGAAACGATTCACTTAATTCATTCACAGAATGTTGTTGAAGCATCCACGTTTTAATCATCAACGCATTACGTAGGGCACATACATTGGAAACATATCTATGATTATTGCATAAGACGCTTTCCACAGGTAGTTTTCTCAACGATGGGCATTCCATCTCCTCTACGTTGAATACTAACCTAAAAAATAAAACAAAATATCTAAATTCTTTCGCAGTTTAACTTTGAAAACAAAAAAATTTTTTTATTTTAAATTTAATCTTACCAATCGGGGAAAAATCGCTTCAACCATTTACTTTTTTCTAGTCCCTTCACATATATCTCTGCGCCGTGGAGTATACCGCTCAGTGTATTTTTGAGCTCGTCATATGGTATGCTGCCTGCTCTCCACATAATTCCATGGAAATTATCCTCAAGCCAGCGATTTTCAGACTTGCTTTTGTCCAGCAACTTGTCCCATGCACACGGTGGTTTGAACAGGAAGACTGATGGTGTAGGATCTTCCTCAAGAGGTATCACCGCTACTTCCTTGAAAACAAATTCGTTCAAGGTAATCTTAAAACCTTGAACATCTACGATATACTTCTTCATCTTGCTGACTCGATGAGAGCAATAGGGTAAATGAATTTTCATACTGATAATCGCTCCTTATATACCTGTCAGCTACCACTACCCCTCCCCCCACCTCTTGACTATCACCGTTTTACCCCTTCTTAATTTTTTAGACCAATCAGAAACAGTCTACCCTGCTCTGCTGTAGGATAAAAGGAAGCGGTGCTGGTGATAAGTGCTCAGTTCACTACTTTGGTCAGAACAAAGCAGTTCTTCTGAGCAGTATCATGGCTCAGTACTTTAAGCACACTGCGCATATGCTATGGAAGGTATGCTCCAATGAAAGTGCTGAATATGATGATATCATTAGATGTTTGGATCTCAGCCGTGTAACTCTACAGTCTGCACGTATTTTCCTATGTTCGTCCGAACTGTCCGTGGCTGATCGACAGAAGCTGCAAGCAGCTATAGCTTTACTCTGTAGTGTTATACATTTTTTACAAGATCGTCGTCGAGTTGGCGCTGGACTTCTCGCAACCCCGGAGTCAGTAGCCATTGCTGAACCAGTTGGCGCTGGACTTCTCGCAACCCCGGAGTCAGTAGCCATTGCTGAACCAGCTGCTGCAGAAGCAGTTGCTGGACAAGCAAACGTTGAGATAGGCGATGATGTAGCAACGGTTAGCTGGGACGATGTCGAGGCGGCTTTTAATAATAGGATCAGGACTGGTATAATTACAAATCATCGGCATTTGAATTTTTTACACTTCATGGAAGATGCTCGTGAACAATTTATCATACAGGTGCAACGGGCTGTTGAAGTGCATACCTCAGTGAAAGTGAATGCTATACTGGCAGCAGAGTACATGATTATCAAAGATGATCAGGAGACTGTGGATATTAAATATTTTAATACAAAAACAGCTCCAATATACTCCACAACAGACCTGAATGAGTGGTTTATCACAAATGTTATTCAACCCATTGATGCTGCGATGGAGGAGTTTCAAGAGCGAGACTCAGGCTGGTCGTTACGTTCTATTCTAAATTTATCCATTAATATCAACAAGTTTAATCCTATGAGAGGAAGTTCTTACATAGAACTGCCCAATTTCATCAAAAGGAAGAAAGCTTGTGTTAATGTAAAAAACAATGATGATCAGTGCTTCAAATGGGCCATATTGTCTGCACTACATCCTGTTACACAGAACATGGATCGATTATCAGCTTACATACAATATGCTGATGAATATAATTTCAAAGCTATTACATTTCCTGTGGACCCTCGACAAGTGGTTAAGTTTGAGAAGCAGAACGATATATCAGTGAATGTGTTCTTCTTGAAGAAGAAGAAGAGTGAAGTCTATACTGTTCTACCACGACATGTGACTGCACTGAAGAAGGAGAAACATGTGAATCTGCTTCTTGTGGAGAGTTACTATGTAGATGAGGATGAAGAGAGTGTACATGTTAATGATTTTGATGACTTTCCACATAGCTTCCATTATGTGTGGATTAAAGATTTGTCACGGTTGGTGAGAAGTCAATTAACTACTCGCCAAAATAAAACATTTATATGTGATCGTTGTCTTTATTATTTTCACACGTCTGAAAAACTTGCAATGCATACAATCGACTGTGAAAAAATGAACCATTGCAAAATTATACTTCCCACTAACAAAAAGGACAGTGTATTGGAGTTTAAAAACCATACCAACACAAATAGAGTGCCATATGTAGTGTATGCTGACTTTGAGTGTTTACTGCAACCAGTGAAGGACAATGAGAGAGCCTATCAACAGCACGAGGCATTCAGTATCGGCTTCTTCGTGAAATGTAGTTACGATGATGCTCAATCAGAGTACAAATGCTACAGACAAGATAGCGAGCAAGATGAGACTTCAGCTAAGTGGTTTGTGAGGAAGCTCAAAGACATTGCTTTACATCTACATACTCTGTATGAGAATCCACGACCAATGAGAGATTTAACATCTGCAGAAGAGGCTGAGTTTGCAAGAGCTCAAATTTGCCATATTTGCCGCATACCCTTCAAAGAAGCTGACAAAAAAGTCCGAGATCACTGTCATCTCACTGCTGTGTAAGTATATTTGTCTTTTATTTATAGTCATATATTTTAACTTGATGAATTTTTAGGTATCGAGGTCCAGCACACAACTCGTGCAATATAAATTATCATGATTCGAGGATGATACCTGTGACTTTTCACAATCACAGTGGTTATGATTCACATCTATTCATCCGAGAGATTGCAACTTGCTTCCCCGGAAGAGTTAGTCTACTGCCACTGACGAAGGAGAAATACATATCTTTCAGCAAATATGTTGAAGGCACGAACATAATATTGCGATTCATAGACTCATTCAGATTTATGGCTTCCTCATTGGACAAGCTATCATCCTACTTGGAGCGACTTGACCTCCTCGAACGAGTCTTCAAACAAGATGACAAATATACGACCGAACAAATAGCTCTATTGAAAAGGAAGGGAGTTTATCGCTATGACTACTGCTCCTCATATGATAAGCTGAAGGAGACGAATCTTCCGTCACAAAACGACTTCTACAACAGCCTGTACGAGGCTCACATCACTGATGAAGAGTATGAGCACGCCAAGACTGTCTGGCAAGCGTTCAACATTCAGACACTCGGAAAATACTCCGATTTGTATCTGAAAACAGATGTTCTGCTTCTCACTGAAGTCTTTGAGAATTTCAGAAGCAACTGTCTCGAGGCTTATGGCTTGGACGCTGCTCATTATTACACAACACCCGGCTTGAACTGGGATGCCATGCTCAAATATACACAGGTAATACATATTAATTGAAGTATGTACTTACAAATATTAAATTATTATCTTTATTATAGGTGAAACTGGAGCTTCTGACTGACATAGATATGCTGATGTTTGTCGAGCGAGGTATACGTGGAGGTATAAGTCAGTGCTGCAATCGCTATGCCAAAGCGAATAATGCCTACATGGGAGAGCAGTACAAGCCTGATGAGGATGACAAGTATCTCATATACTTCGACGTCAACAATTTGTATGGATGGGCAATGACAGAGCCCATGCCCTCAGGTGGCTTCAAGTGGGTAGATAAAATAGGGCAGCATGATTTTTTCAATATCCCCGACGATCATCCCTATGGATTCATCCTCGAAGTTGACTTAGAGTATCCAGAGATCCTTCATGATGAGCATAACATAAGGATCATCCCTTTTGCGCTGAGAACAGGGCACCTCCAGGCTCAAAGCAAAATAAGCTGATGACAACTCTGCATGACAAAGAGCGCTATGTTCTTCATCACCGAGCTCTCAAGCAAGCGTTGGAGAATGGACTGATTCTCCGAAAAATCCATCGCGCTTTGCAATTCAACCAAAGTCGATGGCTGAAGAAGTACATAGACTTAAACAGTGAGAAGCGAAAGAACGCTAAAAATGAGTTCGAGAAGATGCTATTCAAGCTATTCAATAACGCAGTCTATGGAAAAACAATGGTGAATGAGCGCAAACACGTCGATGTCAAGCTTGTAAATAAATGGACTGGACGCTATGGCGCTGAGGCTCTTATCGCTAAGCCTAACTTCCACAGTTGCACAATCTTCGAGGAGAATCTCGTAGCAGTGCAAATGTTGCGCAGTGAAATCTTCATTAGGAAGCCGATATACGTTGGACTAACAGTTTTGGACTTGTCCAAAACTCTCGTATATCGATTTCATTATCAATACATGAGAAATCGTGTCAATTGTAAATTCCTCTACACTGACACTGACAGTCTCGTGTATGAAGTGACAAACACTAACATATATAATATCATACGTGAAGACATCCACGAGTTCGACACATCTGATTACGCAGCAAACAATCCATTCAATATGCCTCGTGTCAATAAGAAAATCGTTGGTTTGATGAAAGATGAGTGTAATGGTGAAATAATGCTAGAATATGCCGGACTGCGGAGTAAAATGTAAAACATAACTTCATGATCACTCGATTCAAGGAGGTGTCAACGAAATATGGTATGAAGATCATGGCAGTGCTGGATGATGAATTCCAGATTTTCCTGCCGAACGGAGTGTGTAAAGCGTTGCAAGAAAACGAGGAGTTCTTCTTCACTTTGCAAGATGCTGCTAATAAATATGAACTTTTTATAACCTATAATGGGATCAATGTTCAATTTGCTGGCAAATAATGTATATACATAGTTTATAAGGTGGTTTTTATATTAATAAAAAAAATTTTCTCTCAAATATTGTCTATTTATTTGATATATATGCATGATACAAAAAATTAATTTACATGTCATTTTTATCAATCCAACTGTTATGAGAATCGTCGAATCCAAGCCATTTTACAAAAATTTTTTTTCCTTTCTTCTTGATAATTTTTTCTATCAGATAAATATCTGGATACTTGGCTTTCAGCAGTTCTTGCTCATAGAAGCCACCTGAGACGAACTGATTTTGATAATCCTGCAGATGATACGTTGTGGGACTTGTAGCCGCTATACGTGCAATAGTAAATATCTCCGTTGACCAATTGGGAGTATATCCTTTCTCAAATACTGCTTTAGCCTTACTCACTCGTACTTTATCACCAACATTAAATTTTGGCCTAATCTTCTTACTTAATTTATGAGTAAATTTCAACAATATAGCTGCTTTATTGCTGGTGGTTATATCTTTAGGTTTCGCACCAATAGTACGATGTTTGCGATTGTTATATGCTATGAGTAAATCATGCAGAATATCAAACCACTTGTAGTTGCCTCGCAAACTAAATTTTTTCCACATTGCATTTTTCAGCGTACGATTGAAACGTTCACATATAGCTGCTTTTAGATTGCTATAGGTTGAGTACAATTTAATTTTATATCTACTCATGAGTTTTTGAAAATCTGCATTGTAGAATTCTTTGCCTCTGTCGGTCTGGAGATTTTTCGGTACTCTACCTTTAACCAATACAGATTTCATAGCTTCTGAGACATCTTTGCCCGTTTTTCTCTTTACAGGAACAGCCCATGCATATTTGGAGAAAACGTCGATTATAGTGAGCAGGTATCTATAGCCCTTATTGTCGCGAGCATATAGAATCATTTCGATGAGATCTGCTTGCCAAGTTTCATCCAAACCACGCATGTCAAAGTTTCGACGTGAATAGTTACGCCTTGCAGGTTTATGTAGTTCTTCAACTAGTCTTTCATGTTCCATGTTTGTGGAATTACTGATTGAATATTTGTGCCATAGCCTCTTTTATAGTCAAAATGTCAGCTTTTATTAGAGATATCTGAACATCAAGGCCATTTCTGTGATTATCAACTATTATATCCAAATCATCCAGACTAGTTCTAAGTCTCGTAGTTATGTCAATCATTCCTCGAATTTCTATTTGTATGATCTTTCGTAGAGTTTCTAAATTTACAACATCGCTCGGTTGCTGAGGATCGGCAACATTGCATAATTTTTTATTTTCTATGTCGTAGTGGCCGTCAGTCGTGACTTTAAAGCCAACGCCAGGTGGTCCTCGACTGCCTTCGAGTTTTCCAATGTTACGTCCAAACACGTCAACGCTCATTTTAAGAATGAATCATATATTCATGTGCGCTTAATATATATAGCCCGCTTCACGCAATTCCTCGATTATAGATTGTATCTCGTTTACGTGACTTGGATTTCCGGCAGATCTTTCAGCTATTAGTAATTGAAGACGGTCAACGAGCTCGTTTGGATCGTCCCAGTAGACATAGTCTAAAGCAGTACACTTTTTTGCAATTTTATAACGAGGTAATGAGCCACCTTTAATCAGTTCTTCAGTAGTTGCCTTTTTTGCAATTTTATAACGAGGTAATGAACTACCTTTAATCGCTTGTCCAGTAGTTTCTCTCGAGGTAATATTGAACATTGGAGCAATAATATTATTGAATTTATTACTATTATGAATACGAATCCTTTCGTTCTTATCATGTCGCTTTTTATGAGCAGACGATAGTTTTAATATTTTGTGATAATTTTTTAAATCATCGGGACTTATGTTATTTTTATTTGGTTGTTTCGCTATGAGTAATTCGAGTAATCCTGTAGTTTTCGGATATCCTACTCCATTAACTTTAATTTTATTACTATTAAAGCTAATCGGTAAATTACCAATAAAAAATTCACCATTTTCATTTCGAACTCCATAAATTTTGTCAATATACTGGGACTGATTAAGCTTAAGGGCCTTGATGTACAAATCAGAGTCATCTTCAATATCGCTACCTGCTGTTTCGAAAGATGTCTCGTGGACATTCTGTAACGTATCATTGAAATCACTGTCAAAACTGTCATTTTGTTTGACGCTACCTTGTTCGATGATGTTATCGTCGACACTACTTTGTTCAATATTTTTCTGAGCTACAAGTTTTTGAAGAGGATCAACTATTGGTTTGAAAGTTTCACTTAAAATCTTTTCGGCATTTTCTTTTCCAAGTTTTAATATTCTATATTTGCGTTTAATCGCATCTCGTGCTTTAACAAGTTGACGAAGCACGTTCTTTTCTCGTTGAAAGTCAGCCATGTAATCGTCTCAACGTTCAGTCAGAAACTGTTGATTATCACCTACGTGCATACTATATTTATAGCAAAATTGTCGAAGCCCTTGCGAAATCTACCATCATTTATTCCTCTATCTTTATCGATGACTAGAAAACCATGCTTATCATCTCTCCAACACTTGGAGCATAATTCTTTAAACTGTACATAAGTCATATCGGTATTCACATGATCGTTGTAGATATGCTTTAGATTTACTTCATCTTGTCTAAAAATAGCAAGTAAGTTTACATTATCTCTGACAAGATGTTTGGGAACATGAGCATAAGTTTGACATAGATAAAAACAGTCAATCTTTTTATGTCTGCCCATGCAGAAAAGGCTCTAACATTATCTTGTTTCTCACAAGCAATATTGTCAAATATCATGATAGAGTTTGGAAGTGCATGATCAGGGTCGACAACTGCATCGTGCTCGCTGAACGAAAAATATTGTACACCTTCTATAGGTTCTAAAATTTCATTTAAAAGTTTATATTTTGGCTGATTTAAAGACTTTGAATAGACGTATACGTTTTCAAATCTAACGCCATTTGGATGTGTTATGAGAGCAAGTAAACTATTGGTTTTTCCACAGTTTGACGGGCCGCAGAAGACGGCTCGTATACTATCAGAAAGTAGATCGCCGTGTCGCTTTGCTCTTTTATCATGTTCTACGACTGCGTCAAAATTTTCTATTGGTAGCTTTACCAGTTGCTCTTTGAAGTCCATGATCTTTACTCTATGACAACCAAATCACGACTAATTGCTGCGAGTATAAATAGTCGTCTTATATAGTTCGCATCATCAGTTGCCCGTTGGCTTTCGAAGAGTGATGATCATTCACAAACGCGGACACGGTTTAGTTAATAAAATTATCAATAAACTTCCGTTTGAGCTTCACATACCTGGTTATCAATACTGCGGTCCAGGAACAAAGTTGGCAAAGCGTTTAGCTAGAGGAGATCTTGGAATTAATCCACTCGACGCTGCTTGCAAAGAGCACGATATAGCTTACTCTCAAAATCGTGAAAACGTTCAGGCGAGAAACGAAGCAGATACAATTTTAGCTGATAGAGCTTGGAATCGTGTTAAATCAAAAGACGCTAGTTTTGGCGAAAAAGCGTCTGCATACGCTATAACTAATACTATGAAATTAAAATCTAGATTTGGCATGGGTTTGAAAAAGAGAAGTAAAAAGAGAAAGCAAAATAGCGCTAAAAAATCGGGAATGGGTTTGAGAAAAAAAGCTAAGAAGAGAAACCAAGTTTCCTTGAAAAATATTATCCAAGCTGATCCCTTTGAATCAACGCCAAGTAACTGTGCTCAAACAATCATACGATCAGCTTTGAAAAAAGCTCGAAGCGCTGTTAAAGAAGCTGGAGGAAAAAAGAATATTAAAATTCCACGTATTTTACCAGTTCCCGTGAAAACAGGAGGAATATTGCCATTTCTCATACCTCTATTTGCAGGTTTGAGTGCAACTAGCGCTCTAGCTGGTGGTGCTGCTGGAATAGTAAAAGCCGTAAACGATACGAAAGCTGCTAAGCGACAGTTGGAAGAAAATAAAAGACATAATAAAACTATGGACAGTGTAGCGTTGGGCAATGGCTTGTATCTTAAACCTCATAAAGTTGGATTAGGTCTTCATTTAAAAAAAAAAAAAAGTTCATGAGATTACCTTGTCGAGCATTTACCGATGCTGATATATTAAAATATGCAAAACTCTTTAAAATCGCAAATTTTCGGGGAGTATTTATGAGAAATGCATTGCCGGCTTCTGGACCGCACTATTGTGAATCAGCTATAGTTAATCTAGATGATGCTAGCGGCCTTGGAACACACTGGGTTGCATACAGAAAAAGAGGCAAAAATGTTGTATATTTCGATAGTTTTGGTGATCTCAGATCTCCGTTAGAGTTAATATTATATCTTGGGGTTAACGAAGTTAAATATAATCATAGAAGATATCAAGATTTTGACACATTCAATTGTGGTCACCTCTGTCTAAAATTCTTGTGCGGGGCTATATAAGGAGAGGTAGGGGAAATATTGTGTCATTCTGTTTTAAGCTGTCATGGAAGATTCATTGACTCTAACGCTTTCAGGCATATCATCAACACTAGAAGCACAGTATTTTCCACCAATCGAGCTATCGACAAACAAAAATTACGTTTTAGGGCTTGTAGAACTTTTAACATTCAATTCAATCCTCAATATAGACAGTAATAATAATAAGTTTTACGTAGGAGGAAACGTTTTAACTTTACCAGTAGGAAGTTACGAAATTGAGGATATTGACAAATTCCTTCGTAAAAAATTAGCCCACAACGATATTACTTTCAATTTAAAGCCAAATAATAATACTCTTCGCTGTACAATCAAGTGTAGCCTACCTATAGATTTTCGACCTGAAAATTCTCTTGGTCGTCTACTGGGCTTCACCAGACGTGTTCTCGAACCGAACGTTGTTCATAATTCTGACTTACCTGTTACAATTCTCAAAATCAACGCTTTGAGAGTCGAGTGTAATATCACTTCGGGAGCATACATAAACGATAAAAAAGTACACACGATACACGAATTTTTTCCTGCAGTACCTCCAGGGTATAAAATCATCGAAGTTCCCTCACATGTCATTTACCTTCCGATTACCGTAAGGCGTATAGATCATTTACAAGTACGCATCACCGATCAAGACGGAGATTTAGTAAACTTCCGCGGAGAAGTTATAACTACAAGATTGCATATTCGACAAGCATAATGGGAATCGTTTATAACAAAAACTATATAAACAGAGAAATATGCCCGCTCTGCATCAGTCATCAACCAACTGTGAAGGTGCTAACACGTCAGAGCATACAAATACTAAAAAGTCTAGGATTAAAAGTAGTACTTGGTGGAAAATAACTTGTATCATCTTTTGCTGCTTTCAACAAAATGGAAGAAATTCTAAGCATACAAACACCTGTAACTTTCGATGAATCCGTAGCGCACTACGAGGTTCACGCTCACCAGCCGTATACAGCATCATTCAACAACAGCGATGAAATTCGCATATCTATTCAACATCAAGATTTATGTCTCTTACCTTCTCGCAGTGCTCTACATATCTGCGGACGATTGGTTAAAACTAATAATACTCCCACTGAAAATACAAAACTTGTGAATAATGCCATTTGTCACTTGTTTGAAGAAATCAGATATGAGTTGAATGCCATTGAGATAGACAAGTGCAAAAATGTTGGCTTAACCACTCTCATGAAAGGTTGGGTATCACACAATCCCACTCAGAGTTTCATCATTGAAAATGCTGGATGGATCGATGTAGAAGAAAGACAGAATATTGTTGATAATGCTGGTTACTTCAATGTATCGATTCCATTGAGCCTAATTTTTGGCTTCGCAGAGGACTATCGTAAAATTGTAGTAAACGCAAAGCATGAACTCGTTCTGACGAGATCAAGAAACGACTTGAACGCTGTTGTACAAACAGCTACACGAGCAGCCGAACAAGATGTTTATGAGGACTTTAAAATTGAATTAACTAGAATCGAATGGCTTATGCCATACGTAGTTGCATCAAACTCTAACAAAATTCGTCTACTAGATTTTGTAGGAAAAGATCGTCCTATTGTCATGAGTTTTCGCACGTGGGAATTGTATGAGTATCCACTACTTCCGATTGCGTCGAGACAGGTGTGGACTGTTAAAACATCAAATCAACTTGAGAAGCCATGCTTTGTCATCTTAGGTTTTCAAACTACTCGAAAAGATCAGAAGGCAGTAAACGCTAGCCAATTTGATCACTGCAATCTTACAAATGTAAAACTCTTTCTCAATTCTCAGTCATATCCGTATGGTAATCTTAATCTGGATATGAATCGTAATCAATTTGCCATGCTCTACGATATGTACGCTAATTTTCAAAACTCTTACTATGGCAAAGATCCAGAACCTATGTTGAAAAAGTCGGAATATCTCACTTACATACCGCTAATAGTGATAGATTGCTCAAAACAAAACGAGTCCTTAAAGAGCGCCCCTGTAGACATTCGTCTGGAATTTGAAGTAAAGGAAAATTTTCCCGCTGGAACTTTAGTCTACTGCTTGATCTTGCATGATCGCATAGTTCAATACAGTCCCGTAAGTGGAGCTGTGCAGAAACTTTAAGGAGTGGGGATATATTCAATAGCCTGTGAGAGCGCATAAAGGCAAAGAATCTTTCAGCTCCGTATCATTCGTCATGGACTACGCAGTGGATATGCAGGGCTTTAAAAAACCAGGCAATGATTACGTTCTCAAAGAGCTGGCTACAGTATCCCTCAACGATGACGATGAACCAGTTGTGCTCCTATTCAAGCCACCATTTCCCTGGCCAAGACTAACAGACAAGTATAAACGTGAAAATTTGTGGCTAGAACTTTGCTATCATGGATTATCGTGGAATGGTGGTGACTATGATTATACTGAAATCGGAAAAATTCTTCAAGATCATTTGCGAGACGCCAAAAATATTTACGTCATTGGTGAGATAAAGAAGTTATGGTTGGAGCGTTTCAACTTTAAAGTTACCGATATCACCGAAAAGGGCTATACATCTTTCAATCATCAAAGATCTGTGACTATATGTACTAACCACAATGGAGCGTGCAAAACTAGTTGTGCCCGTTACAACGTAAAGCGTATGAAACAGTTTTACCTCAACGATTCCAACATGGAGTGGGAAGACGTTATGGAATGGGAAGATATTGATGAATAAAAAAAAATGTTAAGGGTATTGGAGGGGTTGATAGACAGGTAGAACCTCAGAGGATAGGAGCGAGGTGGGGCTCCTATCCACCTTAAACATTTTTTAATCATATAGCTGACCGCTAGGTGGCTACGGTGCTCTCGCAAGCAGACTGTCGGGGTTATATAAGCGTGATGAGGTCGTTAGAGGCTTTCATTCACTAATGAGCAACAACAACTGATACAAAACGATAGAAAAAGTCGCAGTGGAAAAATTATTCGGAAAAATTTTCGACAAATACCTGTTCTTTGCCCGAGCAACACGGTTATAAAAAGTTTTAAATATATCGTTGAGAAAGCTACCTGTGGAAAGCGTGTTATGCAATAATCACATATATGTATCAAATGTATGTGCTCTACGTAATGCATTGATGATTAAAACATGGATGCTTCAACAACATCGACATTCTGTGAATCGTTTGGTGCCATGTACATATAATCTAATGAATAATAAAGGCATATTTTTTAAAAATGAATTGTTAATTATTATTTTACCTTTTTTCATTATTAGTGGATTTCACTTATAAAGAAAAAAAGTTTTAAATATACTTATTTTACTGTTGTATTGCTAAATATACACTTTATTTGAAGTAAATAGTTCTAATAATCTATTTATTCACTTAGAAAAAATATCGGAATTCTAAGAGTTTTTCATAAGAGAACACGATAAATTTCGAGAAATCGAAAGATAATTTTTTAAAAAATGATTTAAAAGTTTTGAAATGCAATTTCTTTTGTTTTTTTTTTCAATATGAAGAAATACTTTTAAATTTTACTATAAAAATTATTTCCATATAGTTTTTTTAGTGTGAATTGTTTAACGAATAATCCTTAATATTATAAGACGGAAGATTGTGGATAAGAAGAGCGCAATTGAAATACTCTCGAGTTCCAAGAATCGCGCGGTGTGAATATCGGAACAAAGAGGAGGTGTGATAGATAACGCATGAGAGAGATTATAGCTTCGCTTGCATCATGCCCGCGCGCTCTATAAGACGCAAATTTAAATACGAGTATACATATGACTCGATAGCCGAGTGGGTATGGTGCATGCTCAGTGATCTGGAGATCATGCGTTCGAATCCACCCTCCGGAGTTTTTTTTTTTTTCATATAAATAATTATTTTTGTAATGTTTAGTATTATCCATAGTCGATAAAAAAGTAAATAAATTAATAGTTAACATTTATCCTGAGTCGGTAAAACAGTATTAATTAATAATAATAATTTACCTACAGCGCAGGGTCTTACCAACAGGGGAGCCGGCGTGAGCCGCAAGGGGAGCGGATGAGCCAGAAACGGGGGTGGGGAGAGATTATAGCTTCGTTTGCGTCATGCCCGCTCGCGCTATAAGACGCTTATTTAGATGGGAGTATACATATGACTCGATAGCCGAGTGGCTAAGGTGGCTGCTCAGTGATCTGAAGATCGTGAGTTCGAATCCACCCTCCGGAGTTTTTTTATTTCATAAAAAAATTATTTTGTCATTTACCATAGTCAATAACATTAAATAAATTAATGAAATTATTATCCTGAGTCGGTAAAATAGAAATTATTATAATTTACCTAGCGCAGGGTCTTACCAAGAGGAAGTCGGCATGGGGGGGAGGGTGATCTAGAAAACCGCAAGGGTGTGGGGGGAGAGGCAAGGGGAGGGGGTGAGCCAGAAAACACAAGGGGAGGCGATGAGCCAGAAAACACAAGGGGAGGGGATGAGCCAGAAAACACAAGGGGAGGGGATGAGCCAGAAAACACAAGGGGAGGGGGGAGGGTGTTGGGTTACTGAGCCAGAACCATCATAGCTGTACTACTTATGCTGAGCAATTGCAGCATACGTATCCTTCTATCTTAACAGGGCAATTAATATCTCAAAACGACAAAGAAGTTCTTGACAGTGCCAACAGAAATTGTGCTCCGTCTGAAATTCTGTTGCAAAAAATCTCTAGTGAGGCGAAAAAAAAATTTGATTTAGATTCAGATTTTCATAAATTTATTTGCAAATTAAAAAATAAATAGAGACAAACTTTAGTAAATAGTAGACTTTAGTAAATAGTAAAGCCATGATACAAGGATCTTGTAAAGCTTTTAATAATATGGACTTAGAACATTATATTAGTAACACATATTTAGAAATAAAACATCCAGAAATTGATCTGCCATCTATAACAACTATTCATGTCTGTTCCAGTCATCTGATAAAGGCAGCTATGAAAAGAATAAAAACTTTCACAGATATAGAAGAAACACAGGAATTATTAAGATCAGCTGTGTCTTCATTGGTACATGCTACAGATTTTGCACACGCGAAAGGTTTATTTCGCATTTTTGTCATTCTTTTTCAATTGCCTCAAAAAACTTCTGAATATGACATTTATTTGAAAAAATTAAGGGACATAAAACCACTAGATTTAGAGAAAATCGACAATTTGGAAAATACAAAAGATCTTCAATCAGAAGAAGAAATTGATGATGATATCATTGACTATGAATTCAGTTTTAATAATACGCAACGAGAAAAATCAGAATTTTAACAGGAATTTTACAAAATTTTTGTAGAAGTAACAGAGAACAGAAAATTAACAAATGAATTAAATAGTTTGCAAATACCAGCATTTGTAACGTACTTACTTAATGAGCTTCTGCCATATTTCCCACTGTGGTCTGCTGTAATGATACAGAAATTTGGCATTCGGCGAAATTCTAATGCTTGCGTCGAGAGTTGGAACAAAATTATAAAATATTTTGTTGTTAATGGTAAAATGCGACAGCTGATCCCCAGAGCCATAGTAACTTTGGAGGAAAACATACGAGATAGGCTCTGTTTACGACAATATGGTCGTCGAACTAGGAAGCAACAGGAGAACCGACTAAAAAAAACAATGGAAAAAAACGAAAGCCAGACAGAAGAGAAAAGTAAAGAAACTAGTTTAAAAAATGAAAATGAACTGAATGAAATAGAATTGGAAATGTTTCATCTTGGAATTCCTCTTCAAAATAATAAATATAAGAAAACAAAGAAAATCACGAAAAAGAAAAGGGTTCACCGCAAGAGAAAACTAATGCAGACAAAAACGGAAAATGTTGAAATAAATAATGAAATAACAGAACTTACAGAGACAACTAATAAAAGAAAACAAAAGGAATTAATACGTGCTGAAGAAAACATTCAAAGAATTTTAGAAGGAGAGGAAGAGAATTATTTATGTAATATTCGATCTGAAATTAAGGAAATTGAAAATCTTCCTTATGATTTATATTGCGAGGTATGGCAACGGCGGTCAAAATCCGAAATATTTAACGGAGGATTTAAAAACTTTACAAGGAATGTAGAAGAATGGATAAGTGAGAAAGAAGAATTTCGCAAACAAGGCGTTATTATGAGATTAAACAAGAAATTCCACAAGTAGAATCTGAATTGAATGAAAGTAGTTATAAAGAAGGTAATTGTAAAGTAAAGTATGAACAAAGAATTACATATCCTTGGACAAATATCGATTGTGAAAATTATCTACTTGATTGGGAAAATAAAAAATTTTATATATCTGGATTATTAATAGATCAAAACACACTATCAACTCTACTTCCAAATGAACAACTGGACGACAACGTGATAAAGACTTTTCTATAAATTTGTGAAAATGAAAATACAGAAAGAGAACCATTGATTTTTGATTTGTTCTTTTTCACAAGCCTTATCAATAATTTTAACAATTCCGGCTTTTATAAGTGGGCACAAAAAATTAGAGCCTGGACATATGGTATATGGCTCATACCAAAAGGCGGTGACAGCCATTGGACTATAATTGGTCATATTCTTTACGAAACAAATATTTTTTATTGACTCACTTCACAACGATTTGCCAAAACGGTTATTAAAATTATTATGCTCATTCATGCAGACAGTTTTTACAAGAGCAGGGATGCCTTTATTTGAATGGAAAGAATGGACACTCTACTGTCCGAAAGACATACCAACGCAAATAAGTAGAGACAAAGGTGTTGGACTAAATTGTGGTGTTCTTGCCTGTTTATGGGCATACATAATATGCACGAGTCAAGAGATTCATTTTACCGAATTAGACATGGACAATGCACGAAGATGGATTCTAAAAAAAAATTATTGATGCAGAAAAAATAGATTTTAAAGAAAAATTAACTTATCATGACTTAGGTACTGCAAATAAAAAAGTTGAATTGTGTCAGATTGACAAAATAACAGTATCTCATGAAGTACCTCTGGGCGCTCAAAGCACCATAAAATATGTGGCATATTTAAAATATATGGGGTAATATAATAAGGTTTTATCTTAATCGATACCATGACAATTGATTAACGTCCACTCGTGTCTTACACACAATAATCTTACAAAATTGAGAAGCAATAAATCACTAAACCGATAAGAGCGAATTATTAAAGTACCTCATGGTAATAAAGATATAATTTCTCTATTCTTTGAAAAATCACTTAGAAAAAAATCATAAAAAGAAAGTAATATTAGATATATTACTGTTAATAAACGATTAAATGTGTTCATTAGCTCAAACTTTTCTAACATCTGTCTAAGCTTATTCTAAGTCCCTCTGCCCATTTGTAGCGAATGAATGGGCCTAGATTATGTTTTATTTAAAAAAACCGTAAAAATCAGCAAGCAGCCGCTTGTAATCATACGTTTACGGACTTATTAATAAACAATTACAAATGTTCATTGGCTAAAACTTTTTTAGCATCTTCCTAAGACTATAAAGGGACTCTTCGTCAATTTTTGGAGAATGAACAGGTCTAGTTTTTGTTTTGCGAACGAATAACCGTCGGATTTGACAAGCAGCCGCTTGGAATCATGCGTTTACGGTGTTATAAATAAACAATTAGAAGTGTTTATACAATATAACTTTCTACACATCTTTCTGGGGATGTTGGGAGTATGTATACCTATTTATAGAGAATGCACAGGCGCAGTTTCGTTTTAACAGCCGAAAAACGGGCATAATCGGCTGGCAGCCGGCTCGAATTTTGCAATAAAGCGCTTATAAATAAATAATGCGGGGTGTTCATTTTTTATAACTATCTACACATCATTCTGGAGATATTGCAAGTATGTATATCCATTTATAGAGAATGCACAGGCTCAGTTTCTTTTTAACAGACGAAAAACTGGCGTTATCGGCTGGCAGCCGGCTCGAATTTTGCAATAAAATGCTTATAAATAAATAATGGAAGGTGTTCATTTTTTATAACTTTCTGAGCCACTTTCTGGGAGTATGGAGAGTACGTATATCCATTTATACAGAATGCACAGGCTCAGTTTCTTTTTAAAAGCCGAAAAACTGGCGTTATCGGCTGGCAGCTGGCTCGAATTTTGCAACAAAACGCTTATAAATAAATAACGCGGGTGTTCATTTTTTATAACTATCTACACATCTTTTCGGAGATGTTGGAAGTATGTATATCCATTTATAGAGAATGCACAGGCGCAGTTTCGTTTTAACAGCCGAAAAACGGGCATAATCGGCTGGCAGCCGTCTCGAATTTTGCAATAAAACGCTTATAAATAAATAATGCGGGGTGTTCATTTCTTATAACTTTCTGAGCAACTTTCTGGGAGTATGGAGATTACGTATATCCATTTATAGAGAATGCACAGGCTCAGGTTCTTTTTAACAGCCGAAAAATTGGCGTAATCGGCTGGCAGCAGGATCGAATTTTGCAATAAAACGCTTATAAAGAAATAATGCGGGGTGTTCATTTTTTATAACTATCTACACATCTTTTTGGAGGTGTTGGAAGTATGTATATCCATTTATAGAGAATGCACAGGCGCAGTTTCGTTTTAACAGCCGAAAAACGGGCATAATCGGCTGGCAGCCGTCTCGAATTTTGCAATAAAAGGCTTATAAATAAATAATGCGGGGTGTTCATTTTTTATAACTTTCTGAGGACCTTTCTGGGAGTATGGAGAGTATGTATATCCATTTATAGAGAATGCACAGGCTCAGTTTCTTTTTAACAGACGAAAAACTGGCGTAATCGGCTGGCAGCCGGCTCGAATTTTGCAATAAAACGCTTATAAATAAATAATGCGGGATGTTAATTTTTTATAACTATCTACACATCATTCTGGAGATGTTGGAAGTATGTATATCCATTTATAGAGAATGCACAGGCTCAGTTTCTTTTTAACAGACGAAAAACTGGCGTATTCGGCTGGCAGCCGGCTCGAATTTTCAATAAAATGCTTATAAATAAATAAGGCGGGGTGTTCATTTTTTATAACTTTCTGAGCAACTTTCTGGGAGTATGGAGAGTACGTATCTCCGTTTATAGAGAATGCACGGGCTCAGTTTCTTTTTAACAGCCGAAAAACTGGCGTAATCGGCTGGCAGCCGGCTCGAATTTTGCAATAAAACGCTTATAAATAAATAATGCGGGATGTTCATTTTTTATAACTATCTACACATCTTTCTGGAGATGTTGGAAGTATGTATATCCATTTATAGAGAATGCACAGGCGCAGTTTCGTTTTAACAGCCGAAAAACGGGCATAATCGGCTGGCAGCCGTCTCGAATTTTGCAAAAAACGCTTATAAATAAATAATGCGGGGTGTTCATTTTTTTATAACTATCTACTCATCTTTCTGGAGATGTTGGAAGCATGTATATCCATTTATAGAGAATGCACAGGCGCAGTTTCGTTTTAACAGCCGAAAAACGGGCATAATCGGCTGGCAGCCGTCTCGAATTTTGCAATAAAAGGCTTATAAATAAATAATGCGGGGTGTTCATTTTTTATAACTTTCTGAGGACCTTTCTTGGAGTGTGGAGAGTATGTATATCCATTTATAGAGAATGCACAGGCTCAATTTCTTTTTAACAGACGAAAAACTGGCGTAATCGGCTGGCAGCCGGCTCGAATTTTGCAATAAAATACTTATAAATAAATAATGGAAGTTTTTCATTTTTTATAACTTTCTAAGCAACTTTGTGGGAGTATGGAGAGTACGTATATCCATTTATTGACAATGCACAGGCTCAGTTTCTTTTTAACAGCCGAAAAACTTGCGTAATCAGCTGGTAGCCGGCTCGAATTTTGCAACAAAACGCTTATAAATAAATAATGCGGGTGTTCATTTTTTATAACTATCTACACATCTTTCTGGAGATGTCGGAAGTATGTATATCCATTTATAGAGAATTCACAGGCGCAGTTTCGTTTTAACAGCCGAAAAACGGGAATAATCGGCTGGCAGCCGTCTCGAGTTTTGCAATAAAACGCTTATAAATAAATAATGCGGGGTGTACATTTTTTATAACTATCTCCACATCTTTCTGGAGATGTTGGAAGTATGTATATCCATTTATAGAGAATGCTCAGGCGCAGTTGCGTTTTAACAGCCGAAGTACGGGCATAATCGGCTGGCAGCCGGCTCGAAATTTGCAATTACGGACTTATAAATAAATATTTTCAGCAATTTTATTACGGAAAATCATTTTTTGTCATAATTCTATAGTATTTTAACGTTCTAGATTGGAAAATGACTGAATTTGGCTTTGTTAGACTTTATTAAATGAAATTTTTTTTCTGAGTTGAGAACCCCTTCAAAATTCGTACTGGCTGCTGGATGCTGCTGCTAACTTCAGTTTCATTTACTATCAACTGATGAGAATTTTCCCATCGGTCTTACAGTCTTATAAGTTAAATTAAAATAATTAGTGCTTTGCTAATGTTACGTGTGAGCCTATGTAGGTTCACGTACGTATGAAGGGTTTGAGGTGATCGTGTCGTTCCAAACCGAGACTCGAAACGATGCATTGAAATACAACGAGAGTTAAAGTATACGTGCGTTATTTATTAAAATACTTTACGCGAGAGAGAGATAACCTAACGCGCGTTCGCGATGCGACCAATCGACGTCCTACCGGGTCTACTCGAACTCTTCGCCTCTTGCCTCCTCCTGCGTTTCTGATCCTTTCTCTCTTCTTCGGCCTGACTTTCGTTCTCTCTCTTTTTGTCTGCCCGACCCCGCTTTCGTTTTCCTTCTTCCTCTCCGCCGGATGCGTTTTCTTCCGCTTTTATGGCATCGCCCTGGGTTCGTTAGTGAGGGGTCATTGCTCATCGGCCGTCCGTTCCTTCCCCCTAATTTGATATCGAGATCTCGGGCCGGTGATTCAGTGCCTCGTGTATTCGTTGTTCTGCTGACTCGCATTAGTTCATGTCATGCGCCTTCGACATTCGACGTCCTCTATCAACGCTCGGCATATTGCTGACCCGAAGTTTGTGTTGGGCTACGTGTCTTCGTTCTTCGAGCGTCTGCATGAATCGGTAGCGCGTGGTTTTCGAGTTCATGGCCGCACGCGCTTGCTCTCTGGAAGTTACCACTCGTAACACGTCTGAGGGCCGCGTCATCGGTCTCCGCGGCGATGAAACAAGTGATGAGGCGGGAAATTTTTTTTTTTTTTCGATGTTAGGGTTAGCTGAGGTAGGTTCGGAGAATTGCTGCTAGGGTCGGTTGAAGTTAATTCGATACTAAAATTGATATAATGCTAGGGTTTGCTAAGTTTGACGTCGAGTAGTCGGGAGCGTTAACAAAATTATTCCTCTTTCTAGGGTATGATGTGTGTATGTTACAGTCTTAATATTCGTGTGTAGTATTGTGTCTGCGTGAATGTACCTAACAATACAATTCTAGCCCTACGATTTCTCTCTCTTTTGCTTCTTATTTTTCACACGTAATGTCTTTCAATAATTAGATACATGACATAATGATATAGTGACAGATACATATATATATATATATATATATATATATATATATATATATATATATATATATATATTTTCTCTTGTTTATATATGTAATTAAATCTGATCGGGTTGGTGGACCGCTCTCTTCTTGCGAACTGTGATTGGTTCTAGCGGTTTGGAAGGGCGATGACTCTCCCTGTTGTAGACGAATAATGTACTGTCGGGGGTAGTAGCGCTTGAGATGGTGTACCTGGAAAAAGTTCTTTACTGATTAGTAGCGAGGGAGTCCCTTTCCCTTTCCCTTGGCCAGAGCTTCCATACCAGCACGAGGATCCAAAGATATCGTTATCATTGTACAAGCACCGTAAATCATACGATCTATTTCCTGAATGAATATATATGATTTTTTTATAAAAACGTGTGGTTTTTATAAGTACCATGAAAAGTTGATTCATGTCATCGTTATTAAAAATTCAACGTGATGTACTCAATCAAAATTAATGTAGTTGAATATTTGTAAGTGGAACCTTCTTTTTTTCAGCGAAACAAATATTTTTACATCTTGAGTTAAATATGAATATTGCTTTCCAATTGTTTATTTTGAAATATAATGGATTGATCCGAAGGAGGCAGGTAAAAAGAAAACACAAGTTTTTACTTTCAATTTGTGCAACGTTTCGTTGGCATGGTCCGCCAACCTCTTCAGGCTATAATTTATTAACAAAAAGGTTTTTAATTACAATATATAAAAATATAAAAAGAACTATCACTTGCATAAAGGAATAGTATATACCTTATTTTACCTAGCACATAACGTCAATGTAAGCAATACAGTGGTGTGCATTCGTATTTACAGTCGTAAGATCCTTGTATTTACAAACAAGGCCAAAAATAAACAGAGCGATGCATAGTATTAATTTAAAAGGCGCAGTAACGGAGAATACAAACTGTTTAATGATTTTACATCTTCTTTCTTATTGACATTGTTTTTATCGCATTTAATATGGATTATTTCAGATAGAGTGCGTTTTTTGTAGTTTGTTTCGTAATCTAAAATTTTACTATTTTTCCAGTCGAAGTCATGTGAGAATTTGTTCATATGTTGTTTTACTACTGCTTCTGGGTTATTAGTTTTTTGATGTTCTTTAATTCTCGTTTTTAGAGTACGTTTAGTTTGCCCTGTATATGAAGCTGGGCATGACTTACAGAAGAACTTATATACTAGGTTAGTCCGATCCCATTTATCGGTATGGTCTTTTCAAATAATTGAATATGTACATAACAAATGTAAAATTCCTTTTCACGACATCGTTACTTGCACAAAATTTTTGTTTTCTAATACTTTTTTCTCGTTCAATAATAAGTTTTATTGACAAATTGAAGGTACACCTATGGGTTCTCCCATTTCACCCTTGTTCGCAGATATGGTGTTAGATGACTTAGAAACAAATTGTCTAAAAAACTTAGAAGATAACTATAACGTGAAACCTCTCTTTTACTTCCGTTACGTAGATGATACCCTTCTGTGTATTGAGAAAAAACATATCGATCTAGTTATAAATATCTTTAATTCATACAATAAACGTTTCCAATTTACGTATGAACTTGAACAAGACAAAAAAATCAACTTTCTAGATATTTCCTTAATTCGTCACAATAATTCTATTATTACAGATTGGTTTAACAAACCCACCTCTTCCGGTAGATTGATTAATTATCTCTCCAACCATCCCACTCAACAAAAAATAAACATAGTCTATAACCTCGTCGATAGGGCTATTTCTCTTCCACACAAACAATTTCATGACAAAAATCTAAAAATGGTCTATCAAATCCTAAGAGACAATAATTACCCTGACAAATTTATCAACCGTCATACACGTATTAGAATGCACACAATTAAACATAAACAACCGCAAGAAAGTACACCATTACACACAATAGATCTATCTCTTACATCTCTTTACCGTTTAATGACCAATACGAAAAAATAGCAGCAATTTTAAAACCCTTCAAATTTTGTACTCTACCCATAATTAAAAAAAGTTTCAACTCAGTTATCAAACTAGGTAAAGACCATACCGATAAATGGGATCGGACTAACCTAGTATATAAGTTCTTCTGTAAGTCATGCCCAGCTTCATATACAGGGCAAACTAAACGTACTCTAAAAACGAGAATTAAAGAACATCAAAAAACTAATAATCCAGAAGCAGTAGTAAAACAACATATGAACAAATTCTCACATGACTTCGACTGGAAAAATAGTAAAATTTTAGATTACGAAATAAACTACAAAAAACGCACTCTATCTGAAATGATCCATATTAAATGCGATAAAAACAATATCAATAAGAAAGAAGAAGTAAAATCATTAAACAGTTTGTATTTTCCGTTACTGCGCCTTTTAAATTAATATTATGCATCGCTCTGTTTATTTTTGGCCTTGTTTGTAAATACAAGGATCTTACGACTATAAATACGAATGCACACCTCTGTTTTGGTTACATTGACGTTATGTGCTAGGTAAAATAAGGTATATACTATACCTTTATACAAGTGATAGTTCTTTTTATATTTTTATATATTGTAATTAAAAACCTTTTTGTTAATAAATGATAGCCTGAAGAGGTTGGTGGACCATGCCAACGAAACGTTGCACAAATTTAAAGTAAAAACTTGTGTTTTCTTTTTACCTGCCTCCTTCGGATCGATCCATTATATTTCAAAATAAAAGTATTTTTACAATTTATCACCCAAATCAGACATATTACTAACGATTACAAATTCAAAGTTAAGTATCTTTTAATTGAAATCGAAATAGAGGTAAATAATTGAGAAAGTTAAATTTGTAATTTCATATTTTATTTAAGTTATTAAACTTATTTATTGAACTTAAATCAAAGCACCTTTACATACATGTTAATATACGAACTATCTAGTAATATTGAAAAAACAATCACTGAATTATAATTAATCGAAAATTTATAAATTTGTTCTATTAAATCTGTTCTATTTCGATATATCATAAGTATTTAAAATGTATTCTGCATGTAGTAATTAAGCGTGGCGCGTTGCTGTATTCCTATGCCTCAGCTTGCCTTCGGCCACCGTATATGTTTTCATGAATTGCTACGCTGCTCTCCTTTGTTATGTAGTTACCGTAGAGCTTGTGTATGTATATGCGCTCAGAGCTATTCCCACTGTATTTGGCTACGTATGTAGTTAGCGTAGTGCCGAGCTGCGAGTTTTTGAAGTGCCTCCTTCGTGCGGTGCCGGTTTTTTCTCTTTACTCTTTTCTGTGGCGTGTTCTTCTGTATTTTGTTCAAAATCGTTAATATGACAACTACTACGTCAATTTGCGGTGTGATTCAGCATGATTGATTATTAATAACAATTTGTTAACAATAGAATATTTCGGTAATTACTTCGTATATCGAGAAATTTTTGGCATAGGCCACATCAGTATTACAATTACTAGTGACTTCCGGATAGTCACTAATTAACAATTGTTCGGCAACGACGGGTCGTAGCCGAATCCGAATAACGGCACTAGTTTTGTTAAGGGGGTCAGACACCTTTACAATTTTCTTCATAAAATGACCTGAAAAAAATTAATTTTCATAATTAGAAATATTTAGAAGTAATATCTTAAAAATATATTCAATTTATGATAAAATGAGACCCAAAAAAAACATTTGATCGATTTTAACCAAATATATGGCCATTTCAAAATTTTTGCTCTGCCGTCGACTCCAGATTCAGGATCTGCATATATTTTAATGGGAGAGGTCCTAAAATTTTGGTATTTTATATGACTATTGACTGAAGAGTTGTACGTATCCAATTTATTTGATTAAATAATTTTTTACGTTCAAAAATTGCTAAAAAATCTTAAATTTAAGTGAAATTCAGATTTTTTAGCAATCTTTGACCGTAAAAAATTATTTAATCAAATAAATTGGATATATACAACTCTTCAGTCAATAGACATATAAAATACCAAAATTTTAGGACCTCTCCCATTAAAATATATGCAGTTCCTGAATTTGGAGTCGACGGCAGAGCTCAAAATTTTACATTATGTAGAAAACAGCTTTAAAGATAAAATTACTAAAATACTTCTTTATTTCTGCTTCTTTATTTCTTAACTCCATCTCTGCCCTGAAATATAAAAAAATATTGTTTTTCGCTCAAAATATTTTACATTTAGAACAAATATTCTGGTATCTCAGTATACCATATATCAGACTTTTAAGCTATGAGCACGCATGACAGTCATATCCACATCAGTTAGTCAAGCTTGTTAAGTGGTTTAATATGTAGATCCTTTGGTGCTTTTAAATCCATATTTTTTTAATAATCTTTATCACATATATTAGATTCTTATACATATGCTGAGGTAAATAAAGAATGTGTTGAGAAATCTAAAATCTTCATGCATGTTATGAAGCCAGTATCGCGATAGCCAAATGCTTGAAAAAAATGTTTATAGCAGCAAAATTCCTATATTGATCTTCTTTTAATGTCTGATAAGGTGAACTTCTTTACTTATCCTTCATTATTCTTTTTCACTGTAACGGCAGGCGCGTCTGGGTGTGCATATGTGCGCGAACACGGAGTTCGGATTGAGCCGATCTCCAACGCACGATATACACACGGATAGATGCTCGAAAATGTAAACATGCCGCGGCCTTGGCGAAGGCAAGGCCGTCGATTTCGGCATGAGGCTTCGCGAATTGAGTCGGGCTTGTCCTCGTGTTTCTCCGGGGGCTTTTGTGTGTATGTGTAGTTGCGCGCACGTAGAGATGTGCAAAAAGTACTGAGCGCAACTACGCTACACAATAAGCCCCGAAAAGAAAACCCGCGGCAACCATGCGCGAGGGGCGAAGGAGAGCGAGACCCGCGCGAGCGAGTGAGGCCGCCGACGCGCGCGCGAGAGTCGATCGCGAACACACGTACTTCGCGTGTGCGGGCGCACCACCCGAATCGGCGCGTACCTAGAGTACGCGCCGCGCGTGTAAATAGTGAACAGCCTCCAGGGGCAATAAAGATAATTCGTTGCTTTTACTTGTTCGCGTATTATTTCACGCATCCTACTTTCAATTCCCTATTCGGTGGCACGGTGAAGAATACCGCTGGCCTCCGCGGTCGCGTGTACGTAGTACTGGCGTGATACTGAGTAGCTGGGGCAGCACGCTCGAGAGAGAGAGAGCGCGACGACGAAGTCGCGCGTTGTAACGGAGCGTAAAGGCGCGGCTGCTGCTGAAAGCAGCCGACCAACAGCACGGAGCTGACGGGCTGCTAATCGTCGAGGGTTGGCACGAGTAAGTGCTGTCGCCTGTCAATTGCTGCGCCATTCATCGGCAAGTCCGCGTCAAGATCAAGCGCGCCGAGGACATCTTTTAGCTCGTTACAACTGGCGCCCATAACGTGTGGAAACCTGAATACGTGCCACCGAAGAGCGTGCGGGAAAATTTGATTGGATCAATCAGGATTTGATTGGGGGGAAAAAAAAAATTTTTTTCTCTTTCCCGGAAATTTGAAAGTCGAAACGAGAAATGAAAATTCGAAATCCGAAATTTGATTAGATCAAATTGTTTTTTTTTCCTACGGATTGAAGGAAAAGCGGGTCGTGCTGATAACCGCAACGCGTCGCGTACCAAATTTCGCGAGCGCGCGGTAACTTACGTGTGTAAGCGTGTGTGTGTGGATTCTGTCGGTACGAGAGACCGACAGTGAGAAGTAGATTTTTTTTTCTCGACCGGAAAATTCGAATGTAACATTTTGGAAACGGTTTCCCGGAAATTTTTGTTTTATTTTTCGAGATAAAAGTAGCGGTTGAACGTCTCCCAGCTGAAGGTACAAAATTGTAAGGCCTCAACTGGGAGTCGAACCGAAACACACACACACACGCACTCAAAGGGAGTGTACCTGGTTAGGCGGGAAAATTAAATTGTATTTATTTTTTACTTTTTGTATTTTTGGTGCGCCAACCAGATACATGTGAGCGATCGATTAGCCGCGCACAGGTACACTCCGAGAGAGGTGAGAACTTGTAGAGAGCGAGTTTCGTGCGGCTAATAACCCGTAAACGAGTTGCGCTGAGCAGATTTTGAAAGTGATTAGTCAAATCAGCACAGCGATGGCGGGTTCGGCAAGAAAAGCTGTCGAAGATTGGTGTAGATGCCTCAGCGATGAAGAGACACGGCAATACACGCTAGTCCTCGGTTTAAAGATGGACGGTAGACTGTTCACGAGATTGATCCGCCTCATCCGGTGGCTATCCGGCGACTACGATCCCAGGGATTTTGCGGGGTTAGTCGCCGATGATGAGGATTCGACACTGTTGTAGCGTAGGAACGCACGTGAAGCATTCCTGGATCACGTGAGCTCCACCAGTAACAAGCCACATCTACTCGAGATACTGAAGTTGGATGCGGCAGAAGCACAGTGCCTCGAGCGAAGCACTGTACGGGCAGCGGATGCCCCAGGTGTACAAGTTGAGGGCGACTCGACCGAGGCTGAGGAGAGTACCCGACGTCAATTGGAAAATGGCACAACGCACACGATTACGATGGCGGACGGTACGACGGTTCAAGTCCCGAACGAGTGGGCAGCATATGTCGAGGGAATGGAAGCCAGATTGCGAAGGATAAAAGAGACCCTCCGGACATTGACTGGCAAGTCAACAACCCGTCTGACGAGTGGCACGGCAGAGCTCGTCGGGATAGGTGGAGAGGCCAATCACGACGATTCGGCAAACTCGATGCCCACTTGTCAGTCACAGGAAGAAGAAACCGCAGCGAGGAACTCCGGACAACATGGAAGAACGAGAAGAAGAGTTATGATACAGCAGCCATCCCCCGGTGATACAATATCACCGTCGCCACCCATCCCGCTCCCGCGCCGAATGAGTCTCGGCAATGCCTGGAGAGGGGGTGGAGCTCAGAATCAAGTGTGGAACACTGCCGATCCTGAGAAACGGCGCTATTCGCGGGATGCGACTTTGTTGACGGCGAGATACAACGTCAAAGATACGACCGGCGGAACACCAAGGGATGTCGGCCGAGTAGTTCGACGTTGGGGAATGAGGTTTGCCGGAGATCGAGAGGAAAATATCGACTTGTTCCTCGATAGAGTCGAAGAGAAATGGGCCCTGGCAAAGCTCCCAGAAGACGATAAATTAAGTGCTTTGCCCGAACTCTTCGTCGGTGTGGCAGGGGTGTGGGTCTGTTCCCATAGACAGAGTTGGTCCACGTGGAATGAATTCCGACGGAAAATTCATCGATGGTTCGACGTGAAAGACCAGTTCCACCAGCGCTTAGCCCACGAGGTGGCGATGCGCACCCAAGGACCCGACGAATCGGTGCGTGACTTCATCACCTGTCCCGAGGCAATGATGAGTAAGATGGAGCCACCACCGCCCCTCGAAACCCAGCTGGGAACGTTTCATCGAAATACGAAGCCACGGTTGCAGCAGCGCATTAGACGAGGGGAATTCGCCGATGTCGATACGCTATCCAACACAGCGGTGGAGGCCTCGACCAGATGCTCCTGTTTACGCTGACGTAGCGCACAGGGCACCCAAAGCGGCACCGTTAAGGGCGAAGAGAGCTGCGGTTGAGGGCAAGGAGCCGCCGCCGGTACCGTCCCCCCAGAGCAATGAAACGCTAGACGAGATGCTGGAGCGCTTTCTCCCAAATGATTTTGGAAGGGATGAAGCAGATCAGCTCCGGATCCGCGCTGTCAGCCTCTTCATCAGAGACGTCTGCGTCTCGGACCGAATCGCCAGAGAGACCGAAAAAGAAGAAGAAGAACAAAATTCCGGCGATATCGGAAGGTGAGCTCGGATAGCGGGACGAACACCGACGAGCGAGCAGGAACGGGCTCCAACGGAACAGTCGGCACGAGTGCGGCAGCGTACGGGCCGTTGAAGTGCTGGGACTGCCGGGTGCCTGGACACATTCATCGAGAGTGCCCGAATCGAACGAGAGGCCCTCGGTAAACGAGTTCGTCTGCCGACGACACGCAGTGAACTCGCGAACACTGACGGGTCGGGTACGGTGCAAGGGAGACGAATCCTTCCACCGTACGAACCAGCGGAGGGGGGGATTTCCCCCTGGAATAACGAGACATCCCCTTCAAGAGACGAAAAAGCCGTTCGAGGATGAGAGATCGCGACCGCCGAGGAATTGACCGGTGAAGAGCGACCCACCGAAAGCTGGCAGAGCGCCGCCGAGCAGCGAGCGTCATGCGATCAGGTAAAAGCGTTCCCGGGGACGCCCGCGAGGATCGATTCACGTCGCGATACGGACGGCAGGAGGAGGAATCCGAGAAACCCCCGAAAGCCCTATAGAATGCGGAAGTTCCGAGGGCAGCAACGAAGAGGAGAGGGAGGTAAATCGGTTCGAGGCAGGAACGGACGGAAGTTCGAGTCCTGCGATATCTCTCCGGGGAGGTAGCTGACGCGCCCCCGTGTAAGGGATTTAAGGATGCACAGCTGTCTATCCAGGGTATAGTCCGCGTCTGGACTGGGGGTGTAACGGCAGGCGTGATTGAGTGTGTATATGTGCGCGAACATGGATTTCGGATTGGGCCGATCTCCAACGCACGATATACACACGGATAGATGCTCGAAAATGTAAACATGCCACTGCCTTGGCCAAGGCTAGGCCGTCGATTTCGGCATGAGGCTTCGCGAATTGAGTCGGGCTTGTCCTCGTCTTTCTCCGGGGGCTTTTGTGTGTGTGTGTGTAGTTGCGCGCACGTAGAGATGTGCGAAAAGTACTGAGCGCAGCTACGCTACATAATAAGGCCCGAAAAGAAAATCCGCGGCAACCTTGCGCGAGGGGGGAAGGAGAGCGAGAGACAGAGCCCGGTAGTATCGCTCCTGCCGTATCTTAGGCAGCTGCTCGATTCCTGTGCGCGAAGATTTAGAGAGAGAGAGAGAGAGAGAGAGAGAGAGAGAGAGAGAGAGAGAGAGAGAGAGAGAGAGAGAGAGAGAGAGAGAGAGAGAGAGAGAGAGAGAGAGAGAGAGAGAGAGAGAGAGAGAGAGAGAGAGAGAGAGAGAGAGAGAGAGAGAGAGAGAGAGAGAGAGCGATGACAAGTCGCGCGTTATAAGGAAACGTAAAGGCACGGCTGCTGCTGAAAGCAGCCGACGGCGAGCAACAGCACGGAGCTGACGGGCCGCTAATGGTCGAGGGTTGGCACGATTAAGTGCTCGCTCCTGTCAATTGCTGCGCCGTTCATCGGCTATTCCGCCTCGAGATAAAACGCGCCGAGGACAGCTTTTAGCCCTTTACATCAAATATAATATTATTACTTAATAAAGAGATTACGACTGATACATATTTATTGCAGTGCATAACTGTTTTTACTTCAGAAAATAAAATGTCAATTATATCATAGTGAGATTAAGTCAATGGCTGATAATGATAGCTTTTTGGCAGAAGCGAAGGTTCCATAACATTTTTCTGCACAATAGCATATCTTTCGCTTCCTTTAAAAGTTGATTTAAATCTGTACACTAAATGTTTTTTATAATAGTCAATATAGACTTAATTTTTCTTTAGTATCAAGCCCTGTTATTTTAAGTACAATGTTTCCAATAAAAGTTCAAGTACTAAAAGTTATTTCTAAAACATTAATTCAACTGTCATGCGTATTATTCAAACACTTTTAAAAACTGATTTAAATACCTTTACGTATTATAATACACTAAATATTTACTCCAAAATCCGTTGGAAACAATGAAAATTAAGAACAACACTTTGTATAGAAAAGGTGCTGATGCTGATATCACAGTGTTTATATGAAAGGACAGCTGTGCATGTTTACATTGCTTTCGGACTTTTACATAGGTTAAAATCAGCTCTGTTATAGCGAATCCACATTGCATGCCGTATGCCGCATGCCGTATGCCGTCAGAAAAAAATTCTTGTCTGAAATCTATAGGATTATAAATATTATAGATTTGGGACAACAACTATTTTTCTGACGGCATACGGCATACGGCATACGGCATGCAATGTGGATTCACGGTTACAATATAGGAGTGAGCTGTGAGCCTGTAAGAGGCTGTCGTTGATAAGTCAGGTTGTTACGGTGCCAACTTAACTGCTATTTAAGTTTTAAAATCAAATTTTTATTTTTGTCAAAAATACCGTCCATAAATTATATTATTTATTTTTTATCTTTGTATTAATGTTTAAAATATTATTTTTGGATCTTATAAAGTATGTACAGACAGATATTTAGAGTGAGAATTTTAAATATATTAAGAACAATGAAATGAAAAAAAAATTAGTAGAAATAATATATGATTATATAATTATGTATACAAGAGGAAAAATGTAATTTGAACAAAAAATAAATGAAAAACTTTATCAGTGTTTTGTGTATATTCTTAAAACAAAAATAGATAATGCTTTAAAACTAATTAGGGCATATTCTACAAGTGTTTTTTTAGTAAAATATGTAATAAAAGAAATTGATTTTTCGTCATTCTAAAGGTGTCTGACCCCCTTAAGGGCTAAATTTCCTTGTTGTTAATTTTTAATTTTATTGTTTATAATTTTTAACAATAATTAATTTATAACATTGAAGGTTAGTTGGTTTTTCGCGGTTTGGCATTATGAAACTAATCTGAGGATATATTAGTGCCCACATACCAAATTTTATCTAAATCGCTTAATAAACAATCTCGCTATTAATTAATTAATTAACGTTTTACAACTTATTACGACTATTCTCGGTGAATACATATCGTGTCGAGGTTTTCGTAGTATAGATAGAATAGACAGTCCGTTCAACATTATTTCGCGTCTGACCCTTAATTAACAAATTAATTGCACAAAGACTATGCGGTGTAGCCCAACGCGGATAACGACATCGGGCTGATTGTCCCTTAGCTTTTCTTTCCGGCCTATTTACAATCTTCATTATTATTATATTATATCTTACTATTCTTTTTTTACGGTTAAGATCGGGTATCTCGCATAATTTTTTTTTTTATTTCGCGATGTAGCCGTCCTAGGGCTCAGAATTCGCGCGGCCAGTCGGGTTCTTTATTTTCTTTTACGTCATTTGAAATTGTCTAATTTTTTCTTTTTTTCTTTAGTTGCGCGGCGGTGAGTGTGCGCTTTACATTCGTGCTGACGTTCGATTTAACTTGATACGTTTATGTTTAGATAATGTGCGCTTTGCTTAATCTGAGTATGACTCATTTGTCACGAACCCGACATGCTCGATTGTTGTCTCTGATATCTGTCGTATGTGTCTGCTTACAATTTTTTAAGGATTCTGGTGATAGATTTTAAGCAAATCATTCCAACGATTATTATTATATTAATTATATTATTGATCAATGTTTCCTTTTTTTTTTCTTTTTGACTATATCCCTGCTGGTCATGAATACCTAGAGTATACCCCCAGCGCGGGCCTATGATTTCCGTACATGACAAGTTAGTAACTTTATATATATATATATATATATATATATAAAGTGAATATATATTCTCCGTATAAGCCGTATATATATATATATATATATATATATATATATATATATATATATATATATATATATATATATATATATATATATATATATATATATATATATATATATATATATATATATATATATATATATATATATATATATATATATATATATATATATATATATATATATATATATATATATATATATATATATATATATATATATATATATATATATATATATATATATATATATATATATATATATATATATATATATATATATATATATATATATATATATATATATATATATATATATATATATATATTGTAACGGGAGGCCTGGGGAAATCTTTTGTAATTCCGCGAACCGAACCCTCGAACACGGTGCCGTCGAGTGCTACTTCTACGCCGAGCACTCGGGGTTGATGTTCTCTGGATCCCTGTTTACAAATGTCGAGTTCACGATTGAACTCGACTTTTCCGTGTGCCGGAAAGGGTTAATACTCGCGCTAGCTAGACGCGAGGCGCGGCCACTCAGAATGATCGTCGTCTTGGTTCGACGATCCCGCGGAGGCGGCGGTATCCGGGAGAAGGTTAGGTGAAGGTTAATAAATAACGAGTGGTCTTGGTTACATTCAAAACTATAACAAGATCTATTCTCAGTTATCCTATGGCCGAATCCATCTCAAATCAGACAGCCCGCGTATGCCTATTTCACCTATCATGTTGAAATAAAAATATTTATGTTCTACTCGAAAAAATATTTTACACGTGTTTTTTTATTTTTTTGTTTCATCAAAATTTCATGCGTTCAGCGATACCAAAAAATTCCGAGAAAATTCTTTCATTGAGAAAAAAAATTTTCAATGTGATTTTCAGACTGCTATTGTTTCAGCAGTTTTTCAAGCTTTTAAACGTGTAACACATAATTTCACTCAGTTTTGAGCCCTCTTTAACGGTCTTAATGTCATTTTCAAAAAAAAATAAAAAATCCACGAGCTATGCACTTTTGACTGAAAAATTCATTTTTTAGAGAAGTGCCTTTTTCTCGAAAACCCCATGTTTTTTTTTGCACAATTTTTGTTGTCGTGATAGAGGACGGTAATGCCTAGCTAGACGTATTTGTGAGATTCGGTACTTTTTTCCTGGGATAGCGATCACTAATGAGATAACACACAAACAAATTTTTCACGCTTAACGCTTATATATAGTCAATGATATTAGAGTCAATGTAAAGGTATTTATCTTTGTGCGTATGTAATATACATGTACGTGCGCCTACTTATAGGAGTATATGTACTAGTACATTTGTCCGCTAGATGGATATGGTTTGACTTAACATTTACAAAGAAAAGTTCGGTTTCTGCTATATATCACACATCTCGTCTTATTTAAAACCATCATCTTTTGGAAAATTATTACATATTTACACCTTATCAACTCAACTACGATGTCTCAATATTACTCAACAGAGAGAATCAAATGTGCAGACTTTTTAGACAAACACAAACAAATTATTTACAAATCTAGTTCCGTACGTTTAAAACAACTTGAGAATCTTGCTCATCCATTGAAGCACCTCTATCCTCATTTACCTTTGACACCTTCTACATATCTGTGTCAACATTGTTACAATCGTGCTTTAGAATTGGTGAGTAGTACTGACAATGAATTTATAACGGATAATGAAGTTACCGATAACGTAGTTGATAGAGATGAAGATTTTTTACCAAGTACTCCAGAACGCATTGAAGAATTTAATAATGAAATAAGTACATCTTTCTTAGGTTCTGTATCGCCTCTTAAAAGAAAAAATCTTATACATGAAAAATCAATTGAAAATTACGTAACAAAGAAGAAAAAAAAAATACTTTCAACATTGTCTAATACCCTTGATGTGAAGTTGAACAATGTTTATGACGTTTCTATAACAGCAAATGAATCAACTGTATGCCATTGTACAGAATGGATACAAAATCTTGGTCTAGCCTTGCAAAAGTGTTCTACGGTATCAGAAAAAATAAAAATTCTGACTTCGCTACCTTCATCCTTTACAAAACATGAAATTTTATCTTTATTTCCAGAAATAACAATGTATATGATCAACAAATCGAGAAATCTTGTTAAAGAAAAAGGAATTTATTCAGAACCAGATGCATATTCAGGCCATCCGATTGATGAAAACATGGAAAAAATTGTTATGGAATATTATTTAAATGATGATTTTAATTGTTCAAGACAAAGTCCTAATAAATGTGACGTTGTTACAATTAAAGTTAACAATAAAAAAGAGAAAAAAGTTAAGCGTTTTCTTACTCGAAGTTTAAAAGAGACGTATAAAGTATTTAAAATTGATTATCCAGAATTGAGAATTGGAAAATCGAAATTTTATAGTTTGCGACCAAAGTATGTCTTACTTAGCCCCATCAAAGAAGTTTGTCTCTGTATCTATTGCGCAAATTATGATTTATTTCTTCCGAGCTTAATTAATTTTAGAGGGAGTAACGTCACAGAGTTGGATGAAAGTCGGTCACAAATAATAAATGCAACAATGTGTTCTGAGCCATCTGATTTATGTTATTTACAAGAATGTAAACTATGTCCAGGGATTAAGGGAATTACGTTTCATGTTTTAAAACTGCAAGATGTAGAAGGCACAGAAGAAATTACATATGCTTTGTGGGATAATGGGGACCTGATTAAAAAGACACTATCAATTTCTGCTTTTAAAGATGAACTTTCGGTTTGGACCATGAGGGTTAGTACTCACATGTATGTAAAAAATATACAACGCAAAGCTATAAAAACAGAAAGAGAAAGTGCTAAAAAAGACTCACATCATTTAGTTCTTCAAATAGACTTCGCTGAAAACTGGGCTGTGATTCATAATAAAGCTGTTCAAGGAAATCATTGGGTTAATGATCAAATTTCTATTTTCACAGCAGTCTCTTATCAAGGGGATTCGACACAAAGTTTCGCAGTTATAAGTGATGACCGAAAACATGATTCAGCGTATGCTTTGCTAGCAGTACAAAAAATTATAAAATTCTTGAAAGAAAATTGTTGTGATTCAATTAAAAAAATTACCATCGTATCAGACGGCGCTGCGAGTCACTTTAAAAATCGCTTTCAATTAGATGAACTAAAACGAGCACCGTGTGATATAAAATGGTTGTTCTCTGCTACTGGGCACGGCAAAGGAGCTGTAGATGGTGTGGGTGGACTTATAAAGCATTATGCTACTTCGCATAATCTTCGAGAGCCCCTTGAAGAAGCTATTCAAAACGCAAATGATTTTGCAATACATGTTCAAAAATATACTGATGCTATTAAAATAATACATTTACAAGATGCTGAAATAGAACAATTCAGAAAAGAAAAAAATATTGATTGGCTTACAACTCCAAAGTATCCTGAATTCAAAAAACTCATATATGGGTTAAAAAACATGTGACGATAAAATACATTGTTTGACAGCAAAGACCGCTGATCGTCCGCTTACTGAATTAAGAACAATGAAGCAGAAAAACAAAGGTAGTAAAATAGGTATACAAATCAAAAAAGGTATAAAAATAAAAAATCAAAAAGACGCAAATAACAAATAAATACATAGTTATGTGTACCTGTATATTACATACACACAAAGACAAATACCTTTACATTGACTCTAATATCATTGACTATATATAAGCATTAGGCGTGAAAAATTTGTTTGTGTGTTATCTCATTAGTGATCGCTATCCCAGGGAAAAAGTACCGAATCTCACAAATACGTCTAGCTAGGCATTACCGTCCTCTATCACGACAACAAAAATTGTGCAAAAAAAAACATGGGGTTTTCGAGAAAAAGGCACTTCCCTAAAAAATGAATTTTTCAGTAAAAAGTGCATAGCTCGTGGATTTTTTATTTTTTTTTGAAAATGACATTAAGGCCGTTAAAGAGGGCTCAAAACTGAGTGAAATTGTGTGTTACACGTTTAAAAGCTCGTAAAACTGCTGAAACAATAGCAGTTTGAAAATCACATTGAAAATTTTTTTTCTCAATGAAAGAATTTTCTCGGAATTTTTCGGCATCGCTGAACGCATGAAATTTTGATGAAACAAAAAAATAAAAAAACACGTGTAAAATATTTTTTCGAGTAGAACATAAATATTTTTATTTCAACATGATAGGTGAAATAGGCATACGCGGGCTGTCTGATTTGAGATGGATTCGGCCCTATACAAAATACGCGTCGCGTTGCGCGTTGACAAGAAGGCGGGAGATCCGCCGCTCGGCGCGGGCGGATCGATGTGATTGTTTTTCGCTGGGCCGGCGATCAAGACACCGGCCGCTCGCCGCTGCGAGCCGAAAATACAAATCAATCGCTGCGCGGAAAATAGGCGAAGAGTCTTACCGGGAGGGGAGTGCACTCCCCTCGTCGCTCGCTCACGAATCCGCTCCTGCGTCAGGCCTTATCCTCCGGTCGACTTCGGAGTGTTCAGGCCGAGTCTTAACGTCCAGCGTTCACCTACAGACGCTTCGGACCCCAGGAGTGGCTCGGATTGCTCACGTGCGCTGCTCTGCCCCGGTGAGGACGCACGATACCGTTTTCTTCGCGGACGATCAAATTAACTCGCGTACGCGCGGTTTGACAGCCCGAGAGAATCTGATTCAAAAGGAATCGGGCGCGACTTAGCAACGGTCAAAGTCGCGCCTGCCCCGCGCGTAGCTAACGCGAATACATCGTCCGAGCGATGTCAATACTCGCTCGAGATATACGAATTCGCGGGAACGAGAGCCTAACGGGTTCGATAGAATACGGAGGACCGAGATGCTTATCTTCTCCGTATTTTATCTGGGAACCTCGTTATACCCCTCTCCCAGACGTTGCGTAGCGGGAGAGAAGCAACTCGATACTGAGGCTCTCGTTCGATTCGAGGGATCGTCCGCACGCACACGGTGGGTCGCTCATCACCGTAATTCCGCTGAATTCCAACGGCGGTCGAGACCAATCCCAAGACGATTGATGGACCGGAGACTGTTGGCACTTCTGGCGCTGGGGCTCCGGTCGACAACTGCCGTCATTCCTCCAAGGTTGACTTGGCAGATCATCTCGTCTTCTTCTTGTCTTCGTCTTCGGGCCCTCTTTCCGCTCCGGGCAGGCCCAGTGAAGGTGCGTTGGTGACCTACACGTCCAACACAATTTTCTGGTTGGACTCGGTGGTGGGGAGTTATATGCTCCGAGCGCGTTCCTCGATCTTGACGAGCGGTATACTCGACTATCCAACCCCTGCTGGATATACCGCTGTTTGGGACGTCGGAGGCTACCGTCGTCCAAGGATTCGAACCTGTTCCTTGATTCGAACCCAGTCCACTCGAGGGTTTTCTGCCTTTATCTCTTTTGGATAACTTTGGAGGTCGTTGCATGGCCGCTGCATACGCCTCTTTTTTCCCTGTCGAGCTGGACTTTTGAAGACTTCGGGACGACTTCTTGTTGTCTTTAGTCCCTAGGTCCGATCGAGGTTCCTTTGCAGAGTGTTTGGCTGCACCTGCGGCTCGTTTCTTATTAGGCGCAGCGGAATTATGAAGTGACGACATTTGCGCGCCTAGCTGGCGCAGCTCGTCGTGCAGTCGCCTCACTTCTTCGCTTAGGCGCCTAACTTTCTCCTCTTCCAATTTACGCGTCTGATTACATTCGCATTCGCAATGACGCTCGCCTTCTACTTGCGTCGATACGTCGCGAAATTGCGAAGTAATCAGCGTTCGGTCCACCGGTTGTGCCGTCCCCAGACTATCGATCTCTTCCTCGTTGCTCCTTGGAAGGCTTGTCTGCTCTTCGTCTTCAGGAGTCTTTGAATGAGTAATACAGCCGTCCGATGCCGATATATTCCATAAACGGGCCATATCAGACGCTTCGGACAGGGGGAAGCTTGGAAAATCTCCCTTCCCCCATGCTGCATTTACTCCGTCGTCTTGGGCTTGGGAGTATTCAGCACAGCCGTTCGGTGCGCTCAGGCAGTCTGTATACGCCAAGCGACGTGAAGTATCAGACTTCTCGAACAGGGGGAAGCTTGGAGAATCTCCCCTCCCCAGGCTGTGCTTACTCCGACGTTGATTTCGTGGATGGAAGCTGAAGATGATGGCGATGGTGCGGTTGCTGCACAGCTGTCCGAAATCCATGTGCGGTCTGCATTCCCCGAGTGACTCGCGTCCTCGGATTCTTCGGACTGGAAGGAGATCGGGGAATCTCCCCTCCCCCAAGCTGTGCTGCACCTTAGGTGCACCTGGACATCACCCGGTCCTCCCGCTGGAGATAAAGTGCTCCGTGGTGACGTAAGAGCCTCGTGTCTTACGTCGGGAGGACTGCCTGCTCTTTGGTTCATCTGCAAGACATGTGTCCTTATGGAACTCAGCAAGTTGTTGTCGACTGCTTTGTTCGACGCCAATTGGTGAAACAGGCTGTGAGTTGAGGGATCGGCAATTCGGTTCACTTCTGGAGCGCCGCTTGTATTGAGGGTCGTCGTGTTGACGAACTTATTCCTGCAATCGAGCCTCCTTGTGAACTGCTCGTAATCACTTCCACTTATTTCTTGTGTGAAGTGGGCTGGGTTGTAACTTCCCATTAGCCATTGAGCGATTCGCTTAGAATCCCCCTCGAGATGTCCGGTGCTTCTTAAATCTAGAGCTATATTTGCTTCTATTACAGCTTCAAAGCTCAGCTCTAGATTTTTGCGCCAATGCTCCATCTTATCGGCTAGTTCTTCTGGGGTCGATGATTCCATCTTGCGAAGCTAGACCGATTATATAAAAATTTGGTGACGAATTGTGTGTGTATGCGCAACTAACTGCTGAGATTCTCTCTCTCATTGGCCGTCTGTTACGCAAATTACAACGTTAGAATTCTAACTACCACACACACTTGTCCCGAGATGCTCGTGAATGACGTCTGTCGATGCAGCTAGCTAGGGAGAGAGCGTGGCTATTCCAAAAAAAAATTCGCGACGATAACGATTTAAATAATTCCCGCAACCAAAAAAAAAGGATGAAAGTATTCTCACTTTCGACCGGCTGCACGCACAGGCACGGTCAAACCAAAAAAAAAATCGCGTGAAAATCGCTTTAAATCTCGCGTCAAAAAAAGGAATTTAATTCTCGCCACATATGACGACGAAAACAACGATAATCGTCGTTTAAATGCTCTCGCCCTGGCTTTACAGCAGTTTAAAAGGCTCGGGCTAAGTATACACAATACTACCCGAGCATAAACATAAACACACACAAAAACAAGCAATCGGCTGTTTTGTGTTTATGTTTGAATGCGCGTCGCGAGCCTTCTTGTCTGTTTGTTTACGCCCGGCACCTCGACTTGGCGAGTTTAAATCACTGCGCCTATCAGCTGTACCGGCATATGGCCATCGGCCGTCAGCTGAATAGTCGGGTGCAGTGATTCGCGCCCGGGCGAATTTAAACGAAACGCGATTTGAATAGGCCGGTCCGAACGTACCGGCCGCTAACCTTCTCCTTAAACCCAACACGTTGGGCGCCATTTGTAACGCGCGGACTAAAAAAGACTTTACAGAAAAATAACTCGACGCGTTGCGCACCGACAATAAGACGGGATCCGCCGCTCGGTGCGGGCGGATCAAGGTATCTATTTTCGCTGGGCCGGTGAACGCACCACCGGCCACTCGCCGCTGCGAGTCGAAGATACTCAATCAATCGCTGCGCGGAAAATAGGCGAAGAGTCTTACCGGGAGGGGAGTGCACTCCCCTCGTCGCTCGCTCACGAATCCGCTCCTGCGTCAGGCCTTATCCTCCGGTCGACTTCGGAGTTTTCAGGACGAGTCCTAACGTGCAGCGTTCACCTACAGACGCTTCGGACCCCAGGAGTGGCTCGGATTGCTCACGTGCGCTGCTCTGCCCCGGTGAGGACGCACGATACCGTTTTCTTCGCGGACGATCAAATTAACTCGCGTACGCGCGGTTTGACAGCCCGAGAGAATCTGATTCAAAAAGAATCGGGCGCGACTTAGCAACGGTCAAAGTCGCGCCTGCCCCGCGCGTAGCTAACGCGAATACATCGTCCGAGCGATGTCAATACTCGCTCGAGATATACGAATTCGCGGGAACGAGAGCCTAACGGGTTCGATAGAATACGGAGGACCGAGATGCTTATCTTCTCCGTATTTTATCTTGGAACCTCGTTATTATATATATATATATATATATATATATATATATATATATATATATATATATATATATATATATATATATATATATATATATATATATATATATGTGTGGCTTCCAAGAGAAACCATGTATTTCCACTTTTCATTATTTCGAGTAAATCGAGTTTTTAGTTTCGCAAGTTTCACATCCATGTTATAAATCAAGACAAATGAGATTAAATGCAACACTGCGTCTATGAATACTAATGTAAATAACATATTTTTTGCCATTACTATGGCAAAAAATATGTTACTACTAGTTACTACTAGAGAAAATAGCGTTCATGTTTTAGAAATCTAATTTCACTTACGTGGTTATTCCGGGAATAAAAAAAAATTTTAGTGGAGTTACGTGGGGTTTCCGGGAGTTATTCTAAAAAAAGTGGAGCTACGTGGCTTTTCCGGGAGTTTTTCTAAAAAAAAAGTGGAGTTACATGGATTTTCCGTGATTTAGTCTAAAAAAAAAAGTGGAGTTACGTGGTTTTTCCGGGAGTTATTCTTAAAAAAAAGTGGAGTTACGTGGCTTTTCGGGGAATTATTCTAAAAAATAAGTGGGGTTACGTGGTTTTTCCGGGAATTATTCTTAAAAAGATGGAGATACGTGGTTATTCCGGGCAAATGTTGAAAAAAATGGAGATATGTTGTTTTTCCTTGTGCTGATTCAAGACAACGAGTGCACTTTCGTAACTTCTGTCACGGCTAGATGATAGAGGACTGTTTAAAGATAAGAAAAAAGGCATAAAATCGATTTTGAAAAACTCATCCCTTACGTGGTTTTTCCGGGAAACCACAGATATATATATATTTTTTTCAACATTCTCATGGGTTTGCGGATCGGTGAAAGCAATTCGTCGTCACTTGTCTTTGCTGAACGCGGATTTTTTTCGATAAATGAGTAGGCGTTCACCTCGCAACCTCACCTTTCGTAGCATGCACGCTAGTATTCTTTCTTAGCCCTGTACACATTGTAGAAGAGATTCCGCCAGTCAGCTGGCGTATCTCCCTCTACGTCACGCGGGCGTGATGTTCGAGGCGGCAGAGCCGTCAGGATGCGATTTGCGTCGCTGCATTGACAATCATGCAGTCGTCTGCGATCCACGACTGACCTATGCGGCTCCCAGTTGCCGCGTCCCCACCCCGAACTTCACTCCGTAAGCGTACTCCCTCCCTTTACGAGTACTTGCGTCAGTACTTTGATACGAGGGAGCTGACCTTCAAAAGATCAGGGAGATGGCGCGTGCGGGAACCGACGACGAGGCCATCGCTCTGTGTCGTGGCGAGATACGGTGCTTGCTTATGCTTCGGTGTAGATTTCGGCGAATTCAGCCCGACTACTCATTTTTAATGCGTGACTCATACGTCTATTTATTTTTACGATTAAGAGGTGAATAGATTGCTTTTCTCGCCTGCTACCATGGAATTTGATGAGTTTATTTCGCTTTCTTTTCTTGTTTTTTTTTTTGCAATCGGAAATCATATTTCCATGCCATAACCAAAAATTAGTCTCTTTTCTCTACGTTTGTATCCTCATTAGAATCATTTGCTTGTGAGTGTGAGTGATGTTATTACTGTAATAATCCGATCGGTGATGACGAAAGTATATCCTAACTTTTTCAGTGCGCTTCTTTTTTTCCTAACTAATTTCGATGTTAACAATTATTATATGTTATTCTAACGACACTCACTGCCGAAACTAAAGATATTTATTGTTACTTGTTTAAAGAACTGTATCGTATCTTTGCACGTGTGATGTGCTCCCTTTCTTTTCATCGACCTGGTCGCGCAAATTCCTCGCGATTGTGCCTGTTTCTTTTTTTTATGAGAACGTATGAGATATCGAATATTATACGCGCGGCGTCTGATTGTGAGGGGCCGCGAAAAAAGTAAAAAATCGTTTTCGGGGTTAATTTCTTATCAAAGCAGCGTCAGAAAAAAGTGGTTAATTTTACTTAAATCTCTTGTACTTTATCAAGGAGCGCGGGAGCGCTCCGAAGGCAAGTATAGAAGAAGCCTGAAGGAGCGACCCGCGCTACATATACAGTGAAATGGGTGTGCGAGAAATTCAATGCGCTTATTATTATGTCATTGTAGATGAACATATGGATCAAAACTTGATGTTAACTGTTCTAAAATTTACATATTATTTTCCTTGTTCTCGAACTTTGTATAACTAATAACAGATAAGTAACTTTATTGTGTATCTGCATACACTATTACATTTCCTGACTGTAAAACTTGTAACTATATACCTTGAGTTAATTTCCCTTAGTTCAGAATACAACTATTTTCGTAAGAGCGTAGCATATCAGGGCTACGAAAAAGAGTAAATTCCACTTACTACATTTTTATGCGGATCTCTTAATATTCTAGCAACTAAAATTATTTCTTATTAAACTATTCGATTAAATTTTCCTTAAATCTTCTCTTTATAATGACCTACTTTTCAACTTAACATTATGAATATATTTGTAATCATTTTTCTCGAATCTAGATTTTTTCACTAAATACTCCATTTCTTTATCTTGAAAAATCGGAATATTTAGGCAATAAGCGCAACGCTTTTTTAACCTGCGTTTCTTCCTAATTATTTTCACATATTCGACCCTTGCATTTAACATTAATTGATATTCAGCCCTTCGATCTTTTAATTTTCTGAGACAATCTCTTTTAATAGCCTGTGTCATATATAATTGTTTACTAGCATTACGTTTTTCCATCGACTCATTTATATGTTCGATCTTTTCAGTGTTCAAATATTCTCGTGTTTTGGGATCCCATAATTTAAATTCGTCCGCCATTTTATTCTTTTCCTTCTTCGAAAAAGATGTTAGCGAATTGGCACACTCTAATTTACAGTTATCGTAGCTAATATTTCCTTGCGCCTCGAAAACTTTGCCCGTTTCAAGAGTAATTATGCATGGTTCAAATATAACAATCGGTGGGTCCATAACCACCGACTTATCACATGGAATATAGCAAAGATTATTGCTCTTCTCATGTTCAACGAAATTATTTACTAGCGTTTCCTGGCTCAATGGCAGCATCGAAACGGAATCAACAGTATCTTCTATCATTTCAATGTGTGCATAATTAATTATTCTTTCCTGAAAAGGGATCCGAATTTCCTCTTCTTTAACAGAAAATTCATCTATCGTAACACTGTTTATTATCGCTAAATGTTTAGCATCAACCGTGGTATTTTCATTGACAAAACTATGTTTCGTTTTTAACAAATTGGCTGTAGGTTCCGTGGAAAGGTTGCCCTTGTTTCTCCTGAGGCTTGCGTTTCTCGCATTAACTATGGGGGGCTGGCGTCCTGCTTGGGCAAATCTTATAGTATATTCGCGTCTACCCGCGGTTGCCTCCTTCTTTACTTGCTCGATCCCACAGGACTTTAGCGCCGAGCATCCTGAAAGATTAAATGGCCGGTCTGCCCGCCCCCGCTTTCGTTCTCTTTCTTTCTGTCCGCCGGATACGTTTTCTTCCGCTTTTATGGCATCACCCTGGGTTCGTTAGTGAGGGATCATTGCTCATCGGCTGTCCGTTCCTTCCCCCTAATTTGATGTCGAGATCTCGGGCCCGTGATTCAGTGCAAAGTGGTTTCGCTGTTTTGCTGACTCGCACTGGTTGATGTCATGCGCCTTCGACATTCGGCGTCTTCTATCAACGCTCGGCATATTGCTGATCCGGAGTTTGTGTTGGGCTACGTGTCTTCGTCCTTCGAGCGTCTGCATCGGTAGCCCGTGGTTTTCGAGTTCATGGCCGCACGCGCTAGCTCTCTAGAAGCTACCACTCGTAACACTAATAAAGATTTTCCAGGTTTTAATTAAGTTTTTATTTCAGATTCTGCGGGGGTGATTATAAACAATGGCAATCTTACTGCCATAAATATTAATTATTTTAATTTAATTTATAAAACTGTAAGACCGATAGAAAAATTCTCATCAGTTGACGAATCAAATACTTTTATTTTTTCCCTATTTACCCAAAAAATTATCCCCAAGTCGCTTTGGGCTTTCCTGCATTCTGCTACTCACCCTCTTGTATAGTAACACTTAAAATTTTGAAATTTTTTGAATGCAAATTTATTGAGGAAAATGAATAGACGACTGGATAAAAAAATGGAAACTTTTGACGTGAATTTCCAAAAAAAAGTGATTTAAAAGATCCAGTGGTATATGAGAAAAAAATTTTCAAAAATCTCGTAATTTGGTCATTTTTAGAAAATAAATGGCTTGCAGATCGAAAATAAAGCGTTTTCTGTTAGAACAACAAGAGTCAAATACTTTTATTTTTGCCTCATTTACCAAAAAAATTATCCGCAAGTCGGCTTTGGGTTTTCCTGCATCCTGCTATTCACCCTCCCGTACAGTAACGCTCAATATTTTGAAAGTTTTTGATTGTAAATTTGTCGTGGCAAATAAATAGACGACTGGGTAAAAGAATTAAAACCTATGACGGGAATTTTCAGAAAGTATTTTAAAAGTTCCAGAAGAATCTGAGAAAAATAACTTTTCAAAGATCTCTTGATTTGGTTATTTTTCGAAAATAAGTCACTTGTAACTTGATAAAGAAGTGTTTTATATGCAATGACAAGAGTCAAATACTTCTATTTTTGCCCAATTTAATATGATCTGCAAATTCAGTACTAGTTTTCCTACATTCACCTTCTTGTATAGTAACGCACTAAATTTTGCTAGTTTTTTATTGTAAATTTGTCGAGGATCATAGACATCTGGATAAAAAAAATGAAAACTTTTGACGTGATTTTCCAAAAGTATTTTAAAAATTCAAGTAGAAGATGAGAAAAAATATTTTCAAAAATCTCGTGATTTGGTCATTTTTAGAAAATAAGTCGCTTGCAGATAGAAAATAAAGCGTTTTTTTTTTAAATAATTACGGTCAAAAACTTTTATTTTTGCCCAATTCAACCAAAAAATCATCTGTAAACCAATTTATCTATTTTCGGCTTTTCACGCTCTTGTATACTAACGTTGTTAATATTCACACGTTCTAAATTGCAACTTTCTTGAGGATAAAAAAAGGCTCATCTATAGAGAAAATAAAAATTTTGACGTAAATAAAAAAAAAAAAGTATTTTAAAATTTCCAGTAGCAGCGGAGAAACAATTTTAGAAAATCTCGTGATTTTGTTGTTTTTCGAAAATCAATCTCCTGCAGATAGAAAATGAAGTGTTTTCTTTCGGAATGAAAAGGGTCAAATACTTTTATTTTTGCCCTATTTACCCAAAAAATTATCCCCAAGCCGGCTGGCTTTTCCTGAATCCTGCTATTCACCCTCTCGTATAGTAGCGCTCAAAATTTTGAAAGATTTTAATTGCAAATTTATTAAGGAAAATGAATAGACGACTGGATAAAAAAATTGAATCTTTTGACGTGAATTTCCAAAAAAAAGTGAAAAATCTAGTAGAAGATGAGAAAAAAATTTTCAAAAATCTCGTTATTCGGTCATTTTTAGAAAATAAATCCCTTTCAGATCGAAAATGAAGCCTTTTCTTTTCGAACGACAAGAGTCCAATACTTTTATTTTTCTCCAATTTACACAAAAAATGATCTCCAAATCGAGTTTTGGTTTCCTGCTATTCACCCTCTCGTATAGTAACGCTCTATATTTTGCAAGGTTTTGATTGTATATAAACGCCTATTAAAGGCCGGACTACGTCTGCAGATCGATAAGTGTGAATTTATAACTCCCGAGGTCACGTATTTAGGACACAATCGGATTATACGGAGTCCGACCTGATCCAGGGAAAGTAACGCCGTAGCAAACTTTCCAGGTCCGAAAAGTGTAACGCAAATTCGGCAATTCTTGGGACTGTCTGGATACTATCGACGATTAATTCCCGATTTTGCAAGCAAAGCACATCCGCTAAATCGCCTCACTCACAAAGGAAGGAGTTTCAAGTGGACCGAAGAAGAACAAAAGTGTATCCAGATACTAAAGGATGCACTGTGCGATTCGCCCGTATTGGTATGTCCTGATTTAAGTAAACCTTTTATCTTGACTACAGATGCATCCGATGAAACCATCGGGGCCATGCTGAGCCAAGGCGATCCACCGAATGATCATCCGATCGCGTATATGTCTCACATTCTTAATAAAAATGAACTTAACTATTCAACGACGGAAAAAGAATGCTTAGCTGTTATAGCTGCGGTACAGTATTTCAGACACTGCTTATATGGTCGCACTTTCACCGTCTAGGGAGATCACGAGCCTCTGACATGGATCGACTCTATCAAGGATCCCATGAGCCATCTCAACCACTGGAGAGCTCGTTTGGGAGGATATTCCAGAGGGAAAGTCAACAAACTCAGCAGATCCGCCTCGTCAGCTCTTACGACGATACCAATGTGAAATCGATTTTTCTTTGAGGTCACCGGATTGCGATGCTTCAGCGGAAGAGGACGAACCAAAATAAAAAATTCGTGCCTGCCCTGTTAAAATACCTAGACCAACCAAAACTTCTCTGGCTATTCAATCCGAGATACGAGCATCATCCGATGTAAGTGGGTCAGATTCTGAGGTGCCGCAAACCCGTCCTCGACGTGGATGGAAGAAAGGGTCTAAGATTTCTCCCCGTTTTACCACCACCAGGGATGGAATCAGACCGCTTGCAGGCTCTATCCCCCTCCGAAATCACAACACCAACAACCCCAGCTGTCAACAATCAACAAGAATCAAGAAGAAGATAGCAGGGAAGAAGAGACTGTTGAACCAAGTGAAAATCAACCCACACTAGTGTCAACACTCACAACCTGGGAGAAGCCTAAAGAAACACCTCGAATTTTTGTAAATGACACATTTCTACCCACCACCTTGAGCCCAGATACGATTGAATTCGCAAGAAACGCATCTAACCAGAACGCATTTAGGTTAGTCCCTACTCGAGAGAATCTTACCTATTTGAAAGATAATTGGGTACATTTCGTCACCGAGGATCTGAGCTTTAGTTCTGACAATAATTTAGTTTTGTTAGATTTCGCAGCTATCAGTCAACAGGAACTATCAAAAATTAATCCTCGAGTAGGTGATGTAATAATTACTCCGTATCGAAATCGTAATATATTCAGTCTAGTGGTATCTGTTAACAGTATAGAAGCAATCACATCTCAAAATTTAGCTACTTGCCCTAAAACGTTGGCAAGTAAGTTGCATGATCTCGACATACATTCCATACTCGAGTACCCGCTGCAAGGTTCCAGCGTCAAGAAGGCATCACCGGCCCACGAATCAACGAACAACTCAACAAAGAATTCAGATTAACTGTAAGTTTACGCTGAAGAGCTTCGTTGCAGTATTACATCAAAATCGTAACTTAGAATATAATTATTTATATATAACTCAACTATTTGTACACGAAAAGCTTCAGTACATAATTGTACCAAAGTGTAACAAATAATATATAAATATATAAACCATATTGTAATCTTTATTTCCTTAAACCTAGAACAGTGGGAGATCACGAGGGAGGCAGACTCCCAGGACATTTAATTACAAATCCATATACACTTAAATTCAGGCGTAACACACACTCTCGTATAGTAACGTCGAAAATATTCACACGTATTTAGTTGCAAATTTCACGAGGAAAAAAAAAGACGTCTGTATAAAGTAAATAAAAAGCTTTGCGGTGAATTTCCAAAAAAAGTATTTTAAAGTTCCAGTGGAAAATGAGAAAAAAATTTTCAAAAATCTCGTGATTTGGTTATTTTTAGAAAATATATCGCTTGCAGATCGAAAATGAAGCCTTTTTCTGAATGACAAGAGTCAAATACTTTTATTTTTGCACAATTTACACAAAAAATGATCTCCAAATCGAGTTTTGGTTTCCTGCTATTCACCCTCCCGTATAGTAACACTCTAAATTTCGCAAGTTTTTGATTCTAAATTTGTCGAAGCAATAAATAGGCGCCTGGAGAAAAAATGAAAACTTTTGACGTGAATTTCTAAAAGTATTTTAAATTTCCAGTAGAAGAAGAGAAGAAATATTTTTAAAAATCTCGTGATTTTGTCATTTTTAGAAAATAAGTCGTTTGCAGATCGAAAATGAAGCGGTTTCTTTTGGAACGACAAGAGTTAAATAATTTTATTTTTGCCCTATTTACCCCAAAAATTAGCCCTCAATTCGGCTTTGGGTTTTCCTGTATCCTGCTATTCACCTTCTCGTATAGTAACGCTCAAAATTTTGGAAGTTTTTATTGCAAATTTGTCGTGGAAAATGAATAGACGACTAGATAAAAAAATGAAAACTTTTCTTGTGAATTTCCAAAAAAAGTATTTTAAAAGTTCCAGTAGAAGCAGAGAAAAGAGTTTCTAAATATCTCGTGATTTGGCCATTTTTCGAACATAAACCCTTGCAGATCGAAAATGTACCCTTATTTTTAATATCACAAAAGTAAAAAATTTTTGTATTTGCCATTTTACGCAAAAAATGGTCTCCAAATCGACTTTTATCGCTATATATATACTCGAAATTTTAAAATTGCTAATGAACATATTAAATTTTGAAGTACAAATTTATTTATTAACATACTAACAAAATATAATTATATGTACAGTGCGTTGACTTATAAACTGTGTTTTTACGTTATATAAAACATAATATCGTTACATAATAATTTGTTAATTTTTATAAACGTGATACATCAGTGCAAAAATATGTAAACCCAGGCTTAGCTCACGCCGCGCCGCGCCGCCGATGTTGCTAGCCCGCGTCTTTATTAATAACGCTCTATTTAAGTCATTTATTATTAAATCAATTTGAAACTTTGTCAGAAACTTATTCGACTATTAAGGAACAAATGTCTCGCTGGAAGTTTTGCCTAGCTTCAACTTCCCTCGATACTTTTTTCCATTAAAGTTAAGAAAACGTAATTACCGATCGCAATATATTTGCAATTAAATAATTATTAACAATTATCGATTTACATCCTTTTATCAATCCCATAGGCAACGCTGGAGTATTCTGCATGTCCCTGTCAAATTTCAAAATATTTAGATGATATTTGACCAAGTTTGGACGATTAATGTTTTTGAAAGTTATTAAAAACAGATGAACAAAATTTTCAGTTTTTAATTTTTATATTAAAAAGAAAGTCGAATAAGAAAAATTCCTTCTAGGTAAAAATACTTCTTTTCATTCCTTACAAGGTGATATTTTTTAAAAATTAATTTGGCTACATTGAAAATTTAGTCAATTTGACAATACTTTTACGGGTTTTCGAGCGCTAACCCCCTTATTGCATCCGGCCCTTCAATTGTCATCGATTTGAAAAAATTCTGGGGAATTCTACTTACAATTTGCAAACTTTTCCCCGTTTAATATACTATACAGAAAGTTTCAAGTTTTTGAGTTAAAAAATCAAAATATTGAAGATTTAGGAAAAAATTCGAGAATTTCAATTACAACTTGAGAATAATTACATATTTTGCTCTAAAACTTGATATTTGTGTTTTGGAGCTAATTTGGAATAAGTAAAAAATTTTGATCAATTTTAAAATTTTGAGCTGAACAGTTGACATGAAGTTGACATATATATATGGGCAGTTCTCTGGGAGATCATGCGCAAAAAATTTTTTTTCTTTGCTAACCCTTTAAATGTCTTCCTAGGTATCCCATGAGTGCCCCTGAATTTTTTTAGATTTTTTGGAGCCCTGCAAAAAAGCTGTGACCTCATATATATGGCCAGATCTAGCATTTTTAGCTTTTTTGCTTGTTTCCAAGCCTAAATACAATAACTCCAAAACGATGCAATTATTATAAATAGTGATAATACATTTTCGCTTTCAAATTTTCTCAGTTTTCTGAAAAATATTATTTCAAAGTCATTGAAAAAAAAGTTTGAATGTCATTTTGGCCATTTTAAGCATTACAATGAACATACAGCTAATATCAAGCGGATAGTACTTAAAGTAGTGTTATATGTCCTGAAATATAGCTGATATGGTCTCAGGACGTTGCTTTTGCTTAGGAATATTTTAAGTAGATCTCTATAAATATTGAGTTTATTTAGTGAAGGTCTATACCGCAGATCCAAAAATATTAAAAACATTAATTTTGACTTGATTGACTTTTGTTACGAGTGAGCTCTCGCAACTTTTAATAATAAAATGTGATGGTCCCTGGGATCGATCCAGAGCCGCCGACTCGTGAGTCAGAAACGCTACCATCAAGCTACGGCCGTCACCGCTCGGCTTTCTGCTAATCGGCGTTATGTTGTAATCGAACGCCTTGCTTATTTCGTTCTTTCAGATTCGTACGTATATCCACACGTAACACGTCCAGCGCTCAGAAAATCGACGTCCTCGTCGATGAAATCTTCTTTATCAGCTCCATATGCGCTGCTCGGACCTCGTGGAATGGCCACAAAGCATAGCGAAATTAATTATCCATGAGACTCTAATTTATCTCTCGTGAGTTCCGGTGTAGTTTAGCTACCGGCTCCTCAGTTGGGCGCCAAAATGTTAGGAGTGAGCTCTCGCAACTTTTAATAATAAAAATTGACGTATCCTGGGATCGAACCAGTGCCGCCGACTCGCGAGGCAGAAACACTGCCATCAAGCCACGACCGTCACCGCTCGGCTGTCTGCTAATCGGCGTCATATTGTAATCGAACACCTTGCTTATCTCGTTCTTTCATATTTGTACGTGTATTTACACATAACACTTTAGAGTTTACAAATTAGTCCTTGTTATTTAATAATCAGCTTTTTGTTGCATTTTTTATTTATGTCAGCATGGATATTCTCTGAATTGACAACTTTACATTCAGGCGCTATTACAGTTACAGATGAATAATTAATCAAAAAGCAAGTAACATTTTGATCAAGGATCTTTGGATCACTTTATTATCAATTCAGCTATAAATGAAAAACTTACCTGATCTAGAATGTAATAGTATTACGTATTCATAATTTAGTCTGCTGCACTTGAATAACATTACTTTAATAGGCCATTAAAGTAACTTATAGTGGAAGTAACAAATTATATATAGTATATATAGCGGTATATATAATTATATATACCACTTAAGAAAATTCAAATATGAGGGAAGTCTTAATAATAGAATTAAAACAAGTGTGATGAAAGTGTATCTTTGTAAAATAAATGTAAAAATAAGATCAGTATTTATGCAAACAGGGCCTGTATGGTCAGTAAACCTCAGGAATTGTGTTTCATATTTTTCACTAAGAAATGATATAGTGCAAACTCAAGCTATACTCTATGACCTGAAGATTGTGCACTTTCCTTATTCATAGATTTTTATTTTCTTAATCGGTATGTATAATTTAAATTCAAGTAATGCTATTGAAGTGCTGCAGATTAATTTATGAATACGTAATACTATTACAATTTCGAATAGGTAAGTTTTCCATTTATAGCTGAACTGATAATGAAGCGAACCCAAGATCATTAATGAAAATGTTATTACTTTTTTGATTAATTATTCATCTGAAACTGTAATGGCGTATGCATTTAAAGTGGTAAAATTCAGAGAATATGCATGCTTACATAAATAAAAAATGCAACAAGAAGTTGATCATTAAATAACAAGAACTGTTTTGTAAACTCTAAAGCCAATCATATCAAAATTAATTTTTTTAATATTTTTGAATCTGCGATGTAGACCTTCACTAAATAAACTCAATATTTATAGAGATCTACTTAAAATATTCCCTAGTGGCAGAAATTAATTTTTTTTTATTATTTTTGGATCTGCGGTGTAGACCTTCACTAAATAAACTCAATATTTATAGAGATCTACTTAAAATATTCCTTAGAAGAAGAAATATTTTAATAAAAAAAGAAAATTATATTTTAGTAAACCGGTCATGAGTAGCTTGAAAAAATAACAAAGTAAACATGTCAAAAAATTGACATAATTAGAGCACGAAACCAGTGGCTGTTAGGTACTTGTTTATAAGACTAGGAAGACAAAAATGGTTAAATTGTTGATTTTTGAGTGTTGTTTTATAAAAGAAAGTTATTTTTCATGCGTACACATGGGAAGTAATATTGAGTCAATTTAATTAATTTATTGACTCGGAAGAGTATAATAATAGCTGATTTTGGAGTTTTTTTTGTGATAAAATCGATTTTTACATGAAAATCAATTCTTGCTACATTCTGAGACCATATCAGCTATATTTTAGGACGTATAACACTACTTTGAGGACTAATCGCTTGAAATTAGCTCTGATCGAACCCTTTGGAAAGCTCATTGTAAGGCTTAAAATGGCCAAAATGACCTTCAAACTTTTCCAATGACTTTGAAATAATATTTTTTAGGAAATTGAGAAAATTTGCAATCGAAACTGTATTGTCACTTTTTGTAATAATTGCATCGTTTTGGAGTTATTTAGGCTTGAATATAAGCAAAAAAGCTAAATATGCTAGATCTGGCCTTACATATGACATGACATTTTTTTTGGAGGGCACCAAAAAATCTAAAAAAATTTAGGGGCACCCATAAGATGCCTAGCAAGACATTTAGAGGGTTAGCAAAGAAAAAAATTTTTTTTCCTCATGATCTCCCAGAGATCTGGCCACACACACACGCACACCCAGACACCCACACACCCAAACACCCACACACCCACACACCCACATTGTAACGGATAATTGATTCTTCTCGCTGCTCGGCAATTATCCAGTTACAAATAGTGCATGCGGCGGCGAGGATAGCGCACCTCATGCAATGCACACCATATGCGGATCTTAATGATTGAATAATTACGGGAGAACGGGGTAAGGTAAATAACTAGTCGCGAGAAATAGGTTAAAACCATATGGCGTTTATTGCGCTGTCAGAAAAGGGGGGAACAAAGCGATACGCGGTCAGCAGGCGCACGAAGGAGGCCCGAGTCGCCGCGAGTTAAAGAGAGAGAGAGAGAGAGAGTAATCGAGCCGGCACTTACAATAGTCGCGTGGAATCGCTATCGCCGGTCACACTGTTGCATCAGCATTTGATGCATAGGTCGCTCTCGGTCGCCTGTTGAAGGCTGGAGACGGTCACGAAGTTGTGGCAGTGTGCGCGTCAACACACACACACACACACACACACACACACTCGCACTCTTACCTTCCAAAGCAAGGAGCGCGGGCGCTATCCAAAACGAGACTCATCTAGACTCTCTCGAATCTAGCGGGTTGCGTGCGCTCTTCGCTCTCTCTCTCTCTCTCTCTCTCTCTCTCTCTCTGTCGTCTGCACCTGTGACAATCTCAACATGTTAATACAGAGATAATACGGAGAGAGGGAAAATGACGAAGAATTATTTTCCGTCATACGCCCCTCCGCCAGACGCTGGTTACGGGCGACGTACCAGCTCGAGATAACTTCTCTCTCCGTCATGCAACATGCGGTAAGAGCTATAACTTCGATGAGCCATGCAATAGGCTTGAGGAGTACAAAAAGGAAAAAGGTGAACAACTCGTGTTCCCTTTTACAATTTTTATTCGATGGCTCGCAGACCCGTGGTCTTGCGGACCGGCGATCCTTCGCGCATTGCGCGGGCGCTTATCGGCTCATGCCTGAATGATTCGCCCTACCGCGGAAAAGAGTTGGTCACTATGTTCAATGGTGAGACGGGAGGTTGAGGGATTAGTGACGTTCTCGGCGCGTTGCGCCGCGTCTGGGGGAAGGTGTCGCGAGGCGGTTCGTTGTGGCTGCGTTCCGAGAGCCTTTAGGCCTTTCGCGGCTTAGGGGTGGCGTTGCGCTTGCGTTTGACGCGAGTGGTAGCGGCTTTCGCTCGTCAGCGTCTGCCGTTACTCGCGAGCGCTTGCTCGCCTGGACCCCTATGACACGTGTGGTTCGCGTTACCACCAACCATGCTTTGCGTGGTCTTCTTCACCTGCGGGGTGCTCGGGGCTGCTGCTCGCTCGACAGGTCATTGGGAAATCCATTGTCGTCGGAATTTTCCTCAGCCTTGTCATCGCGTTCCGAGTTAACGTCAGTTGAACTTCCTGCCTCCACGGTAAGATCAACCTTTTCGTGGTAGGGTTTAAGGTCTCCCAGGTGGGCCTTGCCGCAGTCTTTCCCATCAAGGTCTTGCAGCTTGTACACATACGAGCGTAGTTTGGCTCCTATTATGTACGGGCCCGCATACTTTGGCGCTAATTTCGCTGCTACGTCTTGGGCTGCGGAGGATGCGATTTCGCTTCCACACCTTGTCCTTTAATTCAAAGTGAACGTCGCGGCGTGACGCATTATAATATTGCGACTGTTGCTGTTGCGCTGCTGAAGCGTTCTTCGCAGCGGATTGTCGCACGTCTCACAACTTCTGCAACCGCGTGCGCCAACGCTCGAGTTCGGCTGCTTCTGCGAGCTCTTCTGCTGCGCGCTCTGCGCAGCGTTTCAAGAAAACGGGTGGAGTCGGTTGTCGGCCCATGTTCAGGAAAGCTGGGCTCGACCCCGTCGACTCCTGCGTTGCAGTGTTGTATGCGAACATTAGTTCGGGAATATGCAAATCCCAATCATTATGGTTTTCTTCGAGGAATGCGGTGATCATGGTTTTCACCATGCGATTCACTCGCTCCACCGGGTTCGCTTGCGCGTGATACGGCGGAATCGTCGTATGCACAACTCCACAGTTGTTTAGGAAGGAGTCCAGAGCCTTGTTCTTGAACTCCGTTCCATTGTCGGAGTAGAAAGCTTCAGGTACTCCAAACTGCAGGAAGTTTCGCTGTTCTAGTTCCTTTTCGATGGTACGTGCGTTCGCCTTGCGAATCGGCACGCACTCGATCCACTCATTAAATAATTCCAGAAAGATCAGCACGTACTCGAAACCTCGAGTAGACCTGGGGAAAGGGCTCATAATGTCCCCTGCGACAATCTGCCAGGGACGTAATGCGCGATGTCTGTCCATGAGGCCTGCCGGCGCTGTCTGCTGCACTTTGCACTGCTGACAGATCAAGCAGTTCTACACAAAGTCAGCGACATCTTTGCGCAGCGAAGGCCAGTAATAATAGAGCGTGACACGCGCATGCATTTTCGCTCGGCCTAAGTAACTCGCGGTAGGTTCTGCGTGGCTCTCTTGCATCGTTTTGTCGCGCTTCTCTGCTGGTAGCACTAATTTCCACGCATCCTCGTCCTCTAGCAAATCTTCGATAGCAGGGTTCGGACAGTAGCTGTAGAGACGCCCGTGAACCATCTTCCACCATGGATAGTCACCGGGATTTTGACGGCGGCGACCATGCGTTTGTACCAGGCGTCGTCTGTCTCTTCGGAGATGTTCACTGCCGCGAGGTCTGGCACTTCCTCGTCATCAAACATGCGAGAGAGCGCGTCAGGCACGTGATTTAGTGAACTCTTACGATGCTCGACGTCATAGTCATACGCTTGTATTTCAAGCGCCCATCCCGTGGGATAATGTAAATTACATAACCATTTCAGGCTATTATGGTCGGTTATCACTTTAAAGTGATTGCCTTCGTCATAAGCACGGAACTTGCGTATCGCCCACAAAACTGTGAGGCATTCGCGTTCCGTGACGGAATAATTCCGTTCCGCCGCAGTCATCGTGCGGCTTGCGAAGCATAAAACTCGCTCTTCGCCGTCGATTGTCTGCGTGAGTACCGCTCCAAGGCCAGTATCACTCGCGTCCGTTTGAATTACATACTGGTGTTCAAACGACGGCCGGTGTAATACCGGGGCAGACGCAATAAGAGCTTTAATCTGCTCAAATGCGGATTGCTCCGCGTCACTCCACACATACGCAACGTTGTGGTTCGTTAACTGCGTGAGCGGCTCCGCCATCGTCGCAAAGTCGGGCAAGAACTTGCGATACCACGGCGCCATACCAAGGAACCTTCTCAACTGTTTGAGGTTCTCCGGTGCCGGATATTCCAAAATTGGAGCAATCTTGTCCGGGTCAGGCTTAAAGCCGTCTCGGTTAACTAAGACCCCGAGAAACTTGTCCTCGCTGCGACAGAACTCGCTTTTCTCACGGTTAATCGTGAGACCTGCGTCTTTAATGCGCTCAAGAACGTGGCTAAGCCACTTGAGGTGTTCCTCAAACGTCTCCGTGACGATAATAATGTCGTCCAGATAGGAGAACGCATGAGGTTCCATCTCCAGGCCGATAACGCGGTCCGAAAGCTCCTGAAAGGTCGCCGGTCCGCCCACTACCCAATAAGGCATTCGGGTAAATTTGAAGAGGCCCATTCCAGGGAGAGTAAACGCGGTTAGCGCCTGCGCCTCGTTCCGCAACGGAATTTGGTGATAGGCGCTACTCAGATCGATCGTCGATATATATCGAGTATCTTGGAGCTTGGGTAAAATCAGACAGTTGGTCGAGCAACTCTTGCAACTGTCGCCGTTGGGCCTCGTCAACATCGGCAAGGCCAACCGAAGCGAGGTGAACAGCGCTCGCTTCGTCGTGCGCTAATGATGCTAATTCTAGTGGAATTCGCTTTTCAACTCCTTCGATGCTAAGCGCCGATTCGCGCGGCCACAGCACGGCGTTAAATTTCCGCATGAAGTCAGTGCCGAGCGGACAGTCTGCGTCCAATTCCTCGAGAATCACCACGTCGAGGTAATGTCGCACACCTGCCACGTCAAAGGGCAGGTCTACGTGGTCCAGCACCGCCACGGTTTTTCCGTTGCCGAGGAGTGTACCACTTCCGCGGTGCGGCGTAATGTTTTTGCCACATGCGGTCGCAATCTGTAAACCAATCGGGCCTACTGTGGTGCGAGATGCGCTTGAGTCGTGTAGCGCGCGTATGCGAAATCGGCCCACACCCACGGGTAAATACTATCGCGAGTATTCTGATTGACTCGGGGTACTCAAGTTTCCCTCCAAGTCCGTAGAGGTTGCGGCGACTGACGCCGGTGGGGTGCCTTGCGGTGGCGCAGTTGAGGTCGCATCAGGTTGTGAAGCGGCGAGAGGGACCTCATCTACGCGCCCCCTCTGCCTTTTCCCGAGCACTCCAGGCAGTGTGGCTTAATATAGCCAGGCCAGCTACAACTCGCTCGCGCTCTACCGCCCTCTCTATGAGCTTGTCTATGTCTGTAACTTTCTCCCGTGGCACTAAGCGCTGGAGACTGGGCAGTACATTTCTATATATGTGCTCGAGTTGCCTTTCATCATCCCAAGGCTCCTCGAATTTGCTTAAAATTGTAAGAAGGCATACAATATAGTCCCTTACAGGCTCATCTCTGCCTTGGATGCGTGCTTGTGCTTCGCTGATCCGCCGTTGCTGAAATCGCTTGTCGACCCCATAGCAGGAGCGCGTGGTGACGCAGAGGTTTTCCCAAGTTCGCCAATTTTTGCGAGCTTGGCGGCTCCACTGCCTTGCCACGCCAGACGTCAGCTCGGACATCGCGTTCAGCAGATCTTCGTCAGTGATCCGCGCGAGCGAGCGGCATTCTTTAACTCGCTCGAGAAATTCCTCGATGCTACTGCCTTTTCTGACGGTGAATTGCAGTTTCCACTGCCGCACCGTTCTGCCAACGTCCATGTTAATAGATTGGTGGAGCGTGTTACCTTCGCCCGAGCATCTGCTTTGCGAGTTACTCCGGAGGTTCCCCCTCCCCAAGACTCTCGCCGATCGCGAGCATGAGGCTGAGGATGTCACTGGGGACGACGCTCGTTCGCACAATTCGTTTGCGGTGTGAAGTTTCGCGCTGCTGGGTTTAGCGTTGGTGGCTGTCGCGCATTTGGGTCCGTCGCTGTGTTGCGCGAGTCCATTTGTGTACTTCCTTCGTCGAGGTACTCTAATCTGTACGTGTCCTGAAGTTCACTGTTTTATGTTTTTGCGAGCTCGCTTCATTGCGTGTCGTTATATTTGACATTGCGTGCAGGCGTGTACTCGCTATCAGGTCTGAGAACTGCTCCTGCAGCTGCCTTATTTCTTGGTCGTAGTCTTTTGCTATTTCTTGTATTCTCATTATTTCACATGCTACTGCTCTTGGCATTGTGTATGTTTTGCCATTTGTGAGCGTGCATTGTGCAGGGTCCTCGGCTGGGTCTGCCGTTCGTGTCGTGAAGACCGATTGCGGGGCTTAATGTGTTATGTACGTGCCCGCAGTGCTGGCTACGGCTCTACTCGCCGATGTTGTCGTGGTTGTTAGCGTGTTTACCCACGTTGACTGTGCTGTGATAGGCGTTGGAAATCTACCTTCAGCTATCGCTTTTCCCAGGTTTATCACTTCGCGGATATCTTGCTGCGACGTGCGCCTCGGTCCTTGTTGACTTTGCGTCATCGCGGTCCATATTTGCTCTGCGGTTGTTGTTAGCGCTGTCGCGCCGGCGTTGTCTTCTTGTACTTCGGTGAGTGACATGTCCATTTGATTCAGTAGTGTGTGACCATTGTCTAGTGGCGTTGACGCGAGACCTCTTTGCATGTGGTGTGTGCGTCTCGTAGCTGCACGCCTTTCTGTCAGCTCGCCATGTGTACGTGCGTCGAACGGCAGAGTTTGTACCAAGGTTTCCAGTTTCTTGTTTCTTCTGTCAAATGCTTCTGCTTTGTCTTCTACTTCTTCCGTTCGCATGAAATCTTTCACCGTATAGTCGCATCGCAGTCGCCTATATAACCTATCCGCTTTTGCAAACTGTGTGCTGCTTGTCAGAAGTTCTAATTTTTCGAGCGCATCGTCGAGCGGATCACCTGACAGGTTCATTATCCCGCCTTGAATTCCTACTCCTATGGTATTTTCGAAGGTGTCGTCGCTAAGAGTGACATGTTGTTGACCTGAAAATCCCTACTGCGCTTCGCGGAGAAATTCGGATTTTCGAATTTTGATTTTTAAATTATTTCTTTTGGTGATTTTAAGTTTAATTCGCGCTAATCGCTGGTCAATTCTCTTTTATCTTTAAGGAGAATGAAAGTTTTACTGTTTCCTTATATAATTCGGAAAGGAGAAAAAATTAAAAATCCAAAAAGAAAAAAAAATTTGCCTCTTCCAGTTGTTTTCTTCTATTTGTTTTCCTGTTTATTAATTTAACAACAAGAAAAATTGAATTGACAAAAGGCAATTTGTTGCAAAACCAAAAAGAAATAAATTCAAATAATTTATAATGCTTATGTATGGGGTCGTTTGCGCTTTGTCTAAATGCGTCGCATTCAGATATGCGCTTGCAATGGATGCATTCAATAATTTATTAAAATATATAGATTTTGCTCGTTAAATTCTGTGAATTTTTGCGTGGATCGCGGTAAATAAATTCCAAGAATATTTTATTAATGATTTCAATTAAGTTATTTTATCTCTTTATTATAAAAAAAATTTTATTACTAAATTAGGTAGAATACTAATAATTTTTAAAAAATAAATATGAAATAAGTTATTAAACTGCGTATTTTTTTTTTTGGGGTTCTTAATTTTAACTGGAAGAGTTTTTGGTTTAACTTAAAATCCCAAAGGTTCTTTTATTAAGATTTATTGAAGGCTTAATACTTCAATATAATAGAGAAGAGAAAAAAATTCTGTTTTATTCAAATAATTTTGTGACCTGAATTTCTCTGAAATAGTTTAGAACGTATATGAGGCGTTTCACGTCAGCTCTCCAGGCGCGGCGCGCGAGCGCGAAATCATGCTGTTTTCAGCTTGTGTTTGAAGGGCTAAGATGTATCTAAAAAAAATAATCCCCAAGTGATTTCGATGTATTTTTTCCTCAGCTTTCCGATGGTTCTGTTAGTTTCTCAAAATTTTTCAATTCGAATATGTACATTTAACTCGATATTTTTAAGCACGCAAACTCGTACTCTAAACTCGTACTTTGAAACTCGCGCGCATCAACTTCGTATTGTCCATGAGTGTTTTTAACTTTCACAAGAGTAAGAGTGTTTTTAACTTTAACAAAGAGTAGTTTTTAAGCGTATGAAAGCGGTTTTTATCAGTATTAGTAGCTTTAAGGAAGTTTAGATTTTAGTTACCAAATGCCCAAGTGCGCAAAATGCAATTGCATTATAAAGAAAGATTTTCGACTTGCAACTCGTGCAACAAGACATATCATCCGGGTTGTGCACGCGCGTATCTGGGTTCGAAGTCAGCTCGGGAGTGCTGCCTAGCGTCGCTATCGAACTCGTACCAGAGATCAAGCCTCACGGCGATGATAGAACCGGTCTACAACGCGGCCAATGGCTTGCCATCCGAACCTCAGACACCACTTTTTTTATTTTCGGGCGAGTTGACGTTGCCGCACCAACATCTGCAGGCAGTATCAATTCCGCAGAGCGTGTCCTCAGTGCCGCAACACCATCCGCAGGCAGCAACAGTCTCGGATGAAATGTCACTATTTAATAATTTGGATAGTGACGCCAAGATGTCCCGTATGTACGAATTCATGTTTACGCACATGAGGGGATTAGAAACAAGGCTAAATGAGGTTGCTAGAAATACGTCAGAGCGTTTTAGTCAAGTTGACGCTAGATTACAGGCTCTCGAGCAGCACGCAGGCGAACAAATTGTTCGACCGCATGTCAACCGCGGAAATTGTTGTATCGGGCTTGCCAACTCGAGGTCAGTTGTCGTATGAAGGTATAGTCTACCCGTATTTTCAATTTTATTGGAGCCAGTAGATTTCTAGTCGATGTAATTAGTATTAGGACGCTGAATAGTACTAAAGAGAATGAGAGCTCTAGTACTCCAAATGGCGACTCCGCTGTTCATACGTCGTTTTCACTCATATTGCGGTTCAAATCTGTACAGGTCCGCAATGAGGTTATGAGGCTTAAGATTCTCAAAGGGAACATCTCTGTCGTTAGCATCTTCCCTAATCTGCCAGATCTTGCAGAAAGTAAGGTCTTTCTAAACGAATTTCCCGAAAAAAGTGCTTAATTTATTAAGACTAGTTAGAGCTCGAGCAAAGGCTCAAAATTATGAAAGGGTCTGTCAGAAATGAGCAGATTTTCGTTCGTAAGAATGCTGAGTCGGAAGTTATATCAATTTCGCCCGAGTCAGACTTGAACAAGTTAATGTGAGGGCAAGTTGATTCGTTGTCAACCTCGTTAAACTCTCCAACGCCCAGCACTGATCACCTCATAGTTTCGCATATGAATATAAATTCGCTAAGGCGTAAGCGCGATGGTGTTATAAAATACATTGAGAATGTTGAACCGCTTATAATCGTTATCTCTGAAACGTAGCTTGACCCGAACTTTTCTACGTCTCATGTACAAACCGATGGTTACAATCTAGTACGAAACGATCGCGGTCTGAAAAACAAAAACAAGACTCGATACATGCAAGAAGGCGGAGTAGCTTGTTACATTCATAGGTCCCTTACTTCTAAAGTCTTATTTATGTTAAAAATTTCAAATATCACCGATACAGAGTTCCTAGTATTGGAAATAGCTTCTTCGTCTGCACCCGGTGCGTCGAAATTACTGCTAGCAGTCGTATATGGACATGAGGAAGGCCATGTACTGACTGAATTTTTTAATGTGATCGATGATTTAGCTGAGTCATACAAAAACATTATCATTTTAGGCGATTTTAACGTTAATATACTTAAGAATACTTTTATAATTCTCGTCATCTTATAGACCCTATTAACGAACGTTCCCTATATTTAGTCCCGTATGGAGCTACAAACTTTAGTAATAATGCTGCCACGTCTATTGATCTCGCGATTGTGGACAGTTCACCTAAGCTCGTTTCTTTCAGTAAAACCGACTCTCCGATTGCGGCAGGGCATTTAGCGATTAATTTAGTCTATAAGTTTGTAGCAGATAAGATTAGTAATAAAACTGTAACATACCGTAATTTTAGAAGCTACGATAAAAAAAAGATGTCTGAAGATATTGTTAGTGCGTTATTATGTAATCCTGTTATAAATCATATTTATCCTGATCCCTCTAGTATTGTTAATTATTTTAGTGAGGTACTCGAGCATAGCCTTGATCGTCAGGCTCCGTATGTTACTCGTTCTATGTCGAGATGCTCAGCGCCATGGATAACAGCGGATATAAAAAAGCTCTGTATAGAGAGAGACCTACTATACAAGCGTGCGCGGTGCCTCTGTTCTGCTGAACTACTTATGGACTATCGTGCTAAGCGTCGCGAATTAAAAGTACTTATCATCTTCTAGGCAAGCGTACTTGAGAAGCGAATTAGCCTCGACTAATGATAGTGGTCGCATCTGGCGTATTTTGAGGAAGGAGGGACTAACTGTTGATAAAAATAATTTGAGTTGTAATAGTTTTACTGCACAGGAGTTAAACTCGTTCTACAGTGCAGTTGCGTGTGCACACCCCCCTTGTCCTCCAAATTCGCTGGATGAAATAGTAGCATCTATCCAAGTTATCGGCGACAGTACACTATGTTTTTACGAGATAACCACTGCTGACGTCTACGAAACTGCACGAATGTTTTCTTGCAAATCTAAAGGTCAAAGCCCAGATGGTCTTCCTAGGAAATATCTCGAGAGTCTACTGTTACCACTTTTACCTTTTTTAGTTAAAATCTTTAATTGTTCGATTAGCACAAACAATTATCCGGACCTCTGGAAGAGAGCCTTCATTATCCCTCTAAATAAATGTAATAATCTTCAATCAGTCTCAGATACCCGGCCTATCGCGAATCTGTTCATCTAGCGAAAGTGATAAAATCATAGCTACTCAGATCTCGCAACATCTTGAAGCAAATTCTCTTCTTTCGCCATTTCAGTTTGGATTTATATCGGAACATAATACCCAGTCAGCACTTCTGTACTTCACCGATATGATTTGTTATGGTATAGAAAAGAACCTGGTCACGCTAGCAACTCTGTTCGATTTCCGAAGAGCGTTTGATTCGATTGACCATGAGGCTCTCTTGCGAGAGTGTAGGAATATGAAATTTTCGCCTGACGCTATCAAATGGGTGCACTCTTATATATCGGTCCGAACACAAGCTGTTGTTTGTCAAGATGAACAGTCTGACTTTCTGCCTGTGACCTCGGGAGTCCCGCAGGGCTCATCCCCTGGACCTATTTTCTTCTCTATTTTAATAAACTCTTTACCACGATGTCTTAAGTACTGTAAATTCTCTTATATTCTATTTGCTGACGATCTACAACTCTTTATCCAATGCCCAGTAAATCTCATATCATTTGCAGTCACCCATATGACAGAGGAGGCCAATAACGTTTCAAGATGGGCTAGTGAACATGGTCTGCAATTAAACCCGGCCAAAACTAAATCTATAATCTTCGGCAGTGCTCCAAATCTTTCATTTCTGGCTTCTAAGCAATTATCATCAGTTGTCGTCGACAACCATCCCGTTCCGTACGTCAGTCAGATCAAAAACCTGGGTGTAATTATGACTACAGATCTGACCTGGAATGCACACATTCGCTCTGTATCTTCCAAGGTTCATAGTGCTCTTTTTAAGCTTAGACAGCGTGCGTGGCTAATCCCGTGTGATGTAAAAAAGTTATTAGTACAGGCATTAGTCATTTCACATCTCAATTACGCTTGCCTTGTTTACGATAGTATGCCAGGATACCTTAAGCTTAAAGTCGAGCGTCTTATGAATGCGGGTATTCGCTATATTTATAATCTTCAGCGTGATTCTCATATAAATCCATATAGATCAGAATTGGAATGGTTAAGGGGGCTAGACACCTTTTTTCTCTGAAACAAGAAGTCACATTTTAATACATAAATGTAAACTAATTATTTCATACTTTTTACATATAAAAGTGGGTATATTTACCTTACCTTAAAACTTTCTCCGATGGGCCTTTTATATGGTCCAGAACCATAGTCATCGATGAAACAAGTTTTTTCACTAACCGTAAGCTTTGAAATTTTCCTGTGGATGGATTGACTTCAGATTTGAACTAAATTACTCCTGAATAGTATAATTCTCATATGAGTGTAGGGATTTAGGATTAAATGTCGGAAAAAATGTTTACATCAGAAAAATTATGAAAAAATATAAAAAATTTTAAAAAATTAAAAAAAAACTCTTGAAAAACAGCACAATTTTTTTTTCTCATTAGATAAAAAATCCCTACACTCACATGAGAATTATACTATTCAGGAGTAATTTAGTTCAAATCTGAAGTCAATCCATCCACAGGAAAATTTCAAAGCTTACGGTTAGTGAAGAAACTTATTTCATCGATGACTATGGTTCTGGACCATATAAAAGGCCCATCGGAGATAGTTTTAAGGTAAGGTAAATATACCCACTTTTATATGTAGAAAGTATGAAATAATTAGTTTACATTTATGTATTAAAATGTGACTTCTTATTTCAGAGAAAAACGGTGTCTAGCCCCCTTAAAAGCGTGTGATCGGCGTAAATACTTCCAGGGATGTTTTACGTTCCGCATCTTAAACACACAACGTCTCTTGTTTTTTTACCAAGCATTGTCGAAACAATTTATGCCTTTACGCCGATCCGAACGCATACAATCTTTGTCCATTAATATCCCAATTGCGTGGACCGAGACCTATAGGAACTCATTTCTGATTACTGCGCTAGAACAATGGTCTAAGCTCCCGAGTGATGTCATCAATGCTTCAAGTTTTTACATTTTTTCAAATAATCTTCTGAAGCATTTGATGGCATCACAGTAATGGGCTCTTGTGATAAGATTATACCCTGTCTTCGATAGTGAATTTGAAAATCTAGTCTATCATATATTTTTGCATCGAAAGCTCGTCTTATTACCGTTATATTGTTGTAGAAATGTTATATTATTATGCATCATTTCCTATTTTATTATATGTATGTTTTATTTTTTAGTTTAATTAATTTGTAAAAAATGTTGTATGTAATTGTTGCTGCGCCATTCGGTCTTTGCCTTGGCGAATAAAATTGTTATCAATCAATAAAAAATCTCTCTCTCCCTCTCTCTCTCGCTTCCTCCCTCCCTCCCTCCCTCCCTCCCTCCCCCCTCTTGGCTATGGGTCCTTTTGCGTCGTCTGCACCTGTAACAACCTCAACATGTTAATACAGAGGTAATGCGGAGAGAGGGGAAAATGACGAAGAATTATTTTCCGTTATAATATATACCGGGTGTCCCATTTTAAAACCACCAGGCAAATATCTCGAAAACTAAGGGAGATGGAAAAAAACTTTTAATACAAAAGTTGTAGGGCTCAGAGAGGTCCAACTGATCGTCACCTTGGTTATGACCTTGAGGTCAATGATCAAGTTCATTTGAAGGTCAAATCGATTTTTTCAAATGGGAACCCCCACTTTTGACCTCGTAAATGGAAAGAGCGGAAAATTTTACGTTCAGATGTGTCCTTGAGTCAAGGTTATGGTCATGGTCATGGTCATGTTTAAAATCAAAATCAATAAACGCATCAAAACATTCCCATAATTAGGTATACGAGACAAATTGTTAAATAGAAAAGTTGTAGGGTTCAGAGGGGCCCAACTGATCGTAACCTTGGTTATGACCTTGAGGTCAATGATCAAGGTCATTTGAAGGTCAAATCGATTTTTTCAAATGGGAACCCCCACTTTTGACCTCGTAAATGGAAAGAGCGTAAAATTTTACGTTTAGATATGTCCTTGAGTCAAGGCCATGGTCATGGTCATGGTCATGTTTAAAATCAAAATCAATCAACGCATCCAAACATTCCCATAATTACGCATACGAGTGTTAAATACAGAAGTTGTAGTGTTTGGAGGGGCCCAACTGATCGTCACCTTGACCATGAACTTGAGGTCAAGGATGATGTCGTTTGAAGGTTAAATCAATTTTCTTTAACGGCAACCCTCACTTTTGACCTCGTAAATAGAAAAACCGAAAAATTCTGATATGACCTTGGGTCAAGGTCATGGTCAAAATTATGGTCAGTTTCCGTGCAGTTAAGAGCAAAGTCGGAGATGACCCGGTCACCTAAGGCAAGGTTGGAGATTACCCGGCCAGTTAAAGCAAGGTCGGAGGTGACCCGGCCAGTTAAGGCAAGGTCGGAGATGACCCGGCCAGCTAAGGCAAGGTCGGAGATGACCCGGTCAGTTAAGGCAAGGTCGGAGATGACCCGGCCAGTTAAGGCAAGGTCGGGGATGATCAGGCCAACTAAAAATTCATTGGAAAATTCCACGTTCATGTGTATTTAGTCATAGGATCCAAGTATTTCGGTCACCATTTACTGAAGAAGATGCTCAAAAGTTGCACCATTTACTTGTTGACAACATTCTATTCTCCTTTTAAAGTTTCTAACAGTATTTAATAATACTTGACGTGGAATACTTAAGCAGATTTGTGTAATCCTTTGAATCATGTCATCTCTTGTAGTTGGCCTGTTGCGGTAGACTGTATTTTTTAGGAAGCCCCATAAATAAAAATCTGGAGATGTCAGATCTGGAGATCTTGGTGGCCATGCTACGGGACCTCCTCTATTAATCCATCGACCGTTAAACCTTTCATTAAGAAAATCTCTGACAATTCTGGCATAATGTGGAGGAGCACCATCTTGTTGTAGCCACATTCTGGCGCTTGTATGGAGATCAACGTTTTCTAGAAAGAGTGGCAGCTCGTCTCTCAGCAACTGTAAATAAGTATGTTGAGTTACGTGACCTTCAAAAAAATAAGGTCCAATCAGATATACGTTAATAATACCACACCATACCGTTACATTCCAGCGATGCTGATGATCAACTTCTCGCATCCAATGAAGATTAACAGGAGACCAGTAGTGGCAATACTGGCGACCAGTACTTTAAAATGTAGCCTCGTCGCTAAAAGGAACATTGTTAAAGAAATTTTCATCATCAGTAATTTGTTGTGTTGCCCATTGGCTAAATGTTATTCTCCGTCGATAATCTTCCACAGTTAAAGCTTGATTTAGAGTAATATGGTAAGGATGGTAACGCGCATATCGTAAATATCTACTGGCCGTAGATCTTGGAATACCCATTGTTAACTCGATTTCGCGTAAACTGACATGAACATTTAAATGTACCATGGCTAGAACAGCAAGAAAGCGAGGATTATTTTCATAATCGTGTTCATTCAGTATCCTCCTTCTTCGAACGAAGTTTCCTTGTCGACCGCGCAGTTCAATGTCACGTATTACCGTATGATCAGGATGTTGTCGTTGAGGGAACCGAGCACGATACAATCTGCTTGCCTCTCGATAGTTTCGTCGACATTCTCCTAAATAAGAAGAATGTCAACTATTTCATTAGCAGAATAGTCAGGCATTCTTTTTTAATTGTAAATGCAATTATTTATCAAAACACACCACAAAAGAAATAATATGTTATTATACTATACAATATTTTAAAACGAAAAAGTTTAATTTTCTGTGCCAATATAAGTGTGCTCAATTTGAAAACAATTTGATGTAAACAGTAATAATTATTGACTATTACCGATCAATGCTGAATACTACCGGTCACTATTGGATACAGGTGGTCAACACTTATTAACTTTTGTTATTATTTGATATAAGTGGTTAAGCCTGGTAAATATTGATAATAGTAAAAATAGTAAAATTTTCCGCTCTTTCCATTTACGAGGTCAAAAATAGGGGTTCCCATTTGAAAAAATCGATTTGACCTTCAAATGACCTTGATCATTGACGTCAAGGTCATAACCAAGGTCACGATCAGTTGGGTCCCTCTGAACCCTACAACTTTTGTATTAAAAGTTTTTTTCCATTTTCCTTAGTTTTCGAGATATTTGCCTGGTGGTTTTAAAATGGGACACCCGGTATATGGGATATTTCAGGTGAAGTAAGCAGCTCAAAATTTTACAAGCGCTGAAAATTGGTTTACTTCTTGTTTTTTATGAACAAATAATGTTCCTAGAGTTTGAGACCGAATTATTCAAAAATAAAAAAGTTATAGAACATTGAAAATTCAAATTTTTTCAAATTTTTGGTTAAAATTTAACTTTATTCATTTTTTTACTCAAAATCTTGGAACTTTTTGTATTGAACATTGATTGAGAAAAAATTTTCATTTTACTCGTAGAATGTGCCAGTATTTATTTTATGACCCTTTTTGGAAGTCTCCGATTGGCTGCTTCTTAGTATACCTTCATATTAGAAAAAAAAAGTGTGCGACACAATAGTTTTTGTTCGACAAAGTTTTTTTTATTTCGTTTTTTAAGAAACTATAACACGCACCTTCACCTTATTGAAAAAAGTTACATGCTTTTAAATATAAAAAAATATCAAAAATTGGTATTTTTGACCGGTTAGTGGATTTAAGAAGTTAATATTATTCATAAATTCCATATGTTATGTATCGTGTCACTGAATTTTGACAAAATATATATTAAATGTACTCCAAACATTTATTTTCAACAGTATTTTATTGGATTATTGAATTTAAATTTAAGAAGACAAGAAAAATATGAATAGAGTGTATGTAGTCGTATGTGCTGCTTGCATCAAATATTCAGGAAAATAAATATGAATAAAATGATAAGCCAATTAAATACTGTTGAAAATAGATGTTTGGAGTACATTTAATATATATTTTGACAAAATTCTGTGACACGATACATAACATATGAAATTTATGAATAATATTAACTTCTTAAATCCACTAACCGGTCAAAAATACCAATTTTTGATATTTTTTTATATTTAAAAGCATGTAACTTTTTTCAGTAAAGTGCAACAGTCTAAGTTGAAGGTGCGTATTACAGTTTGTTAAAAAACAAAATAAAAAAAAATTTGTCGAACAAAAAATATTGTGTCGCACACTTTTTTTCTAATATGAAGGTATACTAAGGAGCAGCCAATCAGAGACTTTCAAAAAGGGTCATAAAATAAATACTGGCACATTCTACAAGTAAAATGCAAACTTTTTCCCGATCAATGTTCTATACAAAAAGTTTCAAGATTTTGAGTAAAAAAATGAATAAAGTTAAATTTTAACCGAAAATTTGAAAAAATTTGAATTTTCAATGTTCCATAACTTTTTTATTTTTGAATAATTCGGTCTCAAACTCTAGGAACATATTTTTTCATAAAAAACTAGAACTAAACCAATTTTCAGCGATTTTAAAATTTTGGCTGCTCACTTCACCTGAAATATCCCATATATATATATATATATATATATATATATATATATATATATATATATATATAACATGGGGTTATATACATATACACATTATTTTTTCATAAAAAAACTAGAACTAAACCAATTTTCAGCGATTCAAAAATTTTGAGCTGCTCACTTCACCTGAAATATCCCATATATATATATATATATATATATATATATATATATATATATATATATATATATATATATATATATATATATATATATATATATATATATATATATATATATATATATATCAAATGCAGCATTTGAGGATCTATGTCAGCACGGATTCGATACTTTCGAGGATTTTTCGGACTTTTGAGGACATCCTCAAAATTCCTTCGGTATGAAACGGTACTTTGAGGATTTATATTAATACCTTCAACGTAGAGAGGGAGTTATTTCTTTAGTCAAGCATATACAAACTCTGGAAAAAAAACTATAGATTCTCAAAAGTACCGGTTTCCGCAATATATATATATACACACACACACACACACACACACACACACACACACACACACACACACACACACACACACACACACACACACACACACACACACACACACACACACACACACACACACACACACACACACACACACACACACACACACACTTATCGGGGTTTATGTAGCCCAAGACTGTATATTAGTACCTACAGCCCAGAGTTCCCTATGGTAAGTGACTAAAGAAATAATGGACCCTGGGGTTATAGGATCTAGGTCGGGCCGCATAAACCCCTATATTTAGAAATATTATGAAGCTCGGGCTGCATAATCAAAATCGGGCTCGATAAACCCCTATATATAAAAAAACGGGCTTTATAAACCCCTTTCGAGAAATGTATATATATATATATAATACATCTAGTTAACTACTTTTATGGAGCCCTTTTTTAAAGATAGATAGCTCTATGGAGCCCGATCATTTATGGAGCCCGGGCTCCATAAACATTCAATACATCCCGGTTTATGGAGCCCGACCTAGAGTTTCTATACCCAGAGAACGATTATTTCTTTAGTCACTTGTATACGGGACCTCTGGGCGTAGGTACTAATATACAGGGATGGACTCCATAAAGGGGTTAGGTGAAACATATAATATATATATATATATATATATATTTAATAAGGTACATTAAAAATCAGCTTCTTCAATATTGGAAATTACCTATCATGATCTTTTACCCTGAGATGAGTTCAAAAATGTACGTTCGGAAGCATTTTGCATAATTTTTTAAATTTTACAAATTTTGTACATGAGATATCAGGTGAGAAATCAACTGAAAAATCAGGTGATTTCTCGTTGAGATCTCAGATAATTTTTCATCTAATTTGTAGCTAATTTCTCAGCTGATATCTCATGTACAAAATTTTTCAAAATAGAAAAAATATGCAAAATGCTTCCAAACGTGCATTTTTGTTCTCATTTGGAGAGTAGAACATCCTTATATGCAATTTCCAATACTGAAGAAGTTGATCTTTAATTTACGTAAGCTTTTGGTAACATCCGGGCAGAATCTCAGGGGACATTTTGGCATGATAAATCAGCTGATAAATCATCTGACAAATCATCTGATTTATCAGCTGATTTTTTTGGAAGGGAGAAAGTAAAATTGCAGCAACTACACGCAAAAATGAGTAAGTAGCACCTACAATCATTGGTTATTATTAATATAATTAATAAGGTACATTTAAAGATAAAAATAAAAATAAAAATCAGTTGTGATAACGAATTTTAATAATAGAAAGTAAAATTGGACCAATTTCACGCAAAAGCGAGTAAGTAGCGCATATAATAATTAGTTATTATATAAATATTTAATGAAGTATATCAACATAATATATTTAATAAGTGTATAATAGGTACATCTAAAGTATATTCATTGTTTAAAGAATTTCAAAATTTTTAATGCCAGCAATATGATAGTCTCAACTCTGTATAAACGCAGAGAGCAATTTTTGAAAAAGAAACAATTATACTAAACATCATTCACGTAAGTTTTTGTTACTTAACCCTTTAATTAACTCGATACTTAACCCATACTTTAACTTGTCATTTTAAACCTTTTCTTAAACCTTTTCTCAACACTTTTTTTAACCCTTTTTAAACCTTCTTTAACCCTCTCTTTTAACCTTTTTTAAAACCCTTTTTAACCCTTTTTTAACCCTTTTCTGCACCCTTTACTGAACACTTTACTTAACTATTTACTGAACCCTTTACTTAACCCTTTATGTAAATGCACTACTGGGTAAAAATGGGCGGCCGGACGGACGGATAGATGGATGGACGGACATTTTGGCTTTTTAATATATACTAGATTATAATGAAGATGATGAAATAAAAAATGCAATAAATAATCAGAGGTCTAAAATAAAACTAAATTCTTTTAAATAAAAACGAAAAAAATTTAGCAGAGAGAAGTAAATCAAATATTGTCGGTAGAAGAGCGACTATGTGTTTCAATGAAAATTTGATTAATAAAAATTATTTAGAGTCTATGACAGATATTTGTAAACGTCGTAATGATAAACATTTTGCTTTACAACTAAAAAAAAAAGAATTATCTAATTGTTGTCATCAAGGGAAAGTAGAATTGCCGGAAAACCCTTCTTAACCAAATCACTGAAAACTATTACCTATAGGAATATCGGAAGGTAGCACTAATATTCCAAGAATATCGGATTGTATAATAATGCTTTAGTATTTGCAACTTTTCAAAGAGAGTCCTGTTTGACTGGCAGTTGTTGCTGCGTAGAGCACGATTCATAAAATGTAATCTAGCCTAGAAGAGGGGCATAAAAATGTCCGAAACGTCAACAAGAAAACAACTGGTTTATTCATTTCGAACCACTTCGACAGCTGGGCCCTTCCTATCATCTTTCCAACATAATGAAAGATTGTTACTACAAAAATTTGTCACGGAGTACCGTAGAACCGGAGAACCGGAAGTGTATTAACTTGATATAAAAAAAGATTGTTGCTGCAAAAATTTGTCACGGAGAACCGGAGAACCGGAAGTGTATCAGCTTAATATAATAAAAGATTTACGCAATCGATGATTTTATTTAAGAATCTAATTTTGTAGTTTTTATAAAACTTACTTTTACTTCTTTCAATTGCGCAGTACATAGCAAAAGCTGATGGACTTATTACGCTCAAACACACGTTATCTCCAGCAAATGGAAAATTTTGGTTTGTGTCCAATCGATCTACATATAATTCATAAATTCATAATAATTATTAGATTTAATTAAATATTAAACTGCAAGCAAAATTTAAATACTTACTGGAAGATTGTTGGTTTGATGTAGCGAATGGTAAGGTTGAATTAAAGTTGTAAAATTGAAGCTGATGGCCAATACTACCAGGGTTTGTTAATAAATAACACAGAAATTTTTTTTTTTTTACGACGTTTCGGACATTTTGATAAGTTCCTCTTCAGGTTCTAAATACATACAAAAATATACAAAATTATATAAAAACGGTTTTTTTATAATTCACGAACTTACAAATTATACTCGCAACAATAATTAAAACTTACAATGAAACGTGTAGTCAATTAGTTCTGATGCGAAAAGTGCTCCGTGCGTCAATGCTTACACTTTTGATAATTCATCCTTTTCATACAATAAAATTGCGCATATGTGTGTGTGTGATGTAAGGAAGACGCGTACAAATGGTAGGGATGCGGTAGACAATTGAGAAGCGACACAGCGGGTGTGGTATCAGGACAGCGCGTATTAGTAGAGGGGACACCCCAAAACCAATGCTATAATGCTCTCGACTTCCTTCATACACCAAGGTGGGAGTGATAACTCTACATCGACATGCTCTCCTGGTCTCACTCACTTGCTACCTTCGGTGATCATACTCTTGTAGACACATGAATTGACAATTTTTTATTAGTGTAGTATATTTTTTAGATAAAATATTAATTTCAAATTGTTTATTCATATATTTTACTTGTGTGTGTATGAATACGGCTTCGGAAAAAAGTCTTTTTCCTCTATTAATTTCTGTATCAAGAATTTGCACATTATTAAAATCTATCATATGATTATTGTTTTTTGTATGTAAATATAATGAAGAATTGTCATCTTTCATGGTGTATTTTTTAGAATGTTCTTTGAGTCGCATATTTAATCGTCTACCTGTCTGGTCAACGTACGAAGCCTCGCAATCTTTGCACTTAATTTTATAAACAACGTTAGCTTTATCACAGATTTTTGTCTTATCCTTACCTAATTTAATAATATTGTTAAGTTTATTCGTAGTACTGTAGATAATATTTGTATTGTATTGTTTAAACAAAATATTCATAGATCTTTCTTATTCTTTCACATATGGGAGCGTAATAAACATTTTTTTGTTTTTCTCATTACATATATTGTTATTATTGCTTCTTAATTTTTTTAAACGTTTTTTTATGTAAAATTCAGATAATTCCGGTGGATAATTATTATATTGTAATAGTTCTTTAATAAAAGTTATATTTTTGTTGTGAAAACTGTAATGTGATAATTTAAATGCTCGGTCAACTAAACTATAAATAATGGCTATTTTATTGCAATGGGGGTGTTGTGATAAATAATTTAGATATCTTCCGGAAAAAGTTTATTTATGGTAACAATCTGTGATAATGCGTTGTTGATCATTAATAATTATTTTAATATCGAGAAAACTAATACAATTGTTTTGTGGCAGTTCTACCGTAAACTGTAGGTTTTGATCATAGGAATTAAAAATATTTACAGTGTGTTCAATCGTGTCTTTTTGTATACGTAAAATAATGTCGTCAACATAACGGACATAAAACAGAGGTTTCATATTAAGATTATTTAATGACTGGTAGTATTGGCCATCAGCTTCAATTTTTACAACTTACTGGAAGATTTAATGATTTTCTTGATTGTTTTAGTGATTCAGATGCACCTAATTTATTATTAGTTTTTGTTGGAGTTGTCTTCTTTATTTTTTTATCATTTAGATCAGAATGAAATTCATTCGGCGAAGGAATGGGTATATTTTCATTTGCTGGTAGCTCTTCACTAGCATGTGTTAGTGAATGTCTTTAGTAATATCCATTGATTCATATTCTTAGTCTTCATTATTAAAGTTATTCTCTTATTTGGTTTGATGATTCAAATTATTTATTTTATTATTTATATTATCATTTATGCCCACAGCAGCACCTCCCTAATATTATTCATATAAAAAAATATTATTTTTCATATTTTGGTTGTAAGAAATGATTTTTTAGTTTAAAACGAAAAATAACGTATTATAAAAATATTTCATCTTACTTTAATTTTCATCCATAATAATAATCAATTAAAAAAATAAGAAAATTTCTAATATCAGTAACATACTCGCAATCCAGGTACTTGTCCTTTACTCCATGTGATATCATCTATTTGTTGATTAATAATAATTTCAGTAGTTTTAGCATTTAGAATAGATATATTATGAATTTGATTAATAATGTTTTCCCAAACAAAGTCTTCTCCAAGATCTACGTTTGATAGATGAGAAGATAAAGTTTCTTCTATTATTTCATTTGCTGTTTGTAAATCTTGTGCAATATCTAGACTTTCGGAATTTTCTTCATTTTCGTAAATATCCATCAGCTCGACTCTCTTGCTCTTTTTCTTTAATAACTTTATATTAATTTTATCTCTGCCATTAGAATCTGAATCACGCAATACCGGCCCACTTATTGACTTTATAAAATAATTATCCGATTGTACAGAAATTTTATCTAAAATCAAGGAGCGCGGGAGCGCTCCGAAGGCAAGTTATAGAGGAGCCTTAGGACGACCGCGCGATGATATACATTGAAATGGGTGCCCGAGATTTTGAAATATTTACTGCAATTTTCAACGCTTTTATATTAACTCGAAAAAAATAACAACATGCTTTATATTGTTATACTATGTTACAAAAAAAGGTTCATGTAAAAAGATGTTCTCATATTAGAGATATTAAATAGAGAAAAATTTTATGTCTGGTTTCCGATTCTAAAATTTTCTCCATTTCTCCATTCGATTCTTCCGACTTCCGATTCTTCCGACCTCCGGTTATATATATATGTAGACTATACTCACACCTATATGGCCATATTTCTGGTCGACTCAACCTTACCTTATTTTATATATACACACACATATCATCTCACGCATAATATTTTGCTTATATAACATAACCTCTCTATATGTATATGTGAAAATATACATACACTTATAACATAATATAAGTAGCAAACTTTTATTAGAAAATAAATATCGTGAGTTAGTTTTAAATTATTAGTTAATTAATATAAATTTCATAGATCTCAAGCAGTCAACTGGTGATAAGAAGAATTCATCTATTCATGTTTCAATCAACGGAGGAATAACTTTTATTAGATAAGTACTTACTGGCTAAATGTTAAATTGCTAAAATCATCTTTTAAAAATTAATACTTTGTGTGATTTTTTACTTTTACAGATACAAATATTACACAAGAAGAGTTATGAAGACATTTGGAGATATAGCCAATAATTTTTTGGATATCTAATTTTTACAGATATTACATAAGAAGATTGTTTGGAGTTATTTTGGAGATATAGCCAATAATGTTAAGGAGTTTTATGTATATCTTAGAAAAGATTATGTCATATGAAAAAACAAGAAAAGGACGTGTTATTGTGAAAATATCAACAAATAAAAGTGCTCAGTTATTCTCATATGATTTTCCCAGTGTGAGAGACGTTAAAAGTTTAATCTATACAAGAATATCATCAAGAAATCTTTGATTCTCAGTGATTCCCAGTTCATAAACTGGTTGTGTTTTCTTACAAGATTATGTGTGGATAATGAGGTGTTATTAATTTACATAGTTTGAATTCAAGAACTTATATCTAACTTATATCTTATCAAAGATTATGTTAAACGAAAAAAGGAAAAAGGATGTGTTATTATTGTGAAAATGACAACAAATAAAAGTGCTCAGTTATTCTCATGTATGATTTTCCCAGGGTGGGAGACGTTAAAAGTTTAATCTATACAAGAATATCATCAAGAAACCTTTGATTCTCAGTGATTCCCAGTTCATAAATTGGTTGTGTTTTCTTACAAGATTATGTGTAGATAATGAGGCATTATTAATTTACATACTTTCAATTGAAGAACTTATATCTAACATATCTCACCAAAGATTATGTCGAACGAAAAAAGGAAAAAGGATGTGTTATTATTGTGAAAATGTCAACAAATAAAAGTGCTCAGTTATTCTCATATATGATTTTCCCAGGGTGGGAGACGTTAAAAGTTTAATCTATACAAGAATATCATCAAGAAACCTTTGATTCTCAGTGATTCCCAGTTCATAAACTGGTTGTGTTTTCTTACAAGATTATGTGTAGATAATGAGGCATTATTAATTTACATACTTTCAATTGAAGAACTTATATCTAACATATCTCACCAAAGATTATGTCAAACGAAAAAAGGAAAAAGGATGTGTTATTATTGTGAAAATGTCAACAAATAAAATTGCTGAGTTATTCTCATGTAATTATTTTCCCAGGGTGGGAGACGTTAAAAGTTTAATCTATGCTGAAACGAAACTGAGCTGTTGTAAAAGCAACATTCACATCTCGCTTATGTTTTCAAGAAAAAAACAAGCAGCAATGCTTGCTTGTAAAGAATTGTGCAGCTGGGATCTACTGATCCAACAACATACCTGCGTTAAGATCTTTTTTAATTTGACAAAATACAATAGTAAATGGACTGGAACGAGTATTTTGTGAAAAAACTTTGCACCACCTGCCTTCATGTATATTGTAGTTGGCATAAGAAATAGAAATGGCATAAATTGAATCGATCCTCACTCTTACATAAAACAGATAGTACACCAATTCGAATGAACTTTCAAAGGAAGAAAAACATGTGATACTATATAAAAGTACATTAGAATTTTTGTTTATGCCGGAAAGCTATACTATCATCGAATATCGACTGCACTGACTATGATACAACTGACATTTTATTTTCTGAAGTGGAAACAGTTATGCACTGCAATGAATTTATGAGTTGTGTGAAGTTTGCTGCTGTAAACATTTTTATGAAGCATTTGACCACAGCGATATTGGTTTGGTAACATGCATTCTGAAGTTTAGATTGCTCAACATATTCTACATTTATGTCTGTATATACACGGATCGAGAAAAAATGTGTAGGAAAAATTACAATTTTCTATAGTAACCGTGGGACAGATGCAAATTTTTAAGAAAAATTTGACCACAATTTATAGTGAAAATTGGTATTTTTGTAGTAAAATTTACAAAATCATTCGAATTTTTATTGGCATCCTTCCTAGCGGAAATATTTTTGTTCAGAAAAGTTGAAAACTGTTAATAAGATTTATATATATATATATATATATATATATAATAGGCAGTATAGTGTAAAGAAGCCACAGGAAATTGCAGTGATTTTCAAGTAATTGATACATATTTCTAGTACAAATTTTTATTTGTAAGATTCATTCATTTGTAGTACAAATCTAAAAAATTTGTTTACAAAAGTAAAAACTTATAGGCAAGAATAAGTTTGATTACTATTCCATGTAGTTTTATACTTAACAAACATTATTTATAATGTACTTTTACTCTTAATTAGAAAGTTGTGAAATCTCGATCTCTAAAAAACTTTTTTACAAAAGTAAAAACTGATTTAAAACTTTTGTGAATAACAATACTACCATTTAATAATGATATTAAAAATTACAAATGGGAATAATTTTTTTCATGACTGTACAAATAATAATATTGTTAATATAAAACTTTCTACGAAAGTATAAAATAAGGCAAGTATAGACGTTTTTTTTGTATAATCTATAAAAAAACAACCCAATCTGTCTAGACCTTTTATTTATTCGAATCTTATCTATTCAATAAGCACTCTCTACAAATGGTAATCATTTTTTTCATGATTGTACAAATAATAATAATATTGTTAATATAAAACTTTCTGCAAAAGTATAAAATAAGGCAAGTATAGACTTCTTTTCTGTATAATATCTATAAAATAATAATATTTATGATTTTGTAAAAGAAATCAAATAAAAATACCAGTCAAAAAGTCTTTCACTTCTTTGAGTCATTGTATGCTGAACAAATTATATGTAAGCGTTCAAATTGTTTACTGCAAATCAAACAAACGAAAGTTGTGAAATCAATTATCGATAGTCAAGTAATGCAAACATCTCTCGGAAATAACTGTATGACTGTTTTCAGAAATGTATTCAAATTTGTTCATCCTTCTATACAAATTAAACACAAGAAAGTACTGAAATCAATTTATTGTAGTCAAGTACCCATAAGATAACTTGACTGACATAATAGAACTTTTCGTACCTTGCGTGTACAATTACATTTTATGTCGACGTTGTAACTTCAAAAATATTCAGCCAGTGGGCATAAAGTATTACTTAACGCCTAAGAGGCGCAATAGCTCACATACTCCTGTACAAAACTTTATAGAACCTACGCACTTTACGCCCATGTAGGTGAATATTATTTATGACTATTATGCTTTCTTTTTATTTCTAAATTTCATAAGAATGTTTTCAGATATTTACGAAAAGTCAAAGTTTTGAACTTTCTATAATATTACGTATCTTGGGAGGACAAGAGAAGTCTAGAGCTGCTCTAGCAGGGGTGGTTCTCCAATCTCCCACACATACTTGGCGGGCCTGACGGTTTGCAGTTTACCGGTGGGCTTTGTAAATGTAAAATTCTAAATTTTTGCATAAATTTATTAAAAATGTTTATACCTATAAATCCACTATAATTAATAAATAATTACAATGGCTCTAATTTTTAATTGATACTTTTCAAATATATCATCCCTACATATGTGCAAAATCTCATGATTTACTTACATTACCCAAAATATTTTTCCTTGTGTCCGTCGTTTTTAAACAGGAATGAAATAAAAATGCATATAAATTGTACTAAAAAATCTATTCAAAAGTGCTTTAGATTTTACTAACTATTTTATAAGCCACCTATTTTTTATCCTTTTCCCGCGTGTAAATATCATATAAGATCTCATGTGAGTATTTCAGTCATCAGATCTCATATGAGATCATATATATGAGGCCTTTCACGTCAGCTCTCCAGGCGCGGCGCGCGAGCGCGAAATCATGCTGTATTCAGCTTGTGTTTGAAGGGCTAAGATGTATCTAAAAAAAATAATCCCCAAGTGATTTCGATGTATTTTTTCCTCAGCTTTCCGATGGTGCTATTAGTTTCTCAAAATTTTTCAATTCTAAGTATTTCTTGAATAATATCTCGAAAAAATCAAAAAATCCCTATGTAGAAAAAGGCTACATCCGTGTAAAATTTCCTCCTCTTTCGATCTAGCAGGTCAAAAAAAATATTAAAAATATAGTTTTTGAAATATAACACGTTTTATGTTTTTTTGAGGTTAGAATTGAAAAATTTTGAGAAACTAATGGCACCATCGGAAAGCTGAGGAAAAAATACATCGAAATCACTTGGGGATTATTTTTTTTAGATACATCTTAGCCCTTCAAACACAAGCTGAAAACAGCATGATTTCGCGCTCGCGCGCCGTGCCTGGAGAGCTGACGTGAAACGTCTCAAATGCCCGCCAAGTATGTGTGGGAGATTGGAGAACCACCCCTGCTAGAGCAGCTCTAGACTTCTCTTGTCCTCCCAAGATGCGTAATATTATAGAAAGTTCAAAACTTTGACTTTTCGTAAATACCTGAAAACATTCTTATGAATTTTAGAAAAGAAAAGAAAGCATAATAGTCATAAAATAATATTCACCTACACGGGCGTAAAGTGCGTAGGTTCTATAAGGTTTTGTATAGGAGTATGTGAGCTATTGCGCCTCTTAGGCGTTAAGTAATACTTTATGCCCACTGGCTGAATATTTTTGAAGTTACAACGTGGACATAAAATGTAATTTTACACGCAAGGTACGAAAAGTTCTATTATGTCAGTCAAGTTATCTTATGGGTACTTGACTACAATAAATTGATTTCAGTACTTTCTTGTGTTTAATTTGTATAGAAGGATGAACAAATTTGAATACATTTCTGAAAACATTCATACAGTTTTTTCCGAGAGATGTTTGTATTACTTGACTATCGATAATTGATTTCACAACTTTCGTTTGTTTGATTTGCAGTAAACAATTTGAACGCTTACATATAATTTGTTCAGCATACAATGACTCAAAGAAGTGAAAGACTTTTTGACTGGTATTTATTTGATTTCTTTTAAAAAATCATAAATATTATTATTTTATAGATTACACAGAAAAAACGTCTATACTTGCCTTATTTTATACTTTCGTAGAAAGTTTTATATTATTTCAGTACTTTCTTGTGTTTAATTTGTATAGCTAGAAAGATGAACAAATTTGAATACATTTCTGAGAACAGTCATACAGTAGTTTCCGAGAGTTGTTTGCATTACTTGACTATTGATAATTGATTTAACAACTTTCGTTTGTTTGATTAGCAGTGAACAATTTGAATGTACTTACTTATATATAATTTGTTCAGTATACTATAATTGAAAAAAGTCCCTACAAAATTTTTAATCATTTTCAATGACTGTATAATTTTTGTTGTGTTTTGAGAACAATGATATCTGTAATACAATTATTGAAATACAATAAAAAATAAAAGACTTACATACATTTTTTTCGAATGAAAAATAATGATTACCTAAATGATATAATTATTGTATTGCCAATTATCTAATGTATGTATATATATCAAATCAAATATATATTAGGTTGACGGACAATAACACATAACATAACCCTCTCTCTCTCTGCATCTCATATCTCATCTCTCGTCGCTCATCATCAAGAATCGAGCGCTGTAGCGCCGCGCTTCATTCGCCGTTAGTACTGAAATATATAACTATATGGAGATATTTCTGATACGATCTGACATTAGCTGGAGCCACAAAAATTTTCCCCCAGGCTGCGAAAAATTCTCGTAGACACTGAAGGAAACAATTATATTTGATGATTTCACGGGAAAGAAAACTTTATAGTTTAATAGCTTCAATACGAAAGCATCTTTCATGATGAAACTTTGCAGGTAGAATGAAAATGAGAAATGCTTTCCAATTAGTACCTCATACGCGGTATCTACGTATATAAAAAATGATAAGGAAAATATGACCAAAAATAAGTAGGTTAGAAAGCCACTCCGATGAATAAAGGGTGCATCGACGTCCCGCTTACTCGTCTGTCATTTCGTTCATTATACTCACCAAGCAGGGCGCTACCGCTCCCTTTGTTATGTCAGAAAAAAAGAAGACGATAGTTCTTTTCCTGCTCTTTCCAATGGTGCTATTTTTTTTACTCCGAAATGCTTTCTTCTGGTTGCAAATTCGAGTTGAATGTTTGGAGCCATTTTTCTTCAAGTATATCATTTTTGTTTTCAAAATCCATGTCGACATTCGAAAGTACAACTCTTAAGCTACAAAACCCTAAATTTTCAAGTTGGCGAGCTCAACGCGCTGCGCTTGGATGCGTCTTTGTAGGTGTGTATCTATTATGCTTTTGTCGTTGCACTCGCTCGTGTGATCGTTTTGGCCACTAGTGGGACTGAGGTAACAGAGCTGTTCCGAGTACTCAATAAAGCTCGAAGTTATTTATGACCCTCCGAAAATTGGTTCTTTCTCAATATTTATTAGATTCGGAAAAAAATGTTTGGTAAAATTTCTAAGATTTTGAATCACTGCTGTAATCCTTTTGATCAAACAAAGCATGCACGTAAATTGAGGTTTGTTTCAGATAAAGTGAAAGCTTGTTTCCCGTACTTGGAAAATAAAGATAAAATATACGATTTTTACAGACTAAAATTTGATGCAGAAATTGACAAAGAAAATGAGGTGTCAACGAAGGATTCTAAAGAAATTATTTTAAATTTAAAAAAATTGTTTAACGATGAAAGTTTTTCCAATAATGACGAAATGTTGTTTTTGAAATTACTCCCAAAAAAATGGAGCACTTGTCAAGTAGCTAAATTTTATAATAATTTTCGTTGGCTCGCAACGAAATGTAAATTATCAGATAGACAATCCTTTTGAGCTGACAAAAGAGAAAACAAAAAAATATCAAGCGATACTCTAGATCAAGTAAACTTTTCTATGAAAATGGCGAAAATAGCTGAATTATGCCAGGTTATAAAGACAACAAGTGTATAAAAAATAATGGCTTGTTTTATACAATCTTAGAGAATTATATTTGAAGTATAAACAACAATATCCCGAATCAAAAATAGGGTTAAATAAATTTGCCGAATGTCGTCTTAAATATTGTGTTTTAGCTGATGCTAGTGATGCGAATTCGCTATGTGTGTGCGTTTACCATCAAAACGTAAAACTCTTGTATGTTGGTTTAAGAAACCTAGGAGTTTCTTTTGATAAAGTGAACAATTACAAAGATAGTATAGCCGAAATAGTCCTTAAAAATCTAACATTGAAGTGTTATTTAACCCTTAGGGGGCCGGGATTCAAAAATTTTAAAAGCTCATAACTTGTACTGAAAACTGATCTCAGGTCCCCAAGTTAGAACCAAACCAAGGTCGGATGTTGGCGAGTCAGACCATGACGCCTCAAGGCGCCATCCCGACCCTCTAAGGGTTAAATATGTGCCAAAATTGTCCTGGTATTGAACCTTTAAAAAAGGATCTATAACTATTTCTCGAAAGCTTTGAAATAAATGAAATAAAGTTTTAAATGTGTAAAACTATCGATAGATCAACGTTGCAAACTGACACTGTTACGAATTCTTTATTTATTGATATCTTTTTTCCGCTGTCACATAAATTCAAGACTTATTCTTTCATTTCCAAACAACAGTCTTCTTATTTTCAAATCTCGAGAGAATCGTTATGCGAAGAAGAATTTTTAATTTCCCTCGGTTTTTCAGAATATTATGTTTTCACTGCACAAGATGCGGCACAATCATTCCTCTATAATAATAATCAATGCAGTTTGGCTACAATAGTCATTTGCTATAAAGGCTTCGATTCTAAAATTGAACATAGTAATTTTTTCAGACAACTTAATTCATGATACTGTAACAGTTTACTTAATTCAAAAAATTATAATTAATTACCTTAAAAAATCTTTCGATTTCACTAAAAAATCATTTATTTTACTGATGGGCAGCGCAATATTTTAAAAATAAACGCACCTTCCAGAATCTTCTTCATCATTATGAAGTTTTCTCTGTTGAAGCTGAGTGGCACTTTCATGTGACTGCCCAGGGAAAAAACGCATGTGATGGAATCGGTGCTTCAATAAAAATCAATGCTAGGTGAGCTATTTTGTGGAAAGTATCCGACAATTATATGTAGGGATGAAGGTGAGAGGTCGTAATGAGGAGACGTCGTCTGTCCTATCAAAAGTACTTTATTGTATAGTTGTCTCTTCTTTCTCTCTCTGGCGTGACTGCCTCGTGCGGAGGACTGAGCGGAACTCAACGGCGGCGCGGAGGCGCTCGCTCGCAGCGTGAGCTGCTCTCTCTCTCCCTAGCGCTATCTAGTGCCCCCACCTATCGGTTGGTGCCTACATATATATTTACTGCGCAAGATCTTTGCGAGTGGGTAACTGAATATTTTAAAAATATTTTGTTTTTTTTTCATCAAAAGATAAATATTTAAAGACTACAGATAAATTAAAACAAAGGCTAGATTCAGCAAAAACAGTGTCTGGAACTCAATCCTTTCACTGTTAGATTATTAGCTAACACTAAAAAGTTAGAATTAAAACGATTTTCAACATCAGAAGATTCTCAATTATATCCACCAATCAAACACGCAATAGAATCTAAAAATCAAATAAAGAAAAAAGTAAGAAACTCGAAAAGCAAATAAAAATAAAAGAATTCAATATTAAATGAGAAATTAACGTAATTTAAACTTCAATATATGTTGATAAATATATTTTATATTTATGCTAACAATCTGCTAATAAAAATTGTGTTTAGTGCATTAGTTTTGTACTATTGTCAAGTATAAAAGAACAAAACGGTATAGTGCGTTTATAAGAGCACGTTCGGGCCCAGCGCGCAGAGCTCGCGCGGCCGCTCGCCGCTGTCTTTTTAATCTTATTACTTTTGTATCCTTTATTTCTCCGACATGAAAATTTAGGATTGTGTAGCTTAAGAGTTGTGCTTTCGAATAGCGACGTGCATTTTGAAAAAAAAAATGATATACTTTGAGAAAAATGGCTCCAAACCTTCAACTCGAATTTGCGATCAGAAGAAAGCATTTCGGAGTAGAAACAATAGCACCATTGGAAAGAGCAGGAAAAATCTATCGATATATGTCTTTTTTTCTGATAGATTACGAGCGAGTTGAACAGAGCGCATTTTACGCAAAAAAATGCGCCGGGCGCCCCGGCTCGCTGATTTCTGACGGACGTTTCCATATAGGTATAAACATTGGCCAAGAGGTAGTCGTAATGGTTTCTACTATAACATATTTTGCTTCTTCATAGAGGAAGCTTTGTAACGGTGAAAAAAATTTTCGAAAGAAAAATGTTCAAAAAGATGTTTTAAGGCGACATATGTGTATATTAGTTGATTTTGATAATTTTTGTTTTCGTGGATGTGTGTGTGCGTGTGTGTGTGCGTGTGTGTGTGCGTGCTTGCGTGCGTGCGTGCGTGCGTGTGTGTGTAAAAAAACTAGAGCAAAAATTATCCAATCGTCCTGAAATTTGGCACAGATGTAGGTTTTATACATCTTTAGATCGAGTTCGTTGCCCAAAAAAATCGGTCCATTACGAACAAAGATATTTGAGGTTAAAAATTAAAAAAAAAAAATTTCGAATCGCGTTTTCTCAAAGAATACTTGATTTATCGACTTAAAATTTTAACCACTCATTAAATTTATAGAAGACTATATTTGGTTAAAATTGCAGGAGATTATCTTAATTTGTATTTTATAAAAAAATTATTTTAGGAAAAATTTGCGTTTTCGTTGCCGCAGGATAACAATAGCAAAAATTACCCAATCGTCCTGAAATTTGGCACAGATGTAGCTTTTACATATCTTCAGATCGAGTTCGTTGCCCAAAAAAATCGGTCCATTACGAAAAAAGATATTGTTACGTGTGAAGGGATATCTTTTGTTCCCGGCAACTCTGGGTTACGCACCCGGAGAGGTTGATTTTACGTGAAATAAGAAGTCGAGAAAACATGAAGTATAATTAAACTGTGGTATTTATTCAATACTCAAATGCGCGAAAGAGAGGTGTCCTAACGTGTAAATGTCCATATGTGCGCGGTGCGGATGTGTCGTCATGATCGTGGCTTCGTAGCTTCCTCGTGGATTGATGGCTGAAGACTCCGTTGTCGTCCTATCTCGTTCTGGAGTCGACGTGTCGTCTATACCTCTTTCATAGATTGCCCGTGGCTAGTCGGAGTAGAGTTGAGTGGAGAGACGCCCGCCGGATGCGCCGTTTTTTATATCCACGATGTAGTGTCTCCCACTTTCCTAATTAATCATAGGTGGAGGTCGGCTACACGTGGAGCTTTGTTCTTCCCCTGGTGCCGATTTCGCAATTTGGGCCGCTTTGACCGATTTGACCGACTCCGGTTTCCTCGCGCTATAGTCGCGGCGTGGTGCCGGATGTTCTCGACGCTTCGAATGCTGACTTGCAGCTTTATTTGTATGATCGAACTCGCGTGTGGAATGCCTCCACACGTAACACGTCCGAGGCCGCGGGATCGCACTCCTGGACAATCAAAGGTACCGCTGGTCCCAAAAAAATTTGGAAATTTTTCGTCTCGCTTGGTCACGGTTGATTTATCCATTGATTTGGCTTGTTTCTTCTTTTCTTTAGTTGCTTAGGTTGGCTCGAATTAGCGGTTGTTCTGGTTATTCGATCTGCTAAGTTGTTTCTCGTAAGTTCTGTTTGCTAGGTCGTTCTTGTTGTTGACTTGCTGAGTCGTTTTGATTGAGTTCTGGTTGCTAGGTTGTTTCGGATGCTTAGGTTGGCCCGAATTAGCGGTGTTGCGGGAGTGTAAGATAAAATTTTAAGATATAAATGTGTGTATTTATGTTTACAATTATCTGTGATGTGTAGTGCTGTGTCTGTGTAAGTGTAGCTATCATTTACAATTCTACCTAACTGACATCTCTCTCTCACTAGTTTAATATAAAGTAATAAAAAATCAATATTATATAACATTATTATATGTATACATTTTTGCAAGCGAACACTGAGAAAAATTTTGTTCTCACCACGAGATATGCAACTGTTGGCAATCCAACGCCTCGAACATGCGAGACGCTGACGTCATCGCGCCTTATAAGGCAATGTTTGCCTCGAGCAGGTGCACAGCCAGTCAGCACTCGCCACGCGCCTCTCTACCCCCCCCCCCCCCCCCAACTGCCAAGGCACGCCGACGGCACTTCTCGACGCCGGCCGGCGTCAGTTCCACTCGCGATGGCAGGAGAGATAGCAGCAGCTCGCACGACTGTACGCCTACTATACGGTACAACGGATACGCTTTAATAAAGCAAATTTATCTCCACACGAAACCCCTTCATCTTTTGAACCCGTCCAGTCCAACGATCCATTTCTTCAAAAAACATTTGGTCCTTCGAGCCGGATCGTGGGAGACCATAGCCGGACCATGGCCACAACGCAGAAGGAGATTTTATTTATATTTCTGCGTAACCTTCGGGCAGCGCAGGAATAGTGTCGTTCTTTCAGGTACGCATCAAAGTGTTCGTGGTCGTGAGTGCCGTAGCAGTCGCATGTGCTCACATGCCGACTTCGCGCGTACGTTGCTGTCTCTCTCTCTCTCTCGTTTGTCTCGCCGTCGCGTGAATTGGGAAGCCACCTTCTAAGGCTTTCGAAGGGAAATAGCACATCTATTGCTATTCTCTCCACTTCTGAAAACGCCTTGGAGTACGCGTATTTACCGACTCCAAGACGTCGCCAAGAGCGTGCGCTGTAAAGTGATACAGTGATCGGCAGCCATCTTGTCATACTCAAAGCAACAAGTGACAACTTCCTCTTCAGAGCGTGTGCTGTTAAACCAGCTCTAGAGTCATCGCGATCGTACGATGATCATTTAATTATTGCTGACAAGAACAACAATTCTACGGGCTAGCGCGAGCCAACATACGGACAACCCGCGTGCAGCGTACACGCTACGGCGTCCGCATCAGCCAAACCACGGAGCACCCGCGTGCGGCGTACACGCTACGGGGCTCACTACAGTCAAATCACGGAGCACCCGCGTGCAGCGTACACGCTACGGAGTCCACACACAGTCAAGCCAAGGAGTACGGGGCTCACACACATCGAGTCAAGGATTACCTACGTGGAGCTTGCTCGCTGCCACTGCATCAAGCTGCGCTCGCCGTGCATTTAGCCAGTTTCCACGAGAGCAAGAGGGTCGTCTACAATAAGACGACAATCAGAACGCGCTACGTCCGGAACATCGCATACGTCATCGCCAAGAGGATTAGGAGGCGGACTCGTCCAACATTCGCCACAGGGGGCGCGCATCAACGGATCGAAGCTGTACTCGGACGAGTCCATCTTCTTCGCACCCATCGCCGATTCGATTGCGCTCGGATGCTTCGTCCTAATACTTGGACACACGTATCGTTCCAATTTGTTTAAATTAAAATCTGCAACTATCGTCTCTTCAATCTAGTACATTTATTCCATTTAATGATAATTTAATGGTCTCTATTTAGTTAAATTATTTTAATTAAAATTGAGTAGATTTTATTTGAGATTAGTACAAGTTAATTGAGTTTGAGTTTATTATAAATTTAATTCGTAATATTTAAATAGTCTTGAGGAAATTGAATGCAATTTTTTGTCTTAGCTAATACTTATATTATTGGAACTTGCAGTTTTATCGCTGCCTGCTGATACAACATCTCGATTTCAACCTCGACTGCTGACCTACACGGATACATTCCTGATTCACTTGCTGACATCGCTGCATGGGTTGCTGAATTCAACGCTTGCAGTTACTTCACTTCAAGCAGTCAACACTGCTAATCATCAGCTGATTCACCGTGGGAATGTTAGCAGACGCACTCATCGTTGCATCTTCAAGCGCATCTACGTTCATACTTGCATAAGAATCATAACCTAGGCTAAGACTTAGATATAATAACTTTCACTATTTCTTGTTCTATTCACGAGTGGGCAAGAATAGTTAACTCAATACCAAGCTTTAATAGTCAAGTTTGTTGTTAATTTAATTACTTTCAATCTCAAAATGGAGGAGTATCATGCTAAACAGCTGTCGCTTCAAGCAAAAATTAACAATTCTTTTCAAAACTTCAAATCTAAAGGTAAAGATAACATGACTAAGGGTAATGCTCAAGCTCGCTTAGACGGCCTTGAGAAAAATTACACTCACCTTCAAACAACACATGAGAAAATCATGCACCTTAAGGAGCTTGACGAAAAGCATGCCTACTTACGCATCACAGCCATCCATCCAGGGAGTGATGGCCTCACCCGTGTTGTCGAGCTTCGCACGGCCACCTCTACATTTCGACGCCCCATCGCCAAGGTCGTCCGCCTCCAGCCCAAGGGTTGAGACCGTTCGCCAGTCTGGCGAAGGTGGGCGGAATGTTGGTGATCCAACGCCTCGAACACGCGAGACGCTGACGTCATCGCGCCTTATAAGGCAATGTTCGCCTCGAGCAGGCGCGCAGCCAGTCGCACTCGCCACGCGCCTCTCTACCGCGCCCCCCTCCCAACTACCAAGGCACGCCGACGGCACTTCTCGACGCCGGCCGGCGTCAGTTCCACTCGCGACGGCAGGAGAGATAGCAGCAGCTCGCACGACTGTACGCCTACTATACGGCACAACGGAGACGCTTTAATAAAGTAAATTTATCTCCACACGAAACGCCTTTATCTTTTGAACCCGTCCAGTCCAACGATCCATTTCTTCAAAAAACAGCAACCCTCGTGTCTTAATCAGGAGAATTATAATTTAATTAGTTAATCAAAATTTAATAAGCTCGATTGCCTGATTCATTTATTTTCTTTTTATATTGAATTGTTTCGACCCAAAATTGTTCTCAGTGTAATTGTATATTCATTGCGCCGTTCGTCCTGGTATCCAACTACTTAGTGTCTTCGTGCTCTCAGAAGCTTTGGCCATGCTCGACATTCGGAGATGACGTCGATGGTCATTGCCGATGTCGAGGAGTGAGTATAGGCTCAGTACTCGACCTGAGCAGTTGGAGCAGTACACGCGATCTCCGATTTCTTGTCGTACGGCAGGCCGGTTCTCCTCTCGTTGCTCTGAAAATAGTCTATTTCTTTTTAGTAGCGGGATACCCCCCCAGGCTGGCATTTTCCATACGGTTACTATTATTATTACTATTAGGATTATGGTACTGCCTGAATAGGTCATGGCATCCTTAAAGGTAGAGAGTTTATTAAATATAGTTTTTATATTGCCCGAGAGCACGGGCTTTGTCGATTATCTCCCACAGGTCCGTGCCTGTTTTAAGTAGACGCGTTAAGGTAATGCCTTTTAGCGATACTCCGACCATTCTCATGTTTACTAAATTGTCTACTAACTCATTAGTGTCGTTCAAGATCGCTGAAACGTCCAAGGGCATCTCATCAAATGTTTTAATTGTGAGATTCGTTAAGATTTCCCGCGTGGCTACTAATCTCACCGAGTCGGAGCGCGCCACACATCCGGCGGGTAAGGTCAAGATGCCCGAACCTTTTATATCAAGGTTAACGTCCGCTGCCCTTTTACAATTCACTGTCATCTTTTCCTGCCCCTTGGCTGAAAAAACCTACGTATTTGGGTTGTTCAAGCGCGGCCAAAAGGTTGCGTCCAACTCTATTATTTTTACTTCGCACTGGGAAAAGTTCTGGATTGAGATGTGCGCGGCCAATTTTACCTCACACCCCGCGCGTTCGTTGAGGATTTGATCCGGCTCTGTCTCCCGGCATATGTAGCCCTTGTTTAATTTTGTGCAATTACCCAGCGACTTTGAGTCTATATTCATATTCGTGTTTTTACTGACACTAACCGCAAAGTATTGTGAACTGGGCCAGATATAAGCAAAGTTATTAGATTTATTAACTGTTCTTTGAAAAACTGCCAAGGGTGAGGCTTTACGTTGATAGGTATTAAAATCAATTAAGGGCAACGCGATATGGTAGACTAATTGGAAGTTGTGTAGTAGGATTGTCACGTCTGATATCTTTACTAACTCCGATATGGCATTCTCATCTGTTGAAGCTGGGAAAGCCGCTTCCGTGATTGTTTTAGATATCAAATCCGCCGTCTCTCGGATCTGCGTGAGGTTCAGAAACCGCGGGTGAATGGACCCTTGTTGAACAAATAGAATTACGTCGGTCAGAGTTTGTACGTCAATTTCATACTGCAGTACATTTTCTTCGAGGAGATGTGTTGCTACTGTCATTGCGGCTTCTTTTTGCAAATCTTGTTGATGTTGATCTAGGATCTATGTTTTTCGCTCTAGCTCCTCCGCCTTAATTTGTACTGCTCCGAACTCCTTGTAAACGACCTCCGTTTGGTTCAGTAAGAGGTCTGATAATTGCCTGGTCTTATATTGTGCTCTATCTGTAAGCCCTTTTATTTCTTCTTCTGCCCCTCATCCAGAGTCCCAAATAAGTAACCACTGAGCTTCCCGACGGCAGAGAACCATGCTCGTCAAATTCGCGTGGTTCTTCGCGATCCTTGCCCTTCTAGTAGTTCCAGAGCCCTATCGATGTCCTTGTTTGTATCCGTAACTTGTTTGTAGATGCTCTTCAGCTGCTGTTGATGTCGGCACGCTACCATATTATTACAGTGTTGTGTTATGGAGCGCCATGCATCTAGCAGACGCTCCCCTTGGTGCAACAATGGCTCCAAGTTAATTTGCTGTATTATCTTCCACGTTGTGCTGGACGTTGCGAACGGCAACAGCTGTTCGACGATGACTCCTGGGCCCCCCGAAATAGGCTGTATCAACGGATTCCTTGTGTTTATTGCTTCTAACGTTAGTCTGCAAGCACATACGATTGGCCGGTTTTATTTGTTTTCTAATATTATTTCTACTGGGCTTCGATGTCCAGATTTCTCCCTTATACCGTCAGATTAGTAATAGATATCGGGTTAGTCTCGTTAGTAGGGTTGCTTCGGTCTATGTCTCACATGAACGTGTGAAAGTCCAGATATGTTTTTGTGGAAATAAGTTGGATGGATCGTGGACTAGAGAGGTTCAATAAACTGACGTTGTTTCGTGTGGAGCAATCATTGCTGTCTCTCGGCCGTCGCACGTGGAACTGACGCCGGCCGGCGCTGCGAAGTGCGATCGGCGTGCCTGGTAGTAGGGGGGCGCACAGTGTTCTATTTAAAAGAAAAATGGACAAAATGAAATATCTCGCGAACGGATATCGATAGCCGAATGAATCCAACTGCATTTTAAATTTGAAGTAATGCACAATAAAGGAAAAATAGTCCAGTACTGATCATTTGACCCTGTGATCTTGGAAATGAAAAATGAAAGTCGAATAAATAACGTATTTTCGGCTTTTTCATTGTAGACTTTCTGGCTATCAATTTTTTCGATCAAAAAAATATGTACTCCTGTAGTGTTTGATTCAAGGAAACCGAATTTGATGTCAGAATTGTCCTATCGCACACCAATTTGTTTTTAAATCTGAAAACTCCATAAAAAATACGAAAAATTCATCCTGAAAAAATGGAGCATCATTGAGTAATTTCGACTTCAAATTCGGATTCAGCGAATCACAATACATGGGCACATAAATACAAGTACGCAAATTTGTAGGTGCATATATGAATTATTAAAATTTAAGGGTTATTAAAAAATGGCATTTTTTACAATATTTTTATGCTCTTTAATAAAATTGTATTAAATACAAGCGTTTGTGTACCCATATATTATGATAAGCTGAATCCAAATCCGAAGTCGAAATTACTCAATAATATTCCATTTCTTCCAGGGTGAATTTTTCGTATTTTTTATGGAGTTTTCAGCTTTAAAAACAAATTGGTGTGCGATAGGACAATTCTGACATCAAATTCGGATTCCTTGCGTCAAACACTACAGGAGTACATATTTTTTTGATCGAAAAAATTGATAGCCACAAAGTCTACAATGAAAAAGCCGAAAATTCGTTATTTATTCGACTTTCATTTTTCATTTCTAAGGTCACAGGGTCAAATGGTCAGTACTGGACTATTTTTCCTTTATTGTACATTACTTCAACTTTAAAATGCAGTTAGATTCATCCGGCTATCGATATCCGTTCGCGAGATATTTCATTTTGTCCATTTTTTTTCAAAATAGAACACTGTGGGGCGGTAGAGAGAAGCGTGGAGAGCGCTGACTGGCACGACTCTCTCACGCATGTATAGGTGGCCGGGGTAGGGGAATGCTCTCGGCTGATCACGTTGAATTCCGAACATTCCGCCCACCTTCGCCAAACTGACGAATGGTCCTTATTCAGCAGGGTGAAGACGGACGACCTTGGCGATGGGGCGACGAAGAGTTGTCGTGGCCGTGCGCAGATCGACCCCGCGCGTGATTCCATCACTTCCTGGATTAATATTGTTGATGCGTGCGATGGGCCACTTGGCTGGAGGCGTAAGCTCGTTGCGAACAAGCACGAGTTCGCCCACGGTGACTAGTGGTTGCGGCTGTCTCCACTTCATGCGGGATTGAAGAGACGTCAGGTAGTCCGTCGACCATCTCTACCAGAAGTGCTGGGCCAGCTGACTAATTAAGAGCCAGCGCTTTCCTGCTGGGACGTTGTAGTTAGTGACGTCCCCTTCAGGCACTATAAATGAGGATCTTTGTATGAGAAAATGAGATGGTGACAGAAAATCAAGATCAGAAGGATCGTCAGTGATAGCGGTTAATGGTCTGGAGTTAAGGCACGCTTCAATGCGGCACATAAGAGTCGCGAGCTCAGAAAATGTGAGAACTTGATCTCCTATGACACGGCGTAAATGATGCTTTGCTGACTTAACTGCAGCTTCCCAAATGCCTCCAAAATGGGGTGTACTGGGAGGATTGAAAATCCAGGAGGTTCCTTCTTGAGTTAGAGACCGAACAACGCGAAAAGCGACAATTGACGAAGCGTTTATCATTTGTCTCAATTGAGCATCTGCCCCAACGAAGTTAGTACCTTGGTCAGAGAATAACTCTTTACAATGACCTCGACGAGCCGTGAAACGATGAAAGGCGGCGATGAATGCCTCACTTGAGTAATCCTCAACTACCTCGATATAAACGGCTCTAGTGGCCATACAAATGAAGATGGCTATGTAACCCTTCATCGCGCCTTTACCACTAGATTTAGTGAGGTGCAGATGAATAGGCCCGGCGTAATTGACGCCTGAGCATTCGAACGGTGGCGACTAACGAACACGAGCTGTGGGTAACTCGCCCATTAATTGAATGGGCACTCGAGCGGCGTGTCGTGAGCATGTGATGCATGCCCTGATGACCCTTTTGACCTCAGCCCGTCCGTTAACTATCCAGTACTGACGTCTGAGTGTGGCAAATGTTAATTGAACACCGCCATGAAGAGTACGCTGATGAGCATCCCGAATTAACAACGTAGTGAAATGACACTTAGCACCCACCCTGAGTAAATGATTTTGTATCATAGGATTTTACGGTAAGAGATTACTTTTGTTAAAAGTTTACCTTTTCTCTGCAATTGTTGGAGTTCAAGTTTAAAATACGCAGCTTGCACTAGATAAGTCAGACACAGTCGGGTGTTCTCAATCTCACTAGCACTTATCTCCTTAGAGCACGGAGTGTGATGGCTTAGTAGGGATTGAAGAACAGTGATAAAACTAACAATCGAACTTGAAGTCTCTTTATCTTCAGGTTTCGAGTGGATTATGTAGATGAACCTAAAGCAGTACGAAGCCATTCGTAACAACTTATCAAACGATGAGTACTTATTAAGAAGACTCCAAATTTCTGGAGTATTCTCAACAGAATTTGAAGTACTTTTACTAGCGACTAGAGTGCGACTAGGTTGAAGATTCAGACTATTTACAGTATAATTGAGCTCGTCATGAGACCTTCACCAGGGTTCGTACCTATCAGAGAGCCATGCGGGACCTTTCTACCATAAGCTATGCGAAGCTAATTTGGCGGGCTCAATAGCTCGTGATATGACATCAGCAGGGTTGTCCGCTGATCGCACATGATGCCAATGTGCGTCAGGTAATAGAGTGTGAATTTCCTAACACCTATTAGCTACGAACAGTCCCCATCTAGGTGGGTGGTCCTTTAGCCAAAAGAGCACATCCGCTGAGTCTGACCATAGATGAATACTTTCAACCTTAATTGGGAATGATTCCTTGAACGTTAGTGTAAGTTGAGCAAGTAGCAACGCAGCGCAAAGCTCTAAGCGAGGTATGCTTAGCGTTTTAAGTGGAGCTACTCGCGTTCTAGCCACTTGAAGTGTGACAAGCACTTCTTATGTTTGGATTGAACGCAGGTAGACTACTGCTCCATACGAAAATTTAGAAGCATCTGCGAATCCGTGGATTTCAAGAAATTCACATTGTGGCGTGTATCCACTCCAGCGAGTGATTTTAATCAGACTAATAAAATGAAGATCTTGCAACCAAGTCTGCCACTGATTTGAGATATCGAGAGGAAGTTCGTCATCCCAACTAATCTTCAGAATCCACAGCGACTACATAATAATTTTTGCAGTGATCACAACAGGAGCTAACCATCCCATAGGATCGAAGATATGAGCAATTCGTGAAAGAACAGAACGCTTGGTAAATGGCAGGTGAAGAGGAGTATCCTCCATATGAAAACTAAAATAGTCCGTGTTAGGTTGCCAATCTATGCCTAAAATTGGTACAGATGTTTCTGAGGCAAATAAAGTAATCGTATCGGCTGCTAACATATTCGACGGTAAAGCCGTGAGTACTTCAGTATTATTTGAAGTCCACTTTCGCAAATTGAGGCGACCTTGTTTAAAGAGTTGAATCAACTCGTCTTGTTTCTCCAAGGCTTCCTCCAATGAATGTGCCCTAGAAAGCATATTATCAGAATACATCTCCGATCTTACAGCTTCAGCTGCAATTGGGTAAACTTTCAATCCCTAGTCTTCGGCTAATTTCAAGATCGTGCGTATGGCTAGAAAAGGCGAACAGGCCAAACTATACGTCACTGTGGTCAATCGATAGACCTGAATGGGTTCACTCTTATTGAAACGCCATAAGATTGACTGATAGGGTTGATCAACTGATTCGACGCCAATTTGTCGGAACATTTTCTCCACGTCAGCTGAGAGTGCGATCTTGTACCTACGCCAAGCACAGATCAAAGCGACGGGATTCTGAAGAAGATTAGGCCCAACATGTAGGAGGTCGTTGACCGAGAATCCTGATTTAGTTTTACTTGAGTCATTAAATACAGTACGTACCTTGGTCGTAGCACTTATTTCTTTCCACACACCATGGTGAGGTAAGAAGGCTTGAGGGGTGTTAGATAACGAATCAAGGTTTGCGAGTGACATATGACCTATGTCAATGTACTCCTTAATGAAGTCGGTATAAGCTAATCTCAATTTTTCGTCTTTAGCGAAGCTTGCTTTGAGACGATTGAGTGCACGCAATGCGGCAGAATGGGAGCTCTCGAGATGAGCAGAACTCAACTGGTCTCGACTTTTCCAGGGTAGGCTTACTATATATTGCTCTGTTTCATCTTGACGAGTTGTTTTTCGATAAAAATCCTCGCATGCTTGTTCGTCAGGCGAGTAAGATTTTTTATAGACTGTTATTTCCTCCGCCCTCCAAAAATCTTGTAAGAGCGCCAAAAGTTTGGCTTCATGCTCACATTCGTTTGAGCAATGAAGGGACAAGGGGTCTGGCCCGATTTCTGGGGTTGAAGTGGAAATATTGCCTGTTAAGAGCCAACCGAATTTAGAGCTTAGTGCTATCGGCTGAAGGCTCTGACCCTTAACAATTTGGCTTTGAATGATTTGCGCATAAGCGCTTGCACCGAGAAGAATATCGATGCGTGAGGGTTCGCAGTACTTGGAGTCTGCTAGCTGCAGCCCTCTTAAGTATTCGAGGTTAGAAATACCAGCTACGAGGGGGGCCTTATAAGAAGATAGTCGTGGCAAGACTATAGAATCAACTTCTAGAGAATAAGTTGAATCAAAATGAGGTTGCATAGAAAGACGAGCTACCTTAGAAGACAGGGCAGCTGTCTTTTCACCTATACCTTGAATGTGCGAATGACTGGTTCTACAATTTATAGAAAGTAAGTTACATAAAGCTTGTGTAACAAGTGAGATTTGAGATCCAGGATCGATGAGCGCACGAACTTGAATTTTGGTTCCGTTAGGACCAAGGGCGTTAACCCTAGCGGTAGCTAAAAGTACTCCTGTACATTTAGTACTTACTCCACTATTCAGGGAGTCTGCTTGAGAAGCAGATTGATCGTCTGCTGAAAAGACGAGATTGCCACAGTTCGGGCTAAAGGCGCTTGACACTGAGTCAATCTGATCAGTCTGCGATGAACTGATTACTTGATTGATGTCAGTGTGCACCAGAGTGTGATTCTTAGCTTTGAAAAGAAAGCATCGATACGTGGAAGTACAATTTTTTATATGGTGCTTTCCAAAACAATTAAAGCAACGATTGAAAGATATAAGACACTCTTTCCGCTCGGGAATCGATTTATTAAGGAATTGTTCACATCGATTTTTGTAATGTGGTTCATTACATAGCAAACATTTCCGTTTCTGATTGTTTTTTGCGTTTTGCGGCGACGCTTGATGAGAATAAGCTGTATGAGCATTGTCATGTTCTGGCTTACGCGATTTTGAGTTGAATGATGGAGTTTTAGGATTATCGTTCGAAAAGGTTCTAGTACCTGCTTCGATGGCCTCTAGAGTGAGTGTTTGACTTTGAAGAAATGCTTGAAGTTGTTCCATTGTCGGAGGATCGACACTATCACCTAGATGCTTCTCCCATTCTTTACGAGTATTTAAGTCAAGACGATTCAGCGTAAAATGAACAATTAAATCACTACCTAAAGAAGCCGCTCTATTTAGAGAGGTCAGACTAGCGATGGGATTGAAAATTTGCCTATAAATCCGTTTGATTGCCGACGAAGAATCTGCCTTCATGGATTTTGTTGAATAAAGGACACACAAATTGGATAGAATAAAAGAGTTTATTTAAGAGACTTAATCTAAGGTACAGTATGACTACACTTGGCGCGGGCCATTCTCGGTCTGACGACAAGTTTGCAGGAGCGTCGCGCTCGCCCGTCGGCTCTCACACGTTATGGGGTGGGGAGACACACATGTGTACATACGTGTGTCGCGCGCTGTACAATATAATATGTATATTCTCAACACGCCTATACATTTATATTGTACTATTTCATCATTTTCATTTTACATTTAACAATTCTCTGAATTTAACAAACTTATCTTTACATAATGCTTTCGTGAATACATCGGCTATATTATTTTCTGAATCGATTTTTACAATTTCAATCTCTTTGTTTTTTAACGCCCTCGTGTACATAATGGTAATGAATCTCAATATGTTTTGAATTTTTCGTAAAGTTTTCAAAGTTCGCTATATTTATCGCACCTGAATTATCTTCATAAGTCTTTATTGGTTTTTCAATATCCAAGTCAAACGTTTTTAATAATTCTTTTAGATATTTCAATTCGCTTACTATTTCAGATAACGCAACGTACTCTGCATATGTCGAAGCCTTCGTTATACATTTTTGTTTTCGCGATTTCCAATCAATTACATTCCCAAAAACTCGAATTACATAACCTGATGTGGACTTCCTATCAACATTGTCTCCAGCCCAATCTGCGTCTACATAGCCATCAATTATTTCTCAATTTTTATTTCTCTTATATTGTGAACTTAATTATTTCGTTAAATACAAATACTTCAAAATTCGTAATGCATATTTCCAATGTGTCTCGGTGTAACAATTTTGGAATCTACTTAAGTAATTTACGCTATGACTAATGTCTGGTCGAGTGCCAGAACTAACATATAATAATGCGCCAATTAAATTCCTATATTTTATATTTGCTTCGTACTCTTTGGAATTTTCCATTTTTAAATTTGTCTCCATCGGAGTGCTATATAACTTACTATCTTTTATGTGAAATTTAGTTGCTAGTGACTCAATATATTTTTCTTGACTTAATTCCATCTTACCATTTATATAATCATGCTTTACTTTTATGCCTAGATACTCATTTATTTCACCTAAATCTTTCATTTTGAAACGATCAGATAACAATTTCTTTATTCTTTGTATTTTCTTCTCATCTTTTCCACAAATCAACAAATCATCTACGTATATTAATAGGTAAACAATGTCTTTGTCTTTTCCATGTATATATAGGCATAATTCTACATTGCGCTTTCTAAAGCCAAGTTTCATAACATATTAAAGTTGATAGAGGCACCCTCCTTTGTTAAAGTGAAAAATAGTAATATATATGGGATCTTGTGAGGGCCAATACGTAGAAAGAAAACACAATTGTAGCGTGTGCGACGTTTCGTCAGCTTGATTACTGACCTCTTCAGGCTTTATTAAAAAAATATACAAAATGGTTAGAATTTATTTTACAATTAAACAGAGATAATAAATTAACAATAATAATTATACCAGGCTTACCACAACAAAAAATCTATGCTAATAAAAGATGACTTTATTAGCAACGTCGAACGAATAAAGTCAATGTTGTAGGAAACCGTACACATCTCTACATATATATTTACGAGTCAGTTTGTTTACATATCTAAAGTCAGAGCGATTTGTATACATTATTTAAATTTTGAGTATCCTCTGTTTTGTTAACTGTATTTTTTGTACTATTGATGTAAATCATTTCTGAAATTTTTCATTTTTTGTAATCAACTTCTTTATCCAATATTTGTGTATTCTCCCAATCTATAATGTGGGAGTTGTTTTGAGCATGTACAGCTATCATGGATTTGTCTTTCTTATCTTTTTCATGTTCTTTGATTCGAATTTTTAAAGCTCTTTTAGTTTCTCCCACATATGTAGCAGGACAGGTCTTGCAGTTGATCTTATATACAACCCCACATGTATTCAGTTTTTCAAGTTTATCCTTCCCAAGCTTAATAACGTTATTAAGTTTTTTATTGATGAGTGGCACCGTGTGTATATATACAAATAAGGGAGAGATGGGTGATCCCATAGGTGTGCCAAATATTTGTTTATATATGGTGTCATTAACAGTGAAAAAGATGTTAACAAATAAGAATTTAACTGCATTGCGAATTTCATCAAACGGAATTCTGCAATTATTGTGAATGTATGTAAAGCGTCTATCTAAACTTTGTAAAACCGATTCACAAGGAATGTTGGTAAACAAAGAGTTGACATCTAATGATATTAACACATACTCATCAGGAATAACAACCTCTTTTATTTTCTTTTTTAATATGAAACTATTGTCGATATGTGAGTGTGGCACTGGTATGCAGGTTTTTAATTCATTGAGAATAGTTTTTGATAAGAAATGCGTTGGGCTACCAATATTTGAAATGATCGGTCTTAACGGTATATCGGTTTTATGAATTTTAGGTAAGCCATAAGCTCTAGGGAGACAAGTATCTGTCTGAGTTAGTTGATATGGGTGGTATTGTTTATGTAGATATTTGTTGTTATTCCAAGAAGACAAATACTTATATACTTGCGATTGTAGTTTGATCAACGGATTTTTATTGATGATTTTATATGTATTTTTATCTTCTAGTAATTTGTACATTTTGTTATAATTATCTGTCGTGTATATGCACACAGTGAGATTAACTTTATCTGAGGGTGTAAAAAAATATGTGGATTTTCTTTCAGAAACTTTCTAGTTGCAGTTAATTCCTTTGAAAATTGTCTATTTTTTAGTGTGATGAGTGTGTCTTTGTTAATATGATTTTTTATCGTGTTAGAAATATTTTCACGAATCTCATCTTTTACTTCCTTACTGATTTTCAAATTATTAAGTTTACATTCCAGATTTTTTATTGTAGTAACTATGTCTGTTTTGTCTATGTAAGGAACGGTGTTAAATTTGGGCCCCAACGATATCACGTTCAATACCGATTCTGGGATGTGCGTGTCAGTTAGATTTTTAACCCAATTTTGTCTGTTTGCAAACACTTGTTTTTTATGTTTATTCATCAAAACATCTAATTTGTGATTAAGTTTAGAGGATTTTACTGAAAATATTCGGAAACTTTTTTCCTCAGTTATTGCGAAAAAGTTTTCAAGAATTTCCGGGTCAATATTAGAATGTCCTATTATAGTTTTAAGTTTGTTCAATTGTTTTTGTAAAAAATGTATGTGTATGTGACAATCTTTAATTTCAAGCTTTAAAATTCTATGGAGAAGTTTTCGATTTTCCTTTATAAACCGTTGGGAACAACACTTACTATGAAACGTTGTGTGGTTGAGGCGTTTTAACGAATTCGTGGTGTTGCTGGGGAAGACATCGTGACTTCTGCATTGTAAAAGAAATGTGTTGCAGGCGTTGGACTTCGCTAGTTGATATCTCTGTTTTAGCCACGATTTCAATAGGTGTGTAAAGTAAAAGCCATAGTGTGTTGCTATATGTTGGAAAAACCCTTTCCTGTATTGGTTCTGGTCTTTTCTAGATCGAAGACCGGTAGAATTAAAGTTGATAGAGGCACCCTCCATTGTTAATGTGAAAAATAGTAATATATATGGGATCCTGTGAGGGCCAATACGTAGAAAGAAAACACTATTGTAGCTTGTGCGACGTTTCGTCAGCTTGATGACTGACCTCTTCAGGCCTCATTAAAAAAATATACAAATTGGTTAGAATTTATTTTACAATTAAACATTTGTTAACAGTATTTTTTGTACTATTGATGTAAATCATTTCTGAAATTTTTCGTTTTTTGTAATCAACTTCTTTATCCAATATTTGTGTATTCTCCCAATCTATAATGTGGGAGTTGTTTTGAGCATGTACAGCTATCATGGATTTGTCTTTCTTATCTTTTTCATGTTCTTTGATTCGAATTTTTAAAGCTCTTTTAGTTCCTCCCACATATGTAGCAGGACAGGTCTTGCAGTTGATCTTATATACAACCCCACACGTATTCAGTTTTTCCAGTTTATCCTTCCCAAGCGTAATAACGTTATTAAGTTTTTTATTGATGAGTGGCACCGTGTGTATATTGTGTTTGGAAAGAATTCTACTACATTTATGAAAAAATTCTTCTTGGAATGGAATAGAAACAGTAGGTTGGAGATCCCTGTTGGAGCTTTAAAAATTCGAATCAAAGAACATGAAAAAGATAAGAAAGACAAATCCATGATAGCTGTACATGCTCAAAACAACTCCCACATTATAGATTGGGAGAATACACAAATATTGGATAAAGAAGTTGATTACAAAAAACGAAAAATTTCAGAAATGATTTACATCAATAGTACAAAAAATACTGTTAACAAATGTTTAATTGTAAAATAAATTCTAACCAATTTGTATATTTTTTTAATGAGGCTTGAAGAGGTCAGTCATCAAGCTGACGAAACGTCGCACAAGCTACAATAGTGTTTTCTTTCTACGTATTGGCCCTCACAGGATCCCATATATATTACTATTTTTCACATTAACAATGGAGGGTGCCTCTATCAACTTTAATTCTACCGGTCTTCGATCTAGAAAAGACCAGAACCAATACAGGAAAGGATTTTTCCAACATATAGCAACACACTATGGCTTTTACTTTACACACCTATTGAAATCTTGGCTAAAACAGAGATATCAACTAGCGAAGTCCAACGCCTGCAACACATTTCTTTTACAATGCAGAAGTCACGATGTCTTCCCCAGCAACACCACGAATTCGTTAAAACGCCTCAACCACACAACGTTTCATAGTAAGTGTTGTTCCCAACGGTTTATAAAGGAAAATCGAAAACTTCTCCATAGAATTTTAAAGCTTGAAATTAAAGATTGTCACATACACATACATTTTTTACAAAAACAATTGAACAAACTTAAAACTATAATAGGACATTCTAATATTGACCCGGAAATTCTTGAAAACTTTTTCGTAATAACTGAGGAAAAAAGTTTCCGAATATTTTCAGTAAAATCCTCTAAACTTAATCACAAATTAGATGTTTTGATGAATAAACATAAAAAACAAGTGTTTGCAAACAGACAAAATTGGGTTAAAAATCTAACTGACACGCACATCCCAGAATCGGTATTGAAGGTGATATCGTTGGGGCCCAAATTTAACACCGTTCCTTACATAGACAAAACAGACATAGTTACTACAATAAAAAATCTGGAATGTAAACTTAATAATTTGAAAATCAGTAAGGAAGTAAAAGATGAGATTCGTGAAAATATTTCTAACACGATAAAAAATCATATTAACAAAGACACACTCATCACACTAAAAAATAGACAATTTTCAAAGGAATTAACGGCAACTAGAAAGTTTCTGAAAGAAAATCCACATATTTTTTTACACCCTCAGATAAAGTTAATCTCACTGTGTGCATAAACACGACAGATAATTATAACAAAATGTACAAATTACTAGAAGATAAAAATACATATAAAATCATCAATAAAAATCCGTTGATCAAACTACAATCGCAAGTATATAAGTATTTGTCTTCTTGGAATAACAACAAATATCTACATAAACAATACCACCCATATCAACTAACTCAGACAGATACTTGTCTCCCTAGAGCTTATGGCTTACCTAAAATTCATAAAACCGATATACCGTTAAGACCGATCATTTCAAATATTGGTAGCCCAACGCATTTCTTATCAAAAACTATTCTCAATGAATTAAAAACCTGCATACCAGTGCCACACTCACATATCGACAATAGTTTCATATTAAAAAAGAAAATAAAAGAGGTTGTTATTCCTGATGAGTATGTGTTAATATCATTAGATGTCAACTCTTTGTTTACCAACATTCCTTGTGAATCGGTTTTACAAAGTTTAGATAGACGCTTTACATACATTCACAATAATTGCAGAATTCCGTTTGATGAAATTCGCAATGCAGTTAAATTCTTATTTGTTAACATCTTTTTCACTGTTAATGACACCATATATAAACAAATATTTGGCACACCTATGGGATCACCCATCTCTCCCTTATTTGCTGACATAGTCATGGAAAATCTTGAAAATGACTGTTTAGACACACTAAAAAGAAAATACAATATTGTCCCTCTCTTCTACTTTAGATATGTTGATGACATATTATTATGCATTAGAAAAGATGATTTGAAATTATCTTTAAATATTTTTAATAATTATAATGAACACTTAAAATTTATACATGAAATAGAAGTTAATAATCAAATAAACTTTTTGGATATCACCCTCATCAGATCAAACAACAAAATAATTACAAATTGGTACCAAAAACCGATGGCATCCGAAAGATTATTAAATTATAACTCTAACCACACTGTACACAAAAAAGAAATATTATTTCTAACTTAGTGGATAGAGTGATTCTGTTATCTAATGAAGAATTCCATAATATTAACATTCGTATAATTAGACAAATACTGTCCTTAAATGACTATCCTAAAACATTCATAGACAATTGCATTCACAACAGACTTCGCAAAATAAAATACTACATCAAAACGACATCGTCCAACAGGGATCTCCAACCTATTGTTTCTATTCCATTCCAAGAAGAATTTTTTCATAAATGTAGTAGAATTCTTTCCAAACACAATATACACACGGTGCCACTCATCAATAAAAAACTTAATAACGTTATTAAGCTTGGGAAGGATAAACTTGAAAAACTGAATACGTGTGGGGTTGTATGTAAGATCAACTGCAAGACCTGTCCTGCTACATATGTTGGAGAAACTAAAAGAGCTTTAAAAATTCGAATCAAAGAACATGAAAAAGATAAGAAAGACAAATCCATGATAGCTGTACATACTCAAAACAACTCCCACATTATAGATTGGGAGAATACACAAATATTGGATAAAGAAGTTGATTACAAAAAATGAAGAATTTCAGAAATGATTTACATCAATAGTACAAAAAATACAGTTAACAAAACAGAGGATACACAAAATTTAAATAATGTATACAAATCGCTCTTTAACTTTCTATTATGACTTTATATATGTAAACAAACTGACTCGTTTATATATAAGTAGAGATGTGTACGGTTTCCCACAACATTGACTTTATTCGTTCGACGTTGCTAATAAAGTCATCTTTTATTAGCATAGATTTTTTGTTGTGGTAAGCCTGGTATAATTATTATTGTTAATTTATTATCTCTGTTTAATTGTAAAATAAATTCTAACCATTTTGTATATTTTTTTAATAAATCCTGAAGAGGTCAGTAATCAAGCTGACGAAACGTCGCACAAGCTACAATTGTGTTTTCTTTCTACGTATTGGCCCTCACAGGATCCCATATATATTTCTATTCTTCATAACATATTCATCAAAGCATTCATACCAGTCTCTAGAACTCTCTCGCAATCCATGCAACACTTTTGACAATTTATACACTCGTTCGGTTCCATCTTCATAACCTTTTGGTTGATTGACATATACCTCCGTAGTTACCTTTCCATTTAAGAATTCTGTCTCTACATCCATTTGTTCTATTTAACGTTTGATTTTTCGCAACTGGGGAATATATGTCATCAATTACATCTGTTTGTTGAAAACCTCTCATAACTAGCCTAGCTTTGTACCTATTATCTGATTTTCTTGTGTAAACCCATTTTACATCTATAACTTTTTTATTTTGTACTCTATCGACTAATTCCGAAGTTTTATTTTTATTTATGCATTCGATTTCTTTATTCATGGCTTCTTGCCAATTTTTACTCTCTTTACTATTCATCGCCTCCTCAAATGTACAAGGCGTATCTACTCTACATATATATTATAGCTTTTCTTCTCTGGGTATCTTACAGGACTTTTCCTATCACGCGTAGATTTTCGCGGAACTTTCAATGTTGCGTTTTCTGTATCTTTACATTTCCCCGAAGGTTGATGTAACGATAAATTATTCTTTTCTTTTACTTTACCTTGTTGCTCTTCGGATTCATTCGCGTTTTCAAAGACATTATCCGATAAATCATCGTTTGTACTTGCATCACTTTCTGTACTATCATCGTTATCAATATTATCTTTATAATCAATACCAATGCATATAACATCTCTTTCTATAATATCCACATGCCTTGCAACAATTATTTTATTATTTATAAGTACTCTATAGCCTACATCACTATAACCTAACAATATTCCCATTTCAGCTTTTTGATCCCATTTAGACAATCTTTTTTGTTCCGGTTTTCTTACAAAAACTTTACTCCCGTACAAACGTAAATGTTCGACATTTGGTCTCTTTCTAAAAAATATCTCATAAGGTGTTTTTCTTTCAATCGTATTTGCTAACGTACGATTTTTCAAATACGTCGCGGCACATATTATTTCTGGCCAGTAGCATTTGGGTACTTTTGCTCTGATAGTAAATATCGCGCTTTATCCATTATCGTTCTATTAAATCTTTCAGCTGTGCCGTTTAATTCGTGCACATACGTCGGACAATTATTAATAATAATACCGTTTTCTTTGACAAATTTATAAAACCGATTATTTAAGTATTCTTTCCCGTTATCACATCTCAATATTTTTATTATTTTTCCGGTTAAATTTTCAGTTTCATTTACAAATTAAAATAAACAATCAAAAACTTCCTCTTTAGTATTTATGCAATAAACTTTAGCTATTTTACTATAATCATCAATAAAAGAAACGAAATATTTTTCTCCGCTAAACCCAGTAGTTTTAAAGGGACCGCATACATCCGTATGTATAATTTCTAATATATCTTTCGCCTTTGTTCTATTATTAGTAAATGGCAAGTTATGCATCTTATTTTCAATACAAGTTTTACATTTCATAAATTCAGATTCAAGTTCATTTCGAACGCCCGTTAATAACTGCTGTTTACATATCGTATCCAAATATCTAAAATTTACGTGACCTAACACTCTATGCCATCTTTCCTTTTGACTCATGTTATTATTCTGTTCGGCACTATTTACACAACTTATATTCCTTGCCAATTTACTTTTCATCTTATATGTATCATTAAATTTAAATGCTATTGCAGTTAATTTATTACCACTATCTATAATTTTTGCAACTTTCCCTTTCAAAATTACCGTATTCTTATTATTCGTTAATTTTCCAACACTTATTAAATTAGCTTTCATTTCCTTAGCAAAATAAACATTATTAATATTAACTTTATTTTGCTTCCCGAAGGTGACAAAATAAAGAGATAGAGTTCCTATCTTTCTAGCTTTTATAGCTCTGTTATCACCGAGCTAAATATTTACCGGTTCTTTTAAGGGGGCTAGACACCTTTTTTTCTGAAATAAAAAAGTCATATTTTAATACATAAATGTAAACTAATTATTTCATACTTTTTACATATAAAAGTGGGTATATTTACCTTACCTTAAAACTTTCTCCGATAAGCCTTTTATATGGTCCAGAACCATAGTCATCGATGAAACAAGTTTTTTCACTATCCGTAAGCTTTGAAATTTTCCTGTGGATGGATCTGCTCCAGATTTGAACTAAATTACTCCTGAATAGTATAATTCTCATATGAGTGTAGGGATTTTTGATCCGATGAGAAAAAAAAATTTTGTGCTGTTTTTCAAGAATTTTTTTTTAATTTAAAAAATTTTTTATATATTTTCATAATTTTTCTCATGTAAAAATGTTTTTTGACATTTAATCCCAAATCCCTACACTCATATGAAAATTATACTATTCAGGAGTAATTTAGTTCAAATCTGGAGCAAATTCATCCACAGGAAAATTTCAAAGCTTACGGATGGTGAAAAAACTTGTTTCATCGATGACTATGGTTCTGGACCATATAAAAGGCTTAGCGGAGAAAGTTTTAAGGTAAGGTAAATATACCCACTTTTATACGTAAAAAGTATGAAATAATTAGTTTAGATTTATGTATTAAAATATGACTTCTTATTTCAGAAAAAGAAGTGTCTAGCCCCCTTAAACTAATACATTTTTCAAAATAATTTTCGTTATTTATAATATGATCAGAACATCCGCTATTGTGTATCCAGTCTATCTCGCTCATACCTGACCTGTTTGTTTCATTGGTGTACGCAGCGTGTGTCGTCGCTATCCATGCGCTCGCACCTTCGCCGCTTTGTTCGCTCGTGCTGGTTCCTTGTTGTCCATGGAATTTTCCGCGTCCTCTGCCGTAATGGCCTCTTCCGGCTCCTCTCCACGAGCTGCCGTTGCTACCTGCTTATCCTCCATCTTGGCAATCTCGTGCGAAATGACCAGGTTTTCCACACTTATAGCAGTTTCCCTTTCTTGCAGTAAATACATTCGTACTTCTCTCGTTATGCTCTTTTCGATTCTTCATTTCAGCTAGCTTAATTTTGTTTCTTATTTAATCAGCCGTTTGTTCTTCTTCTTTCAATGTATCAACCAAATCACCTATATAACTGTATGATTCCGGTAATGTGTTGAGCATATAATTCAATTTTTCTTTTTCGCTTATTTTAGCACCCGCGCCTTTTAACTCATTTGCCGCTTTTTCAAAATCACTGAAAAAGGCCTCAGAATCACTATGGTTTCTTAATCTTAATTTCTCTAGTCTATTCCTGCAGACTATTTGTAACGCCGTTGATTCTTTTAAATACATACTGTCTAGCTTCTTCATAATTTTGTATGCTGTTTCTTCTTCACAAACAAATTCTAATTGTTGAACTGATATCGCACTATAAATTATATTTATTGCTCTCAAATCATTCTGTTTCCATTCTTCTACTTTGTCTGTTTCACTCTTTTCTCTTTCTATCACAATTTCACATTTTTTGAGCTTCATGTACATTTGGATCCTCTTTTTGCACATACTGTAGTTTCCGCCATCGAATACTGGTATTGAAAGATCCTTTTTATCCATTTCGTCTTCTTGATTATTCTCGAACGTTCCTTCGTGTTTGGAATCTTCTTCTTCTTGCTTGACCTTCGGTGTTGTGGCTTCTTCCTTCGACTTGAGCGTTCTTTCGTGCTCGGAGTCTTTTTCTTCCCTTTTGTCAGGCGTTTTGATATAAGCACTCTATCTTTTCCCGAAGGTTAAGATAGAGAGCTGAGAAGTAACCACGCTCTGCTACCACGTTGAATAAAGGACACACAAATTGGATAGAATAAAAGAGTTTATTTAAGAGACTTAATCTAAGATAAAGTATGACTACACTTGGCGCGGGCCATTCTCGGTCTGACGACAAGTTTGCAGGAGCGTCGCGCTCGCTCGTCGGCTCTCACACGTCGCGCGCTGTACAATATAATATGTATATTCTCAACAGATTTAACTGAAAAAATTTCTGAGATGTGAGAGCTAACAATGCAACGTTGATTCTCGTAATATTCGATTAAAGCTGTCCATGCTCGGTCATAATTATCACCAGATATTGGAAGAGATTTAATTTTCTCAAGGGCTTCACCTGTAAGGTGAGTGGGAAGATAATGCAATTTTAGAACAGGCGTTGTCTTCGCGACGATGTATGACTGAACGAAAGACGTCTCTAAAATTTTCCCAATCCGAGAATTTCCCCGAAAACTTTGTAAATCTACCTTCGGTAAAGATTGAAACGAAACGTTAGTTGCATGAGCAAGACTAGTGGCAACTGGGGCAACATTCTAATTGGATGAGCCTTGATTGGCATCTCTTTTTCTGATAGCCTTTAAGAAATCAAGAAGTTCTCCTCGACGGACATAAAAGCTATCCTCAACCAAATCACAGAGGTGAGTTGTAAAATAGGCGTGATTTTTATCAAGAGTCTCGAGCTTCAGAACTGACTCGTGATGTAACTGAAAAGTTGCATAATTTGCGTCAAGTCCGGCGAGACATGATTCCGCGTAACCTTCCGTCATGTTATCTTTGATTTGAAATTTTGAAATGAATTATTAATCCTAGCTTGGAGTAACAACAAATGAGAGAGAGAGACAGCAACGCACGCGCGAAGTCGGCATGCGAGCACATGCGACTGTATCGGCACTCACGACCACGAACACTTTGATTCGTACCTGTGAAGAAGAAATGACTATCTCTACGCCACTCGAAAGTAGACGTAGAAGATAGAGACAGTTTTCTTCTGCGCTGTGGCCATGTCGCTGTTGATGATCTCCCACGATCCGGCTCGAAGGACCAAATGTTTTTGTGGAGATAAGTTGGATGGATCGTGGACTGGAGAGGTTCAATAAATTGACGTTGTTTCGTGTGGAGAATAATGATGGGACTTTATTAAGCAGTCCGTCGTGCCCCTTGGCGTACAATCATTGCTGTCTCTCGGCCGTCGCGCGTAGAACTGATGCCGGCCGACGCTGCGAAGTGCGATCGGCGTGCCTGGTAGTAGGGGGGCGGTAGAGAGACGCGTGTAGAGCGCTGACTGGCACGGCTCTCTCACGCATGTATAGGTAGCCGGAATAGGGGAATGCTCTCGGCTGATCATGTTGAATCCCGAACAAGATATTTTATTGTAAAAAAAAATAAAATAAAAATTTTCCCGGTACAGCCTGCATGGTATACTGGCGCATTTGTTTATTGGCTGCCTTGTATCCGTATGGCGCAACTGTGGGTCTTGTTTTTATTTCGTTTTACCGAGACCCTCTTTGCCAATTTTTTTTTCGCCTTCTACCTTATCGACGCGTCATTTTCTTAAAAGGAATTTATAATATAGTTGTCTGGCGGAGTTCACATTGTAATTGTAAGTTTTGTCAATTAATTTCATATTAGCCTTAATCCTGAAAGCCGGCCTATTGGTTAAGTATTCGGCCCCGAATCAAAGAGCTTCTGTTCGCGAAATCATGTTCCACCTGTTTTTCTATAGTGTTGGGCGCAGCGTATTTTGGGTGATTCTGTGATTTCAATTCTTGCCCGGTCTTGCATTGGTTGGTTAACTCTACTTTTTATCTTAATGGCGCCCTCCGATTGGTCGGTTGAGATTTAGGTAGGCTGATATTTTTGCTCATATTAGCTCATTAAAAAGTTATGAATCGTTTATGTACCCCTGCTCCCCAGCGATCAGGAATAAAGGACTAATGATAAGACCAACGGAAATTATGATATCAGATCATTTCAATTGCCCTGAGAGTGGTTGGGGTCGTGAGTTATTCCATACGATAATTTATTAGTGTTTATAACTGACATTAATTGTACGAATTTTTACAATTACGATTGCGTCTATCGCATTGTTTTGCATTTGATATGGCTTTGGTTATAAAAATACTATGATATGCGATTATTAAAATTGCTTCTCCTATTATATGGCGTGTATATTTATGGTGAAGAGTGTGATTCTTGTTACTTGTAAATCTTATTCTGTAATTTTTCATTTTTCTTTTACCTCTCGGGTTAAGATACCGACGCGCACCGTGCCAGGATCCCTGCTGTTGGCGGGGTGAACTCAAGGCAAATAAGTAGCCGAGTCGTAGGGAACTTAGCTACTGTGCCTTGGGAGGTCGGTAAGGTAGAAGTTGGTTGTAAAGATTCAGGTTTCTTTTGCAATTGCGATATAGTTCCTATGAACAATCATGTTATTATAATAAGAAGACATTCACATGGGCTTGGTGAACAATACCTTATTACAATAGTGACGTTTCGATATCTTCTTATTAACAAATTGTGGATGAAATGACAAGTCCTAGATTTTATTTATATTATATTTATGTTTATTAAGAGAAAATTAATACGAAAATATGAATTTATAGTGAGCGCAACGAGTTTGCTCTATCACTTGGCACGGTTTGCCTACGTCACGGAGTATCTTTTTACAAGAGTGGCTGCCGGTGGTTGTAGTGGTGCGTCTTATCTCGCTGTGTGACGTAGCAGCGATATGACATACACACTGGCAGCGGCGATCCTTCGCATCCTATAATTTTATTAACCTTGCTGCTCTCGGTTAAAATTTTGTTATTATAAAAAAATGTTGCATTTGCCAGATGTTTTTAAGCTTCTGCGATGTCCCTATATCCATTATTTCAACTATATTGTTTCTCACTATCTCTGGCTGTTAGATGGCTTAGAATGATTATTATATTATTGTAATTCCATAAATGTCATAATTGCTTTGGTAATTTATAGTTCTAAAATGTACTGCTGTCTGTACGGCATCAGTCAGTCTCTACTATAATGCATACGCATATCCTTTTATACGAGCGGCTGCCGGTGGTTGTAGTGGTACGTCTTATCTCGCTGTGTGACGCAGCAACATGACGTCTTATGAGGGCTTTGGATAGCCATATTTTTCGAAAAATTGTTTAGTTTAATGAATTTTCTTTGTGTTTCCCATATACGTAGTAGCGTGGGTGTAGCCCTTGCAACAAAAATTTTGTTCATTCGTTTATTCTTATTTTAATGTAAATGATTGTTATTTAATATTATAATAATCTGTAACTATGAATGAATCGCGATTTTGTCAAATCTAGTAGTGACTGCGCGAAAACATTCCATCATCGAAAATCAACAAAAAATGTAAAATAAATCATTCATTTCACAATAACTTTTCTTCTTGCTGCCTATCTTGATTTATGCTTTCTCTGAAATAATTATATGGGGCAATTTTTTTTAATTTACAAAATCGCATTTTCGATATCGCTCTTTCGAGAGAGACACTTACAAGGCGGCCGCCGAGTTAGTGTGCATCTAATCTTCGCACACACACTCTCTTGTGTGTGATGTCAGCATTGGTTTGCTACAGTTGGACTTACATGCAAGGATCCGTTTACTTCAGCGGCTCTCCTTGTAGGTGTTGGTGGATCGTGATGTAGCCGCGTAGTTTGGGGCCGGTGCATTTGTGGCATGACTGCTACTTTCCCGTGCCTTTGTATGTTACTTACGAATGTTTGCTCCAGGTTATCTTGTGCGTCTTCTCGTCATTTTTAATGAACTATTCTTGTTTTTCCAATTTTCCTTTATTAATCTCTAATACCAATAATATGAACCCTATTAATTGCGTTATAGAAATAACTGATTGTATGTGGTGATCTATATTCTTCACCCGTTCTCTGACTAGATTGACTTCATCAGTAAATGAACGGCTAAGGAAGTTGTACTTTTTGTTATTTAATTAAGTGGGTTATAAATGGATTAAAAGTAAAACCCTTTTGAAATTTATATTCTAAAATGTTCAAAGTTTACGTCGATGCGAAAATTTTCAATAAGGAATCAAAGTAAAATTTTATTTAAGAAAAATCTGTAAATATCTCCTAAAACCCAGTAAATGAGTGAATACATCACCAGTGAATAAACACTTGATAGCGGCGATTTTATGATTTTATTTTTAACAGTATAATTTCCTTTATGCAGAATCTTCGTATAAAATGAAATAAAAATTTCAGGATTCAAATAATATCGTCATAGTAGATAAACAATACATAAAAGGCCCGATATTTTCATTTTGGATTTTTATTTTGTCTTATTATTTATTCTCTATTATGATTTGCTGATTCATTTTTTTAGGGGATTATAGCCCGTATAATAACTGATAACCACATTAGCAGAAATTTTATGTAGACTGATTTTTATCTATGTGTCTATGGCGCTGTTTTCCTAATTTGCCTATACATTGATTTAATTTTTGTCATAACTTGAAATTACTAGTTGATGTACGTTCGAAGTTTTCCGGTTATTTAGGTATACCCATATTATTGTTCAATAAGTTTAATGTTAAGGCTATAAGTGTATATAAGGTCGGTATCATATCCTCCTCATAATCATTGAATTAAAGGTTCTCCTAAATATTGAATTGTTGATAGTAAATTAGTAATTAGTAATTTGTTCTCATGATAATACATATCCTATAAAAGCAGCTCCTATAGTGATTAAAAGAATTATAATTCCAATAACATAAAGGAGGTAGTAGTGGGACATTTTTGAAGCAACATTTACATATACGTTAATAATTTAAAATATTACGGCAATCTTTCAAAAGTTTCGGGTATATATTATTGCTTATTCATTTTTAAACATATTCCAATAATTTTTTCCAGCAATTTGTTCCTTATATTGTAAGATATAAACATTTAAACATAACGACTCTGGACTCCAGAAGTGGGACAGGGTTATTGAGATTACGGCAGTAGTGGGACAGGAAAGGAGCAATAGTGGGACATAATATTTAGAAAGACATAAAATAAAGCTTTAGTAAATGAGTACTTAAATTGAAAGGAATTAAGTGTTCAGGACTTAACTAAACTTATAATAAAAATAAATTACTAAGATTTAAATAAATATAAATATTTATAACATATGTTTTATGCATTTTACATCAAATACTAATAGTTATAAGTACATTTTATACAAAAAAATATAGTTTTAAAGGTAACATTACATAATTAGTGATAAGAAAGTACTTATTATTTAAATTTTCTCTTCCTTTATTTCCATTTTATTTTGTAAATTTTGCATTTTACTGAGTATCAACGACTTCTCTACTTCTTCTAGTTTTTTAATTAATAAGTTAGGTGTTCTTGTAACTCAATCTTATTTTCTTTATTATTTTTGGAATTAAGCATTTTTTAATATTTTTTATTTCTGAATTTAAGTCTTTCTTCTCTTGTAGAAGTTTCTTTTGACATTCTTGGAATTATTTTTGCATCAGCTGTTCTTTCTCTTTTTTCTCTTTTAATCTTTCTCTTTCTTTTTTATTGTCCAAGATCTGCTTTTCTTTTAACTTCTTTTCATCTTCTTTTTTTTGCAGCCTTTCCAGTATGTCCTCTCTTGTAGATCCTTTTGGAATATCTGAAGTAGTAGTTTTTTTTTTTTATCAGTGAAATTTGGCTCAGGGAAAAACTTTTTCATGTCATCTGAGGTATTCGAATTGTTGCTGGTACTTTTATCTGATGGGAGCATTTTGATCTCATTATCGATCATAAAAAGTGCATCATATCTTCTTTTTCATTATTTTGTAAGGAATTTACTAAAGTACTTGCTGCTTCACTTGTAGTTGTATTACAGGAAAAATAACTTTTACAGGTACTAGTGGATAAATCAAGTATTTCATCATCAACATTATTTGATAATTCTAAAATATTATTGTCTAGATTCTTTGGCACTTCGTTGAAAATTGGTAGGTTACCTGTCTTTTCGTTGAGTACACCAATAGTTTCTAATTCAACAGCATCGGGTGATAAATCTAATTTTTCCTGAGAGTCAGGAACTATTGCAACAATCGATGCTACTTTATGCTCTCCAGATTCATCAATAAATTTAAAAGTTGAGTTTTCTATCACATCGGTTGTTGGAAAGTCATTGTTTCCAAAAGTAGGAATATCACTTCCATCATCACAATACATTCTATCGATAAAGATATCTCCACATTCTTCATTATTTACAGTTTGTTCGACAAACGAATCAACTTCTTTAATAACTTCTACACTTATTATACGAGGAAGACTTTTTTTGGTTACTATATCACTGTTATTAGAACTACATGTTATATCTTCTACATTGCACATTGGAGTAATATCTAAATCACTAGAAATAGATCTAATATTTTCTGACTTTGTTTCAGAATACTGAGCGTTTTGTTCATTTGCACGAAGTTTTCTCATCTTCCTCCATGATTCAAACAGTTCCTCTTGCTTTAAATTACAATTCCAAGAATCACTGAATTCTTCCATTTGAAAAGCTTCTAAAAGACTAGGAGACAGTATATTATCTTCAAAATAATCCAAATGCTCCTGAGTTTTATATTTCTCATTTGCAGAAGATATATTAACAGGTTGATTATCTTTTTGTTTCTTTTTTTTATCCAGAACATCGTAGTTAACTGCAGCAGGATTGAATGGATAGAGACCGCATGCTCTAAATCCATTCTTAATGCCATTTGCTAAATCTGTACTGTCCAAAGCCATCTTGAGAACTGAAGCAAACATATGTTTTTGAAAATTAATTATGTTATTTTCAATTCTCCACTCCCTAAGAACTTTAGCATACTGGTCTTTCAAAGGGTGAAAGAATGATACATCCAAGGGTTGGATTATGTGAGTAGCGTTAGGGTATAACGCAATCAACTCAATCATATTTTCTTCACAAAACTTAACGACTGGCAATGTTATATGAGACGAGTGACCATCTACATATACTATTACAGGAAATTCAATTTTTTCATTCTGGAGCCACTTGTAAAATATATTTGTCAGATAACAGTAAAACGTTTCTGCTGTCATCCAGCCTCGCTCAGAATAACCAATGCCCCAGCCTGTAGGTATCTCATTTAAAACTTTCTTAATTGGAGGTTTTTTCAATGTAAATAAAATCATTGGCGGTGTCAGCTTTCCAGATGCAGAGGCGTTAAAAAGCACTGTAATACATGCTTTATCGTTACCAGTTATCTGATACACTGATTTTGAACCTTTTTCAGCAATGACAGAATTGTCTTTTGGAACAAGCATGAACGCTAATTCATCAAGATTAAAAATGCGATCAGGTTCTATAGCAAACAAATTCTTTTTTTGTAATTTGATGTACAAAAACCATTTTCTCAAATCTTCTTGAGTTACTGAAGCTCTGGGGCATGTTAGGTTTTGAGCAGTTCTCTTGCTTAAATTATCATGTCTTTGCATAAAGGCTTTGTACCACTGCTTACCGGGTCTTCCATTTTTAAATAGTGTTTTTCTCTTATTATCAACTAAATATTTCAGAACAAAGCTTAACAAATCTGTTTTTGTTACTGGAAAGCCTCGATTAGCACAATATATAATCCATTGCACAATATTCTTTTCTTCTTCTACGGTAAGAACAGTTGGAGGACCTTTCCTGCAATCAATTGGCGAACATAAATGTTAATTTTCTGTGTAACGTACTCTTGGGGACACTAAACTGTTCAGCTGCCTCTCGCAAAGTTCTTTTTTCTGTTGTTATCATGTCCAGAGCTTGTTGTAATTGATCAGTACTATATAATCTTTCCTTTCGTTTCTTCTTTTTCATAGCCTTTGTTTTAACTTTGGGAAGATTTGTTTTTTCCTTGGCGTTCTTAGCTTAACTTGACTGTTCTCCTCGCTTATTATCTTTGGAACACCTTTTGTTTTTTTTCCTCATATTTATATATTTCTATAAAACACAAATGAAACAGATTAATAAATTATAGAAAAAATAAGTAGGAAACTAAAGTAGAAACAAAGATAATAATTAAGTACTTACTTGTGTTCAAAATTTGTAGGTTATGGAAAAAGTTCCAATGCGATAGCGATAGGCAATTTTCTCTAAATATTCTTTTACTTATAAATATTTATACTCTAAATTGCGATTTCAATAATAAACATTGAATTCAGTTATTTCCAATGCTTTCCATAATTTTATTGTAGATAAGACGTGAAAATGCAAAGCTTGTTATTGTGTATCCCACTATTGCTCCATGGTGATAAAACAAGGGAGCTTAACTGGGCCAGAGTCGCCATCTCGTCCCACTAATAACTACTATGTTTGAAATTGGAAGGAATAGTTGGACAAGCAATTGAAAAAAAAATATTTATTATTTTTGTAATATCTGATGCTAAATGTATTCTAAAATATCTTATTAATGTATAAAACCAATACTTTTGTATAGCAATGTTTAACTTTCAACTTTTTTCTGACAAAAAAAGTTTGACGATTACCTTGTGCCGCGGTTGAAATAACTCAGATTGCTGGGAAATCTGAACGCACGATTTCAAAGTAGTCATTTTAATAATAAAATGACATTAAAAAAAACTATGCATGTAATTATTGAACTAAGCATCTGTTTATTGTAAAAGGATTGTTATTATTGGAATATTCATCAATTGTGGTTAAATAACTACAAGTTTTCTTGTTTGTCCCACTATAGGTCCGAATTTCTATTTTGTCCCAGTACTCCCTCTTTACCTTATATCATCTTTTTGTATTAAAAATGAGTTGTAATATATTTCTCGTTCAATATTCAAAGTTTGCGAAAAATATTGAAGCTCCGTTTATATGAATTAGTCGAATTAATCAACCATAATTAGTGTCTCGAATAATGTGAATGATTCTATTAAATGCTAAGTTAATTTCAGGGCAATAATGTATCGATAAAAAAATCCTGAAATAATTTGAATTATTAAACATAAACCTAATATAGATCCGAAATTTCATCAAATTGAGATATTTATTGGAGTTGGTAATGATTATTCTTAGAAGGTAATTAATCTTAGAATTAAATTTAATTATTTATTTATAGTTATTAGATTAATTGGTATAGTTTATTTAAGAATAGTTTGTATACGGCAATATGATATGAAGTTGATTGTTGCTTATTCTTCAGTAATTCATATGGGATTAATATTAATGGATTAAATAAGTTTAATGTTTGGAGGGATTAATGATAGATTATTAATAATAATTAGTCATGGAATTTGTTCTCCTGAAATATTTTTATTAGTTAATGTTATTTATAATCGTAGAAAAACTCGTAATTTAATTATTAATAAAGGTATAATTTATTTTTTTCTACTTAGTCGATATGATGATTTTTATTTTGTATTATTAATATATCAGCTCCTATTTCTTTGAATTTAATAAGTTAATTAACAATTATTAATATTTTATTAAGTTGGTCATTTAATATTATTTTAATTTTAATATTAGGAATATTTATAAGGGCTGTTTATAGATTATTTTTATTTTCTTATACTCAACATGGAAGATTTAGATTAAGGACGTTTTCCGGCTTAACTTCATTAATATCGCAAAAATTGTGACATAAAAATAGTATTTATGATGGAAACCCTTCATGAGTCTCTATACATTACTCTAAAAATAATAAAAAATGACGATGTATGAAAAAGGTGTCAATACGATATTTGAAATAACGGTGTGACCATATATAGATATACAAATAACATAGTAGTTTTTCTTTATGCCGCTATGTCTCTGAAATTAATACCGCTTGCCATATTGAAAATTATACCATATTATTTCTCTCGATTTCTAGTTTTATATATCACGGTTGAGAAGAAAATCACAAAGAAAACTTTTTTTTTAAGTAAATTAAAATTTGTATTTCCAACGAGCTTAAATAGGGATCCCATGTCAACGCTGCAACTTTAAAATCAAATACTCTTGTTCCTAGTTTTAGATGTACTTTTTAAATATAGTTCTTTCAGTTCTTCATAGTGATACATTAGTACTTCCAAATGAAACACTTCCCTTACGTTTAGAGGCCTTCTTTCTACGAAAGAGTTTTTGTACATAAGTTTCAAAATTCTTGTTTGTATATTTTATAATCGCATTATATTATTATTGTAAGCCCCACCCCATGCTATTATTCCATAATTGATGTAACTGTGAAAGAAGGCATAATATATTGTTATTAGCGATTTAATGTCCAAGAGATTTTTAATTTTTGCAAAGATAAATATTAGATATTTGGTTTTATTTATGATATACTGAATATGCATATCCCATTTCATATTGTAATCGAAAATTATTCCTAGGTACTTATAATTAGTCACTCTTTTTATTTCTTGTTTCTGTATTTCAATTTTAATGTTTTTTGGTACACTATCACAATAACTACCAATTGTCATATAGATCGTTTTACTAGTATTTAATGAAAGTTTATTAAATGCTAACCAATTTGCAACATTTTCTAATGATTTGTTCATTTTCTCCTGCGCATCAAACCACGTATCTTCACCAGAGATGATGATAGTGTCTGCGTAGGAGAGGATTGAATCTTTTTGCATATTTGTCAATAGATCATTAACGTATATAGTAAATAAAAGTGGTCCTAATATTGTTCCTTGTGGAACTCCCGTTTCTATTCTTTTTTCAGTACTTATTTTATCTTCTAATCTAACTATTTGATTTCTATTAGACAGATAGCTAGTCATTAAATCAAGCGGTTTTCCTCGTATTCCATAGGTTTCTAGTTTTTCAATTAGAATTCTATGATTAACAGTGTCGAAGGCTTTTGCTAGGTCAAGAAAAGAGATTATTAATGGTTTACTGTTATCTAGATGATTGAATATAATATCCGTAATTTTGCTGAGAGCATCAGTTGTACCTCTACCTTTAATAAAGCCATATTGTGAATTTGATAATATTTTACATTTTTTAATAAAGTCATAAAGTCTATTATATATTATTTTCTCAAAAATTTTTGCAATATTTGATATTAAAGATATAGGTCTATAATTTAAAATATTAGTTTTGTCACCTGCTTTGTGTATTGGCACTACTTCCGCACTTTTTAAGGTTTCTGGCCATATTGCCAGTTAAATTGATATATTGAGAATATGTTGAAGAGATGTTAAGATAAATGGCGAAATTATTTTTAGAACTTTCGCATTTATACCATCCACACCTCCTGCTTTTTCTTTAAGATCTTGAATAATTTTACTTATTTCGTCAATACTAGTAGGGGATATAAATATTGACATTGCATTCCTTGCAATTGGTTTTATATAAACATTTCTTTGTTAATTAATATTCCTACTTAAATTAGTACCCACCTCAGAGAAATAAGTGTTCATAAAGTTAGCTATGTCTTCTTTATTAGCAATTTTATTTTTGTTCACATATATGATCAATTGTCTTGCTCGATTTCTTTGTTTTTCCTAACTTATTATTAATTATTTCCCTTAGTTTTTTATTATCTTTCCTACTTTTTTCGATCTTATCTCTTTCAAATTTAAATATAGCATCTTTTATTACTTTACATAATAATTTAGAGTAATTCATATAATTATTCTTTAATTCAGTACAATTAGGATTCCTTTTCCATAATTTATACAGTGTTTCTTTTTTTTTACAAGATGTAATGATTGCAGAAGAGATCCAATTTTTTTGTTGGTATCGTCTCCCTATCTTTTCTTTTAATGACTTTACTAGTTGTAGCACAATTTATACAATTTTTAATCCCATTTATTAACGAGCAGGCTGCTTCATTTGGATCGTGAATCGATAATATAGAGTTACAGTCTGTTAATGAGGCTTTATTAAAGAGCTTTTTATAGTTAACAATATTTTTTTGCACTATTATCTTGTTTATTTAAGTTTACGTTGTCAAGGGAAACTATTAATGAGTAATGGTCACTAATTTCATTAGTGCAAAGTTTATATGATTTTGGAATAAGTGACTTTGATTTTATAAAAATATTGTCGATACACGTTCCATTACAGTTGTTAGTTGCAGGCCTGGTTATTCCTAGAAAACATGGTATATATTCTTTTTCATAAAAATTATTTAGAAAACCCTGACTATTGTTATCACAGCCCATAATATCTATATTAAAATCACCAATAACCATATGGTTCTTAATATTAATATTGCTATTAATGTATTTTTTAATTGAGTAAATATACTCAGGTTTTTTTATGGAATGTGATCTATAGGTTGCGGAGATTCTTATGGTTTCATTATTATTTATAAGGATATCCGCATATATGATACTTAAATTATGTATCATCACAGTTTCAGTATATTCTACGATATCACTTTTTATGTACATAATAACACCATCCGCTTTATTCATACTACTTTCATTGTGCCGCAACTTGTATCCAGGTAGATTGAAAAATCCCGCATGTTGAATTGTCCAAGTTTCGGTACAGATTATAACACTTGGTTTTCCTTTTAGTCTATTTATTAATAATTCAAGCTTTTCAAAATTTTTGTTTAGGCTTCTTATGTTGACATATAATATTATAAAATTTTGTCTTTTTAAATAAACGTTAAGGCTCCTTATATCACTGCATTCAGTTTCTGGTTGTAATAGATTTTCAAAATCATAATCAAGATTCATCATGTCGAGGTTGTAGTTTATTCAATATTTTGCCTCTTTTTTATTCTGTCAGACAGCATTTTCAGCGGACTTTTAATTACAGCTTGGACTGAAGTTGGACTCTTAGTCAAACTATCATTAAGCTTATTTAGTGTTTGTGTAGATACATTAACTTGTAATGGTAACCAGAGTGAGTAGGTTCCTACTTTACCTAGGTGTCTTGGTATAGTAGGTTGTATTGGGTAGTCGTGCATATTTATATACTTTCTCATCTTAGCTTTAAGAATTTCACGCATATCACTATCTGTTGCTTCGTGGTTAGTAATGTAATTAGTTCCGAACTTGGTATTGTTGTACTTACAATTTACACATGAACTGCTCTCTGTTGTGTTACATTGACTTGCACTATGTCGCATAGCACATTTTGTACACATAGCAGAATTTTTACACGTTCCTCCACTGTGACCGTATCTTGCACATTTGTAGCAAGGCTTTACAATTATGACGTCAAAAATTTTACATCTTTGATAACCTATAAAGATTCTATTTTTATTTTCTTTTACGTGCTTGTATAATTCTGCAGGTAGTTCGATTATAGCAGTTAGAGTTTTCTTTCTATCATTTATGTACGTGTGTATAATTTTACATTCATCTTTGAATTTTTCGTTGAAATTTCTTTCATTGATGTCGTCTTGTAGTTGTTTAGTGTTCATGTTCTCAAAATTATCAATACCAATAATCCTCATTTTAGGATTCAGTATCTGTTCTTTCACGATTTCACATGTACCTTTTAATTTCCTTTTTAGCGTATCGAAAGCTTTATCTACACTTTCAAGATTACTGCAAGTAATAATTGTTTCTTCATTCTTTTTTTTTAAATATTATTTGTTTCTATAGTTTTTTCTTTTGTCAAGTATCGAGATATTTCCTCATTAACTTTCTCCATAGTTTCCTCTTGTTTTGTTTTCTTAATTATTATTCTAGGAATTCTTTTTGGCTTATTTGGTTTACTTGTCATAATTTCGGCATAAGTCACTTTTTTGAAATTTAAAGCAGTGTTTTCTTTATCTTTTTTCATTAATTCTTTTAGTATCGCATTCTTCTCCTTCAGTTCTGCATTAAGGTCCTTTAGGTTCTGCATTAAGGTATTTTCAATTCTTAAGTTCTCACATTCCGCACAGGCATTATTTACAGTCGTATCAAGTCTTGACGAATCACTTGAAATTTCGTTCAAAATTTGTTCCTTTAATTGTTCCTTTTTGGTTGCTTTAATTTGTGCTATATATACTTTCACTTCCTCCGACAACGAGGTCAACACGTGGTCTGTTGATTTTGAGGTTAGACTTTGATGTTCCGGGCAAATTACAAGTACGTTGCTTAAGTATGTAATGTTTTTTAACTTATTAAAATCACTAGCGTGATACACTTCCTCACAAATTAAACACACTACTGTTTTAACTGGTGTACTTGGATGACACTTATACATTTTGGGCTCCCCCGATCGGGAGGCTCCTTACTCGTCGACGCCATGATGGCGAAAAAATCTCATAAAATAATTTATTTAGGTAAAATTATAGCAATTTCAACATCAAAAATTATCTGATTATTTAATAAATAGTAATTAGAAAATAATTTTTAATTATAGAAACTATTATATAAAAAATTATTATAATAATTATCATAATAATTATTATAGCAAATCTGCCATTTTAAAATTTTAAAATTACAATTTTAGGTAATTCGGAAAATGAATGATAAGAAAAAGGAAATAATATTATGTCTTCAATTGAAGTCCTTGGGATTTTCCTTTTTTAAAAAAGTGATGAGCGGCCATGTTGAAGCATCTAAAGGCTTGATTTTGATTGGTCGATAAGTAGAAGGAGCGAGAAATTTACTGTTTGGAATTTAATGTTTGAAGTTTTTAATGGAATTTTTACATTTAGAGTAGTGTAAAAATGATTAAGTTTTGACTTTGGAAAAATACTTAAATAAGTTAAAAGTAAAACGTAATGAAGATAGCATACATAACATCAAAAACAGAAAAGTACGCGCGGAGCGCGTTTATATATCGCTTGTAACCTAAAACGATTTAACTTGATTTCTTTTCGAAACCTTCCTCTAAATTCTAAGCGCAACGGTCTCGCCGTATGGTCAATTCAACATACGTACCTCTTTTTATCTAACGCGGCGTCCGAGAGCCGCGGCAAAAGTTTGTGATGCGGCGCCCGAGAGCCGCTGAAAAAAAATTGTGGAACGGCGTCCGTGGGCCGTGGTCAAAACAATTTTGCTGACTGATGTCTTGCTGATTTTCATATGTTCTTGTCCCATTTATGGCATATTACAGCGTTTCCTTCGCTTCTTGTGGTGCTTCTACCAAGTTCGGTGTTGGTTTGGGTAATTCAAAACTATGCTTAATCATATCCATATGGACTATACGCGTGTGTTCCCCCTTTTTTATTTCTACGCTATGAGTCCCGTACTTAACGTTTAGGATCTCACACGGTCCTACATATTCCTGGTCTGTTTTTCCATGCTTAGGCTTCTTTACTACATAGACCATTTCTCCTTTGCAGAAATGCCGTATATTTTGGCGCTGATTGTAGTAGAATTTCGACTTATATTTAGCTTGTGTTAAATTCATGGCTGCTAACGTCCGTAGCTGGGCGAGCGATTGTGCTGTGTCACCCATGTATTCGTTGTACGTCAGCAAGTGTTCCCTAGGCGGAAAACTAGACGGTGTTTGCGCTCTCAAGCCGAATACTATTTTGTGCGGTGAGTAACCTGATCCTTCGTGCGCGGTGGTGTTATAAGAATGCTGCACTAACGGCAGCAACTTATCCCAGTGCGTAAATTCCTTTAAATAAAACTTCAAATATTCATTAAGCGTGTGATGCATCCTCTCGATTCCGCCGTTGAACTGGGGATGGTAAGCCGTGGTTGAAAATTTATTAATTTTAAAAATTCGGGCGAATTCTTCTAAGGTACGGTTCATAAAATGACGTCCCTGGTCTGATATTAAGGTGGCTGGTGACCTGAAGTAACAGATTAGCTTTTCTGTTAGAGCACGGGTGACTTCTTCTGCCGTCGCTTGGTGCACGGGCACGAGTTGTTATTCCTGAAGAAGAATATACAGATGTCCATTCCCTTGCAAGCTTTGTTTATTTGATCGATGAAGAAATTCCATTCCGGTTCTTTTAACATTCCTAGGTCTTTTATTATACCTACTGATTTTATTCCAAATTCTTCTAACCGTTTTTTAGCGCCCTTATGCAACTTTTTATATCTTGCCGAATTGGTCGATTGTTCACATGGTCTTTAATAAAGGTTCCAAACATTCTCGAAGTACTAATGTTTGTTACCCAAATATCCCCGATTTCTCGCCGCGTACTCGTTAGTTCGTCTTCTGACAAATATTGTCGCTCGATTAAAGCTTCCAAAATTCCCGTGCCCGAAAATGAGTCAGTGGATAATGTGTATATTAAATTATCGCGATAAGCGAAGGGGTGTTGGTCCAGCTATTGCACTGCTGTAAATCGCTCTTCAATATCGGCGTCGCGCGCCCAAGGCGGTGATGCATGTGCTGGCCTTGCCTCAGCTGTGAGATAGCGGATCAAGGCTCCGTGCTGCCTTGTATATGGATCAGCTTTGCGGCCGGCCGTCTCTGATGCGCTCTCCGTGCTCGAGGCTCCTGCCTCTGTTATCGGCACGCGGTCCTCGCCAGCTGATCTACCCGCTCGCGGGGATCGGATGACTGCGCGGTGGTCGCACTCTCCCCTATCGGTAGATAAGGTGTAAAGTGCAATCCCTCTAACAAGGAGGGACCAAGGAGTGCGGGTCCTGGATTTTCATGACACCAGGTCTAAGAGGCTTCTTTTATCATAAAAAGAGGCTGTGTCAAGGTTTTTAGGCCAATGGGCTTCCTGTGAAAAGATACAGCTATGGGAAGTTTCAAATTTTAGCTGTTTTTGCTTATTTTATGATTTTACACCGATGATTGCATGCAAACATGTGCCCATCACTTTATATCTATCTATTCACTCTCTTGCCACCATAAATATGATAAATACATGTTTTTTTATCAATTACAACTGTTTTATAAATTGCTTTTTATTTATTAACATGAATTTAACATCCAGATCCAGTTAATAGAAATATATACATAATTCATCACAACCGTCTACTTCGCCTCGGCCGACAATTACATGTGATCTGAGACATTTCTTATTTTACTGGCCTAGGTATGTAATATACTATTTATGGAATACATTAACCTTTCATCTGTGGACAACATCTCAGACTCATTCAACAATTTAGGTATTTGTATAAAAAAGAATCTTTTAAAAAATCTTGTAGTAAGAAAACATACACCATATGCAATCTACCTACATACATTATAGTGTTGCTATTATGGTTAACTGTTAGGTAAATAGTTATAGATGGGTTTCGTTTTTATAGGTTAAGCTACTTCTACAATAGTTGAAATATTGTTCAAGGATGAGAAATTGTCTGCATACTGCCACAGTGGGCTTCGGGCTTTATTCTTCTGGCACTGGGCTTTTTTGTAACCCTTGAGCTATATAGGTTCTGGGCTTTGTATGCTCCGTAGAAAGAATCTTTTTACGACCTCTCTGCTCTAGAATACTCGTGACGCATAGCAGATGATTGACACGCTCGGCACGTTAGAGGGAAAAGAAACAGATACAAGACTATCCAATAGGAGGCAAGCATTGAAAAGATGTGTTTCTACAATAGCTATAAGTTCTTTAGAACCGTTCTCATCAGGGTTGGTTTCACTAAAACTCTACGCTCATAGTTCCTGACTGAAGGACTGGTGGCGCCGTGGGACGGCTTGATGAGGAAATTTGTTCGCGGAACAAAGTCACCTACCCATAATCCCAAGCGGAAAACAAAGATCTGGCTATTTCTATTAGCCAATAACGAAGAGCGTTACTAATCGCTTAGACGCGTGAGTTTTGTAAGCTCGTCTTCCGGCGAGCACAGTCGGCCTTTGTCTCTCGCGCCGAGCGGACCTCCCGCATAACCGAAACTTGTTTGTCGCACCGAAGAAGGCAATAAAGCTACAAAGCTTTCTCGCACATCCCCAGAGTTTTCTTTAACCCGGCATCCTCCTTACACTCGCGGGCTTGCTATCGCCTCAAACAAAATTGAAGCGCGAATTCTTTCAGCTGTTTTTTAGAGGTGTGATTGCGTGAATTCAATCAGATTTATGTATTTCAATGATTGTATATGAGATAAATAGAATAGGAGGATGCCTACATATTTTTTATTGTTAAAATAATCATTTTTTTCTGATTTTCTATTATACACTGTTACCAATTTTGTGTAAAATATGCATGAATTCATGGGCTTCTAGTTTCGATTTTACACAATTATTTGTACACGAATGACTGTTTAAAATAGGGAAATTCATATTTTACACAATTTTCGTGTAAAATAGGGATAAAACTTTTGAGAGTGTAAAAAATCAAGTATTAATAATGCTAGTTTTTCGTAACAATATTATTTTTTATTTATATAATAGGAATATCATCAGCATTTTCAACATTTTGAGGCTGTGTTAGCAAATTCAACATTAGTTCCCTGGGTTCGAAATTGGTGCAATTCCACGAATTCTTAATGCATTAACTGGCTTGTAGTAAAGCGTTTACCGTGCTTAAGTACAGGTTATTACGAATAGGAGTTTTCGTCTACTTAAACTTGCTCTATGCTCGTTCAGACTCAACTTACTATTCTCGCTTTAGTTTCCGACGTTATAATTGAAAATTAGAAAAAAATTATTAATTTCATAATAAAAACAATAATACATGTATTTCTAATAATATATATCTAATAATAATATATGTAATCTCGTATACAATCATTGAAATTTGTAAATCTTAAATATCTGAATTAATTCTCGCAATCGCGCTTCTAAAAAAAAGTTGAAAGACTTCGAACGCCAATTTCCTGATTAAGCCGTCGTGCAGCGCCACCCATCCTTCAGTCAGAAACTATGAGCGTAGAGTTTTGGTGAAACCAACCCTGGTTCTCATATTGGCCATGTGTCCCGGAGTACCATAGATTAGGGACAAAACGGAGGCAAAACACAGAATCATGTTCGTATATTCTGTACTATACATTAGGTTTGGTGAAATATAAATATAGTGAAATTCAAGTTTTAAAAATTATCAATTGATTATGGATGAACCAGGTGATAATTGTCATTTGCTATCACAAACTCAAAAACAATTATTAACCTTTAGTATATTCAACTGTGTAGAATTATTGAAACGTCTTAATTTTATAAATAAACTACACAGTAAAAAATATTCTACAGGAGAAGCTCTGACTTTTGGAAATTATTTGGCAAAGTCTATTATTAAAATGTCAAAAGAAATGTGTTTTATTGAAGATGAAATGCTATTTCTTCATGAAGAAAACATTGAAGAGAACATTGAAAGCCTTAATGCGGATGAACTAGCTCTTACAATGGATGTTCAAGAAAGTGAACAGTTAACTGGAAGTAAGATTAAATAAAATCTAAGAATATTATAACACTTTGAAAATTTACAAACTTACATATGTAAATACTACCAAGGCAAATAATGTTGCCTTTGTGTAGGTTGACGTAAGCTCAGCGTTGGCGGAGAGCATGAGAGGAATAAAGGTAATGTTGGAGGTTTATAAAGAAAATTGACACAATGATTAAAGTCAAAAGATAAATAAACTTATAACGGTAGAGCGAGATAAAAAAAATAGAATTTCACATAAAAAAAAAATTACGGCGACAAAAAGAAGAACGAGATACGTGGTCGCGTAGTTTCGCGGGCTCGCGAGACTCTCACCAGCATGTTCGCTGTGTCCGGGTGACACCGAGCGTGGCTCAAGGTGTCACCCCCTTTTTGCCCTTGCGCGGACGGTCGTCCGCACTGGGCGAGGGATAGGACGCTCCAATATGCGACGGAGTCGCTGTGGGCGAGGAGGCGAGAGCCTGGCAAACCAGGAGGTCCGTCACCGGCGGAGCGCGGAGGGCGAGTCCTGCTCCGAAATTTTGGATTAAACAAAATACCTCGGTGCGGTTAGGGGGCGAGCAACGGCGCTCGCTGATTGGCTGCCGCCGGGCGGCGTAAAAGATGTGCAGATCGGCTGCAGCTTGGGGCGCGCTCGCGGGCCGCTCGGTCCCGACCCCCGTTTAGAGGGTGCGGCCCGTCGGCCCAGTCGTGACGCGAGCTTGTCCAAAGCTCGCGGAGCCGATCGATACTCGACGTTCGGGGAACTTTTACATTATTTTTAGGATCAATCTATTCCAAGTTCATATGAACTGTCACCACAGCAAGCGATAAACCACATTCCACTTGATTATAAAATAAAAGTATGTAATTTACATCGAGAGCATCCTAATTGGAAATTATCAACAATACAAAAAAAATGGAGGTCAAAGGCTAACTAGATTAGATGATTTGACTCGTTGGAAGAAATACATAGAGAACGGTGGAACCGTATATGATAAATATAATTTTATCAATACATGGACCTATGAGAGATTTAAGGAAAGCCGTCAAAGTGGAAAACCTGTTTTTACAAGAGACTTGCAAGTATGGGCAATGCAAGCAGCTCTTCAATTTCTCTCAGAAAATTTTCAATTTAATGCTTCAAGATCATGGCTTATTAATTTTAAAAATAAGTATCGAATTTCAATGAGGAAAGTAACAAGATATATAAAGCCAAAGGAAACTAAATCTGTAGAAGACCTGCTGCAAACAGCAAATGATTTTCAAACTGAATGCGCCTCACTTATACCAAAGTATAATTTAGATTTTGTTATAAACACGGATCAAAGTGGATGTGAGTATCGAATGAACGTACAAAGAACATTAAGTACCAAAGGTTCAAAACTTATAGATGTTTTTATTGGAGATTTAAATAAGGTTACACATAGTTATACTGTACAGTATTCAATAACTGCTTCTGGGAAACTTTTGCCCAAGGTATTCATTTGCTTACAAGAACCTAAAGGATTATTTGGAACAGTGGTACAAAAGGATGTTGACAAGATGGTAAATGCATTTGGGAATGTGTACGTAACTTGTTCGAAGTCAGGCAAGCTTACATCAGAAATAGTGAAAGTTTACTTGGACTCTATTCTGAAGCCTTATGTACAAGAAGATTTTCTCCTTATTGTGGATAGTTGGGGTGGCCAAAGTAATAAAACGCTTTCAGAAAAATTAGATGAATTTGGCTTCAATTACGAGATTAAAATTATTCCAGCTGGCTGTACTCTTTATGCTCAACCTTGCGATGTGTATTTCTTCAAGCAGGTTAAAAATTTTATTAAAAAAATTCAAAATTGTACAACTGTACTTTTAGAAGATCGACAAATCAATACAAGAGCTGATGCTGTCAAAATTCATAGTTTAGTTCATAACCAATTATCAGCCCCAATCTTTCAAGAAATGTTGGAGTACGCTTCGTATGCTTCTAAATTGATATCAAGAAGGAAAGTTTTCTTTAATGTTAATCAAGTTTGTTTTGCTCCTGAATACTTGAAAAAGAAATGTGAACTAAACGATTGCCAAAAAATTTGCTTTATAAGATGTTCATGGTGCAGACAATATTTATGTTTTAATTGTTTTTATGATAACTACCACCCAAAAGATTGTTCTCAATACAGTCGTTAATTTAAATGTGGAAATATGCAAATATTTAGGAATAAATTGTGATTATTGCAATTAAATTAAAAAAAAGTAAAAATGTATAAAAATTTGTAAATAATATTATAATAACACAAATCTAGTTTAAATAAAATAGTTTTCTTTCCTACATAATTTATTTATATGTCACATTATATTTCATAAATTTAAATTAAAAATCGAAAACTTATTAATTTAATAAACACAAGTAATAAAAATATAGATGCATCAATTTGAAAAATTAATATTTAACAATTTCATTCACATGTTTATTTTCTTGTCTATAAGTTATTTTCTATTAAAAAATTATTAAACTTTTTATCATTATTAAAAAAAATATTATGACTGACTAAAAAAATCCAATGAAAAATCATTCAAAGAATTTTCCAACGATTATATTTATAGAGTACATGCCCTGTATTAACACACTTTTACTATTGGAAATTTTTTTTATAGAAATTAGAATAAATGAAATATATTACCAAAACTTCTAATTTATCGAAAACAGCGGTATGAAATATAATTAAAACTCGTATTTTTCTATTATCCTTGAACAATATTTCAACCATTGTAGAAGTAGCTTAAGCTATAAAAACGAAACCCATCTATAACTATTTACCTAACAGCTGACCATAATAGCAAGACTATAACATAATAATGTATGTAGGTAGATTGCATATGGTGTATGTTTTTTTACTACAAGATTTTTTAAAAGGTTCTTTTTTATACAAATACCTAAATTGTTTGATGAGTCTGAGATGTTGTCCACAGCTGAAAGGTTAATGTATTCCATTAAAACGTTATTGAATGAATGCCTCTCCCCATACGAAAAGTCGAGCATTTTTCCCGCCTTTTCCTCCTGTCAGCTGTGACAGAGGATAAGCGATTTCGGCAAAATTTTTGATAAACCTTCTATAGTAGCTGGCGATTCCGTAAAATTGTTTTACTTTCCTCTTAATGGTTGGTGCCGGGAAGTCTCGCACTGCTTCTATTTTCTTGGGGTCTGGTCGTATCTGCCCGTTCCCCGCGATGTGATCCAAAAAGCTTGCTTCTTTTTGCAGGAATTGGCATTTACTCGGCTCGATCGTTAGATTGGCCTCGTCTAGACGTTTCATCAATCGTTTAAACTTCTTGCCATGCTCTTCAAGATCGGAAGCAAAAACTATAATATCGTCTAAATAAACGTATAATTCGACTCCCTGCAACCCGTTTAGGACCAGGTCCATTATTGACTGGAAGCTGGCCGGTGCGTTGCGCAATCCCATGCCCATTCGTGTGTACTCGTAATGTCCATAGGGTCCGGCAAAGGCTCTTTTGTGAGCATCGGCGGGGTCCATTGGTATTTGGTAAAATCCGGTTTTTAGGTCAATGTCCGTAATATACTTGGCTGTCGCTACCGCGTCTATGATATCTGTTGTCAGCGGGAGTGGGTAACTATTACCCACTGTTACCTCGTTTAATTGACGGATGTCCGTTACCATGCGCAATCTTTTTTCGCCGTCTTTCCCGCTCTTCTTTAGTACCACGCACATCATGGATAAATACGGGCTATCCGATGGTCTTATAATATTTATTTATTTGCCGCTGCATTTCCTCTTTTATTGCGGGTGGGTGGCGATGCCTCTTAATCCGGATTAGAGTGTCTGTGGTGGTTATTAATTTATGTGTTACTAGGTGCGTCGCTCTTAACTTCTCCCCTGGGAGCCCGAAAAGATGTGGCCTTTCATTTATTAGATCCTTGATGTGTTCTATTTCTTCTTTATTCAATACCTTCAGCGTATAATCCGCTAATCTAATCTAATTCCCGAAGTATTTTTTCAGTCCGATCATTGTTTTTGTCCGTAAATACTCGTAAAACGTTAAAGCGCTCGAGCTCAATGGCTATCCATTATTAATATCTTCGTCGAAAATGTCATCCTTCTCCGGCATTATTTCGCTGGGTTCTATTTCGACTACTGCTCATCCCTTCAAAGGGTATTACTATCCGTCCGTCTGCCAGACGCTTATTAGCTGCATTGATTTTCGCCTCGTGTTTAGTTAGCATATCCCAGCTCAATAGTCCCATCCGTATCGATGGGAAAATCCTCGGGCACTACATGAGCCTCACATGAAAAGCCGTTTATTTCTACCTTGGCGCTCCCTAGCGTTGCGCACTCCCCGGGCGTAACGCTGCTTATTGATACGACGCGTTCTTGATTTATCGACACATCTTTGTTAATTCTATTTCTCTTTATAAGTGACACATCCGCTCCTGTATCTATGTAAAATCGGCCGCGATTCCGCTCTAGCTGCGGACTTCTCAAATTCACTATAGGCGGCCTCCGTCCTGTCTAGGCAAACCTTATCTTATACTTAGGTTTAATATTTTTTGTTGCCGTCGCTTCTAGTTGCTCGATCCGGCAGGACTCTGGTGCCGAGCATCTTGGGAGTTTAAATGAGCCGTATTGCTTCCCGGCTCTTGGCTGTTACTTGTTCGATCTCTATCCCCACGGTATTCGTTGTTATCCCGGCGGCTGCTATTTTGTTGGTTCCGATCGTTCCAATTTCTGGGGTTATCTTGTCTGTACCGTTTTTCTCGGCCGTTATTGAACGGTCTATTATTACCTCCTTGACGGTAACCTCCTCCTTTTCGGTAGTCGGGGCTGCTACCGCGTCCATAGTTGGGCCCTCGGTCTATCCTATCTCTTTCGTCTCGGTTATAACTCCTGTTTGGGTAGCCCTAACCATTTGCTCTTTGATATCCGTTCGCTCGTCCCCTATCTTCATAATAACGTGACGTGCGCTCGGCCGCTTTCGAGTTACGTGATCCTCTTGCATCATACGGCCTTGGTGGCGGCGCTGAGTAAGCTACTGTTGTAGGTGCTGCTGCTGGGTATGCTGTGTATACTACCGGTTGCTGACTCATCGGTGCAGCTTGGACCACGGCGTTAACGATTCTTCCTTTGTTTATTCGACCTTCCTTTACGACTTTCTATAATGCAAATCATTCTCCGAGCGTATTCCCCCTGATATTGCAGTATTCGCATATCTTCGTATCGAATTTTTTCTTCCGGCATTCGTCTTTTCTGTGAGAAGTGGCCTTACAATAGTCACACCTTATTTTTGCCGGAGCTAATCTGACCGTAGCACTCGGTGTACTTCCTGTAGTCATTGCGGAAATCTTTGTAGCCAAGTGCTTTAGCAAGGCTTCTGTCGACATCGGTGCACTTGTAGTGGTTACCTTGTTGAGCCTTGGCTCGCCACGCTATGCGGTGGTCTTTTGCTCAATGCGTATCGCCTCCACAATCGCTCCTGTCAAGTTTCTTGGGGACTTCACTCTAATCTGGTGTTATAAATCCCCACGTAGGCCAAACAAAAATTGCTCTAACGCTTCGGCTTCCTCACTTTCTCGATACGTTATTTTCTGGCTCTCGCCTAACGAACTATCTGTGTCGTACAAGTTTCGTAGCTTGTTCAGCAGGGCTTCCATTCTTTCCCCGAAATCTCCAGCACTCTCCTCTGGCCCTTGGCTTATTATTTTGATTTCTGCTAGGACGTGGTCAGCGCCGCCGCGGTACTTATACCGATCGGCTATGAATTCGAGCGCTCGCTCGATGGAGGTGTGTTGGCTGGCATCATTAATAAAGTTCTCTAGCGCCTTACCCTTCAACTCATAACTGAAATCATTAAGTATTGCTTGTTTGGCCTATTCTTCATACTTCTTAAGGACCCCCCTTACCGAATTACAGAAATATGCGGCACTGGCGGGATTACCGTCTTAGTGAGGCAATTGGTTCACTGCATGTCGTATGCTGGCCTCGATTCCTGGATCTCCGGGTCTTGCTAAGCGTGTCTGCTCTTATGCTTGATAGGGCCACTTCGCCGGTAGATATTTTTGCGGACTCCCATATAGACTCCTGTAGCGATCTGTATTCACTTCATCTCCCCGCAGCAGATTCCCGAAGTCCATGCATGCTCTGTATTCGGGCTTTGATTTGGTGTATTCCTGAACCCTCGCCTACTGTCTCGCTGGGAGTCCCTGTTCCGGTGTGCGATATGGTCCCGCCGCTGGTAAATGCCTTTGTGGGCTACCATACAGTTTCATGTATTGTTCCGCGTTCGCCTCCTTTCCTTTCTGTCGGCTCCTGAAGTCCCCGCGAGCTCCGTCTTCGAGTTCTTGCCAGATGTATTCCTGACCCCTACTGCGAGGGCTATTTAGGTTGGGTTTTTAAAGTATGCTGGATTTTGCGGGTGGGAACGGGTAGTTGATGGCCCTTCCTCTCTCTTTTGCGAACTGAATCGGCGATCCTTGGGGGACTCCCATTGCGGCTCGTATTGGCCGTTCCAATCCGGGACTCTCGGTGTATGTTTTCGGTCCTCCAGTGGCCTCCCATATTCCTCCTGATTTCCAAAAGGCGGCAATCTCTGCCTCGCCTTGGGTCTTGCCCCTAATGTGGCCGTAACCCCTGGGCTTTGATCGTCTTCCTTTGTCGCGAGGTCTTGACCCCTGCGTTCGACGTCGTCTTGACCAAGGACGCTCGGTAATGTCGCTGATGAATTCTTTATCGCTTCTTCTTTTTCTGGTATAGCGTGTATATGTAACGGTTCATTTATTCGGCGATTTCCTTCTCGTCTTCGCTGAGCTCGTTGAATTCTCCGGCGCGGAGGTCTTCGAACCTCTTCAGTGCTGATTCTAGTACATCCACATGCGGGTGTTGGATTGCTAGTTCTGCTGCAGTCAGGGCTACCTGGAGGTCGCTGGTTGCTTTGTCCTCCTTTTTTATGCCTACCCGACCCCATGCTCCTAGTGTCTTTATGGATTCGCGCGACTCGTGGCGACTGAGTGTTGCCGCTTCATGCTGTTGTGGCCATGAATAATCCGGGCCTTTATCGTCTCCGGCAATGCTCTTATTCTTATTTTTCCCGAAATTGAACATATTGCTAGTATATATCCTACTCGTCCCTCTAAAATTCTCTAACTATTACTCTGACATTTCGGCAGGCCGATTATTCTCGCGAATTGTAGTTTCGGCGAACGCTTTTAATTCTTCGAATTTTTCGCTGGCTTCTTCGAGAAATTTTATTTCCGAATTTTCTTCCCTAACTTCTGCAGTACGTGGTAATTCTACTGACTGTATCAGCTCCTCTTGGGTCCTAATTTGCCTATTGATTCGGTCCAGACGCCACCGCAGAGTTCTTCTTTCCCTAATTAACCTCCGTAGGTGTAGTTTTTCGCTACCCTGCTCATGTCGCAAGATGTTACTATTTTTTAGCATTCAGTTCGTCACTGACCCGATTCGAAGGTGGTTGAGGAGCGGGTTATATGTCCTTTTTTTTGAATCTTTGAGGAGGTCGACCGTCATTGGCAACTTGTCTAAGAAAAAGGAAAAATCGGCCGTCGCTGACAACTGACATCAAGGAAAAGAAAAAAAGAATCAACCGTCGTTGGCAACTGGCCTCAAGGAAAAGGGAAAAAAAAATCGACCGTCGTTGGCAACTGGTCTAAGGAAAAGGAAAAATCGGCCGTCGTTGACAACTGAACTCCGACTAGAGTTCCGACTAGAGTTCCGACTTTGAGAGTTCAAACAAAATTTCCGGTAAAATTCTGCGGAAATTGAAGGGGGCGCCGCAGGCGTCGTGGTGTTAGTCAATACTGAGAGGGATGCGTTATTGTAGACAATGGCACGCGCGCAGCGCGCGCCCTTACCCACTTATAGTGTGGAACTGTGGGCTGTAGGTACTAATATACAGTGTTGGACGCCATAAACCCCCCGTAACAAACATGTATATACCGGGTTCCCAAACTAAGACGTACACGACATTTTCTCTCAGCCAAATTGATAAATTCGTCAAAGTCTGGGGGCCCTAGGGGTTTTCGGACCCAAGGAATCAAATAGCGCTGTCAAAAAATTTATAAAATGCCAAACACAAAAAGTAAAAAAGTTATTTTTTCGAAAAATATTTGCGGTACGGCTTTTGTGTTAGTTTCTTATAGTTTGTTCAATTTGGAGGCTATACCACCTTTACCCGATAGCATTTCATGCAATAATACTTATTTAACGCAGTTTTGAAAATTGTATATTTTACTTTGGCTTGGACCTCAAACTCGCGTTCGAGAAAGCGGAATTACGGAACTCTGAAAACGCCAGACTTTCCAAACTGTGACTCTAGCAATGAAGCGGCAACTTCAACACGCAATATCTAAGCACAACTAAATAAACCAAACAAACTATCTAATCATTGATACAAAATAATATCATGATATTCATGATGTTTTCATCAATAGCTATTTATTCCAAGTACATATTATTATTGTAGCGCACAACGTAATACGTAATTTGTAGGCTAGTGAGCAATGTTTACAAATGGTGAACATCTGCGACGGCGTCCAGAGATGGCGCCAGTGCGACTCACGTGTGAGCTTGTGATGTCGCGCGTATATGCGTATCTCTCCAGTACTTATTTTCAAAGAAACTAAGCTAAAGAATTATAGTTTCGTTACTTAAAAGTAATAATATCCAATTTGTCTTGCACTTCCTTACTTCAGTAATGTTGCCATTGAAATAAACGAGACAATCATTTCCTCATGTTTACGTAGGTACACTCGAATATGTTCTGACACTGCATTTCGCGGCTTCTAATAATGAAAAATATTTATACGCAAATATTCGTTGTATGCATCGATTTCTGTTTCTAAAATATGTTTTACTTTTTTGCTGGCTGGAAGATTGGCTTTAAGCTCCGGCCAATGTCAAGACACGATGATTAATGCTTATTTTACTGTTATCCTTACAAAGCGATAAAAGAAACTTTAAGAGCGCAAAGGAACATTTTAGGTACTTTATATGTGATTACACTGCTTTAACTGATAAAAGAAAAGTCAGAATCGATATATGTGTGCTTCTATATTATACGCATGTAGAAATGTGTGCAGGCGAAGAGGCAAGTATATATTGTCTGCGCGCGATCGAATGGATATCGAGTGAACGGGCCGATATGGCTGTGGGCAAAAATTATTTACAATACTAATATTGGCGATCAATTAGACAGCCTGGTGTAATCATATAAGACTAAAGACTCCCGAAACGTCATCCATAATAAACTGATTTAGTCTAAATTGTGAATAGTCTTACGTCCGAATAATTTTACCTTTTGACGGAAAAAATAAAATAAAGCGCAACGACGTCATTTTTTTTTAAATTGAAGTCATGTTTTTATGACAGTAAATTCATTATTACGGAATTATAATTTATTCGCTTGCATATTTAATTTAATGATACACAGATTTATTGTATTAAACGTCAATTATTTCAAATTTTAGAATTAAAACTTTGTAGTTATTGTATGTTTTGTTAACAACACGAAGATCTGTTTTCTGTGTAAGAATGCAATTCATTAATAACCCTGAATAGAATATTACACACCTATGAAGTAAAAGTAAACAATGTCCGAGATCGCATGTAAATGTGACAAACATGGTGACAAACATGCGATCTGAGGAATTTTTTATTTGCTCCCGTGCATATACGATTTTGTGCCATACCCTGGCCGAAAGTACCACATTCCCTCCCGGTGCAAAAACGAGAATGCGGTATTTTCGGCCCGGGTATGACGAAAAATAGTATACGCACCACGGGAGAAAAATTGGTCAGTCCATAGCTCGTGTAAATTGACACCCGAGCCGAAGGCAAGTTTTTTCCTCCCTAGTTGCGTAATATACTATTTATGAAAAAAGTAACGAAGCTTTCCAAATCAGACATACTTTTATACTGTTACTAGTGAGAAATCGCAAATAAATTCATAAATAATACACAAAATCATATTTTTCCATATAACATCAGACAGTAACGTTACTATTCATAGTGATTAATAATTAATTCATTTTTATTCTTAGAATTTATTATTCATAACTTTTTCTTGAAATTACTATTACTATGAGTTTATGATTTTTTCGTAATAATTTATTCATAGTGTTAAATAATTAAACATATACTTCCCCGCGTAAAAAAAGTTACTATGGCCTAAATATTGCACATAGTATTATTAGCCAAGTACAGTGACAATCCTCCAAAGCACCACATTAATAACGTTACAGCAAAATAGTCAATTAATGAATCAATTCCGGATAAGGTGCTTTCTAAGTATTTTTGTCTCCTCTATCGATTGGTATCATTTATTTTGCGATAGAGACAATATTAAAAAAGTTAAAAGTACATTTGGATGGAAAAAATTTTGAAAAAATTAGCGTCATATTGAAAAAATTTTGAAACATTTTGAAAGTGATGCGTACTTGGTTTATTCCCACTTGTGCTTGCCTATAATCAAAATCAAGGGGAGACAGTGACAATGTAGGCGATTAGTTGAGTAGTACGCACCGGAAATTTCTTTACGCGTTACTTTAAAGAGGTTGGGTAGCTCTCAGCACGCGGGGCCTCAGGATGGGGTGCTTGCTCTCGCACCGCGCGCTACTGTCTCGCTCACGCGCTGCATGCGATTCGTATGAGAAAGAACTTTATTTTAATAGTTTCACTTTGGACCCTCACTGCACTCTTTTCACTCTCTTACACACCTTTCTGACAAGTCGATGGGGGCTCTTTACAAGACCGAGTAGTCAGCCGAACGGCCGCTCCGAGCCCCGCGAGCCGTCACCGGGTTCCCTAAACCTATCGCAAAGTCTCCGACGTAGTCCAGTAAACGAAGAACTGAAATCGATATTTCTGGTAGAAATGATATTTGGTAAAACATATCGTCTAAAAACGATGGTCAAAAAAGTAGCTTCCAAAAATGCCGGCGTCACTCCTAATTTGGCAAAAAACCACCCCCGAAAACGTATTTTCGTTTATAACTGGCGAAAGATGAGGTATCGGAAAAAGTCCCCAAAAAAATTGTAGAGCGTAAAATTTCAAACGAGAATGACTATCACTTTTTTATTTTTAATAAAATTAAGCTTGAGCAAGGCTCGCAGAGAATATTGAAAATTGCCCATATCAAGAAAAATGGCACATTTGACGGATTTGTAAGCACTGGACGTCTTTTGTACATGCCAATATACCAGAAATCGAATTTGAAAGCCCCGTTTACATTCCTTTCCGGGGTGGTGTGCACTTTCTTTGTAAGTATAATATTATTTTTAAGCTTAGACTGTCATATTGAACGATATTAATTTATGAAGATGAAATTAGTGGTCTAGTTTAATTTTTAAATAAAACTGTTTTATATTAAACCGTTGTAACTCAGTATCCAAAATACTTGAATTATTATATTGTACGTGGTTTTATATTCGAAGTACATACTAATATCAATATCAACACTATAAAATTAGATGGAAAATTATGATAACACGAGCTCAGTGCCTATTTAGAGTGCGAAAAGATTTACCTTTTCGTACTAATACGTAAAGTATTTCAAGTCTTTAAGTTCTTTTTTAAATAATCTACGTTAAGTACATACTTTATGCATTATTTTCACTGCGTTATATGGTTAAAAATACCTATTCTCGGCTTTACCAAGTCAATATCTTAATAATAACTATTACAGACTAAGTACAACGAAATATCATTGTTTCTTGTGTATTTATATGAATACGCATTCATATTACATAAATATTTATGAGTTAGTCGTCGCCTTCTGTATTTGTCCCACTTCTCGGTGTACCGGGATTTGGGTACGTTCACCTAATCTTGGCTGTATGATGTCAATATCTTAATAATAACTATAAGAGACCGTGAGAATAATTTAAAATCATTGTTTCTTGTGTATTTATATGCATACGCATTCATATCACATCATGTTGTGGATTAAGTCTTCGCCTTCTGTAATTGCCCCAGTTCTCGGTGTATTGAGATATGGAAATTTGTAAATTTCATTCCTTTAACTTAAATAAATAAATTTCTCCGATATCCAGACTGTAAAAATTATATTTTTTAAATATCCAGAACCTTCATATTGACCCCACTACACGGAGAGAAAATTTTCAGTAAAAATTACAAAAATTACAAAATTACTAAAAATTACAAAAATTTATCTATTTATGGGAATAATTTATATTAATCGCACTTATCGCCATTTTAATAGTTGGGAATCCAGTGTTGCTTTCCTTGTGGTGTAAGATAAGATGTAAATATGCACGCCGCTTTTACATAGGAAATTTTTATATCTTAAGTCCTAAACATATCTAACTACTATACTACACATAACCTAAGTAATGCCTTACATTTCGCAATACGCAAACGCTTACATATGAACTTTAGAAACTCACCGGACTTATATACTAACTGAGGAAAGTCGTGGTCACTTGCGAGTTTCAATATTCGCCATCTACCGGTTGTGCACGGTAATTCTCGCTGAAATTCAAGAACGCGCATGCGCACAACAGTCAACAGCGCCACCGCGCGTTACGCCAACGAAAACTTCCAAACCTTCTCTTAAAAGTTACTGAACAGTTCGGTAATTTTTACTGAAAATTCTATAAAAAGTATAGAAAGTCAAGTAAATCCGCTCATTTTGGCAGTCTGTTACCACAGTACCGAAAAGTTCAGTAAAAATTGCGGAACTTTTTGTAATTTTTACTGAAATTTTTCTCTCCGTGTACCATACAGCCCCATATTCCCCTAACATCTGAATGGCGGGTTTCCGGAAAAGCGATTTAGACCAAAATTTATTTTTCGACTGGTGGCGGTCTCTCGAACAAGTATCTACAATGAAATTTGTTGTAGCGAAATATTTGCGGAGGTGGGAATTTTTCTTTCGCCGAATTTTCGTTTATTTTCGTCTTTTAAAAGGATCTATCGTCTCAATGGCGGTTTTCCGGAAAAGGTATTTAGAGCAAAATTTATTTTTATAATCGTGGTAATCTCTCGAATATGTATGTTACATAAAATTTGGTGGTATACGAAACAAGGATCTACAAAGACAGTTATACAAACGGAATATTCGCGAAGGTGGAATTTTTTTATTTCGTGATATTCGTGTCTTTTTCATATTTTACCATGATCGATTGTCTCAATGGCGGTTGTCCGGAAAAGCTATTTAGCCTAAAATTTATTTTTAGACTAGTGGTGGTATATCAAACGAGTATCTACGAAGAAATTTGTCCTAACGGAATTTTGGCAAAGGTGGGAATTTTTTTTTAGAGTATTTCGTGCATTTTTCATATTTTACCATGATCTATCGTCAGAATGGCGGTGTTCCGGAAATGCTCATAAATATTTAGTCCAAAGTTTATTTTTAGACTTGTGGTTGTCTCTCGAACAAGTATCTATCAAGAAATTTGTCCAAACGGAATATTTGCGGAAGTGGGAATTTTTCTTTCGTCTATTTTTTGTGTGTTTCAAGAGCATCTATCGTCTCAATGGCGGTTTTCCGGATAAGCTATTTAAGCCAAAATTTATTTTTATACTTGTGGTAATCTCTCGAACAAGCACCTACCAAGAAATTTGTCCTAACGGAATATTGGCGAAAGTGGGAATTTTTTTTTCGAGATATATCGTGCATTTTTCATATGTTATTATGATCTATTGTCTGAAGGGCGGTTTTCCGCAAAAGGTATTTAGGCCAAAACTTATTTTTATACTTGAGATAATCTCTCGAAAAAATATCAACCAAGATATTTGTCCTAACGGGATATTTGCGGAGGTGGGAATTGTTTTTACGTCGATTTTTCGTTTATTATCGTATTTTAAGAGGATCTAGCGTCTCAATCGCGGTTGTCCGAAAAAACCTATTTAGGCCAAAATTTATTTTTAGACTAGTGGTGGTATATGAAAAAGTATCTACCAATTTTTTCGTCTACGTTTCTACCTGCTACTCGGCAAACCGAGATCTAGGTACATAGCAAGTAAATTGCTTCAAGCCCAGTGTTAGCTTACTTATAAATATATTTTTAGTGATTTCGGTTATCAATTTTGATAAAGAGAAAAGGCTTTGTCGATATAATATGAAGTCGGAATCGTACGCGCATTGATCCTTGGTGGAGACATAATTTATTCTCCGATTCAGAAATTGACTTCATATAGCCAAGATTATTTGACCGTCCCAAATCCCGATACGCCGAGAAGTGGGACATATAAAGAAGGCGACGACATACTCAACAATATGGTGTGATATGAATACGTATGCATAAAATACACAAGAAACGATGATTTTAAATTCTTCTCACAGTCTCCTATAGTTATTATTAAGATATTGACATCATACAGCCAAGATTAGGTGAACGTACCCAAATCTCGATACATCGATAAGTGGGATAATTATAGAAGCTGACGACTTACTCAACAATATCATGTGTTATGAAGGCGTATGCATAAAATACACAAGCAACAATGATTTTAAATTCTTCTCACAGTCTCTTGTAGTTATTATTAAGATATTGACATTATACAGCCAAGATTAGGTGAACCTACCCAAATCCCGGTACACCGAGAAGTGGGAAAAATATAGAAGGCGATGACTTACTCATACACATTGATGTGATATGAACGCGTAAGCATATAAATACACAAGAAACAATAATTTCTAATTCTTCTGGCAGTCTGCCATTGTTACTATTAAGCGTAGGATTCCCTATTAATTTTCTGGTATTGGTCGTCTATGTTTCTACCTACTACTCGGCGAACCGAGATCTAGGTACATAGCAAGTAAATAGCTTCAAGCCCACTCTTAGTTTATTTATAAATATATTTTTAGTGATTTCGGTTATCAATTTTGATGAAGAGAAAATGCTTTATCAATATAATATGAAGTCGGAACCGTACGCGCATTGATCCTTGGTGGAGACATACCTGGAGAAAAGGAACGGGTATATCGTACACGCAAACAATAGTAATACGACTTTTATCATATAATGGCTTTAATTATTATTTGAATTAGCATGTCTTGACATAATTTATTCTCCGTATCAGAAATTGACTTGATATAGCCGATATTATTTGAACGTATCAAAATCCTGGTGCACCGATAAGTGGGACATATAAAGAAGGCGACGACTTACTCAACAATATGATGTGATATGAAGGCGTATGCATAAAATATACAGAAAACAATGATTTTAAATTCTTCTCACAGTCTCTTATAGTTATTATTAAGATATTGACATCATACAGCCAAGATTAGGTGAACGTACCCAAATCCCGGTACACCGAGAAGTGGGACAAATATAGAAGGCGATGACTAACTCATAAATATTTATGTAATATGAACGTGTATACACATAAATGCACAAGATACATTGATATTTTATTCTTCTCAAAGTTTACAATTGTTTTTATTAAGCGTATGATTCCCTATTATATTGTTGGTATTTATCGTGTACGTTTTTACCTGCTACTCGGTAAACCGAGATGTAGGCACATTGTAAGTAAATCGCTTTAATGACATTGTTCATAAATTTCTCGGCTATTAACAAATGGATTTATTATTATTTATAAATATGTTTTCTAATAATTCGTAAAACATGATCAGTATTCAACGGGATACTTATTGTAGCCGTTTTCTTAATTATTGTCATGAAACTCTTTTTCATTAAAATTTTTACCAAATCTAAATTAATTAATTTACTGAACTAATCGTCTACATTGTCACTGTCTCCGCTTGATTTTGATTATAGGCTAGCACAAGTGGGAATAAACCAAGTACGCATCACTTTCAAAATGTTATCAAACATTATTCAATAGAAAAATATATTTCGGCTCTCTATTATCACCATTTATTTTACGATGGGATACGTAATAGAAAAGTAAAAAAAAATATACACAAAAAAAAAGTTGTTCAAACTTTATTTGTACATTTTAAAAAAGAGCAAATGATAGGCCGTAATTACAGTAGGGTTTTATTGAATTCATTTATTAAACTATTAAAATGAACTTCTTTCCCATACAAATTGCATGCAGCGATTTTTTATGATTAATGACAATCCGATAAAACGATTACATATATTCTGTAATAAAAATTCCCTTCGTAACTATATCATTTCCCGCGGATGATGTAAAAGACATTCTATATCATTAGAACGTTCGTTGCATTTATGCCACGCCTATTCGTGACATCCGCATTTATGCCACGCCTATTCGTGACATAAGTTGTCCATTATTGCACCGTTCTTATCACCTTCGCTATCGCTCGGGCGATACTGCACGTTGTAAAAATGGACTTCTAATGGCACGAATAGACGTCACCTGGCGGATTTATGCAGTCAGGGCTATAAAATAATGTACGATACACGTATCATAAGTCGTTCTTTATGGTACTAGTATCGTAATGTACTATTTAATAACACTTTCACATAAAAAATTTAGCCTGAAGACTATAAGAATATTGAAATTAAAAAATCGTAGACACAATATACACGATTCTCATATATGGATGACTGTTCTCCAATATATCGATTGATTTTTCCCATATCTTGGCATATACGGTCGATATATGGGCAACAGTTGTCCAAGAAATGTATAAATACTGACCAAATGTGGCTCCGGCGCCGGGCATTATAAAGCCAATATTTTGCCCATATATTGTTTCTCATAGGCCACCTCTTGCCCATACTTGGCTTATACTATGTGCAATATTTAGGCCGTAGTAACTTTTTTTACGCGAGCTAGCTGAACATTTAGGACACCCTCAAACAAGATTTTTGGCGATACTAAATATGCTTTTTAGCTAGATATTCAGAGAGACATTGAGTTGAACTTTTAGCGAGCCCAAAAGCGATATTTGGAGCGAGCCTTTGAGCGAGACTTTGAGTGAGACCTTAAGGAGGCTTTTGCACGACAATACAGTTTGTGCGCTCAGCGAGAGCACAAACTATACCATGCACGTCGTTCTGTCTCTCTCGCTCTCGTGTAGGTCGTCTGCTATTTGTGCTCATAATCATGAATATCTCGAAATTTCCCACGGCTACGTACAATTTACAAGGTGTGATTTGAAAGGGGAAGCCTCAATCTTTAAATCCATATGTTTTTTACTGGTCAAAAATTTGATCCCTTTTCAGAAATACTCGACTTAACCTATTTTTTCCCGCCGTCCCATAAGAGTACATGTAAAAAATGATAATTTCAAACGTTAATTTCTCAAAATTTTCCACGGTTATAGGGCAAAATAAACATACCACAAGATTCGGTACATCTTGAACTATTGAAAATGTTATATCACAGTTTGCAAATTTTCATGCAAGAGCGTCCTTAAGAGAGAAATTAAGCGAGACTTTGTGCGAGACTTTCAGCTGGAGTTTGAGCGAGACGTTCAACTTCACTTTGATCGATACCTTCAGCAAGACTTTAAGCAAACTCTTGAGCAAGACTTTTTGCAATACTATTAGGGAGACATTTGGAAAACTTATCACAAAGTTTAGCAGACGTTTGGGAAAACTTTTGCCAAGTTTATCTAACGTTTTGATGAACTTTAAAAAGGTCTAGCTGACATTTAGGTAACCTTTGCGAGGTAAAGATAAATTTTGGAAATCTTATTCCAAAGTTTCGTGGACGTTTTGGTAAACTTTGGCGGAATAAAGATAAAGTTTAGACAACTTATAACAAAGTTTAACATATGTCACGGATACCTATTGCGATGGCATCCTAGTATTTTGAAAACCTCTTGCTACACTGAGAGAAATGGATTACTTGAGCCAAAAGGAAATTCCTTTTGGGAAAATCCTTTGGATGCAAAATGATTATCTTATTGAATCGGAGGGGGGGGGGGGGTGCGAACAAAATTCTAACTCGTAAAATCGAACTTATACCCCGACAGTTTTTTTAGAGCTTCTTCCAGATTATGAAGCGAACCTAGAAAAATATTGCGAGTAAAATCCTATGAAAGGCACTACCCTTAAGTGGGAAAAATGGGGTTCCATACCAAAATAAAATTCTAACTATAAATTCTCACTAAATGATGAAACTAACCTAGAAAAACATCTCAAGACACGAAGACCTTTTTGGTTTTTCATTATAACTGATTGCCTAATCGGTATGAAAAACAAACCATATGCAACTAAACCGTATGGCTTAAGGTATGGCTGAAAGTATGAGCTAAAGAATGGCTGGGAGTATGGCTGGAAGTATGGTTAAAAGTATGGCTTAAAGAAGGTCGAAAATATTGACAATATATTGAGTATATATTGGGAATATATTGGGAATATCCTAGCAATAAATTGGCAATATACTGGCAATTTATTAGCAATATATTGGCAATATCTAGTAAATAAATTGAATATCTTGAAATTTCGAAAATACAATTACGTAATTCTAAGCTCGCAAGATAAACGAGGAACATAGTTGTCATTTACTAGCAATATTAATTATTTTCTGTTGCATGTTTGAAAAAAGTTTACGTAAACTTAGGCTATCCTTCTTATCAAAATTTATTTATTACAATGTTACGCCAAGGTGCCGCGAATCTGTCATCGCTCTCTCACATCTACGGCGGTGTATGGCCGCGTCTGCCCTCGGTCTCTCACTCTCACTCTCGTGACCCCGAGTCATCCAGCGGATGTCGAGAACTGCTGCGAAACTGTCGGCTACAACGGCTGTTGGGGATGGCGCTAGAGGGCTACGTTGGCTGCGATACCCGGCGCCTCTTCTACTCTTTCTCTCTTGCTCTGGAACTTGCGGCTACCTCGTTGCGTCTTGCTACGGTGAGCATCTCGTGCTAACTCCTAGGGGCCTGAGAGACGCTGGCGAGCGTCGCACCAAGACTGGACTCCCGACGTTACTTTGCACCTGCCCCTTCGCTCCGAATATAATATATTTTATCGGGTTTTTTTGCAGGATGTTTTCTGCAGAATTTCCTGGGGGATAGTCCGCAGAACTCTGAATAGAATTATCTGCAGGCATATGGACGTTGCAAATACTTGTACTGGATTACCTATAGGATTTTCTGCATGAATCTTAACATTATTTTCTTAAAAAATCTGTACATGATTTCCTGTAGGATTTTCTGCAGGATTTTCTGCATGAATCTTCACACGATTTTCCGTAAACATCTGTACAGAATTTCCTGCAGGATTTTCTGTAAGAATTCCTTCAGGAATTACTGCATGAAATCGTGCAAAATTATGTATGATATTATGCAGAACTTCTGAAGGTCTCATTTTATTCCTTGTTCATGTTCAGGGGGACGCATCGATATAAAAATTAGAGAAATTTAAAAACCTGCAATAATTTTTGTTACTGCGGAATCGGTTAATTTTTGTAATTTGGAATTTTCGTTGGAGTCGCAATATTGCAATCTTCAACCACATATTTTATATATAAATTCATGATATACTTCATGACATTAAAAGCTAATTATTTCATTAAAAGGACTTTTGACTCCCTTAAAAAATGTTAAACCTAAGTTATTTATTTTGCTTTAGCTACCTTAGTAGCTAAAAGCGAGATTTGGATTTTATTTAATAACCATAAGTAAATTTTAATTTAAGCTAAATAAATATGTCGCTTCTAGATTTTACAACATTGTTATTTCATGAAATACTAATCCATTATGTCGTATGCATTATGTAAAAATAATTCTATTTAAGTGATTCGTTAGCTAGAAAATATAGTACATTTTCTACTAAGAACTACTTATTAACAATCTTTATACCACTCTAACCTCAAAATCATAACTTTAATATGATTATTCGGCTCTCGTGGTATAAAATACTGTCCGACACTGGTGTTTAAGGTGATTTTTACCGCATGAGACGTTTTTCGCACGAGCGAAGCGAGTTCCACACCCATATCGTAAGTACTATTTTATCACGCATGCTTGAACAATGCCACATTGCGTAAGGGTTTTCCGTACGCTAAATGTCCAATTACACACTGCGTGCGTTATTTTCTCTAAAACATGCTCCACCGTACGTTATAAAAATAACGCATGCAAATGCGTTATGTAATGAAAATAACGCACGCAGCGCCCTTACGGTGTACCGATGGTAGAGAGGTTATAAAGGTTATATTATCTCCACACACGCATTTTTCTCGCACTTGTGATAAAAAACACTGTGTGTAACTCATTAGTTAACATACCGCATTCGGTATGTTAACAATAGCTTACGCGGGCGACATGTCGCACTCGCTATGCTCGTGCGCCAACGCGCCCGCGTGCGCTATTGGCAACTTATCGTACTCGTTACACAATGTACTATTTTAAAACTTGAAAGATAAAAAGTAAATTGCTAATGCCTTCTTTCTTACAGATTTCGTCAATGAAAATGTCGAAGTTAACGGAAAAATGTCGAAAGATGATTACCGACGGACTTTGACTCTTATGTGCAATACTTTGCGCAATCCGAAAAAAACATCAAATTGTTAATTATATTTTATCAAAATTAAAAAAAATTAATTTATTTATTTCAATAAAATGTTGATGAATCTTGTTTATTCTTATTTCTTTCTTCTTCAAGTAAAAGAATAAACTATACTAATAAGTTTACTTCGGATAATGATTGAGAGTTCATCATATAATTCTTCAAATCTATCTACTTCATGCAAGTTAATTATTAAATTTTTCCTCCAATCTACAAAAGAAACCTGACATTTCAAGTCCAAAACGGTCCAGTTTCGTTCATTGCAAGCGGTGATATCACATTTTAAAGTCGAAAAATCGTAAAAATATCTCTTTTAGGCTGATTTTTCGACTCGGAAAGTTTTTGGCCACTATCAATGATAGTTTTCCTCCAATCTACGGAAAAACCTTAAATTTTAAGACCTGAACGGTGCAGATTCGTTAATTCCAAGCGGAGCTATCAATTTTGTGCAAAAAATGGCAAAAAGCTCCACTGTGCGTCGGTGCCGTAACCACGATCGTGAAGAGGACCTTCGCACGTATTAAGGAGATGAACTGCACTCCTCATCATCACTGTCAGGAACACCGAGCAGCAGGCATGGGCCGCAGTACTTATCGCACTTTGTATAAAAGCAGCGATACCGAAACGCGCAGCGCGCACAGAGTACGGCCAATCAGAAAAAGAGAAATGACCGTAACGACCGTTTACGGTCATAAATACCGATTATAATGATAAAAAACGTTTCATATACTTAGAACCTATCACAGTGCGCGATATTTTCATAGAGATTACTCTATATCGAAAAATTTTGCATCGGCCTCTTGTACAGTCATAAATACCGTTTATATGAAAAAACATCGTTTAAAATATATGCTACTTACACCTACCTCAGTACGCGAGGTTTTCGTAGATATATTATTGCATCGACCTCTTCCAATGAGCGAAGTTTTACTGTACTTAACAAGTTTTTATAGAGATATTATAATCTCTATCTATGGGAAAATTTTGCATTGAAGAATAAGAATGATGAGAATAAGAATGATGAGAATGATAGTCATTTAACTTTCAACCTCACATACTGCATACATCATATATACACTGCCCGTCGATATATATATACACACAGCGTATAAATAATAAGTACGGTACGTCAATATATAGTACAACGTAAAAAATAAGTAGGGAATATATATATTATATAAGTACAGCCTAAGCAATAATAGTGATATATATAGTAAGTAATAAGTAATAAGGCTTGAGAAACACTATCAGTTTTCGCCGCAAAACTAAAAAATGAAATTTGAAAAGACGTTTTCTCGTCAACTAAATGATCGTAATGAATCTTGGCCTACAATAAATAAATTAACAATCTATAGTTCAATTAATAATCTACAGTGCACATAAGCAAAAAAAAAAATTAACGTTCGCATATACATAAACGCGCCTAACTTCAAAACGACGCGCTCGATGTTCATGTTTATTTTTAAACAAGTAAGCAAACGACGCGCGTTAGGAGCTTGCACCATCACTGCGGTAGTCCACGTCAAAGCTCTACAACGTGCAGACGGCGACATGGCCGCGAACGAAAGACGAGGGGAAAACCTCAGGCGATGGCAGAGGATGCTCGAGATGCTTCATCGCACGATGGGAGAAAACGGCGAGTACAACATCATTGCTGCCCGAAATTTGTACAGTGTGGAATTGCCGGAAGAGCCGCTGCCTAGTCGCCAATCGTTTATGCGGTCAGTTTATTTATTTTTTTATACAAACATAAGTAAATAAGTGTAAGTTTTTGTAAAAAAAACGTGTGTGTGTGTGTGTGTGTGTGTGTGTGTGTGTGTATATAAGAGTATATAAACGTATATAAATGTAAAAAATGTTCCAATTACAACTTTTATATACACTTATTTACATTTACATACATTTTTTACATTTATACATACATTTTCTATTTCCATCGGGGCAGTAGGTTAGATTCACGTAAGTTTTATAATAGTACTTTTCGACACCGGTGCGGAAGTAGATTACTTATTTTCCTGATGCGACGGTAAATAATCTACTTACGTATTAGTCTCGAACTGTATTTTATACCACGAGCGCCGAAAAATCATACCAAAGTTGTGATTTTAAGGTTACAGTAGTAAAATAATCATTGCGTGCTTATTTTGAGATTATCAATTATTAAATTAGAAAAATTGAATATTAAAGACATATATAGATATATCGATAGATAGATAGACTATTATATAGATATTAGATAGACAGATTGAGATGTACCGATTTATAGATATATAGATGGATTTATAGATAGATAGATTTATAGCTTATCGATAGATTGTGGCGGAGACAAAGCTTCACACAGGTGTGCGCGTAGGTAGGCACACGTATGTACACACGTACACAGGCACATGGCCAACCGAAGTCAGCAGCAAGGCGGCAGGAGCAGAATGCGAGCATCACGCGACGAGTGTGTTACTATATCGTCGCTCCCGAATAAGAAGGGTCATCTCTACACCCGGTTGGTAAGGAGTCATCTCAGTGCCCGGTTGGAGAAGGAGTCATCTCAGTGCCCGGTTGGAAAAGGTGCCATCTCAGTGTCCGATCGAAAAGAAGTACCTTTGATTGAGGTTTTCAGCACTGCCAAAGCATATTTTTCGGAAGAGCTTTATATCGTTTTATATCAAAATAATTACTGTATAAAACGATATAAAGCTCTTCCGAAAATATACTTTTGCAGTGCTCAAAACCTCAATCAAAGGTACTTCTTTTCGACCGGACACTGGAATGGCACCTTTTCCAACCGGGCGCCGAGATGACTCCTTTTCCAACCGGGCGTCGAGATGACTTCTTCTTCAACCGGGCGCTGAGATGACCCGTTCTCATTCGGAAGCGACGATATATAGTATCACCTCGCCACACTCGTCTTCGGCTCGGGTGACATTTACATGCGATCTGGGACATTCTTTACTTTTACTCCTTAGCTGCGCAATATATTATTTTCACATTTTAATGTATAGTTGTTGAGCGTGTATAATGTCGATATATTTAAAGAAGATTTATTAATTTATCGAATCAAATTTATTAGCTAAACTGCACATGTGCATACACATGTGGAAAGAGTGTAACAATCGATAATTCTACGCATCCTATAGGAAAATTTCGATGAATATTGTAAATTTTTCTTGGACAACTTTATGCATTTAGTGCTAACGATATAACGTTATAGGGTAAGAGACCGTATTAGTGTACCCTTAAAGCAGACGACAGTCAGTATTAGTGACACTTTTTAACTTACGATTATTAACAAATAATACATCAAACCGAGTAATTTATGGAATAAATCATCTTTTGACAGCTTCTTGTAATAGTCTTTCGTTATTTTTAATGTTAGAACCTTTTGTTTACATCGGAAATGACAAAAACGGAACACAAATACGGTCAGGCACACTAATAGGTACCACTACCCTAGTATCATGTAACAACACGATTTTTTATGTTGATATGTTTAAAGTAGATAGCTTTTCAAAGATGAAAATTTTTACAACTACTCCAAAATCAGTATCAAACCATAATTTATAATATTTGTATGGTTCTAATAGTTGCTAATTTGGTAGAAAAAGTATTTTATTTCAAAAGAACGCAGGGCTAACACTACAAAATTTCAGAAAAAATATACGTCTGAGTTACCACCTTCTTCGAGTACGCGCTGAGTTATCACATTCTTCGAGCGCGCGCTGAGATAGCCCCTTCGTAAAGCTCGCGTTGAGTTAGCTCCTTTTTCGATATCGCGCGCCGAGATAGCACCTTGTTTCGATCAGCCGTCGAGATACAATTGTACATACTGTGATCCATCAGGAAATAGTTTTTGTTTTTATATTCACACATAGAGTACCTATATTTTTAGCATTACATTATCTTATGTATTTGAACGGATAAATAACGAACTCTGGTGAAGCGTATGAAAAAATTTATTAAAAAATTCACTTTTTCAAAATAGATACGCCTTTTTAACAAAGGGCATTCCCAGATAACTGTGATCGCCGCGCACAAGTGTCCGGCAAAGTCACATAAGGGTAAGTTTGGAGCCTCTTTACTCTAGGCCTCCGTTTATGTGCCTGAGGATAGTTCACGATCGCTCGAGCACCGGAACCCCGCTGCTCACTCACATATTTATATATTATTAAAATAAAAATAATAATAATTTTATATTATTAATTTATATTATTATTATTATATTTATATTTATTTATTATTTCTTTGGGGGTCCCCCAACATGAAAATACTCGTGAACACTCATTATCCGTTACCAAGCTTTTTTGCCGACGAAATCAAATTTTCTTATGGAAATTTAATATGGGAAAAATGGACGAAAAGTAGTCATTGATGATTAACCAATAGCAAACTATTGAAGCGACCACACCAAATTCCACAAAAAGCGATTAAAGTCAAAGAATAGAGCTTTAATTTGAGATGAGAATTGTTCAAATCGGTCGATTCTGTGCAAAGCTACGTGAATTTGAAAATGGCGAATAATGACGAAAATGAGCGATTTTTTTTCAAACCCACGTAATTCATCAAATTTTTGTTATTTTTTGCCATTTTCAACTTCACGTAGCTTTGCACAGAATCGACCGATTTGAACGATTCTCATCTCAAATTAAAGCTCTATTCTTTGACTTTAATCACTTTTTGTGGAATTTGGTTTGGCCTCTTCAATAGTTTGCTATTGGTTAATCAATGACTACTTTGTCGGCAAAAAAGCTTGGTAACGGATAATGAGTGTTCACGAGTATTTTCATGTTGGGGGTCCCCCAAAGAACCGAAAAAACCTTATGTGGTAGGCGTGACCTCAAAAAAATTTGTTTCCGTTTTTGTATCTCAGTTGTGTTCTGGGTTGTATTCTGGCTCGACTCCGTTTCGTATGCTCCAATTCAGAGCAACCCCAGCACTTATTGTCCCTGACTGAATCTGCACTGTTTCAAATGCGCAGCTCCAATGCAAAAATTTCTTTCAGTGATCTAGTATGACACTCTTTGCATGATGCTCGCGTGCTGCTCCTGTTGCCTTGCTGCTGACTTCGGCTGGCCATATGCCTGTGTAAGTGTGTATAGATGTGCTTACCTACACGCACACCTGTGCGGAGCTTGGTCTTCGTCACAAGATAGAGGCCAAATGTTCTTTTTCTGTATAATCTTAAAATCTATCTTTCTCTTAAAAAAAAAGAAAAAACAATAGAGAGCATAGTTACTAATTGTATATAAATTACAGTGTCGTTGATCGTTACCGACAGCATGGTTGCGTTGACGCTCCTCGAGCCAGGCGACCACGACCAGTGCGTGACGGTCCTCTACGAGAGGTCGTCAATGCACGTTTGGAGGAGAACTCCGTCCAAAGCGTGAATGCTCTTGCACGCGAACTCAGTGAGTATATTCAATCATTAATACTGTGGCAGTAAACTATTAATTATTCTAATTGAGAATAAATCTTCTTCATAATAGTACAATTCGTTTTAACTATTATAAGAAATTTATTACATTTATTAAATTTATTACATTTAAAATAAAAACTATGAATATATTACTCAACAATAATATTAGAATTGAATGTTATAATGTAATAATGTAATATACGAATAATTAATATTCATACCATTCTTTGTTAACACTATCATGATTTTTTTGTTATAGATGCACCAAGAGAGACAGTAAGGGTTATCGCGAGGCAAACGCGATTCCCGTACAAACCGCAACCAAAGCCACGGCTACATAATCCCGATTATGAGAAGAGGGTTACCTTTGCGGAACAAATGCTGCGGCGGATTAGGAGGGACCGGGATTTCTCGGACGCCTATTCTCTACAGATGAGTCGACTTTTACCCAATCTGGGTGTATAAATCGACAAAATCTAAGGAACTGGGCGCCCGAAAATCCCAGGTGGGTTAGAGAAGAAGATAATCAGTACCGGTGGAAGATTATGGTTTGGGCAGGAATCATAGGTGATCAAGTTGTGGGCCCGCACATTTTCGAGGAGAACCTTAATGGACAAGTGTATTTGGAATTTCTCCAAAACACATTGCCGCGTCTCCTCGAAAATGTGCCCGTCCAACGCAACACCATGTGGTGGTTGCAGGACGGGGCACCAGCCCATAACACGGCACCTGTGACTGAATGCCTCAACCAAATTTTCCACCGGCGCTGGATTGGAAAGAACGGACCTTCGAAGTGGCCGCCACGATCCCCGGACCTCAATCCGCTGGATTTTTATCTTTGGGGGAAAGTCAAGGACATTTGCTACCACAATCGTCCGACCACCCGCGAAGATATGATTCAGCGGATTGAAAATGCATTCGCTACTATCACCCCTGCGGAACTGCGAAGGGTCCGGGGAAATTATGAACGGCGCTTGCGTTGCGTCATTGATAAAGCTGGCGGCTACATCGAACCTTTCCTTTGAAGATTAATCGCAAATAACTTGTCTATTTTTATTAAAATTGTTTTCATAGTTTTAATAAAAAAAGATATTTATTAGATTTATCTTCAAAGGAATCCGTCGCAGCATTTTTATAATAAATTAAATTGTTTTAATTAAGTATTAATATAATTATTTAATTGTTTTAATTAATTATTTTATTGTTATAATTAATTATTGTATTGTTCTAATTCATTATTTTATTTTGTTATTGTGATTATTATTATTATTTTGTTATTGTGATTTGCGATTTTGTAAAAAATTAATATACGATATTTCGACTTGTTAATTATGCTTTCAATGTGTTTATCCCATTTAACATTGTAATCAAACGTAATCCTAAAGTATTTATAACACCCTACTCTATTTATTTATTACATATTTTCACCTCTTAATTTATAATTTTTAAACATAATATCAACGGCTCAGCGGAACAAGATGCTATCTCGGCTGAGCGGAACAAGATGCAATCTCGGTTGAGGCTAACAGAAGATGCTATCTCGGTTGAGGCTAACAGAAGATGCTATCTCGGCCGATGCTAACAGAAGATGCTGTCTCTGCCGAGGCTTACAGAACGTGCTATCTCGGCCAAGGCTAACAGAAGATGCGATTTGAAAAGCGTTCGAAGCCATTTCCCCAATTCAATTTTTATTAAATTCATAAACTTCCGAGACAGAATCTCTCAAACGTATTTTTCACGTGTTAATCACGAGACAGAATTTTTGAAGGTATTTTTCATGTATTTTTAGTAGTTTTGCCCCATTTGCACCCCTTGAACGAAGTTTCAAGATGGATTTTGATATCGGCAATTTTTTTATGAGTCTCTGGTAAGCTCTCGAAGAAATTCCCGCATTAAAAATGTTTAGTAAATTCATAAACGTTAGAGACATAATTTTTGAAAGGTATGTATTTTTAACCGTTTTGCCCCATTTGCACCCCCTGAAGAAAGGGTTCCGGATCGATTTTGGTGTCGGTAATTTTTTTATAAGTATTTGGTAAGTTCTCGAAGAAATTCCCGCGATATAATTGTTAGTACACACACACACACACACACAGACACACACACACACACACACACACACACACACACACACACACACACACACACACACACACACACACACACACACACACACACACACACACACACACACACACACACACCACACACACACACACACACACACACATACACCTTTTAGTTTTATACCTCTCTCTTACTCTCTCGCAGGCAGATCACATGGTCGTCCCGACTCTTGCTGTAATCGACCAGCAGTCAGGACGAACAACAATCCTGGGAGAGACAAGAGGTTCATATGAACTTCATATGAACTTTTAATAACTTCAAAATAATACGATACGTGGGCCGGAAATTGGATTTCCGGGGCGTGCGTGGTATGACGCCCGCCCAGGCCATCCAATTTCCAGTCCAAGTATCGTATACTATTTTTCTTACTCCCCGGCCGAAAATACGTTCTGTAATTGTTAAATAATTAAGAAAATTGCGTTGTCGTCTGCTAGCTGTGTTTGACTGTTAGTTTTTCTTTCAGCCCGCTCGATAGTAGTGCCTCTGTCGGCCGCTTTGGGTAGCTCGGTCGATATTACCGACTGTTTTTTCTTTTGGCCCGGCGTGGAGAGCTGGTTTTTTGGGCGTCTGCTACTTTCGCTGTTGCAGAGATGGTTTGATGCCCGCCCGACATTTGCAAGACCGAGGCGAAGCCGAGGTTTTGCTGGTCGGGGCGGGCATCAGAAACACATTCATTAAAAAAAGAAAGAAATAAGGTGATGAAATAAGTACAATAAAGTTTGATCAACTAACTCTTTTTTCTCGTCACCCGTGCACTTTCCTCTGACTATTTCGTACACCCAATGGACATTGATTCGTGTCGAACGTGCCCGTTAGTGACCGTCACGCATAACCTTTTGAACGTTAACATACATAAGAAATGATAAAACAATTGAAAAGGTTATGCATGATGGTCACTAACGACACGAATCAATGTCCATTGGGTGTACGTGTCTAACCTTCACACCGCACAAACATCTTTTCCTCGGACGCTCCCGTCCGCACGTTTACTTAATTGTTTCTACACGACTCGTAAGTACGTGTAGAAAACAAGAGAAAAAAAAATGACCTGCACGATCAAACAACACCACTTTTTATTTCAACTAACTCTTTTTTCTCGTCACCCGTGCGCATGAGACGGAGTGGCTCATGCGCGCGGGCGCTCAAGCGCAGCGGGTCGGGAAATTTCGGCAGCCTATCAGAGCGCGCGGTTGGTCTAAAATAGGGTGTGAAAGTTAACTTTAGGCTCGGAGATGCGGGTCGAAAGTACGTACTTTCGGGTGGGGAAGTAAGAAAAAACTTTTTATAAAATATGTGGTTGAAGTTTGCAACGTTGCGACTCCAACGAAAATCCAAACATCCAAAAAATTATTATTTCCGCACGGAATCGATTCTATAGCGACAAAAATTATGTGAACAACAAGTAAAAGTACAAAAAAATAAAAAACAAAAGAAACTTACCCTTAAAACTCCATTTTGTAGTGGAAAAAAAAGAAAAAAATTCTAAATCCGCCGTTTTTGAGATACCCGATAATTTTATCATCGGAATACAATTTTCACCATGCAGAATATCTACAAGAAAATTGGCAACCCCCAAAGCACAGCGGAACACCCCCTTTAGTCCGAAAAAATAGCAAAAAAATCTGATTCCGACATTTTTGAGATCCCCGATAATTTTATTATTGGAATACAATTTTGATCATGCAGAATATCTACAAAAAAAAATTGGCAATCCGCAAGGCACCGCAGCACACCCCCAAACTACCCCTTTCGCACGAAAAAATCGCAAAAAATTCTAATCCCGCCGTTTTTGAGATCCCCGATTATTTTATTATCGGAATACAATTTTGAGCATGCAAGATAACTACAAAAAAATTGGCAACCCCCAAAGCACCTTGGAATATCCCCGTTTAGTCCGAACAAATCGCAAACAAAAATCTTATTCCGCCGTTTTTGAGTTACCGATAATTTTTTCCCGGAATACAATTCTGAACATGCAAAATAGCTACAGAAAAATTGTCTACCCCTAAAGCACTGCGGAAGACCCCGGTTTAGTCCGAAAAAATCGCAAAGAAAATCTAATTCCACCATTTTTGAGATCCTTGATAATTTTATTATCGAAATACAATTTTGAACATGCAAGATAGCTACAAAAAAATCTAAGTCCGCCATTTTTGAGATCTCCGATAATTTTATTATCGGAATACAATTTTGACCATGAAGAATATCTACAAAAAATTGGCAACCCCCAAAGCACCGCGGAAACCCCCCGAACTACCCCTAAAGCACGAAAAAATCGCAAACAAAAATCTAATTCCGCCGTTTTTGAGATCCCAGATAATTTTATTACCGGAATACAATTCTGAGCATGCAAGATAGATACACAAAAATTGGCAACCCCAAAGCACCGCGGAAAACCCCCAAACTACCCCTTTCGCACGAAAATGTCGCAAAAAATCTAATTCCCCGTTTTTCACATCCCCGATAATTTTATTCCCGGAATACAATTTTGACAATGCAAAATATCTACAAAAGAAATTGGCAACCCCCAAAGCACCGCCGAAGACCACCAAACTATCCCTTTCGCACGAAAAAATAGCAAAAAAAATCTGATTCCGACATTTTTGAGATCCCCGATAATTTTATTCCCGGAATACAATTTTGACCATGCAAAATATCTACAAAAGAAATTGGCAATCCCCAAAGCACCGCCGAAACCCCCAAACTACCCCTTTCGCACGAAAAAATCGCAAAAGAAATCTAATTCCGCCATTTTTGAGATCCCCGATAATTTAATTATCGGAATACAATTTTGGCCATGCAGATATCTACAAAAAAATTGGCAACCTCCGAAGCACCGCGGAACACCCCCCTTTCGCACGAAAAAATCGCAAAAAAATCTAATTTCGCCGTTTTTGAGATCCCCGATAATTTTATTCCCAGAATACAATTGTGACCGTGCAGAATATCTACAAAAGAAATTAGTAACCCCCAAAGCACCGCGGAACACCCCTTTCGCACGAAAAAATCGCAAAAAAAATCTAATTCCGCCGTTTTTGAGATTCCCGAATATTTTATTATCAGAATACAATTTTGAGCATGCAAGATACCTACCAAAAAATTGACAACCCCCAAAGCTCCTTGGAAGATCCCCGTTTAGTCCGAACAAATCGCAAACAAAAATCTTATTCCGCCGTTTTTGAGTTGCCGATAATTTTATTCCCGGAATACAATTCTGAACATGCAAAATAGCTACAGAAAAATTGTCTACCCCTAAAGCACCGCGGAAGACCCCCGTTTAGTCCGAAAAAATCGCAAAGAAAATCTAATTCCACCATTTTTGAGATCCTTGATAATTTTATTATCGGAATACAATTTTGAACATGCAAGGTAGCTACAAAAAATCTAAGTCCGCCATTTTTGAGATCCCCGATAATTTTATTATCGGAATACAATTTTGACCATGAAGAGTATCTACAAAAAAATGGCAACCCCCAAAGCACCGCGGAAGCCCCCCGAACTACCCCTAAAGCACGAAAAAATCGCTAACAAAAATCTAATTCCGCCGTTTTTGAGTGTAATTTTCCGAGTTTCTCGCTGTTTCCACCACGTGGTTGACTCGTCCGGTTTCCCGCGCTTATCACCACGGGTTTGGCTCTTGGTATGGTGACCACCCCACCACGGTTCTATTATTCCGCGTGCGCGAAGTCAAATGATCAGCGCATACGCGTGCTTCGCATGCGCTCCTACGAGAAGCGTGCGCGAGGTAAATTAATCTGGGCATGCGCGTATTTCACGCACAGCGTGTGTAAAACAGCTACTTCACACACGCAAAACAAGCACGAAACGGCGAGTTTTGCACACTCCATTAAAAAGATGTATTCTCAAAATAACTCATAGAATTTAACCCGGGCCAATTTACCTCGGAAAAAGCGCGTCCAATTGCCCCAAGGGTGCTTCATAATTTCAAAGATAATTTATGGATATGTGCTAATTACATCTTCGAAATTGTAATATGTATGTAATAAAAGATAAGAGCAAACTCTAAAATATAATAGTACTATTCGCTATTAGTGAGATAAATGATCTTGCACGTACATAGAAAATTATTTTTTTTAACGTAGTGGGCGAAACTCGCCTTCTCGTGCTTGTTTTGCGTGCGCGAAGTAGCTGTTTTACACACGGCGTGCGCGAAAGTCGCGCATGCGCAGATCAATTTACTTTTGCGCACGCCGTGCGAGAAAGTCGCGCATGCGCAGATCAATTTACTTTCGCGGACGCCGTGCGAGAAACAGCTACTTCGCGCACGTAAAACAAACAACAAAGCTAGTTTCACACACTCCGTTAAAAAAAATAGAGTTCGATACACGTGACCGAAAAGGGTCATCATTGCACGGGTGTTTTTGTCACCCTCGCTTCGCTCGGGCGACAAACTACACCCGTGCGAGAATGACCCACTTCGCACACTTGTATCGAAAATAACTATTGTTTTATTCAAATCGATACACGTTTTTCATGATATTGTTATTTTACACTAACTATGTAAACTAAATTGAAACTTGCCTCGTACAGCAACAAATCATGTTTTGACTCTGATAGTTTCAGCACTTATACCGCGTGACCCAAACTATCCGGACATTAGATTTTTCCCAGACAAATTGCATAATGTTCGAGAGGAATGCAATGGCGCAGTCAAAATTAACGTAGGGCGATAATAAAAAAATAGCAAACCTATTTTTTCCAAATATATTGAAAGTTTCGTTATCACGATCATGTATCGAAGTTTATTAAATTTAAAGACCGTAGCGCCTTTGTCCGACCTCGAAATCACTATAAATTAATTTATAGTTGAGAATTAAAAATCGGTTTTTACGACTGGACAGACGATTTACCAGACGTTCGAGGAACAGGAATTATGATGACGGAATTGCTCTGAAAAGCGAACTGTAGCTAGCAAGCGGCAACTTCATGATACGACGAATAATGTTTATAGCAATGCGTATTTCCAGGCTTGAGCTTACGAAATGTCCATGAATTTTCACAGAAGCTTTATGAATCCCTTCATAATACCGATGACGTGCTATTTCGAATTACCAATGTGTCATATAAAATTCATTAGATTATCTCGCATATTGTGGGTTATACATATCATGTCAATGAGAATGTTTACAAACACGACAGTGCCCGAAATGCCTAAGAGATGGCGCCGCTGGCGTACACATTCCACCGCCGTGCTATATCATTCGCGGACTGCTCACCGTTACTATATGTTAATGTTGCGAATATGCTGAAAAAAGCCAAATGAGTTTTATTCATAATTTGTCAAGATCAATGTCAGTTATTTTTCACTTCTTATAGCATAACGTGCTTATATTTTTCCTTACAGCGGATAAACGAGTGTGGCTTAAAGTCTAGCTTACAGTCTGGCTGAAAGTCTGGCAAAGAGTATGGCAAAACTTTACCAAAACTTTCGCGAAACTTTCGCTAAACTTCGGAGATTCTTTGTATAAACTTTCGCTTTAGACAAACTTTATCCAAATTGCCCATGTATTGGAAATAAATTATTAAAATAATTCTATATTTTCCCCATAGAAAGTATTGCGAATGTTTGGATCAATTTTTGCGAAAGTTTGGATAAAGTTTGTCTAAGTGCAAGTTTAGATGAAGCTTCTCCCAAGTTTAGCGAAAGTTTGGCGAAAGTACGGCACGTATGAAAGATATTTTGCACTGCTTAGCAGCCGCAGAGTAGTGTATGTATCACTGTTCATTACAATAGCAGCTAAGCCGCCTTTATTTATACATAAAAATATAGCTACGTGTAACTGAATTACTAAATGTTTTCTCAGAGCAAAGTTTCTCACCGAAATTCTGGTAAAGCTTATGTAATTTCGGGAAAGCTTATGCTTACTTAAGTCGATGTTAGGCAAAGTTTCAGCAAATATTTGCAAATTTTTGGGATATCTGACCCAAAGTTTTGCGCACGCCTTGGAAAACTTTTATTAACTTCAGCAGTACTTTCACAAAGTCTTACAGACGTTTAGCAAAAGTTAGTAAAGCTAATTCTGACAGAACTGTTTTGAAAAACGTATGCCTTCCAAGTTTTTGCGTATTTGAGATAAAGTTTAGGTAAAGTTTTAAGAAAGTTTTCATAAAGTTTCTCGAAAGTTCTTCTAATATTTCGATAAAATATCTATATCTAATGTCTGTTTTAAAGTATGGCCTAAAGTCAAACATAACTAAAATTCAAGCTTAAAATGTAGGTTAAAGTCTGGCTAAAAGTCGGACTTAAAATCTGGCTTAAAGTATCGCCAAAAGTCTTGCTAAAAGTCTGGTTAAAAGTCTGGCTAAAAGTCTGGCTTAAAGATTAACTAAAAGTTTGGCTTTAAGCCTGGCTAAAACTCGGGCTTAAAATTTGGCTTAAAGTTTGGTTAAAAGTCTTGCTAAAAGTCTGGCTTAAAGACTGACCAAAAGTCTGGCTTAAAGTCTGGCTAAAAGTCTGGCTTAAAGTCTGACTATAAGTCTTGCTCAAAGTTTGGCTTAAAAACTGGCTTAAAGTCTGGCTTAAAGTCTGGCTTAAAGTCTGGCTAAAAGTCTGGCTTAAAGTCTGGCTAAAAGTCTTGCTAAAAATCTAGCTTAAGGTCTGGCTTAAAGTTTTGCTAAAAGTCTCGCGTAAAGTATAGCTAAAGACTTTCAAGAAGTCTAAGTAATAGTATGGCTTAAAGTCTTGCAACTTAAACTTTGACAAAACTTCATGTAAACGTTCATTTCAGAGTAACTTAATCCAAACATTAGCAAAACTTTATCTAAACTTTGGCAAAACTTCCTCAAAACTTTCATGTCGGAGAACATTTATTCGAACTTTAGCAAAACTTTCTCTAAACTTTGGCAAAACATTTTCTAAACTTTCCTTCGTAGAAACAATCCAAACTTGATCTAAACCTGAGCAAAACTTTACCTAAACTTTGGCAAAACTTCCTCAAAACTTTCATGTTGAAGAAACTTTATCCGAACATTAGCAAAACTTTTTCTAAACTTTGGCAAAAATTCTCTAATCTTTCACTTCGGAGAAACTTTATGCAAACTTTACCCAAACTTTAGAAAAACTTTATCTAAATTTTGGCAAAACTTTCTCTAAACTTTAACTTTGGAGAAACTGTATCCAAACTTTATCCAAACTTTAAAAAAACTTTATCTAAACTTAGGCAAAACTTCCACAAAACTTTTGTCGGAGAAACTTTATTCGAATTTTAGCATAACTTTCCCTAAACTTTGGCAAAACATTCTCTAAACTTCCACTTTGGAGAAACTTTATACAAACGTTATCCAATCTTTCTTTAAATTTTGGCAAACTTCCTGTAAACTTTCACTTGTGAGAAATTTTATCTAAACTTTAGGATAACTTTCTCTATACTTTAGCAAAACATCCTCTAAAACATCTATTTCTGACAAACTTTATCAAAACTTTAGCTAAACTTATCTGAACTTTGGCAAAACTTCTACGTATTTACTTCTGAGAATATTTATCCAAAGTTTAGCTAAACTTTATCTAAACTTTGGCAAAACATCCTGTAAACTTTCACTTCGGAGAAACTTTATCAAAAGTTTATCAAGCTTTCTCTATTTTTTAGCAAAACTTCATGTAAACTTTCACGTCGGAGAAACTTTATCAAAACTTTAGCAAGCTTTCTCTAATACGGCAGTATTACACACAGTTAGTATCAACCAAATGATGTTGGTAAGCGGAAATATCAACACTGCACCAACGTACGTCACTAGCCAACAAGCCACAGTTTCCCCTACATCTAGCCATTCTGTAAATCATGTTAATCGTATACTTCTGATTTATGGGATGGAAGTCATTGCCGTACGTTTATTTCCCCAGCAAATGACAAGCAATTTTCAGTAAGTATTTGTTCTCATACAAGAGGTCGTAGACTATTTTTCCTTAAAAGATATTTTTTTGATATTTCTTTTGTAATGAAAATTCATATTATTTAGTATATTTTATAAAAACTTCTAGAATTTTTTTACATTTAATATAAAGTTTATTTTGAAAAAAGGGTTCATAACTTATCTCCATTTTATAAAATCGAAGATTTACTTAGCATTCCAAAACGTTTAATGTTAGAAAGTATAAAATAAAGTAAAAAAAATAAATTATTTACGATCTCAAAAACGACAGAATTAGATGTTTCTGCAATTTTTTCGGACTAAAGGGGATCTTCCGTGGTGCTTTGGGGGTTGCCAATTTTTTTTGTAGTTATCTTGCATGCTCAAAATTGTATTCCGATAATAAAATTGTCGGAGATCTCAAAAACAGCGGAATTATTTTTTTTGCTATTTTTTCGTGCGAGAAGAGTAGTTTGGTGGTATTCTGCGGTGCTTTCGGGGTTGACAATTTTTTTGTAGCTATCTTGCATGCTCAAAATTGTATTTCGATAATAAAATTATCGGGGACCTCAAAAATGGCGGAATTAAATTTTTTTCCGCTTTTTTCAGAATAAAGGGGGCTGTTCCGCGGTACTTTAAGGGTTACCAATTTTATTGTAGATATCTTGCACGCTCAAAATTGTATTCCGATAATAAAATTATCAGGGACCTCAAAAATGACAGAATTAGATTTTCCTGCTATTTACTCGGACTGAAGGGGTAGTTTGGGGATGTTCCACAGTGCTTTGGGGGTTGCGAAATTTTTTGTAGCTATTTTGCATGCTCAACATTGTATTTCGATAATAAAATTATCGGGGATCTCAAAAACGGCGGAATTAGATTTTTTTTTTCCGATTTTTTCAGACTAAAGGGGTCTGTTCCACGGTGCTTTGGCGGTTACCATTTTTTTTGTAGATATCTTGCACGCTCAAAATTGTATTCCGATAATAAAATTATCAGGGATCTCAAAAATGGCAGAAGCAGATTTTTCTGCTATTTTTTCGGACTAAAGGGAGGTGTTCCGTGGTGCTTTGTGGGTTGCGAATTTTTTTGTAGCTATCGTGCATGTTCAAAATTGTATTTCGATAATAAAATTATCCGGGATCTCAAAAACGGCGGAATTAGATTTTTTTTTACGATTTTTCAGACTAAAGGGGCTGTTCCGCGGTGCTTTGGGGATTGCCAATTTTTTTGTAGCTATCTTGCATGCTCAAAATTGTATTCCGATAATAAACTTATCGAGGATCTCAAAAACGGCATAATTAAATTTTTTTGCGCTTTTTTCAGACTAGAGAGGTAGTTTTGGGGTGTTCCGACGTGTTTTGGGGGTTGCCAATTTTTTTGTAGATATCTTGCATTTTCGAAATTGTATTCCGATAATAACATTATCAGGGATCTCAAAAACAGCGGAATTAGATTTTTTTTTACGATTTTTTTCGACTAAAGGGGTAGTTTGAGTGAGTTCCGCGGTGCTATGGGGGTTGCCAATTTTTTTGTAGCTATCTTGTATGCTCAGAATTGTATTCAGATAATAAAATTATCGGGGATCTCTAAAACGGCAGAATTAGATTTTTCTGCTATTTTTTCGGTCTAAACGGATAGTTTGGGGGTGTTCCGTGGTGCTTTGGGGGTTGCCAATTTTTTTGTAGCTATCTTGCATGGTCAAAATTGGATCTCAAAAACGGCGGAATTAGATTTTTTTGTGCGAAAGTGGTAGTTTGGGGGTCTTCCGCGGTGCTTTGTGGGTTGCCAATTATTTTCTCGCTATCTTGCATGCTCAAAATTGTATTCCGGTAATAAAATTATCGGGGATCTCAATAACGACGGAATTAGATTTTTGTTGCAATTTTTTCAGACTAAAGGGGCTGTTCCGCGGTGCTTTGGAGGTTGCCAATTTTTTTTGTAGATATCTTGCACGCTCAAAATTGTATTCCGATAATAAAATTATCAGGGATCTCAAAAATGGCAGAAGTAGATTTTTCTGCTATTTTCTCGAACTAAAGGGGTAGTTTGAGAGTGTTCCGTGGTGCTTTTGGGGTTGCCAATTTTTTGTAGCTATCTTGCATGCTCAAAATTGTTTTCCGATAATAAAATTATCAGGGATCTCGAAAACGGGGGAATTAGATTTTTTTTGCGATTTTTTTGTGCGAAAGTGGTAGTTTGGAGGTCTTCCGTGGTGCTTTGTGGGTTGCGAATTTTTTTGTAGCTATCGTGCATGCTCAGAATTGTATTCCGAAAATAACATTATCGAGGATCTCAAAAACGGCACAATTAAATTTTATGCGCTTTTTACAGACGAGAGAGGTAGTTTTGGGGTGTTCCGCGGTGCTTTGGGGGTTGCCAATTTTTTTGTATATATCTTGCACGCTCAAAATTGTATTCCGATAATAACATTATCAAGGATCTCAAAAACAGCGGAATTAGATTTTTTTTTACGATTTTTTCCGACTAAAGGGGTAGTTTAAGTGAGTTGCGCGGTGCTATGGGGGTTACCAATTTTTTTGTAGCTATCTTGCATGCTCAAAATTGTTTTCCGATAATTAAATTATCCGGGATCTCAAAAACGGAGGAATTAGATTTGTTTTTCCGATTTTTTCAGAGTAATGGGGGCTGTTCCGCGGTGCTTTGGGGGTTACCAATTTTATTGTAGATATCTTGCACGCTCAAAATTGTATTCCGATAATAAAATTATCAGGGATCTCAAAAACGGAGGAATTAGATTTTTTTGCGTTTTTTTTGTGCGAAAGTGGTAGTTTGGGGGTCTTCCGCGGTGCTTTGGGGGTTGCGAATTTTATGTAGCTATCTTGCATGCTCAACATTGGATTTCGATAATAAATTTATCGGGGATCTCAAAAACGGCCGAATTAGATTTGTTTTTCCGATTTTTTCAGAGTAATGGGGGCTGTTCCGCGGTGCTTTGGGGGTTACCAATTTTATTGTAGATATCTTGCACGCTCAAAATTGTATTCCGATAATAAAATTATCAGGGACCTCAAAAATGACAGAATTAGATTTTCCTGCTATTTACTCGGACTGAAGGGGTAGTTTGGGGATGTTCCACAGTGCTTTGGGGGTTGCGAATTTTTTTGTAGCTATTTTGCATGCTCAACATTGTATTTCGATAATAAAATTATCGGGGATCTCAAAAACGGCGGAATTAGATTTTTTTTTTCCGATTTTTTCAGACTAAAGGGGTCTGTTCCGCGGTGCTTTGGCGGTTACCAATTTTTTTGTAGATATCTTGCACGCTCAAAATTGTATTCCGATAATAAAATTATCAGGGATCTCAAAAATGGCAGAAGCAGATTTTTCTGCTATTTTTTCGGACTAAAGGTAGGTGTTCCGTGGTGCTTTGTGGGTTGCGAATTTTTTTGTAGCTATCGTGCATGTTCAAAATTGTATTTCGATAATAAAATTATCCGGGATCTCAAAAACGGGGGAATTAGATTTTTTTTTACGATTTTTCAGACTAAAGGGGCTGTCCCGCGGTGCTTTGGGGATTGCCAATTTTTTTGTAGCTATCTTGCATGCTCAAAATTATATTCCGATAATAAAATTATCGAGGATCTCGAAAACGGCATAATTAAATTTTTTTGCGCTTTTTTCAGACTAGAGAGGTAGTTTTGGGGTGTTCCGACGTGCTTTGGGGGTTGCCAATTTTTTTGTAGATATCTTGCATTTTCGAAATTGTATTCCGATAATAATATTATCAGGGATCTCAAAAACAGCGGAATTAGATTTTTTTTTACGATTTTTTTCGACTAAAGGGGTAGTTTGAGTGAGTTCCGCGGTGCTATGGGGGTCGCCAATTTTTTTGTAGCTATCTTGTATGCTCAGAATTGTATTCAGATAATAAAATTATCGGGGATCTCTAAAACGGCAGAATTAGATTTTTCTGCTATTTTCTCGAACTAAAGGGGTAGTTTGAGGGTGTTCCGTGGTGCTTTGTGGGTTGTGAATTTTTTTGCAGCTATCGTGCATGCTCAGAATTGTATTCTGGTAATAAAATTATCGGGGATCTCAATAACGACTGAATTAGATTTTTTTTTGCGATTTTTCCAGACTGAACGGGGTGTTCCGCGGTGCTTTAGAGGTTGCCAATTTTTTTGTATATATCTTGCACGCTCAAAATTGTATTCCGATAATAAAATTATCGGGGATCTCAAAAACGGCGGAATTAGATTTTTTTTGCAATTTTTGCGGACTAAAGGTGTATATTCTGCATTAATATCTACTTTATAAAATTTGTATAAACTTTTTATAAACATTTTACGTACTTTTATAATACCAAAACTATACAAATGAAAGCATTCGACAAATTCATATGAATTTCATATGAATCCAAACTTCGTATAAAGTTAATATGAACATATTTTTTTTACGCGGGATATGGCGATTCGCTTGCAAAAATATCTCGTGTACGAAAATTATGACTCATGGGTGGCCAAGCGGAATAAGTCCCTATCTCGGCGACAGCTAGAGCAACACTGGAAGCCATACTTTGAGTCATACTTTCAGTCATACTTTAAACTGGAATTAAAATTACAAATATAGGATCCAGTTTTAACTGGCAAATAGATTTTTCAATTCCATACCCATGATACGATGCTTTATCCGCGTTTTTGACAAACTTTTTTAAACCTAAAATAATAGGATATTGAGAATATATTAGCAATATGTTGGAAAAATATTTAAAATATGTTGGGAATGAAGAAAATAAATTTTCAGAAACAATATTTTAATACCAAGCTCTTGCGAGATACGAGCACTTTATAAAATTTTACATGCACCTAGACGCCTTTTACTTTATTTTTTATTGTATATTTGGCAAAGGTTTACATAAACTTTGACGAAACTCCATATGATAAAATAAGTATTACAAAGATTGGCACAGATCGCCAATAATTTTATTCCCGGAATACGATTTTGAGCCTGCAAGGTAGCTACAAAAAATTGGCAACGATGCAGGTACCGCGAATCACTTACGAATACCTCCTTTCGCCCCAGAAAATCGTAAAAAAATTCTTATTCCGCCACTTTTGAGATCGCCAAAAATTTTATTCCCGAAATACAATTTTGAGCCTACAGCTGAGATCCAAAAAAAATTGGCAACCTCGCAAACACCGAGGAACACCTCCAACCTCTCCCATATGCCCCAGAAAATCGTACAAAAATTCTAATTCTGATACTTATGAAATCGCCAAGAACTTTATTCCCGGAATACAATTTTGAGCCTGCAGGTTAGCTCCAAAAAAATTGACAACCCCACAAACACCGCGGAACACCCCCAAACTACCCATATCGCCCGAAAAATCGCAAAAAAATTTAATTTCTCCGTTTTTGAGAATAATTTTATTCCCGGAATACATCTTTGAGCCTACCGGATATATCTACAAAAAAATTGGCAACCCCCGCAGCACCCCAAAACAACCCTTTCGCCCGAAAAAAAAAATACAAAAAATTCTAATTTGTCCATTTTTGATATCACCAATTTTTTCTAGCTATCCTGCAGGCTCAAAATCGTATTCCGCTAATAATAAAATTATTAGCGATATAAAAAACGGACAAATTAGAATTGTTTGCGATTTTTTCGGGCGAACTGGGTAGTTTGGGGGTCTTCCATGGTGCTTGCATCGTTGCCATTTTTTCTAGCTATCCCGTAGTCTCAAAATTGTATTCCGGGAATAAAATTTTTGGCGATCTCAAAAACGGAAGAATTATATGTTTTTTTTAACGGAGTGTGCGAAACTCGCCTTTTTGTGCTTGTTTTACGTGCGCGAAGTAGTTGTTTCACTCACGGCGTGCGCAAAGTACGCGCATGCGCAGATCAATTTACTTCACGCAAGCTGTCTGTGTAACAGCTACTTCGCGCACGTAAAACAAGCAAAAAGGCGAGTTCCTCACACTCCGTTAAAAAAAATAGAATTCGATACACGTTGCCGAAGAGTGTGATCATCACACGGGTGTTTTTGCTCGGGCGACAAACTACACCCGTGTGAGAATGATCCACTTCGCACACTTGTATCGAAATGTACTATTTTTTGCGATTTTTCAGGCGAAAGGGGCAGTTTGGGTGTGTTCAAGCGGGGTTACCATTTTTTTTTTGTAGTTACCCTGCAGGCTAAAAATTGTATTCCGCAAATAAAATTATTGGCGATCTCAAAAACGGTTGAATTAAAAATTTTTTTTTTGCTCCATTGCAAAATGGGGTGTTAAGGGGTGAGTTTTTGTTACTTGTTGCTCACATCACTTTTGTCGCTGTGGAATCGATTCCGGGCGGAAATTACAATTTTTTGAAAGTTTGGATTTACGTTGGAGTCGCAACTTTTTCAAACTTCAACCACATGTGCGACAAGCCAGACTTTTGAAGCCAGACATCTACAAGACTTCGCACAGACTTTTTTTACATGGATATAGCACAAGCTGACTTGAATATATGCTTTTACGCGACAATAAAAGAAATCCGCCGTATGTATCTGTAATTTGTATGTGGACATAGCACGGGTCTGCTAAAAAAAACGCGAATATAAGCTTTTACGTGTCTACAAGAGCGGCGTACGTTTCTGTAATTTGTATATTGATATAGCACATGCTGGATGAAATATACGTCAATATAAGCTTTTACATGTCTATAACACCGCCGTACGTCTCTGTAATGTGTACGTGGTTATAGCACAGGCTGGCTGACAAATACGTGAATCTAAGCTTTTTCCTGTCTATAAGACCACCGTAAGTATCTGCAATTTGTATGCTGATATAGCACAGGCTTGCTGAAAAATACGTGAGTCTAAGCTTTTATGGGTGTATAAGAGCGCCGTGCGTGTCTGTAATTTATATGTGGAGATAGCGTAGGCTCGCTGAAAAATACGTGAATCTAACAGTCTTCCGAGCCACAAAACCTCTTTGGTAGATGCTGACAGGGTAAGTTATTTCGCTTCAGTTTCTGATAATTCCACAGTCGACTGCCATCTGCTGCTTCAACTGATAGCTGCTCCTTGCAGCATGAATACGTAGCCCGTTGTGGTATGCGGATCCTCGGAGTCTGTTACCGATCTGGCGTCTTACTATCCTCTATCACTATGAAATAAGTATGTTTCCACCAGGCTCCCAAGGAAAATCTGCCTGGCCGACTCGGGTAAACAGTACAAAGCGATTTCTTCTTACAAGTCCAAATAGTTCTTGGCATCGGCGCATCCGGATACGCTCTCAGTGTCACACGTACACGCTTTACACGCTGGTGCATGTGCCGCGTGTATCAGGAGCTGGCGGGCTGCCGTTAGTGTAGGGTCCCGGTCAGGGCCCTCGCGACCAGCATGATATTCGCATATTTTAAACTCATTTTCACACTCATGTACTCTCTAAAATCAAATAAGTGAAAATTCACGTCGTATAAGTGAATATTCACTTATTTGAAGTGAATTTTACGTATTCGAATTTAGAGAGTAACTTTTGAAGGAATGAACGTGTTTTAATTCTCAAAATAAAGTTATAAAAGCTCGCGCATTCTAGTTTTATTCTCTTTGTTTATAATTTCAAGTTGAAAATTGGGAAAATTGGTTTTACAATTTTAGGGTGTATTTCAAAACAGTGCAAATTTCGCGCATCTGGTCCAAAACATTCAGCAGTAAAAATACGTCGGAAATCATCAATAGCCCTATAAGAATGATATTTTTAGAAATTTTAGAGTAGATTTACGCAATTTTTCGGTAAGTTTGCATGTTTGGGCAATTATTTTGAGGTTATGTAACTAACTTTTCTCATATTTCAGAAATGCTCTAGTTTCCGTTTAAGAAACCCCCATTAAGTTATCTTGAATCGTTTTTGAGATATTCGATTATGGAAAAAAAGAAATTCGTTCTTCAGACGGATTCTTAACCATCTATCAGCAGCGGGCCTTCAAGGCGGCCAGAGTCAACGCGGCTAGGGCGAGCGACATCCGGACGCAGTAACGCGACAATGTAAGCAACGGAGACAGAGAGGTCGATGGCTCGAGTTGCCAACAACGGAGCGGACAGAAGCGGAGCCGCCAGCGAAGTTATTCATCATATGCCAGCATTATTTATATAAGAATCTTCGTGTCTGAGTTGACTATTGAATTAAACATAAATGGAATTAAGAGTAAATTTACAGTTTCAAACCCTAATACATGCTACGCATTAAATTATTTTACTACCGGATTAGGTTGATCCTTTGTCCGGTATTTACGATTGGGTAAATCATACGATAACTATTACGTTTCGTTTTTTCCAAATGCAAAACTTCGACTAAAACTAGCTTTATTAGTACATTTACATCAAATACTAGTGTGATTCTATGATTTCAACGAAAATTTACATTATTCCCGAGATTGTGTCGAACACTTGATCTGTTCGTTAAATTGCGATAAAAGACCGCATTTCTCGCGAGCTTTAAACGAAAAGTAACACTATTTATACGTGCAAAAATATGTGCCTTATATAATGTGCTAGCCTTTGCCACAGGTACTCAAGCATGTACGTTTTTTGCCTCGCCGGCAGCTAAGCGTATAGTATTCACTGCAAAAGCTGCAATTTGCTAGTTTTAGTCAGAAACTGAATCGTGCTACCCTTTGTACAAATTGTTGTCATCGGCAATCGTCGAGCTGTGGATTGTACGAGATGGTGGATATCCTGTGGTATTTCCCTTAATCTTAATTCTTAAAATTTCTACTTCTGGGGATGGGGCAAGGCAGTCGTGTCTCCCGAAGCAGTAGAAAAGCTGATAGGGTTAAGATCCTGGACCGCGCAGATATAGTACCAGCTGAGACAATCTAAAGAGCGAACCAAGATGTCTGTCTTCGAGAACCAGAACTTGTATAGAGCAAAATAGTTCCATGTCAATAGTTAATAATACTTTTATATTTTAAATAAATATATGTTTATATTAATGTACATTTCATATTCTAATATTTTTAATACTACCATTTTTATTTTTACATGTTGTTCTATTGTTGTTGCCGTATTTATTTCTACTTTTTATACTACTTAATACTTATTTTCTAAAGAAACGCAAAAAGATATTTTTTTTAAAATCCGAATTTTAATATATTATTTAAAATCCAGAGAACAGTTAAGCCACAATATAAAATCAATTTTTTTTTGGATTACGCATTGTGTAGCACATCTGCGTTAATGTACCTCGATACACACTTTTCGATAATCTTTTACTCATTTCCACATTTTCATTGACAAAATCTGTAAAAATAAACATTTATGTTATTCACTATGCTTAAAATATTTAAATAGTATATTTTTCAACTAGGCCGAATGGGATATTTTTCGCATGAGCGTTGCAAGTGTTCAAAACGATATTTTTTTACAAGCTTGTAAAAAATAACTTATTTTACACACTCACTAGTGACTCACGTAATAGTATATTATGTAACAAGGGGCTAATCATCCAAGGGAATGATTGACTTTAGACCCGTGTTATATACAGTGCTTTATTCCAAACTCCACGGTGGATACTTTATAGACTTAAGTTATTTTATATTTATATGTTATAATTTTGTTAGTTTTGACCAAATTCACGATAAATGGCATAAATGTAAAAAATTGGACTATGTTATCTTATTCTCGCCTATGTGGGAATAAAGTATACTTTACTCAGTTTTACTTTATTTAAAAGAGGGAATGAAACGGCACTTTTACCACGCTTTTCAGGCTATGAAGTGGCCATTATAGTGGAGATGAGAATACACTATATTATTTAATTTTAGGCACGATTTTTCACATTACAGATGGCGTAAAAAAAGTACACTTTCAAATAAGTACTTTTTCAACACGTACATAAAATGGGCCTATTTGCATGCCTAAAAGTCTGGTAGAGTATCGCGTATTCCTGCTATAACCAATCCTTGTGAATTTGTTCTCTTAGTCTCAACTTTATACATTTTTTGGCTTTCGGCCTATTTTGGTGGATATAGATAACTCAATGTTTTAATGGCGCACATATTTGAAATAAGCTATTTAAATGAAAACTAAAAATGCAATGATTTGCAATTGGGTTGTGCATGACTCGAAATGCACGATACCCTACCCAACGTTAATGCATATAAAAAGGCCGTCTCATGTACTCGTTAAAAAACATACTGTTTGTAACATTGGAAGAAAAGCTATTTCAGACTCGGGTGAAGTGTGTTCAAATTGCTCATTTTTTCCCCTTGTTGCACAATGTATTATTACGATACTCGTACGATTGCGCCCGAGCGAAGCGAGGATGAAAAGGCCACACGAGGATAAAATCACTTTCTCACTCGAGTATCGAACACAATTTTTTGACACGACGTTCGGGAAGCTTAATTTAGGGCATGCTTTTTTATTAGAGCGTGTGCGAAATCGGCTTTGCGCACGGAGTGTGAAAAAGAATATTAACACTAACCAGAGTACACCGAACAGTCCCGGTGCCCAACTTTTATTAAAAAATGTCCAGATAGTTCATTTTGTCATAAACAGATCTTACGCAAAGATTTTTTATCAAATGAACCTTTGCAAAAAGTTACAGTAGTGAGTAGTTTTGATTGTTATTTTATTTTTGAATAAGTGTTATTTCAATAAATCTTGCAGAAGGCCCGTTGGATAAAAAAAGCTTTGCGTAACCACTTTTTATAGTGAAAGAAATTGTTCTGCAATGATTCATAAAAATTAGTGAGCCTGAATCCTTGGTATTCCCGTGTAAGTAGAAATACTCTTACCAAATACGGCCGAGTTGACAAGGCTTGGTATTTTTTGATGGCCACCTCGACCCGTTGGAGTCATATTTTTCAGTACTTGAATTCCTAAAATTTCTCTCATGAGTTTTCGAACCACTTCTTTCGGATTTTTTTAAAATTTCTTCTGGATTTCCTCCATTTCGGCTTCAAAAATATAAACATCATAGCGATTGTGAAGTTGTACCTGTTTAATACAGTAGTGCGGGTTATAAAAACTTGTACGCAAGACATCAAACTATACCCGTGTCCATGCGAATGAGCAAAATGAAGCGAAGGGAATAATCATGAGAAATATTATTACTTTTCCTTCCTCGAAGTGATCCCACGATGAAACAACGTCTTCTTTGGAATCATTTGGATCCGTAGAAATGTCCCTATAAAAATGTATTATTCTTGTAATAAATGAATTGTAATTTGTAAATACAAAATATTTCAAAAGAACTGTAATATTATAAACGTTTCTTTTCCATACCTTTATACTAGATACTACATTTAAACTGGCAAGGGCGTTTAAGCATCGAAAAAAGTACTTTATATGATACCCAGCTCAACACAACTAATTTTTCTCCAGAATAAAATTCAAATGTACTATCAGCACAAACGAACCGATAAATAGTATACGCACCAGGAAGAAAATAAAGTCCACCACAGAGTGTGTTTGCCAACTTGGCTCTTAAAAGCACAGGTGGAAGATAGCACATTCTCTTAGATGACTTTTTTCCTTCCTAAATGTGCAAATTTACTGCTTCAAAAAATTAGACGAAAAGACAATCTCAAAGACAAAAATTGACAAAAGGACGTGTCTTCTAAGGCACTTAAGACACTATCAAGACAATCTTAAGAGTATCTCAGGTGTCTCGCTTTAAGCGAAACTATGAGCGAGACTTTTAGCGATACATTAACCGAGACATTTACCAGGACTTAAAGCAAGACATTCAGCAAAAAATTTAGCGAGATCACTAGCAATATATTCGGGCAAGACTAAACGAAATTTCCAGCGAGACTTTAAGCGAGACTTTAAAGAAGACTTTTAGCGAGACTATAAGCGAGACTATAAGTGAGACCTTCGTCCTAACTCTAAGGAAGACTTTGAAGGAGATCTCAACTGTGATATTCAGGCAAGCCGTTGAGTGAGACTTTGAACGAGACCTTGGACGTGACTTTGGGCGAGACTACAACCGCTATTTCTAGCGAGACTTTAAACACGATCTCTAGCAATATATTCAGGCAAGACTGAACGAGATTTCGAGCGAGACATTGAGCCAGACTTTGCATGAAACTTTAAGGGGCCTTTATCGAGACATTTACGGAGACTTTGACCAAGACTTAGAACGAGACTATAAGCGAGACTTTAAGTGAGACCTTCGCCGTGATTCGAAACGACACTTTGAAGGAAACCTCAAGCGAGGTATTCTGGCAAGCCATTGAACGATTTGAATGAGACCATGGGCGAGACTTTAAACGAGATCACCAGCAATATATTCAGGCAAGACCTTAAAAGAAATTTTCAGGGATGCTGACCGAGACTTTAACGAAGACTTCTAGCGAGACTTTGAGCGAAACTTCTAGAGAGTCTTTAAGCGAGACTTTAAGCGAGAAGCGAGACTTTGAGCGAGACTTCTAGAGAGTCTTTAAGCGAGACATTTAGCGAGTCTCTGACCGCGACTTTAAGTAAGACCTTCGCCGGGACCCAAGCAAGACTTTGAGGGACATCTCTAGCGTGATACTCTGGCAAGCCGTTGAGTGAGACTTTGAATGAGGCCTTGGACGTGACTTTGGGAGAGACTATAACCGCGATTTGGAGCGAGATTTTAAACGAGTTCATTAGCAATATATTCAGGCAAGCCTGAGCGTGATTTCTAGCGAGACTTTAAGAAAGACTTTTAGCGAGACATTTAGCGACACTTTCACCGAGACTCTCAGCGGGACTATGAGCGAGACTTCCAGTGAGACCTTCGCCGTGACCCAAGCAAGACTTTGAAGGGGATCTCTAATTTGTTATTCTGGCAAGTCGTTGAACGAGACTTGCGGTGTGACTATAACCACAGTTCGCAGCGAGACTTTAAACGAGATCACTAGCAATAGATTCAGTCAAGACTTTAAACGAAATTTACATCGAGACTTTAAGCGAGCCTTTAAGGAAGACTTTTAGCGAGACTTTAAGCGAGATATTTAGCGAGACTGAGCAAAACTTAGAGCGAGACTATAAGTGAGACTTTAAGTATGACCTTCGTCGTGATTCGATACGAGACTTTGAAGGAGATCTCAAGCGTGATATTCCGACAAGCCGTTGAACGAGACCTTGGACGCGACTTTGGGCTAGACTATAACCGCACTTTCCAGCGTGACTGTAAACGAGATCTCTAGCAATATATTCAGGCGAGACTGAACGAGATTTTTAGTTAGACATTAAGCGAGACTTCGAGCGAGATTATGAGCGTGACTTTAAGTGAGACCTTTGCCGGAACTATAAGCAATCTTTGAGGGAGACCTCTAGCGTGGTATGTTGGAAAGACATTGAACGAGACTTTAAGCGAGATTATAACCACCATTTACCGCGAGACTTTAAACGAGATCACTAGCAATATATGCAGGCAAGGTTTTAAACGATATTTCCGGTGGGACTTTGAGCGAGACTTTAAGGAAGACTTTTAGCGAGACTTTAAGCGAGACATTTAGCTAGACGTTGACCGAGACTTTGAGCGAGACTACACGGAGAGAAATCTGTAGCGAAAGGCTCATCGGTCTATGTATGAAGAGACTCTATTTTTTTATTATGAGTTAACTTGATGCTGTTTTTTTATCAAACTTCATAATTAACTTAATGCGCTTTTTGCTATGACTGATGGAAAATGTCATCATCGCTTTGACATTTGGAGCATATATAGTTTTCGCTTTCTTCACCGTTCGATCAAAAGTCAAGGGGCTCATGAATTTTGGTCATCAGGCCAAGCGATTATAGGGCATATGAAGTTGGATGAAGATGGCGCGCAAGTTTGAGACTAACTGTCACGAGTTTAAGGCGCAAATCGCATGATACTGAGTGATGCCAGAAGTAGATAACCTCTGATGCGCTTTTGGCTACAGATTTCTCTCCGTGTGTGAGCGAGAGCGATTTATGTGAGGCTTTCGCCGTGCCCCAAGCAAGATTTTGAAGGAGATCTCTAATGTGATATTCTGGCAAGTCATTGAGTGAGCCTTCTAACTAGATCTGGGTGTGACTGGGCGAGATTATAACCGCAGTTTGCCTTGGCCTTAGGCGAGACTGTAAACGAGATCACTACCCAATAAGCAAAAATCTGGGATAAAAGAATTCTTTAAGTAGTACCGAATGTCCACATGAGGATGATTTTCTAAGTATTCACAAAGTGTTCTTATAGATTATGTTGTATAAAATATTTTCAAAAATATTTTTAATAAAACAAAATAATATCAATGGAAAGTAATCACAAAGTAATCATAAAGTAATCACTAAGTATTCTAGAAGATTATTAGTATTAGTACATCAGAACATCTGTAGACGATTCGAATTATAACACGTAAGTGTTCGTCGATGGCGCAAACGGTTAAGACTTCGCCTGTCAACCAGAAGGCCCAGGTTTAAATTCCCATACCGGTAGGATTTTTTTCATCGTTAAAATTGAATTTTATTACTTTATTGTTCATCTTATCTACTTATTTCTATAGAAAAATCGATAAATTATAAATTCATAATATTTAATAAAAATTTTGTGTATTAAAAAATGTTCTACATCAACGTAAGGGATTCTTTGTTAAGTCTTTGTGAATGCTTTCTGGAGTCTTTATGAATTCTTTAAGAACTCTTTTAACTATTACAAAAATTTGGGGTTATTAATTTGGCAAAAAATATTTCCGTAAAGAATTCTCTGTTAATACTTAAAGAATCAGCACCGATGGGACATTCGAGATCGGATAAAGTGGTCCAATAAGAATTCTTTATGATTACTTTCATGGAAAAAGCGTAAAGCGATAAAGTAGTCTTAAAGAGTTCATTAAAAATTCTTTTTGCTTATTGGGTAGCAATATATTCAGGCGGGACTTTAGGCGAGACTTTTAGCGAAACTTTGACCGAGACTTTGATCGAAACTTTAAGTGAGACCTTCGCCGGAACTCTAAGCAAGACTTTGACGGAGATCTCTAGCGTTATATTCTGGCAAGCCATTGAGTGAGATTTTGAAGAAGACCTTGGACGTGACTTTGGGCGAGACCATAACCGCAATTTCCAGCGTGACTTTAAACGAGATCTCTAGCAATATATTCAGGCGAGACTGAACGAGATATCTAGCATGACTTTGAGCAAAACTTTGCATGAGAATTTAAGCGAGACATTTAGCGAAACTTTATCCGAGACTTAGAGCGAGACTATAAACGAGACTTTGAGTGAGACCTCGAAGGAGACCGAGACACTTAGGAATTCTTTTATCGACAGTTTCTTTTCTTTATTAGATAATATAATGAAATAATATTACTAAGAAAAAATGTATCAATAAGGTTATACAAAAATATTATGAAAAACAAATAACAAAATAATAAAAATGAATATAAATATCGCTATTCAACTTAAGTGCGGTTATTAATCAGAAAAAAATAAAATTTATTATTATTTTTGTACCTTCTTGATTGTCCATAGATGAATTCACTTCTGAAATACCTTTTTCGACACATTTGGCGACATCATCTAGTAGTGACTCTGCCTTAACAGTTGACCCTTCTGTAATTAAAAAAAAACATACAGCATTAAGATAGCTAAAATGTTGACTTCTATTATTCAACATAGAATGTAGGTCAGACTTTGAGCAAGACTTTTAGCGAGTCTTTGAGTCGAAAATCCTTAGAAAGGCATTGAAGGCCAGTAAGCGGCGGTGCTGGAAAGAAATGTGCGATGCGGTAGAATCGAACCCATGGAATATAGGATACAAGATCGCAACACGTAAAATATGGTAAATGAAGCCACCCGAGATTAAAGACGCGCTGACAATGTGCTTCATCGTCAATGGGCTCCTTTCCAGGTATCCTCATCGGACCGACTTTACTTTCGAAAACGTACGATCGGAGGATATCCCTGTTTTCACTACGGTGGAGCTGAATAGGGCCATCTGACTCCGAAGAATGAAAAAAAGCAAAGCTAGTACTCTTAGCAATGGAAAGGGCGATCTCAGATCACCGCCTGCGTACAGAGCACTTAATTTAAAAGGTGAAATAGAAAAAGAATCGAAAGTCGAGAGATAAAGAATGGATGCGCCCCCAGCAGGCAGTAGGGCTGCGGCCCTGGCCCGAAGTATTGCGAAAGCGGTTCCGGGCTGGGGTTGCTGTAGGAAAGGTTATAGGTGGTTTGGGGATAGACGTCCCTCTGGAGTCCAATGCTCCTTGATAGTCTTAGTGGGCCCCCCCCCTTCCTTCTCAAAGCAAGGATGCGGACGTCCCGGAAGATTAACCCAGTACTTCAGAGGGGTTAAGGGGTAAGGGGTAATCAAAAATTTAAAAATTGTCTGTTTTATAACAATTTTCGTAGTACCAGTATCAAAGGAAAATCTATTGAAGGCATGTTCGACTAGCTTAACTGGCAATAGCCTTTATTAATATTCGTGTACCTGCTTGTTTATCCATAATACATGACGGCGATCTAACACATGAATTCACTTCTGAACTATACTGTTCGGCCCTTTCGACAAAATTATCTGCTACGGACGCTGCCTTAACAATCGTGTCACTTGACCCTTCTGTAATAAAAAAATCATACGGCATTAAGATAGCAAAAATTTTGACTTCTATATTCAACAGAGAATCTAGGTCAGACTTTTAGCAAGACCTTAAGCGAGTCTTTGAGCGAGACTTTAGGTGAGACATTCCCCGGGATTCGAAACCAGCCTTTGTCAGAGATCTCTTATGTGATATTCTGGCAGGCAGTTGAGTGAAACTTCTAACGAGACCTTGGTCGTGAATGTGGGCGAGACTATAACCAAAGTTTGCAGCAAGACTTTGAGCGAGCCTTTAAGCGAGACTTTGAGCGAGACTTTGAGCGAGACTTTAAGCGAGTCTTTGAGCGAGACTTTAAGCGCGAAATTTAGCGAGACGTTGACCGTGACTAAAAGCGAGACTTTAAGTGAGACCTTCTCCAGGATTCGAAACCAGACTTTGTAAGAGATCTCTAATGTGATATTCAGGCAAGTCGTTGAGTGATACTTCTAACGAGACCTTGGTCGTGAATTTCTGCGGGACTATTACCGTGATTCTCGGCGAGAATTTAAGCGAGACTCAAAGCGAGACTTTTTGAGAGACTAAGCGAGACATTTAGCGTAACATTAACCCGGACTTAGAGCGAGACTAAAAGCGAGACTTTAAGTGAGACTTTCGCCGGGATTCGAAACCAGACTTTGTCAGAGATCTCTAATGTGATATCCAGGCAAGTCGTTCAGTGAGACTTTCAACGAGACCATGATCGTGAATTTGGGTGAGACTATTACACCGATTTTCAGCGAGACTGTCCGCGAGACTTTAACCCTTTAACGCTACAATTGCAGTTTTTGAGTACTCAATATTCAAGGAAGTGCCAATTGACGAAAACAAGATGAAACTTACTCAAAATTCATACCCGACTACTTTGGGGTATGTTCTTTCGATTGGTCCGAGCCAAAATTCCGAAAATTTTGAAAAAACCACTAAATTTTTAGATTTAAATAAAAAAAACAGGATTTTTTGGATACATTTTTTTTCAAACGTTATTTTCACTTTAAAGCACCTGTTATTTTGCCACAAAACCTATCAAAATCGTGCAATTGGACCTCGAACTTAAAAAATATGGACTTCAAAAAATTAATTTCTTGTTTCCTAATTTAAAATGGCGTCCAAAATGGCGCAAAGTCAAGTTAAACTTTCATTATTTTTTAACTCACAGAGGATCAATTTTTGGAAAAAATTTTATGGAATAAAAAGTGTTGAGAATCATGTAAAAAATACGTATGAATTTTTTCATATTTTTTGGAGATGTTTTTGAGTTTTTCGAAAAAACGTCTATATCCAAAAATCCAAAAAACTCGCAAAAAATTCTGAAAAATTCATACTTATTCTTCGAATAATTTTAAGCATTTTTTGTTCTATACAACTTTTTCCTAAAATTGATCATTATCGTTTAAAAACCATAAATATATAAAATTAGCAAAAATAACCGATTTCTTCATTTTTTACATCACAGTATAAATACATGTTCGAAACTATTGTGACTCCCACACCCGTGTCGAAATATACTATTATACAAGTGCTTAAACATTAAATATTTATAAAACGATGTTTTTAATGTATTGGAAATAAAATAAATTACTGTAATATATGTATTTTATTCACACCTACGTTTTACATAATCCACTTTATTTTCGTTCACCCACTAATAACATGCACTGTTAGAGAAAAGCATTTTGTTCTTTGATAATAAGGCTTAATTTATTACTCTTATAAATATTAATAGTTCAATACTCTTACATTTTTTTCTGCTCTCACAATGCCTAAAAGACAACCTGGACATCCTATTTCTCATTCGCAAAATTGTAAAAAATCCACAACTGCTAATTTTGCGGAGTTTGAAACATCAGAAACAGATGATTTTACCGAATATGTATTTATTCCTAATTCTAATGAGTCTGATTTTGATGATAGTGAATCCAATGATGATGAAGTAGATTCTGATGAAGAAGATAACGATAAAATTTATTTTCCATCGCAGTCGTATAAAAGAATTTCAGAAAGTTACAACACAGCTCAAAAAAAATTAGAACAGGATCATGAATATAATTGGGTAAATGGTGAAAAAATCTATAACGATACACTTACTAATAAAATCTTACTTACTGAGAAACAAAAACAACAAATACTATCTTATTCACATGTAGAATTATTTGAACTGTATTTTTCGAATGACGTAAAACAGTATATCATTGACGCTACAGCAGAAAATGAATATACACTTACTGCAAATAGATTTGATGTGTTTTTAGGAGTCCTAATATTCTCTGCTTTCAATAAAAGATTGTCTCAGAGAGATTTTTGGTCCAAAAATCCTTTATTACGAGCTGAACCAGTCACAGCAGCTATGGGCCAAAGAGAATTTGAACAAATAAAGTCTCATATAAAGTATTCATTACCAACAGATGAGGATAAAAACGATAGAATCTGGCGAGTTCGAAAACTGTTGAATATTTTTAGAGAACGCTGTATCCAATTTGGAATTTTTACAACTGCCATCTCTATAGATGAAATGATGTTAAAATTTTATGGACGGACTATCCTCAAACAGTTCATCAAAGGGCATTATGTAGTTCAAATGGTTATTTATACGACTTTGACGTATACTGTGGCAAGAATGGTGACACTACTACTGTTTTACCCAAATGTGCACAAGGAAGTCGTATAGTATTGCAAATGCTTCAAAGATTATTTCTCAATTATTCTCCTAGAAAATTAAGTCAATATCATGCATATTTTGATAACCTATTTTGCAGTCCTGACTTATTGGTTCATTTAAAAAAAATTGGCATTCAAGCAACCGGTACTGTGAGAAAGGATCGAATAAATGAATCAAATAACATAGATGCAAAGGCACCTCGAGGTACTTATGGAGTAAAACATGATACAAACAGTGGTATAAATTTTATTACGGTAATGGATTCGAAACCCGTATCAGTTTTATCTACAAGCGCAGGTGTTACACCAATTTCATCTGTGAAACGCGTGGACAAAAGCATAAATCAGAAAGTTGATTTACCTTTCCCGAATGCATTTACTATCTATAATAAGTTTATGGGAGGCGTAGACATTCATGACCAGCACTGTAACAAAGTACTGCCAATTGTTAGATCTAAAAAATGGACTTGGATCATTTTCATGAGAATATTGCAGGCAGCTATAACGAATGCTACTGTGTTGAATAATACAGCTTCTAATAATGTTAAAAAGTTGACAAAAAAGGAGCTTATTTTAACAGTTTGTGAAGCTTACCTAAATAAGTCAAAAGTAAAACCAATACTAAATCACACTTGGCACAGTAATCAAAAACAAAAGTACTGCTCTGGTTTTAAATGTGAAGTGCGAACAAATAAATATTGTTCTGACTGTAAGAAATATATATGTAAAATATGCTTTGAAAAATCACATAAATAATAAGTTAAAAAACCAAAGCTCATTTAAAATAATCAAACATTAAAAATGTACATTGCACTACAATAAAAAAGTAATGATAAAAAAAAATAAAAAGAAAAAATTAAAAAAA